>CM060404.1:89421173-90621173 GCA_030545235.1 Helianthus tuberosus
TTACACTCATCATCAACATAGAGAGAGGCCCAATGTTGAACTCCTCCTCATTCTTGGTCTGCAACAATTATTACCAAACAATTCAACCATTCAAAATCAGATGCATAATTCAATATATATATATATATCTGTGTGTGTGGAATTCTAACTAAAATCAAGATATAAAATCAAACCAAAAGTACTTACCGGTGCATAGCATCTTCCTCCATTGGTCGACTGCAAAACCAAAATAAAGTACATCATTAAGATTTGAAATCTAGGGTTTGCTGCAATTATATACCTAATCCATCTGGTGATTAATTTGTATAGATGGAAAGAAACCTTGATTTTTTTTTGGAGGAAGATTGCAAGTGATACAGGAGAAGAAGACGAATCGGAGGTTCTCCTCATAAATTTAGGGTTTATAAGTGATGGGAAACCACCAATACCGGGGGATGGTGGGTAGTGAATCCTCAACTGGCGCTAACCGTAAGAAAACAGGAGAGAGAACGTGGAACTTCCTGAACTGCTTGTTTTACAATTATTTTGGTGAGTTTAAAGGGCCATGATTTAATCTTAGAGAGATCTAACGGTTATTATTCATTTGGACAACGGTTACAAACCACGCTGTCTATAATATATATAATTTACTGAGTATGATGATGATGAATATTAAAATTTACTGCAAAACACACTAGACTGTTTAATTTGCGTGAATCATATAAACAACGTCACGAGAACATTAAATCATCAAACTGAATTAAGAGAATCGATACTATATCTACAAAATGATATCACACACAGAAATATATAACATTGACATACTATATTCATTTTTAGCGATTAAGTGGTTTCGGACCGCTTTAGAAAGTATCACTCAGAAAAATGGTGTTTTGAGCAACTAAAATTAGGTTTCAATGCAAATAAAAAAAGTATGTGATTAATATCGTCCTAATCGAATGGGTAATTATATAAGAGTGATTTAGGATCAAATACAAAGTCTTCTAAAAATAAAAAAGTTGTAAGAAGTGTATCAAACGGACTTCGATTAACCTCGTTCAAGCGACATTAGAACCGTCTCATCGAACTCTACGATGTAAGATTTTAGGTTTTTGTTTTTAGATGTTTATCTTGTAGATTTTAGACTTTTTGTTTACATCACTGTGTCTTTTTATTTATCAATGTATCTTCTCTATATTTGTGTCATTGTGTCTGTTTTATGACTCATTATGTCTTTTTTATTTGACATTGTGTTATATTTTGTGATCTATTGTTTCTTTGTACATCTCTTAGTTTTAGGATCGTTTATAGAATAACTTTACCCGTATAATAATAGTATGCCTTTTTAAAGCATACAAATATTTCATTAATAGGTTATAACCCCGTGTATTACACGGGTTGAGTAAATAAATTTATATACTAAATAATAAAACATTATATCTTTAAAAACTTCCTTTATTGCACTGGTTGAATAAATATAACTTTATATATTAAATAATAAAAAGTTATATATATAAGAACCATATTGTACGGGTTGAATTAATGTAATTTTATATACCAAATAAAAAAAATTATATCTTTAAAGCCACATGTATTACACGGGTTGAATAAATGTAATATTGTTTACCAAATAATAAAATAATACATCTTTAAAAACCCTCATTTATTACACGAGTTAAATAAATGTAATTTTATACCAAATAATAAAAAAGTTAGTAAATGTAATTTTGTATAGTGAAAATAAAAATATTTAATATATTAATACAAAGTTTGGTTTTCGTGAAAAATAATTTGTTTTATTTAAAATGTTTTAAATTAACAATTTACAATTTCGGATAATATTTTATTAGAAAAATAGAAGAATGGTATTCGAAATTTAAAGTAGGATAAAATTTAATATTAGCTCATTATTCATTTATTTATTTAATTAATATAAGATAAGTTTGGAAGTGGGACGAGAAAATCATAAAATAAATAACTACAAAGAACGACATGTGTCACACATTAATGTTTTATTATATAGATAAAAATTTAGATTGATATAAATAGATTATTTTGTTGTAGCAAAATTTGTTAACGAAGTCTCAATAAATTTAACCCATTATTTAAAAGTCCGTATTTTGGCCCCTGTGGTTATATCACTTTTACCCATTTAGTCTAAAAAAGAATTTTTTAACATCTGAGCCCCCAACGTCTTTTTTTCTAACCATTTTGGCCACTAACACTAACCCCATCCATCAAATGTTAGGGGCCAAAAGGGTTAGAAAAAAGACGTTAGGGGCAAAAAAGATTAGAAAAAAAGACGTTGAGGCTCAGATGTTAAAAATTCTTTTTGAGCTAAAAGAGTAAAAGTGATATAACCACAAAGGCGAAAATCGTAATTTACTCTATTAGTTAAATAAATAATATTATAAATGAGAAGAAGATTAAACTAAATAAAAATTATCCATAAGAAATTAATCTAAATAATATTTAGTAGAAGGATTATATATAATTAATTAGAAAATATTAAACTAAAATGATACTTATCTATAAAACATAGCCTAATATGATGACAAGTGTTCTCAAAATATGGTTTCTTTTATTATATAGTATAGATATAGATTAATGATCCATAACCGCAAACCGGTTGGTATTAATTAGATTTTACAATCGGATGAGTTGTGTCACTCTCTAACATGCTTAATAAATAAGACAATGAAGATAACGAGAACGACACTTACCAACAAACTTCTTTATTTTCCTTCAAACTCAAAAAGCATTCCAAATAACTTGCACCATCTTCATCATGTTCTCCATGATTGGATCTCTCCGGCTTCGGCTCCTCTCCCTCTACAGCACGATCAAAGCTCTCCCGGTGAACACAGCCGAAGCTCTATTATCACTTTACTTTTGTTACTACTGCAACCTCTCTCCATGCACCGTTGATCTCGACGATTGCCAAACTTCAATGCACATTTGGGCGCCTAATCACCGCAGCTGCAAAAAGCCTAACATGGTTCTCGTACATGGGTATGGTGGCAACTCCAAGTGGCAGTTTGTATTGCAAGTGGCTCAGCTCACCCGTGAGTTCAATATCTATATTCCTGATCTTGTGTTTTTCGGGAAATCTTATTCCACAAGGAGTGAGCGTACGGATATATTCCAGGCCAAGTGCGTGTGCGATGGGATGAAGAAACTGGGGGTGGAGAGGTTTTCGGCTTATGGATTGAGCTATGGCGGGTATGTGGTGTACCGCATGGCGGCGATGGAGGAGAAGATGGTGGAGAAGGTGGTGATTGTGAGCAGTGGAATTGTGTACACGGAGAGTCAGAAAGCGGAGTTGTTGAAGAAGATAGGGAGGAATGTGGTGGATGTGTTGGTGCCGGAGACACCCGAGGAGATCCGGACGCTGTGCCGGATGTCCATGCATAAATTTGATGTTGGTAGATTGTTCCCTGATTTTTTCCTCCGGGCCTTTATCGCGGTAATTTTTTTAACCGTTTTTTTAGGATAAATACGTCACAACCTGCATCTTACAGGACTGTTTAGATGTCCTGTTGGGGACTTTATCGCGGTGATTATACTACTATTTAAACTAATGGTATATATTAATTATGGATGATTGGATTGGGTTGTAAATTGCAGGCAGATGGTTACAAGAAGGAAAAGCAAGAACTGGTGGAGTATTTACTTTTGGGGAAACCTGATCTTAATCTTCCTGTTCTTACTCAGGTTACATTGATTCAACTTTGACTCTTTGAGTGTCATTTGTCAAAAGTTAAAAAAAAATGTTGATTAAAAGTTGACTAAGTAAAAGTCTTGTTGGTTTATCCAAAGTCCAAGCTTAATTTATTATTTTTAATATGAAGTTTAAATGAGCACTTTAAGTTGAATTGATAGAATTTAATTTGATTTTGATTGTGGATGGTGAAGGAAACGCTTTTAATATGGGGAGATAAGGACCAAATTTTCCCAATTCAATTAGCACATCAGCTACATAGGTTTGTCTTCCATCTTCACACTTTTTCTTTACCTAAAATTATTTGATATTAATAAATAATAAAGATGTAATACTACAGTCATTTGGGATCCAAATCGAAGCTTGAGATACTGAAGAACGTAGGACATGCTGCAAATATGGAAGCTCCACATTCACTCAACAAACTTGTTACCTTGTTTCTTTCACCTTGATTGTGTATACACTTGCTTCATTTCTACAAACAATTTAATGGCTATATATTGTTAAAATTATAAAATTACCAACAACATATATACTACTGATATGGTATATCTCCCATGCTTATTTATGGTCTTGAAATAAACAGGAAATATATTTATTTTTGCCAATGATCTTTAGATCAAGTGGTGGAGGGCTTGCATTTCTCTTGAGAGATGCAGGTTCGACCCTCACTTGGTGCAGAGTGAGGCACTGGTGGGCAATGATAGGAGACCCAGGGAAACCTGGGTTCGATCCTTGAGCCAAACGGGTTTTACCGGTAATTTCACCGTCGTGCCTAAGGGCGGGTGGTTTACCGGGTTTTCCCCGGAATTGGTGGTGGACTCGGGTTACTCTCAGAGTACTCCGTTTGTCCAGTGGGTGCCCCGAGAATGCTCGGGATTGAGTTTGTTGGTCGTTAAAAAAAAAAAATAAAGAGGAAATAACCTAACTTAGTAACTTTATTAAAGTAAATTTCATGTGTTTGCTTTCAATATTTCAATCCAATTAAAGCTTTGATTTCCTAACATGCATTTGTCGTACGTATAATTATTTTTTTATACAAATTACAAAACAAGATTTATATATGAAAAACTAAGGCTATATGACGTTTGAATATTTAAAAGAAAAATCAATGTAAAAGCATATGAATGTTTTTTTAGGATTAATATTATTTATTTAATCACGAAATACTATACGATGAAAATGATCATTTAGAGATCGAATTTGTACACCTGTTTGTTTCTTTCAAGTTGTTTTTGAACATATTTATCTTGAACGTCATCGTCTTCGTCTCCTACAAGTTACAACTTGTCTTTTTCGTAACCACCACCGCAATATATCATGAGAAATTCAAGAAAATACCCAGAAAGAAATTGTAACCCATCTATAGTTTGGGCTTTTGTTTAGGCCCTACTCAGTTCTTACTTATCTGCTTTTGGTGTTTTGTTGTCCTTCCCGGCAAAGCCCAAGTTTAGTTTTGTATCATTTTTCACCAACAAGTTATATTCTTTATAGAATGTTTGTGTCACACCCCAACCCGGCTAGCACTGACATGTCACTAATACAGTAATCGAAAATCAATACTTCATCCCGTCAGTGGCGAAGCTTGCCGGAGAAAACGGAGGGGGCGAAAACATATATACCCAAAAATTTCTATAGAACCGGGGGGGTAAAAACGTATATACCCAAAAATTTCTATACGAAAACTACATATATAACACTACTGAGCGAAAAATCCCGGGGGTCGGCCGCCCCCTCCCGCCCCTTGTAAGCTGCGCCCCTGCATCCCGTTAATTAAGTTAAACGTCACAATAAGTCAAATAAAGTACAAAATATGATGATGCGTTTATGAAAATCCTTTTTCTTTGTCCCTTGAGCTCTTTTTTCTAAGTGATGAGGCTGTCGTGGGCCATTCAAAAAATATAACCTAACTTTACCTATAGACAGGGTAAGTCGGGTGTCGAATCCACGAGGAGCATGTGGTTAGTGTTACACGTTTTGTTTGTAAATTTTACTAAACTAACTGATGATTATAAAACTTATATGGAATTAAAAACACATGAAACAAGTTGCAATTAAGAAAAAGATTTAATTGTAATAAACAATGATGAGAAAAGGTGATCACTCCGGGATTTAGATTCTGTAATTACTAATAACCTAGTTCTGATTTTATTGGATGCTATTGATTGAATAGTAAATCTGTCACATCTACCAATTACCTATGCAGTTCAAAATCTTAATATTAATTGATCAGCTAAATATTAAAACAAGCATACATAGGAATCATTCAATCAACAAAAGCATAATTGGATTCAAAACATAATTATAACTCTGACTGTCACTCAGGATTTGTCTGTCACACAAATTATATAATCACGCAAATAGTCGGCTGTCACCCGACTACAAATCCAAATCTCAATACAAAACAGAAACTAGAATTAAAAGTATCTCACAAGAATCATTCACCCGAAGTGTCCACGAGAGATTTAGCCGCTCATGATACTCGTATGACCTTCAAAAGCTTGATGCGAGATCGAGTTCATGATCGAATCGGTGTTCGCGGGAGATGTGTGATGAATACTGGTGTTGTGTGATGAGTTCGAGAGCCAAAACCGGGATATGCGGCTGCCTATTGTCGATGATAAAGGATGTGTATTTTTTTCTGCCCAATTCGGTGCTAATGATGATTTATGGGAGCCCACCAAACCATGTTTTCTGCTACAATCTTCGATGATAATGATGATTTAAGAGAGCCCAAAAATTAATGCCTTTGCTGCCAATAAATCGTGATAATGGGCTACCAATATTTCGATATGATGAATGATGATGTTGGGCCATTTGGGAGCCCAAAGTATAATGAAGTTGCTGCCCCAAAAATTCGAATAGTGGCTTTGTAATGGTGGCTGCCCATTTGTATGCGTGAGATGATGATGATGATTTTTTTAGAATTTACGTGATGTCACGAGATGATAATTGATATGCTGATGTTGTTGACCTTGGCTGCGTGTGAGACTCCCAAGCCGTCCACCTCTTCTCAATTATCCATGATCAGCCCAAATAAAAACCATATATCAATTATATTTTATGATTTCCCAACCTTTTAATAAATTTCAAACCACATCATGCATGCTTTTTCTTTCAACCGTAAGCTGCCTTTGTCAACCGTAAACCCCATGTCAAGTCTGCTGTTAATTTTTGTGAACATCAAGGGCCAATCGTAACTTACAGTTGCGAAACCGTAACACGGCGCAAACATTGACCCCAGCCACAACTCACATGCTACTTCCACATAATGACACATAGTCCCTCAACTCAATCTTTCGTATTTTTTCGATTCCAAGCTATTGTTCGATCCGAAGCACTCCCGAATGCTTCCATTGGCTGCATTCATCAATCTCACACGATCCGCTTTCTCTCTAAACTCTGTAACTTCTCCGAATTAAGCAATTAAACCTGCATAACCACAATTCCTCGTAGTTATCTTATTCGACGCGAATAATTACTTAAAACCAAATAAAACACACAAGTTAAACACTTTAAAGCTCAGTTTTGCACTCTCCATCACATCCCCACACTTATCTTTGATTGTCCTCAAGCAAACCAATACGGAATTACTCACCATCGTAACAATACCTCTAAACCCCTTAACCGATGCAACAGTTTAAGTCCCAAGTCATACTCGTTCCATAGACTGACACAATCGAGATTGGCAGTCCGACAAGCAATTGATGCAATTTCTACAACACAAGACTTGTTTATTCAAAACTAACATGCTTAGGATTATACACATGCTACACGCCCCTCACAATCAACTCTCCTCTCGGTTTAAAAACTAAACTAGGGTGTAATGTACTAGCATTTATAACACTTAAAACCAAACATGAAATTCTGTAATCATAGGCTTGTATAACAATCATACCTCCACTGTATCATATAACACGGCACATATCAAAAGTATTAGCGTACATTATTATTATCATTATTATTCTATTTTAGGTATTGATTGTATAGATAATTATGGACTCTTAGAATCATAGTCCAATTGTAATTCCTTTCACCCTATATATAGGGGTTGTATTCTTTGATTATTATTGATTCAGAAATCAATACCATAAACACTTTTATGGTATCAGAGCCTTGGCTCAATTAACCTAACCCTAATAAAAATATTGCCGGCAGCCTTCTTTCCTTCTTCTTTCCGGTTTCGACCATGGCTAAGGAAGACGAAGCTGCAGCCTCCTCAGCGACTGCCAAACCCACCCCGTTACACCCGGCATACTCTGTTTCTAATATTCAATCCAAAGTCCGCACGTTAGACGGCAAACAGGTCACCTATACGGCCTGGACACGGCTGTTTCGTATGCATGCAGTCGCATACAAAGTTTCAAACCATATTGATGGTTCGCCAGCCCCTGCAGAAGCTGATCCCGATTACGCAGAATGGTTGGAGATTGACGCGTTGGTTTTACAATGGATCTGCAGTACCGTAGCCGATAGTATTTTGCCCAAAATCCTCGGTAAAGTTGACACTGCATGGGCTGCCTGGGAGAAGCTAGAGAAGACGTTTCTCAGCAATAAGAAAGCACGGGCCGCCGCGCTCGAAACTCAATTTTGTAACCTAACTTTGGCTAATTGTTCTTCTGTTGACAGCTATTGCCAGCGCTTACAGGAACTCGCAAGCCAGCTTGAAGATGTTGATCAACCCGTTACGGAATCCCGACTCGTCCTCCAACTCGTACGCGGCCTCCCAGCCGAATACGACACAACTGCATCCTTAATTAACCAACAAAACGCGGACTGGGATACCGCGTGCACCATGCTAAACGAGGAAGTCATTCGCCTTGAAGCCCGGCAATCCTCCAATTCTTCTGTCCTAGTCGCACAACAACAACCATCCCAGCCAACTTCCAATCACCCGCAGCAACAAACATCTCAGCAGCCACCCTCCAATAACCCACCCTCTTACCAGTACTCTCCAAGACGAGGACGCGGTCGGGGACAGCAAACCTATCGCAACACTCGCGGCGGTCGTGGACGCGGTACCAGCAACAGATCAGCCGGTTATTGGACTCCCCAGATGCAGGCTTACCCTCAATGGGCTTGGTGGAATGTTCCACCCTGCCCATACCCGACCCAGCCCGCATGGACGATGGGTCCCCAGCAGCAGCAGGCTTCGGCCCAGACCCAGTCACAGCAGCAACAGGCTTCGGCTTCCTCCCAGTACACAGGGTTCACTGCTGCTCCGCCTTCAGCACCTCCCGCACACTTTGGCTATAACGCCTTATGCCCCTCGGACATCAGTGCGGCGCTCTCGGCTATGAACATGCATCCACAGGATAACACGGATTATATGGATACCGGTGCTGAAGCTCACGTCACTCAAAATCAAGGTAAAATTCGAATCCCTTCATCCTCTCCTGTTCACACTAAAATTTTGGTTGGTAATGGTGAATATGTACCCATTGTTCGGTCTGGAACCAGCTTTTACCCACTCCCACACCGAACCTATATCCTTCCTAATCTACTTTACAGCCCTAAAATTATTAAAAATTTAATCTCGGTTAGACGATTCACTCGTGATAACCAAGTTTCAGTTGAATTTGACCCATTTGGTTTTTCTTTGAAGGACCTACACAGTGGAAGAATTCTGTCCCGCCACAATAGCACTGGGGACCTCTATCCGTTCACACCACCACAGCTTCCGCCACAAGCCTGTTTTATCACCACCACCTCTCTTCCTTGGCATGATCGTCTCGGGCATCCAGGGAATCAAGTTTTAGATATTTTAATTCATAATTTCAATTTTCCATGTAATAAAGACCATAAGTCTAATTTTTGCATTTCGTGTCAATTATCTAATAGTAAACGGTTACCTTTTTATGCTTCAAATTCGTTTACTTTTGCCCCTTTTGACATTGTTCATTGTGATCTTTGGACTTCCCCAGTAGTTAGTAAATCCGGGTACAAATATTACATGGTATTAATTGATAATTTTTCCCACTTTATTTGGGTTTACCCATTAAAATATAAATCTGAAACCTTCCCCACTTTCGTTAAATTTCACCGATTAATTGCCACGCAATTTAATCGACCCATTAAAACTTTTCAATGTGACTTGGGGGGTGAATTTGATAACCATGCTTTTAAAACTTTTGCCCATCAAAACGGCCTACTTTTCCGTTTTTCGTGTCCCCAGACATCTTCCCAAAATGGCCGAGCCGAGCGCATGATACGTCGCCTAAACGACGTCATTCGCGCTCTTCTCATTCACGCCAATCTTCCACCAGCCTTTTGGGTGGAAGCTCTTCACACTGCTGCCTACCTACACAACATATTACCCACCAAACGCCTTAACTTCTACACCCCCACTTTTGCCCTTTACTTGCGTCATCCCACATATGAACACTTACGCGTGTTCGGATGCGCATGTTACCCCAATACCTCCGCCACCCAACCTCATAAATTACATACCCGGTCCATTCGATGCATATTCCTCGGCTATCCTCCGGATTTCCGAGGTTACCGGTGTCTCGACCCCACTACCGGTCGCGTCCATATCTCTCGACACGTCACTTTTGACGAGTCGTCTTTTCCTTACTCCACGCCCGCCCCATCCTCTACCTATCAATTCCTGGATGACCCTATACCGGCCCACTTCTCTTTTTCCCATCAGTCCACTCCATCTACTGGACCAAACCCTCCCCAGCCTAGCCCAAATCTCCCTGGCCCAACCCCTCCGCCTCCTATTACACCGTCTGGCCCAAATACCTCAGTCCCACACCCTACTGGGCCTTCCACTCGCCCCCAGCCCACCACCCCTATCACCTAT
Organism: Helianthus tuberosus; assembly: GCA_030545235.1. Taxonomy (NCBI): domain Eukaryota; kingdom Viridiplantae; phylum Streptophyta; class Magnoliopsida; order Asterales; family Asteraceae; genus Helianthus; species Helianthus tuberosus. The sequence continues at coordinate 89,431,682 of CM060404.1, forward strand.
TCACGCCGGACCAAAACTACTCACCGACCCACCGGCCCACCACCTGGCTTCCAGCCAACACCCCAACCGGCTCAGCCATCCTCTTCGGCCCAACATCCCTTCCAACCACCTGCACCATCTAATACTCACCCAATGACTACCCGTTCCAAAACCGGATCCCTCAAACCCCATACACCCCTCAACTTACACACCGCTACCATCTCCCCCATACCACAAACCTATGCCAAAGCCTTTTCCGATCCTCAATGGGTACATGCCATGCAAACCGAATTTAATGCTTTACAGGAGAATGATACTTGGGATTTGGTACCTCGTCCTTCGGAGAGCCCTATTATACGGTGTATGTGGCTTTTTCGGCATAAGTTTAAGGCCGACGGTTCATTGGAACGCTATAAGGCAAGGTTGGTTGTAAATGGGAAATCACAAACGGTTGGCATTGACTGTGACGACACCTTTAGCCCGGTTGTCAAACCGGCCACCATTCGGACTGTTTTGTCCTTGGCCGTCTCTCGTTCCTGGCCCATTCACCAGTTGGATGTCAAGAACGCTTTCTTACACGGTAATTTACAGGAAACAGTATTTATGCACCAACCACCAGGATTTGTGAACAAACGATTTCCTCACTATGTATGTCGCCTCAAGAAATCCTTGTATGGTCTCAAGCAAGCCCCGCGCGCTTGGTATATGCGCTTTGCTAACTACATCGTCTCTCAGGGCTTCCGTAGCAGTGCTTGCGACACGTCTTTGTTCATTTATAAGCGGGGGGGACCACACCGCTTATCTATTACTATATGTTGACGACATCATTCTCACAGCATCCACAGACTCCTTTTTACAGGAAATCATCGGGGCGCTCTCAAGAGAGTTTGCTATGACAGATTTGGGTCGGTTGCATCATTTTCTGGGTATCAAAGTGACTCAATCTACTAATGGTATTTTCTTGTCTCAATCACAGTATACTAAGGATATCATTAGCCGTGCTTCCATGTCATCCTGCAAGCCATGTACCACTCCGGTTGACCTATCCGCCAAACTTAGTGCTACTGACGGGCCACTTTTTCATGATCCTACGTTATACCGTAGCCTCGCAGGTGCATTACAGTATCTCACGTTCACTCGCCCCGACATATCGTATGCCGTTCAACAGGTTTGTTTATTCATGCATGAACCACGTGACCCCCACTTTGCTTTTATGAAGCGCATTATCCGCTATCTCCAAGGGACTATTGATTATGGGATACGAATTGTGAAATCTGGGGTTCATTCACTAGTCGCTTACTCTGATGCTGATTGGGGCGGTTGTCCGGACTCCCGCCGATCCACTAGTGGCTACTGTGTCTTTCTTGGCGATAATTTACTTTCCTGGTCTTCGAAGCGTCAACCCACTATCTCTCGCTCAAGTGCTGAGGCTGAGTATCGGGCCGTGGCAAATGCCGTCGCAGAGGCAACTTGGATTCGCAACCTACTTCTGGAGCTTCATGTCCCTCTCCGTACCGCATCTGTGGTTTATTGTGATAACGTGTCTGCGGTTTACTTGTCTAATAATCCGGTTCAGCATCAAAGGACGAAGCACATTGAGATTGACATTCATTTCGTTCGGGAGAAGGTCCGTTTAGGTCACATTCGGGTGCTTCACGTTCCTTCCTCCTCACAGTTCGCTGACATTTTCACAAAGGGCATCTCCAGAGAACTTTTCCAGGCATTCAGATCCAGTTTGACCGTTTGCTCTGCGCCCGTTCAAACTACGGGGGAATATTAGCGTACATTATTATTATCATTATTATTCTATTTTAGGTATTGATTGTATAGATAATTATGGACTCTTAGAATCATAGTCCAATTGTAATTCCTTTCACCCTATATATAGGGGTTGTATTCTTTGATTATTATTGATTCAGAAATCAATACCATAAACACTTTTAAAAAGGACTTTCGGTTTTGGGCTTAGGCTAAGGGTAGGAACTTTTTGTCTTATGTTTATGTTTTTATGTGGCAAACAAACAAACGACCAAACCGTGACAACTTTATTTGCAAACATAACGTACTTGTGGGTTGGTTTCTACCCAAGAACATAAACAATATTCACAACACTTCTTTTTTTTTCCTTTTTCTTTTTCTATTTTTTTTTTCTTTTCTTTGTTTTCTCTTTTTTTTTTCATAATCTGTCGTTCACGGTCGGTATCAACAATTCACATTAGGTGGACAAACGAAAGGTAAATAGGCTCAACAAGGCTACTAAGGGTGATAACTAGGTAAACATGAAACAAACAAATAGGACAGATATGTGTAAGGGATATCCTAATGCCTTTATCATTTACGTGCACATACCAAACCACAGTCTCAGCATGTATCAAATCATACAAGTTCTAACACAGAATAACATGCGGCCTGCTCTCAACAAATGAAGTCATAATGTAGATCATTCTATCATTCTACAGGCTCAAAATCTCACCAAAGAAGGGTAAAAAGGCTGCCGACACGTAGCATATGCAATCTAAAGCATGTTACCCCTAAATAAAGATCTCTTCTCAATTTTTTTTTTCCTAAAAACACCTGTCAGACCTACTCTCATGAAACTTAAAGGAATGACCATGACAAGGGACTATGTTAGTTTACTACCGGCAAGGAACCCATTAGTGATTGAAACGTTCAGTTTTCGTATCAATATAGTTCACTTAAGGCGAGGGTGACGTCACCTCCAGAAGAGGTGCCTACCACATTATGCATTAATAACTTAATTAATTATCTTTCGATAATCCAACCCTTTAGGATTGTATCCTTGCTGACTCAAACTACTGGGTTGAGGGTAACATCACCTTCAGAAGAGGGGCCTACTTCAATAACTAAGATAATCTCTTAAAAAGTGGAAAAGTGCGGAAATAATCAAAGGTTACACTAAACACGAGTCGGATCCAAGTGATTCATCTTGTCTATCTATTTTATTTTTCAGCATTTTAGTTAGTTTTATTTTTCTAGTTTAAAACCTTTTTCTAAACTTTTGATTTGATTAGATGTTGAGGATAAACCGGTACTAAAAGCTCTTGTGTCCTTGGACGACCTCGGTATCTTACCAACACTATACTACGCTCACAATGGGTGCACTTGCCCATATGTGTGTTTAGTGTTAGTAAATATCGTGTTTTATAAATTTAAAACTTGGCTAAAAAGTGTTAAAGGGCTTAAAATATACATTAAAAATATACGACACTTCACTCGCATCAGCACCCTCACCCCGTATCGGAGAGGACGGGTGTGAACTAATGACCTAGTCATGACCAATGCTTTGATAGGAGCATTGGGGAAATGGAAAATAAATCAGGAGCCGTCTTGTATCCGAGGTATTATCAACATTGTAAACAATGAACGGAATTGAACACTTGGTAACTAATGTTTTCGTAAAACTATGAACTCACCAGCGTCGTCTGATACACGTGTGTGCATGCTCGCAGGTTATTGATACGTGTGTATGTAGAACTTGCTGTCTGGGATGCTGGAGTGGTCATGGGTCGAGATACCTGGAATCGCATGACGGGTTTAATGGTTATAATACACATGGTTTATGAAACACATAACTAATGATTTATGCTTCCGCTGAATACGATGATTTGTAATTACTGTCTTGTAACAGTTTATGTTAATGAATGAAAGTTTTATTTAAAATCTTGTGTGAGTTCAATGTGATTGGTGGTTAGATCCTGGTACGTCACACACTTCGCCGGGGTTTCCGCTTGGGGTATTTTTTGGGGTGTGACATCTCACATCCAATATTTTCAATGTTTTCGCTCTACTTTAACAAACATAAACTATCTCCATAAAGTAACCATGATGTTTAATAATATATCCTTTTAATTGTTTGCAAATAATTTTTTCTTCCTTAATAATAGATTCACAAAACAAATAATTAATTTGCAAATATATCTTTTACCACACATAAATTTCATATATTCAAATATAATATAGTTCATATATAAAGCTAAAATATAAACACTGATTCAATAAGACACATCATTCTCTAATCAAAGCATACCATGATCAATTATGTTTATAACAATTAATAGTTTAATTATATATTTTCTAAACCTAAAATCAATTGATTTAAAATTCTATGGTGTATACATATTCAATCAAAGAAATATCGAAACATATATAAAAAACGACAACTTCTATTCTTAGAAACAATAGAAGAAATCCTTGATTTTCGGTGACTAATAGCTTAGGCTTTAGTAGTCATAAGTGTTTACTGTTAAAAACTTTTACGAAAGTCAAATTCGTCAAATGCGTATTAGTTATAGCCTATGTCATGTAAATTCATTTATTTTAATTTCAATATAAATCATGTACAAATAATTGAATAATGACTAATTAAGAAAAGGGATAAAATATTAAATGGTGAAGAATAAGCATCCTCAAATATTCTAGGTAATATAGTGTACTATGAAGGTTTTTTTTTTCTTTAATATAAAACAAATTTAATTTAAAATACTTCAAGTGTTATTCTCAATTAAAATTTATTTAATAATCTGAATTTAAACTTCTTACTTATCAAGTCCCTTAAACTTGAAAATTGTTTAGGTCTCAACTCTCAAGTTTGAAATGGCATCCAATGTGATAAGAAACGTAACTGATAATCAGCTATATTGAAAATTTATTAGTTACTAAAACGGGATGAAAATCTCCATTTTTGTGTTGTTCGGTTAAAGAATCATCCAATATCAGTTGTTTCTGATCAAGATTATGTGTGTGTGTATATATATGTGGTATATAAGAATCGATATTGAAATCGTTAGCTTGAATCAAGATGAAGAACATGATATCGTTTGGCACTGTACTTCTGTGATAGTTACCGTTAATTGTTCCATATATATCTTCTCTTGCGACACTTTCCTAACCCTATTATTCTTCTAGATAATGGTGAGAGATGTGATGAACATAGAACTTAAGAACATAGAAAAATAGCAACTCGTGCTGATAACGTGTTATATAATAACTAGAACCTATTAGCAATGTATAGAAAAGAATGGGAGAATGAGAAAATGTTTTCTTGTTCATTTATCTCAATATCATATACAAAGGCCATTATATATAGGCCCTTACAATAGTAACTAAAGAGATATGAGTTATAGATATGGATAGTTACTAAATAACGGATACACTAAAGAGATAGGAATTATAAATGTGGATAGTCACTACATAATGGATACATTTATAAACAATAAAAAAACTAAGGGAAAGCACATTTATACTGATATTTCAACAATATCTTTCTAGTATTGTAATGCAAGAAGGAATTGATATTCATCGTGGATTGTGTGGTGTGGTAACGTATTTGTATCACTCAATGAATGTTGAATTTTTTTACGTATCGCTTGCGGTATGCTCATATAATGTATATATATGTAGGCGTTCGGGGGGTAAAAGTGAAAGTGCACTACTGGAAACAGCCCTTTAATCCTACTGGGTAGAGGTAAGGTTGTCTACATCGTACCCTCTCAGACCCTACCTTAGCTTTGCTATTGGTGAATTTACTGAGTAGATGATGAATGAATATTGAAATTTGAAATTTATTTCAAAACACACTAGACGGTTTAATTTGCGTGAATCATATAAACAAGGTCACGAGAACATTAAATCATCAAATTGAGTTAAGAGAATTGATACTATATCTACAAAAAGATATAACACATACAAATATATAACATCGACATACTATATTCATTTTTAGTGACTATTTAAGTGGTTTCGAACCGCTTTAGAAAGTATCACTCAGAAAAATGGTTTTTTGAGCAACTAAAATTAGGTTTCAATGCAAAGAAAAAAAAGTATATGATTAATATCACCTAATCGAATGGGTAATTATATAACACTAAGTTAGGATCAAATACAAAGTTTTTTAAAAATAAGAAGTCATAAAAAGAGTATCAAACGGACTTTGATTAACCTCATTCAAGCGACATTAGAACCGTCTCATCGAACTCTACGATGTGAGATTCAGTTTTTGTTTTTAGATGTTTAGCTTGTAGATTTTAGATTTTTGTTTAAATCATTGTGTTTTTTCTATTTATTATTGTGTCTTTTAATTTTTCTTTGACACTGTGCTATATTTTATGATCTATTGTGTCTACGCTTCTTATATTAGGATTATTTGTAGAATAACTTTACCCGTATAACAATATGCTCGTTAAAGCATACAAAAATTTCATTACTAATGATCCATAACTAAAAACCGGTTGGTATTAATTAGAATTTACAATCGGATGAGTTGTCTCACTCTCTAACATGCTTAATATATTAAGACAATGAAGATAACGAGAACGACACTTACCAACAAGATATTTCTCAAACTTATTTATTTTCCTTACTTCTTCTTTCAAACTCAAAAAGCATTCCAAATAACTTTTGCACCATCTTTTCATCATGTTCTCCACGATTGGATCTCTCCGGCTTCGGCTCCTCTCCCTCTACAGCGCGATCAAAGCTCTCCCGGTGAACACAGCCGAAGCTCTATTATCGCTTTACTTTTGTTACTACTGCAACCTCTCTCCATGCACCGTTGATCTCGACGATTGCCAAACTTCAATGCACATATGGGCGCCTAATCACCGCAGCTGCAAAAAGCCTAACATGGTTCTCGTACATGGGTATGGTGGCAACTCCAAGTGGCAGTTGTATTTCAAGTGGCTCAGCTCACCCGTGACTTCAATATCTATATTCCAGATCTAGTGTTTTTCGGGAAATCTTACTCCACAAGGAGTGAGCGTACGGATGTATTCCAGGCCAAGTGCGTATGTGATGGGGTGAAGAAACTCGGGGTGGAGAGGTTTTCGGCTTATGGATTGAGTTATGGCGGGTATGTGGTGTACCGTATGGCGGCGATGGAGGAGAAGATGGTGGAGAAGGTGGTGATTGTGAGCAGTGGAATTGTGTACACGGAGAGTCAGAAAGCGGAGTTGTTGAAGAAGATAGGGAGGAATGTGGTGGATGTGTTGGTGCCGGAGACACCCGAGGAGATCCGGACACTGTGCCGGATGTCCATGCATAAATTTGATGTTGGTAGATTGTTCCCTGATTTTTTCCTCCGGGCCTTTATCGCGGTAATTTTTTTTAACAGTTTTTTTAGGATAAATACGTCACAACCTGCATCTTACAGGACTGTTTAGATGTCCTGTTGGGGACTTTATCGCGGTGATTATACTACTATTAAATTAATGGTATATATTAATTATGGATGATTGGATTGGGTTGTAAATTGCAGGCAGATGGTTACAAGAAGGAAAAGCAAGAACTGGTGGAGTATTTACTTTTGGGAAAACCTGATCTTAATCTTCCTGTTCTTACTCAGGTTATATTGATTCAACTTTGAGTGTCATTTGTCATTAGTTATAAAAAAATGTTCATTAAAAGTTGATCAAGTAAAAGTCTTGTTGGTTTATCCAAAGTCCAAACTTAATTTAATATTTTTAATATGAAGTTTAAATTTTTTTTTTGAACGGCGATATTTCTACAACAGGCGATAGAGATCGCACCTAACCCTATAACTCGGGCAGGCCCCTCCGCCCCACTCCGGCAGCCAAGACTATGTTGTCTTAACCGGGCCCACGCTTGGTGCATCAGAGTTTGGCTAAGGCGTTCCCCGAGAAAATTTCCAGCCCCCTGCCCATATGACAGGAGTTGCACCCTCCACAAGAACCAAGGTTCTCTGGAGTAAATGCACTGTAATAGAAAACTCGGGGTGGCTCGGATTCGAACTTGAGACCTTAAGGTCCCAAGTCCTAACCTTCATTGCCATGACCATTGGGACAAGTCCCAAGGTCCTCTATGAAGTTTAAATGAGCACTTTAAGTTGAATTGATAGAATTTAATTTGATTTTGATTGTGGATGGTGAAGGAAACGCTTTTAATATGGGGAGATAAGGACCAAATTTTCCCAATTCAATTAGCACATCAGCTACATAGGTTTGTCTTCCATCTTTTCGGTTTTTCTTTACCTAAAATTATTTAATATTAATATTAATAAATAATAAAGATGTAATACTACAGTCATTTGGGATCCAAATCGAAGCTTGAGATACTGAAGAACGTAGGACATGCTGCAAATATGGAAGCTCCACATTCACTCAACAAACTTGTTACCTTGTTTCTATCACCTTGATTGTGTATACACTTGCTTCATTTCTACAAACAATTCAATGGCTATTGTTAAAATTATAAAATTACCAACAATATATACTATCTCCCATGCTTATTTATGGTCTTGAAATAAACAGGAAATAACCTAACTTAGTAACTTTATTAAAGTAAATTTCATGTGTTTGCTTTCAATATTTCAATAACCAATTAAAGCTTTGATTTCCTAACATGCATTTGTCGTACGTATAATTATTTTTTTATACAAATTACATAACAAGATTTATATATGAAAAGCTAAGGCTATATGACGTTTGAATATTTAAAAGAAAAATCAATGTAAAAGCATATGAATGTTTTTTTAGGATTAATATTATTTATTTAATCACGAAATACTATACGATGAAAATGATCATTTAGAGATCGAATTTGTACACATGTTTGTTCTTTCAAGTTGTTTTTGAACATATTTATCTTGAACGTCATCGTCTTCGTCTCCTACAAGTTACAACTTGTCTTTTTCGTAACCACAACTGCAATATATCATGAGAAATTCAAGAAAATACCCAGAAAGAAATTGTAAGTTTGTAACCCATCTATAGTTTGGGCTTTTGTTTAGGCCCTACTCAGTTCTTACTTATCTGCTTTTGGTGTTTTGTTGTCCTTCCCGGCAAAGCCCAAGTTCTTACTTATCTGCTTTCACCAACAAGTTACATTCTTTATAGAATATTTGTGTCACACCCCAACCCGGCTAGCGCTGACATGTCACTAATATAGTAATCGAAAATCAATACTTCATCCCGTTAATTGAGTTAAATATCACAATAAGTCAAATAAAGTACAACATATGATGATGCGTTTATGAAAATCCTTTTTCTTTGTCCCTTGAGCTCTTTTCTAAGTCTTCCTGGATGGCCCTGCAACCTAAGGTACACAAACGCAAAATGTACACATGTGTAAATTGGATTTTACTTAGTAGGAGGACAACAACTATACAATATACAATACTAATCTCATCTATAATGATTGTACTAAAATTAACAAATCAAGGAACCAAGCCTTTTGTTCACAATTTCATACAAGCAACCCTTAAGGGTATTGGCAAAAATTATTAGTGTATAAGTTATAATTTGTTAAAAACTAACTTATACGCACTAAAACATTAAATTACGATACTTAATATTCGTAATATGTTTTTATATATTTTTCACGCCAAACACGAAACATTGTCATCGAATTAATGTTCCAGGCATATTGGAACAATTTCGACACAAAAACGTCTATCTAGATAATTATGGATAGTTTTACCTTTCTCATGTTGATGGTTTCTCGTTCTTTATTACACCCATTATCAGTTTTCATTGTTCTTATTCTACTTCCATCATTTTCATCGATTACATATTAATAGATAAGCTTAGTATCAAGAGCTTACATGTCCATGGAAGTGATATCCGGTATCTTTCCACAAATCAAATTCAAGAGAGCAGACATTTGAGGAAAAAAAACAGATAAAACTGATAGAAAAAATGCATATTTAGCTTATTTGTTGATGATAACGGTTCTAACTTCTAACTACTTTTTGAATCTATTTTCCACAAAGAGCAAAATGAAACAGGCTGCCCTTTCCACCATAACCCCACACATTCATCAACTCTCAGCTCCCAATTGTTGTCATACTTCCTCAACAACGCCCGCGCTCCCTCTATAACATCTTCCCGAAAAACATCCCCTGCGAACCCAGCACCGATCATCCTTTCAGCCCATTTTTCTTTCCGTTCGTTCATACTACACATGCTCATTAACGCCTTTGAAGCCTCACCTTCCATCATCTTTCTTTCATCCATCTCCCTCCCTTTAAATGCCACACTTGTTGAGTCCAAAAAACTCCACAAGTTGTCCACCTTCCTCGCAAACCCTGTCTCGAATGTACTGCAGCTGTTACAACTGCAGTCCGCGTTGTTGTCGTTTAATATCACTCCTTTTGGTTCTAGACGTCGCATAGCTTTTAAGAACTCTGTTCTGTTATCTGGATTGTTGTGGTTCAGATTGTGAAGTCTAAACTGAGCACATACAATTAAGATATCTTCAGGAGATGATTTGATGATTTGAGTATTTAGATTTTGTAAAGGACAGCTGTCAACTGTGTTAATGTGTAGGTTGATCTTGTAGTCGTTTGCTAGACGGAGAATGTTTGAGATGAAATTGTGACCCGGTGGGCCGTTTGCGAAAGGAATTTGGGTGTTATCGGGTGTTGGGGTTACTACGGTTAGTCGAACCAATGGTGGAGGTCCACGTGGCAGGCGACTCAGTGCTTCTAGCAGCGTGGGCCATTGGACCCCATGAGAGATACCGATATCAAGTATGTGTAAACCACCACTCGACCCGCGGTCTTGGTCTGATAACACCTGGAGGATGGCGTTATTGGCGATATGGTTCGGGATGGTAAACCAAGGATTAATATCATTAAAATTGATAAGTGATTGCTGGAAGAATTTTGGTTTGACAGTGGAAAAATTGGAAGCTGGCAGAACCATCTCCGCCACCCTGGCACGGGTGGCGGAGAGATAGTGGGACAGGGCTTGTAACCCGTATGCCGCCAGTCTGTAATTGGCGTCCCCCGTGGGCGAAGCAAGTTCACGGAGGACGACAAGCAGGTGCCGGACACGTGATACGTTTCCGGCACTAATAGCTGAGGCACATGGGTTCAGCAACTGCTCAGCCCACCTGCCACTTCTGTTATCGCTATTACAACCATCCTTTGTTGACTTTCCTTGACCCCGTCTATTTACGGGCCTTTTAACTTGTGCCGTCGATGGTGCTTTTCGTTTCTTGGATGAATCGGCAGTTAGCTGCTTTGACTGATCGGAGAAAACGAGCAAATCAGAAGGTGTAGCGGGTGTGTTTGTGCTGTTGGCAACACTAGTACTAAAGATATCTTGATCAAGATCTTGAGGCTGGACCCACCAACGATCATCAATAATAGTATTGGATCCAAAAGGGTCATCAAGAAAAGATGGTATGTAAGATGCTGAATCTTCTAACCAATCCGAGATTGGATCGGATGTCGGGTTTGGTTCAGTGTCTACAAACATGGTTTCTTGATTCGAGCCGGTGTTGGGAGGAAAACCAGGAATGAACAAAGTGTCTTGCTTGATCATTTAATCTGGATCACAAGTATTGTTTGGAAAGAGAAGTGTAGGTGATTAGAGGATGCTTAATGAATAAATAATATTAATCTTGGGGGTTGTTGGGATTAATTAAAACGAGATGAGGTGGATGTGCTGTTTTTCGGAAGATATGATGTTTTTGGTTTGGGTAAATGTTATCTTAATTGACAGGGTGTTTTTGGATTTACATAAACGGAAGGAGAAAGTGCACAGAAACTGGTGAGTTGTTTGGATGAATCTGGTTGGTTTTACATGGGTTTGATTTAGTATCAACTATCAAGACGGCAGATTTGTCGTATAACGATTAGTTAATCCTGATTAATTAAGAAGTGTTTGTTTATATGCGGTATAGAGTATTATGGTAAAAATGATTCTATTATACAATGAGCATAATTACAAACACATATATATAGAACAAAATACAACAGGAAACTAACAAATGTACAGGAGAAAATTAAGCTAAGTAAATATGGAAAAGGTTGAATAGTCTAAATGCAATAATCAAGAGCATGAATTATTCCTTGAGATCAGCTGTAGTATCTTATTTCCTAATACGCCCCCGCAAGATTGAGGATCCGTCGGAGACTCCGATCTTGGAGCGAAAGGTGTGAAATGGTCGGCGAGGCAGCGACTTTGTGAGAACATCCGCGAGTTGATCAGAGGAGTTGATGTGAAGAACTTTCAGGTGACCGTTTGAGACCCGTTCACGAACAAAGTGATAATCCAACGCTACATGTTTCATTTTGGAGTGGTAGATAGGATTGGCACATAAGTAAGTCGCCCCCGTGTTGTCACAAAATAATGTGGGTGTGTGCGTGGGTTTGATGCCGAGTTCTTGAAGAAGGTGTTGTATCCAGATTAGTTCAGCTGTAGCATTAGCAAGCGCCTTGTATTCAGCCTCGGTTGAGGACCGAGAGACTGATTTTTGCCGACAAGACCGCCACGAAATAATGTTAGATCCCAAGTAGATAAGATATGCAGTAGTTGAGCGTCCCCCATCCTGTATTCCACCCCAGTCCGAGTCTGAAAAGGCTGAAAGGTCAAGGGAAGAAGTGCGTTTAAGGAAGAGACCATGGTGAATGGTACCTTTGAGATAGCGTAAAACACGTTTGAGAGCTTGCCAGTGGGTTTGAGTTGGCATATGCATGAATTGAGACAATTTGTTCACAGCAAAGGAAATATCGGGCCGGGTGAAAGCCAAGTATTGAAGTGAACCAACAAGCTTTCGGTAGGGAGTTGGATCGATTTTAGGAGAGGAGTCATGAGGAGAGAGTGTGTCCGTGGTACCAAGAGGTGTGTGAACCTCTTTGGCACCATCCATGCGGTAAGTGGTGAGAAGGTCTTGAATGTGACGATGTTGGGAAAGAAAGAGACCATCCGTGGTTTGGATAGCTTCAATACCAAGGAAATGGTGAAGAGAGCCAAGATCTTTGATGGAGAACCGATTAGCAAGAGAGGTGGTGAAGAAGTCAAGAAAGTCATTGTTGTTTCCAGTTAGGACTAGATCATCAACGTAGACAAGAAGGTATGACGTGACGGAGCCTTTGTTGTAGATGAACAAGGACGGATCAGCAAGAGATTTTTGAAAGCCGAACTTGAGTAAGAATGAGGTAAGTTCGTTGTACCATGCCCGAGGGGCTTGTTTCAAGCCGTATAAGGATTTGCGTAGCTTGCAAACATGATGAGGATGCTGAGGATTCACATAACCTGGAGGTTGTATCATGTAAACCTCTTCCGTGAGAGTGCCATGAAGGAAGGCATTGTTGACATCAAGTTGTTTCAAGGACCAATTTTTAGAGAGCGCAATGGATAGAATGAGACGAATGGTGACCGGCTTGGAGACGGGACTAAAGGTTTCGAAATAATCCTTCCCGTACTGTTGATGGAATCCTTTTGCAACCAAGCGTGCTTTGTATCTCTCAATTGAGCCATCAGGAGCTCGTTTGATCCGAAATACCCATTTGCATCCAATGGGGGTATGAGAGGTGGGAGGAACAAGTTCCCATGTTCCGTTTTGCAGAAGAGCATTAAATTCATTATCCATTGCATGTCGCCATTCGGGATCTTTTAGAGCTTGAGTATGAGATGTAGGCTCAAGGGCAGCGGGTATAGGATGAATGGTGGTGGTGTTGACAACATTAGGATTGAAGTATTTGGTATTGGGTTTGCGATCCCTTTGTGGTCGAGTGGGGACGGGGTTAGGTTGGGAAGGCGAAGTGTAGGATGAGGAGGCGGTTTGGGATGTGGGATCAGTTGGTGATGGTGAAACCGTAGGTGATGAGGGAGTAGTGGAAGTGGTCGAAGTAGGGTTGGGAGTGGAGTTTGTCAGAATTTCGGAGGTGGTAGGTGATGGAGTTGGAATGGGTTGAGTCGTGGGAGGTGGTGAAGAGGTTGGTGCAGTGGATGGGTTAGTGTGGGTAGTGGTCGGTGTGGAGAGTGGTGGGATAGGCATGTAAGAAGTGAAGTGTGGTCGATGGGTGTGTGTGGTGAATGTTTCGGATGAGGGAAGTTTAGGGATGGTGATTTGGGAAAAGGGAAATTGATGTTGAACAAACTCGACATGTCGAGAATGGTAGAGACGATGAGAGATGGGGTCAAAGCATTTGTAGGCGGATTTGGAGGAAGAGTAGCCAAGGAAGATGCATTTAATGGAACGTGGGTGAAGTTTAGAAGGCGCGTAGGGCCGTAACCAAGGGAAGCACAAACATCCAAATGGTTTGAGTTTGGTGTAGGTTGGAGGAGTATTGTAGAGACGGTGGAATGGAGAATGGTTGTCAAGGATTGGTGTTGGAAGGCGATTGATGAGATAAACTGCGGTTTGAAAGGCATGTGACCAAAAAGATAGCGGCAGGTTGGCATGATGAAGAAGGGATAAACCAGTTTCAACGATGTGACGATGTCGACGTTCAGCGACACCGTTTTGTTCCGGAGTGTGTGGAGGTGTGGTGAAGTGGGATATCCCATTCTCTTTAAGATAGGGGAGGAGTCCAATGTATTCACCTCCATTATCCGAAAAAAGTGAGACGAGAGGTGTGTGAAAGAACTTTTCCACTAGAGTTTTAAATTGTGGGAAAAGAAGTTTAACATCGGATTTTCGTTTCATTGGATATAACCACGTATATTTTGAGTAATAATCAACAAATATGATGTAGTATGTGTAACCATCGATTGATTTTTGAACAGGACCCCATACATCGGAATAAACAAGTTGTAATGGTTTAGACACTTTAAACGAGTTTGCACCAAATGACGTTTTATGACTTTTATTTAAAGAACAAGCATCACAATGAAACGGAGTTTTGGACATTTTATTATATTTGAGTCCTAAATTATTTAGTAAAGCTTTTAGAACTTTGAGTGAGGGATGTCCAAACGTGTGATGCCATGAAAGAAGTGACCCTGATGAAGTGGTGCTTGAATTGATTTGCTTCGGACTATGAGGAATGAAGCTGGGAGCATAGTAGACATCATTTATGTTCACTCCCCGCAGTAGGCGCGCCCCCGTGCGAAGATCCTTAACAAAGAAATCAAGAGGAAAAAATTCAACCGAAACTTTGTTAGTTTTGCAAAGTTTAGCAATAGAAACAAGATTATGACGTAAGCTCGGAACAAGTAACACATCGTTTAGTTTTAATGGACGAGAATTAGTAGGAATAGATGAGTGACCAGTGTGAGATATGGGAAGAGTATTACCATTTCCCAGCACAATCTCATCGGGTCCGCCATAGTCGGAGAGACTGTGTAAGAAAGCTGGATCATAGGACGCGTGATTGGATGTTCCGCTATCAAACATGCCAAGCGGACTATGGGAAGAGCTGGCAAGGGAAGAGTTGACTGTTGGACTTGGGGATGTGGAAGTCGGATGGGAGATACGATGTTCCTGGAGGAACCGCACAAGTTTTCTACAATCCTTCGTCTCGTGACCTGTGATGTTACAAAAATGACAAAAATAATTATTTCGGTTAGTACGGTAATTGGAGCCAGCGTGCGGGCGGCCATTCCGTTGTCCAGAATTGTTGAAGCGGTTGCTACGAGAGTCAGAGAAACGGCTGTCATATGTTGGCCGAGATGGTCGCCTTTGGGTGCTGTTGATGGTTGTGAGAACAGGGGTGGGTTGGGTTTCAAGGAGGGACCTTTCATGATCTACCAGCTTCTCAAAGAGATCTGAAAAAGTGATGGATGTGTCGCGCATTTTTACAGCAGCAGTGACCTGCTTATAGTCTTCTCCTAGATGAGTGATGATGTGCACAATGAGGTCGTCTTCATCAACCGGTTTCTGGGCAAGGGCTAATTCATCAGCAATTGACTTCATTTCACGGAGATATTCTGCAACAGGCCGGTTACCTTTGATAGTTGTGGCGAGCTTGGAGCGAAGGGAAATGATACGGGATCGAGAGACACCCGCATAAGTTTCGGTTAGGCGCTGAAAAAGTTCAAGAGAGGTTTCTGCGGAAGCAACGATGGGTAAAACAGTAGCGGAGCAGCTGCCAAGGAGGGCTCCGAGCAGGGTTTGGTCTTGTCGGAACCATAGGCTATAGGCTGGGTTCGGTTTGCCTTCGAGGATTTTAGGAGGTGGTTCAGTTTTGCCATCAACAAATTGTTCGAGTTCAAGTCCGGTGAGAGTGGACATAACTTGTTTTCTCCATGAGGTAAAATTATCTGGGATTAGTTGGATTGGGAAGTGAGCATGAGTGGAGAGGGGAATGATGGTAGTGGCCATGTCAATCGAACAGGTGTAGGAAGAAGAGTTGGGTCGGCTGCTGTGTTTCTGGGTCAATCGGACAGGTGCAGAGCAGGGGCAGAACAGGCGCAGGAAGTGGGCTGCTGTGTTTCTGAGTCAAAAAAGACTGCAGAAAAAATTTCAGGATCAGAGAAGGGCTCGATGGAGCTTTGTTATTGCTCTGATACCATATGCGGTATAGAGTATTATGGTAAAAATGATTCTATTATACAATGAGCATAATTACAAACACATATATATAGAACAAAATACAACAGGAAACTAACAAATGTACAGGAGAAAATTAAGCTAAGTAAATATGGAAAAGGTTGAATAGTCTAAATGCAATAATCAAGAGCATGAATTATTCCTTGAGATCAGCTGTAGTATCTTATTTCCTAATAGTTTAAGCCTGGACTCTTAAACTTGATTGTCGCTTTTAAAGAACATTAAAGATTCTAAAAACGGGTGTTTATAGGAATTCACGTCTTGGTGAGTTTATTTGAAAAAACATCAAGAATTGATGTTTTTGTCTTGGGTTGCAAAAATTCTTGGATGAAAAGCATCCGACCAGTTTACTAATCTCATTTTATATATTTTTTAGCACAACTTGTATTAATCTTCAAATACCTTTCTTTAAGTTCATTGGTTCCTACTTCCTAATGTTGTTGTTGAGGCCATAAAAAATAAAATACAAGTATTTGTTGAGGCCATAAAAAATATTAAGTATTGGAAGGTGTACCTGATCCAGTAAGGAAAAATAAACAAATAAATTTTATTTATGGAAAAGATTAAGAAGTCGTATATTGGGCTTGCTTCAAGAGCACAGGCCCGGTCCTTGGACCATTTGTGCATCTCGATCCGTGTATTGGCTTAGTGAGGCTGGTTCAGCTTGAATTGGACTGGACTAGCATGATGCAATACAATTAACCGTTTTTTTTCCGCCCGTTATCGATTAACAGAAACGGTTATTTATTGGCTTGGTCAAAACCGGTTAGGCCAATAACGGTTTGAACATGACTAAGGGTGTCCGGGGCGTACTCGGTGAATGGGGTCGGGGACGAGATGCCGCGCGGGGAGGAGGTGCCGCCATCATCTTTCACCGCATGGAGGGGATGGATTTCGGCGACTAGTTACCGCATGAAGGGAGAGAGGGAGAGGGTGACCCACCAGATTTTCAACCAATCAAGTTATTTTTCTTTTTGATTTTTTCAACTTAATTAAAAAAATAAAAAAACAAGTCCCCCAAGAGAGGAGTGCCGCCATCAAATTGAGGGTGTGGGGGGAGTTAAGTGGGGAGTTGACGTGGCGCGTGCTGATTGGCTGTAGGTAAGAGAGGTCACTCCCCACTTAGAGGAGTGCCCCTTACACCCTAAAAACCTAACTTATATGACCAATTAGGTTATTAACCAAACTAGTTAACCTAAATAACCGTTTTTATAACCATTATTAAATAAAATAAAAAACAATTAATCCTAAATATATAAAATAAACTCAATAATGTTTCTTTCTTTATTTATATTTCAAATTTTAGAATGAACAAACACATTTTACTTTTTGGTGTGTGAACAATGTCAAATACTTAAAAACTTGTAGAAGGAAAATATATAAGATGGAAACACCCTGATGAAACACTGGTTAAATCCAAAGATTAACTAGTTGGGTCGTCTCTTTTGTGGGTTCAATCTCCTTTCTTGCTTGCCAAAAGACTAGTCCTGCAAAACAGCAACACCGTTAGCTCGTTAAGAGGGGAATATGGGGGGTTTCCCTCTTAACCGGGCTCCGGCGTGAGAATAAGTTCTGTTCTGAGGAATAAAACAGTGTGTGTTAAGAGTGAGAGAGTGGAGAGTCGAATAGAATTAACCTGGATGATGAATGGTCCTATTTATAGCCGGAGGGTGAAAGAGGGAGGAGCAACCTTGCCAGCCGCTATAGGGCGCCAGCTGTCCGACCAAGGGGAATATCCCCTTGGTCTCCTCTGCTGTGGTCAGGGTAGTGGTACACGTGGCGCGCCTATATTTGTCCATGCTGGAAACATCGTACCGCTGTTGTCGGTCTGCTCCTTAATTTGTTGCAGACCTACATGGCGCTTGATGAATGGTGACACGTGCTGTCCTTCCTGTCGGAGAGAACATCTTTGGTGCCGCCTTGACTTCTTCCGAAGCTTCTGTATTTGTTTGCTGATGTAGGCGTCATGTAGGATGAAAAAGTGGTGTGATCCTTGCCATGTGGGCAAGGAATTGGGACCATACCTCTTCACACCCCATAAAAAGTGTCATGTTTTTAAATAAGATGGAAAAATGTATATACCCTATGTGATGAGTAATTTCATAAATACATAGCAGTAAGAATCTCTCCATGTGTGCTGAGTGAGGATTAGTTATTATTAGTTAACTGTTTCCGATAGTTATTATTCCAGTCATAACACGTTGTGATTGTAAATGTGTTCTTTTTTTTTCTGTTCAAATGAATGAAAAAGAAACAAAAAAAAAAAACAACTCACTCAATATGGGCGATTGCAACTATGCATTGGGCTCATAATTTGTAAGGGTGAACGGGGCACTCGCGGTAACCCCATTCGGTGACCCAAGTCACCTAGCGGGAACACCGCCGCCATCAACGAGGGGAGTCACATTGGGGAGCAAGATCGGTGAGAGCTTACCGAATGAAGGAGGGAGAGAGATGGTGGGGCACCCTTTTTTCAACCAATCAAAACATTTTTTTTTTTTTTTTTTTTTTGAATAAAAAAACAAGGGGAGTTAAGAGGGGAGTGGCGCCATCAAATTGAGGGTGTGAGGGAAGTTGACGTGGTGCGTGCTGATTGGCCGTGCGTAAGAGAGGGGACTCCCCTAAGAGCGGAGTGCCCCGTTCACCCTAAGGCGCTTGGATCTGACTCATATAGCTACTGTTCTTTTCCCCAGCCTCTTGCATTTGGTTGATTTGACTCCTATAAAACGACACAATATTTCGAGCTGTATATTTTTTTTAACTGCAAAATTTCATGTTGAGCTTTATTATATACTTGTGGATCCAAGAACAAGCAAGAAAATTGGAACCGAAACACAAACCCAGGTCACTACTCGTTCTACTTTCTTATTACTCAAGCACACCAAAACAATAAACTTTACCACTCAATTTATACTAAAACTCTCAGGGCATCCACAATAATGTGTTTTTAAGCATTGTTTGCCCCCATTTTCCTACATATTCATTTTTTATTGTCGTGGCTCTTGCTTTTGTGCCCTGTTTTTTTAGAACCGTTTTTCCACAAAAACAACCAAATGATGGGCCCCCTAGTCCTTGTAATTATATATGATATAGATTGAGAGATAACTTAAAAAACCGAGTGATGACGTGGTAATGTTTTTAGATTTCTTTGTTGAGTAGGCATGTTTTTGAAAAATAAGTGTTTTTTTTTACGTGACAGCTAACTACGCATGTTTTTAATATGTTCTAATCGGTGGCATATGACTCCTAATTAGGCACAAACTAGGAAACAAAATAAACTAATTGAAAATAACCTATCTTTCAGCTTGCTTTCGGTTTAGCCCCGGCTTTAACTTTCTTGACTCTTTCACATTCAAATTAATTAGGATTAATTTTCAACGTAGAAAAGAAAGGTGAATGATGTGTGTAGTTGTAGAACGTTCTCTAGATATAAGTTACTCAAAAATACCAAAATCAGTAGCGTGTTTATATGTAACTTAAAAAAAAGTGGAAAATTACCAAAATAGTCTTAGTTAACCAAATTTTTTTAAAATAAACATGGAAATTTAGCGTTTACAAAAGTAGTCAGCCCTCACTTTTGTTGGCCTAAGCAGTTAGGATTTAGCCTATATGTTTTGCCACCGGCTAAGGCTTATCCCGCCCTTTGTAGGCTTAAATTTTGCTGAGTTAGCCCGAGCTTTTGGAGGATAAGGCTTCTCGGGTAGCTAAAATTCAGTGTTTATTTAAGAAACTCTTGATCAAGAAAGACTATTTTTGTAATTTTCCTGCAACTTACTTGATCCATGTTTCAGATTTTTGTAAAAAGTTGTTCATAATCCAATCACCAAACCATTGCCCACAATAAGTGTCATACATCTTAATTTCAGTGTTTAGTAAGTTTTATGAAAGTAAAGTAAAAAAGGATGGATGGGATAGGAAGAGAGATGTGGTGGTGTTCTCTTTTTTCTTTATTTATGGTGTGGTGGCCTGACACTGAGCATGATTTATATTGATTTGACCTGAGGGAGGGAGGGAGAAGGTATCTTTGGCAGTCAAAACTGCAGGTAAGAGCTTTTAGGGACCAGTCAGTGTTTACGAGTTTTAAATCCCCCCAAGAAAGAAAAAAACTGCCAAATACGGATTCTTCATAAACACCATCACTACCAACCTCCTGCCTGCCTCATTCTACCCATCATAAACGGAAAAGCATATTTATAAGATTTCAAGTTATAATATATGTACATGACAAACAAGTACTTAACTATCAACTAAGATTATTAGTTTAAGAGTGTAAAATAAATAAAACATGCATACATTTTGAATATATATATATATATAGAGAGAGAGAGAGAGAGAGGGAGTCAGTAGAGTCTAGCTTTCTCCTGAGTAGAAAGTTTCTGAGCATATTGGGTTTGCATGTGATCTGGTGCAGGCAGGGTTTGAACAGTCCCCTGAAAACTCCTAGCATATGCACAAACACACCTGCTCAGTCTTACTCTTGCTTTTCTTTTCTTTTCTTTTCACAATGGGGCTACCAACAACAGGAATCCATCCTCCCTATATATATATCTATAATTGTTAATTTGGAAAATGATTTCTCCTCCTTTGATTACAAAAATAGATGGACACAATACAAAATACAGTCCTTTTCATTTACTCATCCACAAATGTGTTTTCAAATGAAAATGGTCAAAATGATATAATAATTATAAGAAAGGAGCTAAAAGATTAACAAACCATGTTGTATAGCTAAATTACATGCATGTATTTTTCCCTTAATGTTGGGGTCCCTTAACCAAATCATCCCTGAAACCTTGACCACTAATATACACAAGAATAATGGAGTGGGGATACAAAAGGTGCCATTTTTGTCAACTTATATACAGTGAAAAGGGTGTCATGAAAGCCAATCATAAAAAGCAAGTGAGTGAGTGAGTGAGTGAGTGAGTAATTAGCGTACAAACATGGGCCGAACTTCATTATCCCATTAGCTTTTAAATATATTATCTCTATTTGGTTCTTTTTTTTTTAACGTGAAAGAAATGTAATTTTAATTTCTAGTATTTTTTGCCCCAATTTAAATATTTCTAATGTGTACCTGAAATCGCCATTCACAATGGAGATATACCTGAAATCGCCATTCATGATGGATTTTTGTACCATATTCCAATGATTAAAGCTGAAATTCCCTGCAACATTCCTGACAAAGTCTACTTCTCAAGAAAAATCGCCACTCGTTACTTGTGAAATTGTTTTGAGCATGACATTATTTGTGAAAAGTTTTTTCCCAAATAGCAGCATTTCTACAAAAAAACTCGAACAGTTGTTTTGTTTTGGCACAACAATTCTTTCCAAGGTATCCCCCTCACCCTATCCTTTGATTTTCCGGAGTCTCCCCTTAGTTTCTACTTTGCAATGATTTCAATCCGCAACACTATCTCTCTCTTCTCTCCCTATTTATTTAATTTTCTTTTGAAAATATGGGGAAAAGGGGGTTAGGGATGAGAGATGGGTATAACATACGTTGACTGGTGGATGTGAGGAACGGTGGAAATGATAATGTGATGTTCAGGAACCAGGGAAGTGTATATAATGCATAGCCTAATAAGACCAAACTACTAACACAACTTTACCTTAAAGCTATAAGTGTCGTGCAATTTTCTCTAATATTTTGAGTAGTTTTGACATGCTAAAGTAATTAAAATGGCTTAATTATGTTTATGTAGATAAAACGCACCCACTTAATTATTTGTAGCTGTATTATACTTTGCACACATATATATCTTGACAGTATACATCCGGGCCCTAGGCTCATAAGAACGGTGTAAGTAGTAACATGTAAATTAGAAAAGAAAAATAATAGTCATATAATGGGGTAGCTAGTACTGTACGTAACTAATTAAATGATAAATGTGGAAGCTTTTTCTTGGTCTGTAAACATAAAGTTGTCGTATGTAGTTATTATCCTAGGCCTAGCTAGTAGATGATAGTAAAGAAGAATCAATAACTCTTGAGTCGGTGTATGTAAGGCTGAACGGTATGGTGACGGAGGGGGGCTGAAGACGGGGCGGGGCGGGATGGGGTGACGGACGTCGCCGAGAAGAAACGGAGGGGGGGCCACCGGTTTTCTCCGTCGCAAACGTCTGAATTCAGACGGGGAGGACGGGACGGAGGGGGGCGGCGTGGTGTGACGACGGGGACGTGGCGTCGCCGAGGGAGGACGGGACGGAGGACGCTGCCATACCGTGCAGCCTAAGATAAATTCAACACCATATCACATATATATGTGTATATATTATGTTTGTACATGTGTTATATGGATTTCCGTAAAGGTGGCAGAAATATAGATGAGACGTAAGGCAAGCAAACAATGACAGGCCTGAATAGTAGTATTGTTTGTGTAGTGTCCTGCACTGCACACCCCTCAGCAACACAACAAATTTAGCCAGTTCACTGCAGTGGACTCATTTGAGCTGGCTCTCTCTCTCTCTCCCCCTCTGTGTGTGTTGTGTGTGTGAGAGAGAGTGCACTAGATTCATTCCCTACCCTATAAACATAACATAGGAACCCATCTCCCCTTGGACATAAATAAAATTTTCAAAAGAGAGAGACCAAGATGATGATGATGAGTACTTCAAGCAGTAACCAAAATCCAAATGTGTTCACAGCATCACAATGGGAAGAACTGGAACAACAAGCTTTAATCTACAAGTATATGGTTTCAGGTGTTCCAGTTCCAACTGATCTCATCTTGTCTGTCAGAAGAAGTTTGTATAACACCTCATCATCTTCATCACTATCTAACCAACACACCTCCTCCTGTAAGTACATACATACATACATCATCTAATCTAATCTGCTTCTTATTTACTGTTTCAATGATTATATATATGTTTATATTGCAGTAGGAGTATGGGAAGGATCAAGCTTTCCATACAATCAGTTGTATCAGATCGGTGGGTATGGCAGAAAGATAGATTTAGAACCAGGAAGATGCAGAAGAACAGATGGAAAAAAATGGAGGTGCTCGAAAGAAGCTTACCCTGACTCAAAATACTGTGAGAGACACATGCACAGAGGTAGAAACCGTTCAAGAAAGCCTGTGGAATTCTCTTCTTCTTCTTCATCTGCTGCCACAAGTGTTAATAATGTTTCTTCTTCATCAGCAATCTCCAAATCAATCGATGCCTACCCTCCTCCTTTCTCAAGTTTTATGGATTCTTCATCTTATTCTCACCAAACCCTTAAAGATTACAGGTTTTTCTTTCTTTCTTTCTTGTTTGATTGTGTGTTTGTTTTGTGTGTTTAATTAATTAACATAAAACAGGCAGATGCAAGGAATGAAGGATTTAGGAGAGGATGAGAGATCAGCAGCAGCAGCAGCTTACTTTCAACTAAATGATCCTTACACCACCACTACACAATCTGGTCAACAAAACTACTCTCATTTCAGTTTTCAAAACCTGAAAGATGAGCAGAAGAAGAAGAAGGAGCAAGGGCAGCAGCACTGTTTTGTGATGGGTACTGATTTCATAAAGCCATCAGAAGAAGAACATGAAACCACCAAATCCACTACCACAAAAGTTGATGAAACCACCAGTAAACAACCATTCCACCACTTCTTTTCACCACCAAAAGCCACACTGCTTAACCCTAACCCAAACCCAAACTGGGGTGAAGTTGACCACCCAAAGGCCCCTTTGTCCACCCAAGACCTTTTCCAATCCAAACCAAGACCTTACTGGTTGTAACTAATAATAATCATAATCAGTGGATGTAATAACTAGGTAGTTTGTTTTCAAGAATGTTTTGTTTAATGTCATTGTTAACGGAAGCATGCAAGTGCATTTTTAGGTTAGAGTGGTAGGGCAACAAACAGGAGAATTAGATGTTGGGGCCTGGGGGGTAAAACTGTCTGAAATTCACTTGTCATTATCATCAAGAAAATTGTAACATTACATGCCCTTACTTTCATATGTCTGAATCTGAATACTATTACTACTATCCAATCCCACTGCTATCTTTATTTAAGTATCTATCTACCTTAGGCTGTATGTATTATTTCAACTCTACAGTCGGTCAAAGCAAATGGCTGACCATGACTTAATAAATGCATTCTAACTTGAACATCAAATTGTAGTTCAAATATTCAAGTTAAGAATATACCAATTAAAAGTGGTATTTTGTGTTTAATTTCAAAATGTGCTGAATAAAGTTGGAAGGTAGATGCTTCAAAGGTACAATCCTTTGTAGAGGGACACTGAGACAACAACTGTCTACTTAATGTCTATCATCCACAAACATATGTTATCTTCATACATCTATGTCCACTAGGTAAGGCAAATTACTCCCCCTGGCCTCTCCCCACATTTTTTAATTTATAGAATCCCAATATATGAGCCCCGCTTGCGGTCTGCTCATATAATGTAATATATGTGTGGGCGCTCGGGGGGGCAAAAGCAAAAGTGCACTAATTTTTAACGTTATTTTACTAATTTCGTGAAAATAACGTTAAAAAGAGGGGATCGTTAATCAGGCATCATGTGGTGGCGTTGATAGCCGAAAGACAAGGGGGTACATGCACCAATTGGCGTTTGTCTCAATTGCTGAGTGTTATGTGCCTTATGTCCAAGGCTTGATGCAAAACCACAATCGAGCCGGGGGTCTCATTGGAAGCAGCCTCTCTATTCCTACGGGGTAGAGGTAAGGCTGTCTACATCCCACCCTCCTCAGACCCTACCTTAGCTTTGCTATAGGTGGGATATACTGAGTACGATGATGATGATGATGATGATGATGATAGAATCCCAATATATGAATACTATACTAATGAAGATAATTACTCAATAGAAGACTATTGTGAGGCAGAACATTATAAGTTCTTTTGTAATGTAATGGTGTGATCAAGTTTTTAAATCCAGATGAAGTATATGGGGGTATTTATTTTGTCACTTGAGTAACATTTCCTTTATACTTTAGGGAAATAGTCTCCATTCTCCAAAGAAGTAGATTTATTGTTTATACTTGGAAGATTAAGTACTATAAGTTATCTATTTAGATTTATTATTAACAAAAATAAAGACAAGGCAAAAGAGTTATTATCTTTGTGAATATGTTTTTTTTTTTTTTTTGGTAGAACAAATATAAATAATAATAAATTTAATGGTTGCTCTAAGATTCTTTATATATATGATTTATAACATGGTGATGAATATTGACTTTTTTTTATTAGTTTTTGTTTAATTTTTTTCCCGGATTTGGTCGCCGTTTGGTTGCTACTTAGCACGTTGTCTGATGGTCACATTTGATCACTCAGGTTTTTTTTTTACCCCGTCGAATTTTAATACATGTCGAGATAAATTAAACTTCGTCTACATATTACGTCACGCGAGTCATTTTTGTTAGAAATTCATGTTTTTTAAGTTTTTTTCTGAAATTTTGTTATCGTTTGGTTGCTACTTAGCATGATTTTACGTCCCATGCCCCACAAAGTAGGCCTTAACACTAGTTAATTATATTTTAGAATCTTGGATATAGAAATAAAAAAAAATAAAAATCGTATAGATTTAATACATATACCTTCATGAGGGTTGTCTTTTTATTTCTTCTATCTGGTAATTATACGGTACTTACAATTGTTTACTTAAAATTAGTTTTTTTTAAACGCATATGTGGAGATGTGTATATAATGATATAAAAGGGGTTTTTGATTTATCAAAAATTATAACAAGAAAAGGAAAAAAAAATACAAATAACAAACCAGATCATTCAATTTTTTTATTAATGGTTCACAATTATTTACATTTTGCACTTTTTACATACAATTACGTATGCTTCTATAAACCGTATAACGAATTTCTTCATGTATAAGATATAAACCTGAACAAAAAAAAAAATAAACATTGCATTTCTGTCATTTTCTTGCATATTGAAATATAAATGACTGATTTTGTTCCTCTCAATAAATATAAACACTGTTATCGTCAGTCTGGACAACGACTATTAATGCTTTCATCTATTTGAAATTGTTACAACCACTTTTGCTAGAAATCATCAATGCATACATACACAAATATCACTAAAAACAACCTTTCTCCACTTCAATTCAGGATAACATAATAACATTCAAATGAAGTTAATAATATATAACATCTAAAATGAAAACCAAGTCAACTTTTTTAAGAGCAAGGTTTTTGGGGTGGGTGTTGGGCCGAGGGAGGTCAAATTTATGGCTGGCATTCTAAAGTGTGAGGAGGCTTCTCTGCCGTTTAGTTTTCTTGGTTTACCTATTGTAACTAATATGGGTAAATCGGTTAGTTGGAGGCCGGCTTTGGAGAGTCTTAAAAGTAGGCTAAACTCGTGGAAAGCGTCCTGTCTTTCTTTTGGCGGAAGACTAACTTTAGTCAAGGCGGTGCTTGGCGCATTGCCTTTATATTTTCTCTCTATGTTTAGAGCTCCTAAGAAGGTCATTGACAACATGGAGAGAATTAGAAGAAACTTTCTCTGGGGCGGTCTCGGCGAAGCTTATAAAATTAATTGGGTTGCTTGGAGGAAAATCGTTATGCCCAAGATGTTTGGAGGGTTGGGGGCCGGCTGTCTAAGGATACAAAATTTAGCGCTTTTTGCGAAATGGTTTTGGCGATGGAGGATGGAGCCGAAGGCACTTTGGGTGAGGTGCATAAATGCGATTCATCGGATCAACAACTGGGCAGATGAGATAAGTGCAAACAGGGTGGGTGTGGGGCCGTGGGCTCATTTCATTAAGGCTGGAAGAGATATCTCGGGTCTAGGGGTCAATCTCAGTGACCTCATTGTGAGATCAGTTGGGTTGGGAGAGCAGACTCGGTTTTGGAGAGACGCTTGGTTCGGTAAAATTCCATTTTGTTCTTTATTTCCGGGGCTCTATGCTCGTGAAAAGCTTAAGTCCTGCACCGTCAAAGATAGGGTGGTCCGGGATGACTCGGGCTCCATTCAGATGGTTTGGTGTTGGAACAAAAAGAAACTTTCGTTGGTCGAAGAAGCTGAAGTTATGGACCTGTCCGATATGGTGAAGTCCTTTCCTTTCAGTCGTGAGGGGGACAAGTGGAGATGGGTTGGCAGCGAGAATAACACTTTCTCGGTCAAAGCGCTAAGGAAAGTCATGGAAGACAAGTTGTTCGGGCCTTTTAAACCGGTGTCATTGGCTGAAATGGTTGCCTATCAAAATAAACTGCTTTGTTTGGAGGGCGTTTCAGAACAGAATTCCCGTTGCTTCAAATCTAGTAGTGAGAGGAGTCCCCCTTGTCTCAGGAGATTGCCCCTTCTGTCATAATGTAGAAGAGACGGTGGATCATGCTTTCGTTGGTTGCGGCAAGGCGAAACAGGTTTGGAGAAGGATTTCAGTCTGGGCAAAATGGGACTTCACGGGTCTGGATAATTTGGAGCAACTTCGATTGCATCTTGAGGAGGCAGATTCGGCTCTGCGCCACAATGTTCTGTTGGGTATCACTTACACGGTTATGTGGAGCTTGTGGAAAGCGAGAAACGAGAGAATTTTTAGGGGGTTATATAGTTCGGTGGAGGCCATTACGGAGGAGGTCGTGTATACGCTCTTCAACTGGATTAAATTAAGGTCCAGTCATAGGGGCTGCAAATGGGAAGATTGGCTGGTGAATCCTTGCTGTAGTTTTTTGTAATGTAGTTTGTTTGTTGTGTGCCTTCTATGGCCAGTTTGGTTTTTTTTCCTTTGTTGCCAGCTATCGCTGGTTGTTGGGTTTCCTATCTATAAATTTTTCTTGCTGTTCAAAAAAAAAAAAACATGTGCATGACAAACCCCATGAAAAGGATATTCATCAGATGAGACGTATTGTCAGCTTCTCTATCTATTCTATGAAAAGATTCCATTTTGATAATTGGATTTCCATTTTTTTTTATAAAATAAATTCATTTAAGCAAAAGAATCAGGCCCAAATTTTGAAGATGATTCATACTTCATAGTCCGATTCTGATTCGGTATTAAACCAACATCATACTGCTACTATATGGTCCGGTTCTAGGTTTCAACAATTCCAGTTTTTGGTTTCTGGTTCCAGTTTGGTTATGGACTGTTGCACCCTCCTAGACTTGCTACACGTCTGATTCATTGGACCATGTGTTCAGTAACAGTTCGTACTGAATCACCACAAAGGCACAAAGTATAGGCAGACCCTTAATAAAAATGCAAACCACGAGCAGGCCAAAACATAGAACACACACACTAATAGCCTTAATAAATCATTCTTAACCCACACTAAGTCGCTAATAGGCTAACCTGAAACCTGATTGTGGTCAACACCCCATGTAACCAACTTGAAACCTCCATAAATAACTTTTTTTTACCTCTATGATAACTATGATCGTTTGACAGGTAACATAAATAAATCCCTATGCCAAATTTATATTAAAAACATTTACCGATTCACTCAGTAAAGAAACTTCTACCAACTAGCCAACTACTTCCTGAGAAGGTTCATATTTGAGTGTTCAATGGTTTCTGGACTCAGTAAAGAAACTTCTACCAACTAGCCAACTACTTCCTGAGAAGGTTCATATTTGAGTGTTCAATGGTTTGTGGAAAAGTTATTTCTATGTACAAAAATATATGACACGGTTAACCATGTACCAAGTATTATAGGTAAAGGTATCTGAAGAATATTGAATACCACAGTGGGAATGATCGAATAATAGCTCAACTCAAGCATTCAACATGATCATCTCGAGTGTAACATGTAATCGGAAACCTAGCCTTTCAATGCCACATTCTTGTTGACATTATTATAAACCAAATATGTACTTTATTCACCAATGTACAATAACGCGAAGCATGGATCCTATCTGACCTTTAAAGTGCATCGTTAGGGTAGGATGTTGAATGTAGGAACTGATAGCTTTAACAAAACCAAGAACAAAGACGATATAATTATTTTAACAGATGATGGCACCAACATAGAAAGGGTGAGGGTGGAGGGGTGGGGTGGGGTGTAGAATTAATCAGCAACAACCTGAGAGAAGAGAATGTCCCAACCATAGATGGAGCTCGTGTTGAGTGCTCCTAGGTCGACTTCAATGTGGATGGCTTTTTTTAACCCCTCAATCTTGGACTGGGTCAAAAGGTACATAGAAAGCAATAAGGCGTTTGGAGTGGTTCCTCGGGTTCAACTCCAACATCTACTTCAGCAATGAGAACCCTAGAACTGCGCTATATGCCTTTGTGACTACACGCCTAGCTGCGAATTCCTAGGTTACTCATATGGCGAAATAAAAGAAACTTATAAGTTACAATTCTCTAATTGAGCCAAATTGGTTTAGTTTGATCGTAGGTCTCTCTCCATGCAATATGTAACAGTTTGCCTGATAAAGGATATGCAACTCATCTAATATTTAGCCACTCTCGCCCAGTTACAATCACAAGATACAAGTCTGCCCATCGGTCAGATCCAAACGAGATATAACAAAAAAGTATGAGCTACTGAAATATAATAAGAGGTATCAGCACGAGCCTAGGAAAACTATAAAACGTAATAACAAGGCCTGAAAAAGTATCAGAAAACCCTTCTGAATGATAAATTTACCCCATTAGGAAGAAATAACCATCTAAGTCAAAGCGACCCACAGCTAAAGAGTAAAATGCAATCGTCAAACCAATTTTGGATACAATCTAAAAAGATTAATCATATTTACCAAATGAAATCCCCGTATAACAAGTTTTGCAGCTGTACAAGTTTTGCTACATTCTCCAAATTAGCCCCAAGCCATAGAGCATGCATAGTTAACCACCAATTTCCCATCAATTCCAAAGTTCTGCAGCACCAAAGTATGAACAGTTACATGAAAGAGTAGTGTATGAGTTATCTTATTCAGAGTTCAGGTCACATTCAGTACCCAACCCACTTATTTTCCCGGGAAAGTTAACACATACATAGAAACTTACATCGTACAGGTCATTCACTAGTTGGTCGGGACTTGGGGAGAAGGCACTGTTCACATAAACAAACTGTAAAGGGATAAAAAGGGCAGATCATTAACTGATGTAATCAAAGATTGTTGCACTCTGAAGTAGATGCCATAAAAACTAGTTACCAGAGTCTCCTTGTGAAGTTGGCGACGAAGAAAATCAATCACCTTAGAAAATTTATCGGTTCCAGCAATCTGAAAATATAAGAAATCATTTACATAACCAACAAAAATGTGAACAATGTGTTTGCAGCTTGATTATAATTCGCAAGGGCTGGTACATTAAATAAATAGTACAACAAAGAAGATAGCATAAGAACTTAATTGAAGTATTGCACAAATTATCATTTAGCAACTATAACAAATTCACAAAAAATCAAAGTTCTAGATTAGCTAAGCACAAACTAAAACCATAAGTACTTGGATATTTTTAACTATTGATATCTTTTTGTGGAGTTTAAGTCTATGTAGTTAATATCGCCGATACATCACCGATGTATCAGTTATCGGTCCCCTGGTGAGATATCGGTGCAAAATATCGGTCAGAATATTTTAGGCGCTATTGACCGATATATCACCGATTTTCCCGATATCAGTACCTTTCTTCTTAGTTCTAGTTCTAGCATTCGTCTTTCTTCTTATTGTTGCTATTAGTGTCTTAAGTCTTAGTTGTTAATTGTTAGTGTTTTAAGTCTTAACCAGTTCCTACTTGCTACAATTGTTAGTGTTTTGCAAGTTGCAAAAGGTTAATTTGTTAATGGTAGGAGAGGATACTGAATTGTTAGTGTTAAATTGCTATATATCTAAATTCAGAATGATATTAAAATTACCGATATCCCACCACTGCGATTAGGTTTAAATTCAGCAAAATATTGCATATAAGCAAAAGGTAAAAGCCGATTACGTGATCAGACGAATGTATACAATCCATATCAGCATTCTTAACTCTAATAACATACACAAGTGAGCTTATGACGATAACCTAGGGTTTTCAAAAATCTACAACAGGTACGAGTTATCATAAGAAGATCTCCAATCAATTTGGTTAAGAGTGAAGAGTACCTTGAATTTTGCTTGTTTGAGAATCGGAGCATCACCAGTAGCTCTCAAATGCACGACAACTGTTATTCAAAGGCCAATTAACAACAAATATCATTGCAAACCCTAATCAATCGTGGTTTATGAACAGAATGAAACTAAAATCTGTTGTTGGAGTAACTGATTTTGATGATAGTGAAGTTACCTTTACGAGAAGCAATCGGATTGTCTGAAGCCATTGAAACGGTTTTCGATCCCTGATTCACAACTTATGATTCGTAACTGACTCCAATAAAATCCATAGAAAAATGATAATGGTCCCGGGTCGGGTCGGGGCTCCGTTCTTTATAACTCTTGAGGCCTAAAGGTAAACAACTAACGAACTGGTCCTGTCCGGATTTGGGCTCAGGCCCATTTGTGCATATTTAACCAAACATTAATGATCAAGCAATCAGGGGCGGATCTAGTGTATAACAAGGGCTAATGCCCGCTACCCCTTGACGTTCCGGCGGTAGTGTAAAATTAGTGTAAATTTTGGAAAAATTTGACGTTTTTTTCTATTTCGTTACCGCTTATTTATAAAACGTTACCGCTTGGCGCAAATCCTAGATCCGCCACTGCAAGCAATTATGAGTGAGAAGAAATGCTACAGTTTTTAAATGTAACAAAACAAGTGAGAAGAAATGCTACAATTTTTAAATGTAACAAAAATAACAGTTTGCATGGCAAAGGGAACCTTCAGGGTACATTATCACCACGCTCGTTTTTCTATGGTTTTACAAAATTTTAAATTTATGACCATGGTAATAAATGTGCACAAACAACATATTTAAAACCAACTATTATTTCACAAGGGGATATTTTAACAAAACAATATAAAAGAAAAAAATAAACGGGTTTTAATATGTAAAATATGAAAGAATTTAGAAAATGAAACGAGTAAACATCTCCAATGGAACCGACACCAAAAAAATTATGTAAGGGGGGCGCCCACCCACTCAACCCCTCACTTGGGTCCACGTCCACCCCTGTTTTGAGTTGGTCTTCAAGAGATTATGGTAGAAAACCAGTGGAAAAAAGACTCAAACCTAAAACCTCTCCTAGAGAGGAATTATGTCCATACCACTACACACCTCTTAATTCTTAAAGGTTCTAGTCCATTTGACATGTGTACAATCCCTTCCAATAGTAGAATCTGCTACTTGAGTTATTCTCATAAAAGTTGAATAACTAAAACAATCATAGATGTATTATCATGACTGTAAATTCAATTGGACACCATTATTTTGAACTTCTGAGGGATGGGGACACTGACAGAGACAAACCATGAATAGACAATGCTATGCAAAGCTTAAAAACCAAAATTGTCTGCATGATGAAAGAAAAGGTACAATAAGTGCATTAGATCTATTTTCCCTTCAATGATCAATCTTCATACTAACTTTCATATTTTAATATTTTTATTTATTTGTTGAGAATTTTTGCAAATGCAACATACTACTGAACCTAAGCTTACACATAACTGTCACATTTAAAACAAAGAATTGTTGATTATCTGGTCTTTGAAGTTTCTTTTCAGTTCTAACTTTTTTTTCACAACTTAGAAATAAAACCCACATAGAATCCTCAACTCTCATGAACCCACACCCAAATCTGAAACCTCTGAATGTTAGTGTTTTGTTTTTATTGATTACAAACCCAAAGGCACACACCAAAACTTTTGCCTTCGTCACTGGTCGTAAAAGTGTTTGATCGAAGATTGCAATGTGGTAAATGGTTACATGCGAGTATTGTCGCACAGAGAGAGAGAGGAGTGCACAAGGGGGGGGGGGGGGGGGGGGGTAATTTGTTATGTGTATTATTACTGAAACTATTATTATTAAAAAAAATACGATAGCAAAGGTCATGTTAGATGTCAAATCGGTAAAAATTAGCAAGTGACAACTATATAAATTAAAACCTTCTAGCATGTCACATGTAACAAGCAAACTTAAACTAAGATAAAAACATTGTAAAAGAAAAGTTAAAAGTGTTAATGATGTGTAATCATAATTTAAGAGAGACAAATGCATATCCAATAGTTGGAACAGTAGCCGACCACTTGGTACAAACATAATGGTTCATCTAAAAGAGTTCAATGATTTAACAGGGGATCATCATTACCAAAAGCTACTTTCTAATCCACCTTTCCCCCACAAGAGCATCTTCTATACAAACAAAATTATCAATATTACAGCTCAGATGACTTACTTTTTGCTGATTTTAAGTTATCATATGTATATGTATGGCCAAATTCAGTGGCCAAAACACCAATTATCAAATTCTTAATTAAACAAAAGGCTTCATTTGATCTCAATATCAATTCAAGGCAAGATATAAAAGTTACCATGAATATAACATTCTTTCATCCTATATCAAGTATTAGTACATAAACTAAAATTGCATGGGTTATTCATACTCCATGCCGCCATTTCTTATGAACGTCAAGATTTTGTAGGGATCATTGAATCCACGAAACTGAAAGTTACATAAAAGAAACGAAAACATGCTTGAATTATGTAAAATAGCTCACAAGGTACATGAAACAAAATTTAGAACATGGTTATTATGTCTAGTAGCTTACAATGCCAATTATGAAATGGGATGAATCATCATAACCGAAGACTTACACAAACCATTTGCATACTTGCTTTTAGCCAGATCTCCCTCTCTTTTTGCCATCAGATCGAGTTGTGCCACACGACTCTGATTCTGCATCCATCGACTTGCTAAACGAGTTTGAAAGATCACCGTAAAGATCAACCACCCTTTTAACATTGTTGTTGAGCTCTCTAATCAGACCGACATTTCTTGTTAGGTTAACGGGTAATTTAGATTCTTGATTCTGGTTGATCTCGGTAATCAGCAGCCTGTTTTGGTCCAAAATGTTTTGGACTTGTACAAAGCTCTTTTGAAATGTTTGTAGCACTTTCCCATCAACTCCTAACTGCGATCCGTTCCCTATCGACGCAAATATATCCCCTTCCATTGTATCTTCCTTGTGAAAATCAGATCCACCCGAGATTAATAAGGCTGTAATTATTTAAGAATCAAACAACATGAGTAGGAGAACACTCTTTTAACTGCCACAAAAAAGTTTCTGTATGAATTATCTTTATGGGTCCTAGCAATAGTTCAATTTATTTTGAAATTAGATAACCTAATCTATCTATTTATGATTCGCTTGCTTTATGGCAGAAACCGAAAAGAAAAAAAATCCCCAGTCTTTTTTTCCATATTATTAACGAAAGAATTAAATCACCAAAACCAATTGGACTCGTGAAAACCCCAATTAAACACAACAATGTCATGAACCGATGCCAAATTGCGAGAAAGATCGAACACCCAGAATACAAAATTACAGATAAACGCTAAATTCATGAAATTGATGGAACAAAAACATAAAAAAGCATTAAAATTCATGGAAGAAATCAATTACCTGAAAAGTACTAAACGTTATTTGCAGAAACACGGAAAAAGGGTGAGATTAAGCAGAGATCCTGAAATCATTAGCAAGAAAGTGTGTGTGTGTGTGTGTGTGTGTGTGTATAGTGAGAGAGAGATGAGATTTGACAGTGCACACGGTGGGTTTTGGTTCTCTCTCCTCGTTTAGTTCACCTGCGGGATTCTCCGATGTTTCTGATTGATTGCGTTTTCTTTTATGGACGAAAGAAGAGGACGACGACTTTACATTACAATGTGGACCGGGTGGGTTTCTATTCCGGACCGGATCTAATCCGACCTAATCCCCAATTTTCTTGATCTTGACATAAAGTCATTATTATTGTTGATCCAATGATTCACTCACCTTTTGGGGCTACATGATCACATCCAATCAACGTTGCACGTTTAGAGCTCTATCTACATCTTTCCTAGTTTATATTATTGTTTGAGTTAAATGCCAGGTTGGTTTTTGTGGTTTTTCGAAAATTACAGATTTCGTCTCAGTGGTTCACTAATTACACACTTATTTCTAGTGGTTGCAAATTTTAAACCCGGGTGGTTCTTAACACTAAACTTTGTTAAATTTTCTAGTTAAGTCTTTATGATATGACAAAATTGTCCCTGAATAATTAAAATATATAAAAAACAATCAAAATGATTAGCTGGCAGTTTTGTTTGGGAGCTAAGGAAGTCTGCCCTTGTGCCGCCTTGCTCGCGAACCTGAGCTCTTGTGCAGCTCTTGCCACCTCAAAGGACACCTGGAGACATCTTAGGACATGTCCTAACAATCAATCTTACACTTCATCTCCAAGTATAAATAGTTACTTTGATCAACCATTTTCTTTGCTCACTTCTCATTTTCTCATATGTCTGCTACTTGGAGGTTCCTGATCAAAAAGGGAGCTTCCTCTGAGTTTAAACATTCTCTAGGATCACCTAAAAGTGTTCCTACTCTGCTGATTTCGTTTTATAGACTATTATTTAGCCGAAAGTCAAGTAAATTGACTTTTACTTTGACTTTCGGTTAAGACCATTATGGTCCAGCCATTGTTCGAATTGAACATGGTTACGTGATCGTAATAAGGTAGGTGTTAATCACTTAAAAGGGCACCTCCTGGAAATCAAGTTAAATTGGCCAAATGACGGGTCAAAGTTACAAAGAATAAAAAGGCAAAAGGCAGATTTTTGGAAAACTTATAAAATGAACTTGCAAACGTTTTAACACACCTTTTTGACACTAAATCAGTTGGTAACGAATATTAAAACATGTCTAAGCATGTTCAGCCCGTCATTTCCAGTTTATATGTCGGTTCGCAACCGAAAGTCAAGTAGTTTGACTTTTGCTTTGACTTTTGATTCTGACCCGAATTAACAAACTTAGCTACTGATTCTAAGTTGCATTATGATCATAATTATATGTAGGATAACCCTCTGCGGTTATACTACTTGGTCATAATCAGTTGTTGAGTTTTTACACAAGTTCACATATTATGCCATATTTTGACAAAAATGCCTCTTTGTGCATAACTTAATTTTAAACTATGATGAGCATATAAAATGCATAACCTACTGATGTGGTAATATAATTAACATGTTTTGGCATATTGAACTTGTTTATGACTCATCCGATCACCCGATACCGCCTATGCGCGTACGGTTAGCTTATGTAACTAGTTTACGGAAGTTAACCGAATCGGGTCAATTCTCTTCAATTTCCTTTAAATTCCAAAATGTAAATATGTTTACCCATATTATACAAGTCTTAGTACTTGTAAGGTTTTAAACTACATTCTATCCGGTCACCGCTTAATGTAGCATACAGTACCGTTTTCTTTATATATAGTTAACCGGTCCAAAGTCTATGACTTGAATAGGACCCGTCCAGTAGATTGCAACCGTGCTAAGTTATTTGTTATATCGGTTGTGCTTATTATTATATCTTGACTATAAGATATTAAGCCAGATAAATACTCTTAACCTATTTTCCCTATACGGGCTTTGGATACAGTAAATTATTACCGCTTGGTCGGGTATGGGATCATAAGTCGGATTGTGACTAGAAAATCCTCATAACCCGTTTTAATTTGGTTTGCTTGATAACTTAAACATTGGGGGTTAATGCGACCTTGTCCTGGATATCCTTGGCTCATTTAATTGCAAATGGCCACTAGTTAAGCACGATGTGTCGGCATACACCCGACAGATGCTAATCCTATTATAAAATATTTTTCTACCCATATTGGGGATACCCTTTATGGGTTAAAGTGTCGTGTCACACCCCGACTTTCCACGTATCACCGGTGGGCCCGGTGGGGAGTATCGTGACGTGGTTGGCAACATAATAGTCAAACAACACAATATATATAAATGCACAGCGGAAGCAAAAGATAAATATTATTACATTCCGAATATAAAGTAATATCCAGTATTACAACGGAAAGTAAAGGATCCACAGGCGGATCTTAAAACATATCATTTGTTCAACAGACTTTAGACGCCTAGAACTTGCAAGATTCCTTATTAGCGCCCTGAGCTTCCAGCCAATTTCGTTCAGTACCTGTCACTTAACCTTTTTGGAAAATACGTCAGTTTTCACTGGTAAATACACTCAACCGACTCATTTGAAAAGAGTTTAAGAAAATTGGTTTGAATGCACGTGGCACAAAATATCTTTTATAATTTGATTAAAATGCACAGAGGCAAAATTAACCTTTTTTTTAACTTGGAACAATTATATTTATAACCTTGTATACAGATTTACATGTTCGTTATACGTTCAGGGCCCGATGTAGAAACCGAGTCAGATTAACAGACACACCACAAGTATAGGCCCACATGGAAGTGAGATACCGTTATTACTTAAGTAACTGTCAGGTGTATGCCTACACCCCGTACTTAAGACGTGGCCATTTTATAATACAATGATGTCAAGGATATCCGGGACATGGTCATTAACCCCTAAAGGTCTTTATTTCAAACAATACAGATTAAACCGGGTTACCTCAATAATTTAATCATAATAAGATTAGATATTCAATACCCGACCAAGCGGTATTATTATACCGTATTCCAAGCCCGTATAGGGAAAATAAGTTAAGAGTATTTACCTAAGCTAGCTCCTGTCTTAAATAGCAAGAATCTAATAACTCAGCCGTATTCACTTAAGTAAGCGTAGGTACCATTTACCGAAATGCTTTAGTCTGGAATGATGGTATAAATAACCAATTAGAATGCTAACGGGTCTTTAATTTAGCCTAAGCTTAGACCGGTCAGTCTTAAGGGAATATATGGTTCAGACGCATGATTAAGCGAAGACCGGAATAGAATGTGATTTAAACCCGACATGTTCAGAGACTTGTCTTATATGGGTATTTCATACACATTCTGGATTTTTAGATAAAACCAATAAGGTTTGACCCGTTTCGGCTAATTTATGTAAACTTGTTACATAAACCGAACCGTACGCGTAATAAGCGTGACGGGTATTTATGAGAGCCATATACAGGTTTCCTAAGTTAATTATGCCTCAAATATGTTGTGACATCAGTAAGATGTCTTTCATTATGCCCGCAACGTATTTAAACACAAACTAGGCCCCGTAGGGGTAGTTTGGTCATTTAAAAGTTTATAAAAGAGTTTAAGTAACAACCTGAGTTACAGGTCTGATGTAATCAGCAATTATACTCAATTTTCTAAGTTATACCAGTAGGTTAAAGCATATATGTGAAATTTATCATTTTAACCAAACTATGCCCCGTAGGGGTATTTTGGTAATTTCACATAAGCCGAAAAGCTCAAAACCGAAGTCCGAGTTAATCAACCTTTGCTTACTGTTAAAACATTCTAATTTGCCTCATATATCAGTAGGTATCAACCCGGGTATGTTCAATATAGTTTTAAGGCATACTATGCGTTAAAAACGCTTAATAAGGCGATTAAGAGCCGTTTACGGGTTCGATACATACAGCTGATATTTTTATACTTCCAGAAAGTTTAAAATAATTTATTTATCATTTCTAATCAGTAGAAAAAGGTTTGGAGTCGTTTAGATAAGTAAAACTCATTTTATGGCCCGTAAGGGCAAAACCGACAATTACCGGATTAAGCCTACGACTAGGTGTTATGCTCAGCCTAAAATTAATTAAAAATCTTTAAAATCCCAAAATAATATATTACATCAGTGGGTAAAGAGTTTGATATCAAAAAGTATGTTTGAATAGGCTATACGCTAATTACGCCGTTTAATTAACATAAAGCCTTCGTTTTACGCTAATGAGCATAACTCTCATTCTACACCTCAAACTGATGTCAAACTTTGCATACAAGTTTATATATTAGCAACTAAGGTTTCTACACTTTTACATTTTCATAAATCACGTTTTAAGGTAATAAGGGCATAATGGTCAACATATGAGCAATTAACGGAAATCATGCGTATTAATCGGATAACTAATGAACCGAGGTGTATAATCACAGAGGGTTATACTAGCATGTAACCTGGTCCAAATGAAGCTCTAAGGTATTTCTAAAACATACCTAAACGGGCCAGAACTGAAAGTCAAAGTAAAAGTCAAACTATGCGACTTTCGGTTCCGAACCGGGTCTTAACAGGAAATTGTCGGGTCGAACATGTTTATACATGTTCTTACACTAATTACCAAGTTATAATAATGATCAAACAGGTTGCACGCCTTCTAGATTGCTAATTATGCGTTTTATGCTTCTGTTGACTTTTTCGGATTAAGTTTGACCCGACAAACGATCTAGTTAGAGTGGGAATCAGGGGGAACCCTTTTGAGGTTTTATTACCCTCATAATTACCAAATTATAACTACTTTTGATTCGGCTTAACACTGAACCGTCAAGGATTTATTGATAAGTCAAACCGTAATTACGACGGTTTGACTTTTAAGCTATAATCTAATCAAAACTTAATTAGAGAAGGTTATGCTTACAAGTGTCTAGTGGATGATTAGGAAGGCTTGGAATCAGCTTTGAAGTTCCAGAGTTGATCAGAAATGAGTTTGAGAATGTATGGAGGCCTTATATAGTGGTTGTAATTACCACAAAATGTTGACAACTAAGGCTATGATTGACCATAACATACTTACAAGTGTCCCTAGTACCCTAAAAACATTTTAGGGGTCGCCCAAGATTGAGAATTACCAGCAAGATCGGTTAAAATCGCGCAAAACAGGCGGCTGCCCGTTTTTCTGCATCTGATGTCCCCACGCGGCCCGCCTCACGTTTAACAGATCCTAACGCGGGCCGCCTGAGACTGAAAATCAGATTTTTCAATTTTTGTTATTTTGCAACTTGTCCCTTGGCTTCACGAAAGGGCAACCAAGGTTATTTCTTGCATTTTGACCCCCTTATATTTACCCACAAGGGCTTTAGGGCTTATACCTACTTTGCCAAGTCCCTGGACACTTCCGGTTAACCCGAAAAGTCTTAACTTTCAATGTTTACTCTTTAACCCCTCGCACACGAATTTGATCATAACTTTCTCATACGATAACGAAACTTTATGAAATTTATATCGTGCATTCTAGTGAGCATAATTAACCGTTACAAAGCTTCGGGTTTGTCAAAAGGTCACTCAGAGGTATATTTTAAACATGTTGACACATTTAACCCCTGTAGTTTGTAATCTCTCACTTTTAGCTTCGTATGATCCATGATTCATTCGTTTGAAGGTATGAGCATCATGTAGGGTTAATGTACAATATATTTATTCACTGTTGACATTTAGAACTCGTATCTTTATATACTTTTCCAAGTTTGTCAACTTTAGTCCCTCTAGGGTATTCTTTCACACGTTCAAGCTTATGACACGTGTCAATACATTATAGGACGTGAATTTTCGAGGTGTTACATGTCGTGTCGGTTAATCATGTTATCGGTGTTTAGTACCGGGCCCCATATGTATTGACAAGCATGTAAATTTGTATACAAGATATTTTATATATTTTTCAAAGTTATTTATGAAAATACATGTGCCTAGTGCACTTAAAACAATTTTGAAATATTTTCAAAATGTGTCGGTTATTTGTATTTACTAGTGAAAACTGACGTATCTTCAAAAGACTAAGGCAGGTTGCAAGACTACGAAATAGGTTGGAAGTTGCCCGGTAAATGCTTAAGAGGAACTTGCAACTCCTTGCATTGAAGCCTAGTAGTCTGTTTATGTATTCATTTTGTTATTTTCGATCCACCTGTGGACTTTTTAATACTTCCGTCTGTATAATTATTTTGAACATTCGGACATTGTAATTTGTAATTGTATTTTAAATTCCAAGACTTCCGTTGTGCTATTTGTGTATCTTGATATCAGTCTCGTCACGTACCCCAAGTCCGGGCCCACCAGGAAATACAGGGTGTGACATACATACAAAGGCTCGGATCGTTTCTATCCCTTTCGATGTGGTGGCTCACCCAAAAAGCATCGATTAAACATCATTAGCTAATGCTAAGTGAGTGCATACATCTGTAATTAACCCAATCACCAATACTCCAAAACACTTAAACATTCAAAACCATGTTTCATCATAGTGTATGTTACACCGCCACCCCCCCCCCCCCCACTGTAGGCGTAATTGGCCCAGGTTGGGCATAACCCAACACATGTATGATGGTCAGCATACAATATACTGTACTGCTCCATACAACACCATTTTGACAACATCCCCAAAAGTGTTTCCTATAGTCTTTTTTCACCATCCGGT
This sequence comes from Helianthus tuberosus, assembly GCA_030545235.1. Taxonomy (NCBI): domain Eukaryota; kingdom Viridiplantae; phylum Streptophyta; class Magnoliopsida; order Asterales; family Asteraceae; genus Helianthus; species Helianthus tuberosus. The sequence goes on from CM060404.1 coordinate 89,473,117, forward strand.
GTTTTACAAGCCAACCTTTATCTTTCACCATACTTTACCATTTACGTTAATTTCCTTGAAGTACTAGATTGATCATATGGAATAGGAGACGTAAACAATTTTCATTTTCAGAATATGCATCGAACTTTATGATGTCATTACATGTTAATAACATGTAAATAGAACCGCTCTTGTGATTTATTGGGGGTTAGTCAAGAAAACATCAACCTACTTTACATGCTTTAGTGATCGCGATTCTCACATCATTGAGTCGTATATATCTTAATGATACGTTGTGTAGAACTTTCTTCTTGGTTTCCAAGCATTCCAACAAACTATATAAAAACATAACACACATATCATGCATGGTAAAAGTGGTGGCCTATAACTTTTTTCGGGGGGTAGGGGGCGATATTTAGGTGTACGTTATCTATGTTAAATATGTATATATGTATACATAAAACTAAAAATTACATATCACTTGATCCGATTAATCCCGAGTAGTCGATAGTCCCCACCTCACCGGCCGACTAGCGAGTTCTTCAACCTTGAGCAAGATATGAATTCCATATATATGTGATAGCAACAGAGAGCAATTTGACGACGCGTAACAGTTATATCAAAAAAAATGAGAGTATGATAATGTTTGGCAATTTTTAAATTAATAGACTGTAATAATTATTTTTAATAAATCACTAGGACAAAAAATCTAATTAGTTCTTGAGTTAAATGTCATTTTAGTCTCTGTGGTTTGGGCCATTTTGTCAGTTTAGTTCAAAGGTTTTATATTTCACCTGTGGGTCCAAAAAGGTTTCACCGTTGCTATTTTTGTCCACTGGATTAACTTCATCCATTATTTCTATTAACGAGAAAGAAACTTCGGTCATTTTATATGCCCGAATTGCCCTTCTAACTAATAGAATTACATATAAAATGACCGAATTGCCCTTCTCGTTAATAGAAAAAATGGATGAAGTTAACCCAATGGATTAACATGACAACAGTGAAACATTTTTGGACACACCGGCAAAAAAATGAAACCTTTGGACTAAACTGGAAAAATGGCCTAAACCACAAAGACTAAAATGGCATTTAACTCTTAATTCTTTGATAAATCATACGCTTAGTTATCCTGTACCAATAAGATTTCATAAATTTAAAAAAAAAGTAAATTGCCAAAATCGTCCCTGAGGTTTGGGTATGTTTGCCATTTTCATCCAAAACAACTTTTTGGTACCATATAGGCACTTCATACGCAAGTTTTTATGGAAGCAGATTGGGAACGGTGAAAACACTTCTCTTTGGAATGATACCTGGTGCGACGCTTGTCCTTTAAGCGTTCACGTGTCTTCAAGGAACATGTCTCAACAAGGTATGTCCATCTACTCAAAAGTGGCCGATGTAATTAGAGAAGTGTCACACCCCGATATTTCCATATATTACCGGTGGGCCCGGTGGGGAGTATCGTGACGTAGTTGATATCATCATAGTCAATATACACAACATAATAGCACAGCGGAAGGCTTGGTAGATAATTACTATTACAAACCATAATGTCCGAGTGTCCAAATGAAAGAATATACAGACTGGTTGTAATAGAGATCCACAGGCGGATCATAAAACAAAATACAAGAAAACTGAAATAACAGACTTCAAGCATCTAAGGATTTGCAAGATCCTCTTATTTGACACCAAGTAGCTCCAGCCTAATTTCGAGAGTTACCTGTCACTTAGTCTTTGGAAAATACGTCAGTTTTCACTGGTAAATACAATTAACCGACTCATTTGAAAAGAGTTTATGAAAATTGATTTAGGCGCACAAGGCACAAAAACATTTATAGCTTGGGACAATCTTTAATAAAATCTTGTATACAGTTTTACATGTTTGTCATACATATGGGGCCGGTTTGTAAGCCGGTCATGATTAACCGACTCACCACTATAAAACCCACGAAGGAGTTATCCCCAACATGTGGGTTATTTTGCATTTGCGTCTGTCAGGTGTATGCCTACACCCCGTGCATAGGTCGTGGCCATTTTCAAATGAAATGAGCCGAGGATATCTAGGACACGGTCGTATTAACCCCCAATGTTTATGTTATCAAACAATACAGATTAAAACGGGTTATGCAAATTTATTAATAACAATCCGATTAATTGATTTCATACCCGACCAAGCGGTATTATTATAATACCATATCCCAAGCCCGTATAAGGGAAAATAAGTTAAAGGTATAACTCAGCCGTATGTTTCCTAAAGCCTTATGTAAATACCTTCTACCGAAGCTACTTAATATGTATAAAAGGTTTAATAACCTATTAGGATACTAACGGGTCTTTATTTAAGTCATAGACTTAGACCGGTTAGTGTGAAAGATACTTTACGATTCAAAACGCTAGATTAAGCGGAGACCGGAATGGAATGTGATTTAGACCCGACAAGTTTGGATACTTGTATAATATGGGTAAACTAAACACATTCAGGATTTTGATGATTTAATGATAAGGTTAAACCCATTTTGGGCTAATTCATGTAAACTAGTTACATAAATCGAACCGAATGCGTAAATGCATAACGGGCAACCAAATGAACCATATACAAGTTCCACATGTTATTATGCTTAGAATATGTTAATACATCAGTAGGATGTTAACATATATGCCCAAAAAGTATTTAAAACCAATTTAAGTCCCGTAAGGGCATTTTGGTCATTTTAATATTTATAAAAGAGGTTTTATAGTAAACTGATATTCTGGTCTAAAGTATTTAGTAAAAATATTTATTTTATGGTGGTAAAATAGTAGGATATCATTCATATGTGAGATTTACCATTTTTGACCAAACTATGCCCCGAAAGGGTATTTTGGTCATTTCACATATGATTTTAAGGACATAATTGGAAGTCTGAGTTCATGACTTATACCTACTGTAAAATATTAAAAATTATTTATAAATTCAGTAGGTAACAAGTCTTGGGTGTTAATTATGGTTTTAAACCATACTATGCACCTAATTAGTGTAAAAATCGATAATTGACGATATTTGAGATGTTTATGTGATTCTGAGATTTTAATCAGCCTTGAATGTTTAAAATATTTTATTTTTCATAACAAATCAGTAGGAAAAGGTTTGGCATGTTAATCATGTGTAAATCACATTTTATTAGCAAAAAGGACATTATCGTCAATTAAGGAATTTACACAAGAACTCAATGACATGGTCAGTTTATAATCTGACCCAATATTCCAAAAATCCCTAAAATAATATCATAACAGTAGGTAATGAGTTTTTATTCAAAATCTATGTTTAAATATGCATTATGCATAATAGCGTAGTTTAATTAATAAAAAAATCAAATTTACGATATCTTGCATATCTTTAATTTGAGACCAGAAATTTATGTCAAAACAATTTTGACATGCTTATATATCAGTACTTAACCTATTAGTATGCTCACATATGCAAAAAAATCTCATTTTTAGATCAAAAGGGCAAAATTGGCATTTATAAGCATAATAACGGAAACTAGTATATAATTCAGAATACTAATGACCAGGCAATATAACCTCAGAGGGTTATACTACATTATAACATGGTCCTAATGGAAGCTTAAAACATAGAAGAATTGTCACACCCCGGATTCCACGAGTCACCGGTGGGCCCGGTGGGGAGTATCGTGACGTGGTTGGCAACATAATAGTCAAACAACACAATATATAAATATGCACAACGGAAGCAAATGAAAAATATAATTCAACTTTAATAATATTGTAATATCGTGTATCACAACAGTTGAAGGTTTGTCCACAGAAGGATCAAAAAATAAATAGTAGTTCAACAGACTGTAGGCATCTTAAGCTTGCGAGACTTCTATTGATGCTAAGGAGAAATCCCAGCCAATTACGCTTAGTACCTGCATTTAATCTTTTTGGGAAAATACGTCAGTTTACACTGGTAAATACAATCAACTGACTCATTTTAGAAAATGATTGAAAATTGATTTGGATGCACGTGGCATAAACATTTTATAACTTGGGAGAATTATTTAAATATATAATCTTGTGAACGAATTACATGTTCCTTATGCGTTCAGTAGCCCGGACGTACCGGGTTAAAGATCAATAGACACACCACATCAACTTTTTATGCACTGACGAGTGTACGCCTACACTCCGCGCTTAGGTCGTGGCCATTTCGTAAAATGATGCCAAGGATATCCGGGACATGGTCATTAACCCCCCAAAGGCTTTTAAGTAAACAAAACTGTTTAAACGGGCCGATTAAATTATTCAATTAACCACCAAACGATGGAAGATTTAATGCCCGATCAAGCGGTATTTTAAATACCGTAACCCAAGCCCGTATAGGGAAAATAAGTTAAAAGTATTTACCTGAGCAATGTAATAATCACAATAAGAAAAATGCAAGTAGCTTTTACTGGTCTCCTATTCTGGAACAAAGGTTTATAATAACCTATTAGAATCCTAACGGGTCTTTAGTTAGGCTTAAGCTTATACCGGTTAGTTTTAAAGATACGGTTCGTACGCATGATTAAGCGAAGACCAGATAGAATGTGATTTAGACCCAACAAGTTCGGATACTTTCTTAATATGGGTATTTCATACACATTCTGGATTATGAGATAAAACCGATAAGGTTTGACCCGTTTCGGCTAATTTATGTAAACTAGTTACATAAACCGAACCGAACGCGTAATAAGCGTAACGGGTAATCATAAGAGCCATATACAGGTTTCCTAAGTTAATATACTTCAAATATGTTGTGACATCAGTAAGATGTCTTTTATTATGCCCGAAACGAATTTAAACACAAACTATGCCCCGTAGGGGTAGTTTGGTCATTTACAAGATTATAAAAGAATTTAAGTATTTACCTGAGTTACAGGTCTGATGTAATTAGAAAAAATACTTAGTTTACTAAGTTATAACAGTAGGGTAAAGTATATATGTGAAATTTATCAACTATAACCAAACTATGCACCGTAGGGGCATTTTGGTAATTTCACATAAGCCGAAAAGCTCAAAACTGAAGTCTGAGTTTAACAACTTTTGCTTACTGTTAAAATATTGTAATTTGCCTCAAATATCAGTAGGTATCACCCTTGTATGTTTAAAAATAGTCTTAGTACATACTATGCGCTAAAAACGCTTAATAAGGCGATTAGAAGCCATTTCCGGGTTCGATAGATAAAGCTGATATTTTTACTATTCCAGAAGGCTTAAAATAATTTATTTATCATATGTGATCAGTAGGAAAAGGTTTGGAGTCAATTAGATGTGTAGAACTCATTTTATAGCCCGTAAGGGCAAAACCGACAATTACCGGATTAAGCCTACGACTCTTAGTTATGCTCAGCCTAAAATTAATTAAAAATCTTCAAAAATCCCAAAATAATATATTACATCAGTGGGTAAAGAGTTTGATATCAAAAAGTAGGTTTAACTAGGCTATACACTAATTATGTCGTTTAATTAACATAAAGCTTTCATTTTACGCTAACGAGCATAACTCTTAATCTACACCTCAAACTGATGTCAAATTTTGGATGCAAGTTTAAATATCAGTAATTAAAGTTTCTACTCTTTTACATTTTCAAAAATCACGTTTTAAGGTGAAAAGGGCATAATGGTCAACATATGAGCAATTAACGGAAACATGCATATTAATTGGATAACTAATGAACCAAGGTGTATAATCACAGAGGGTTATACTAGCATGTAACCTAGTCCAATTAAAGCTCTGAGGCATTTTTAAAACATGCCTAAACGGGTCAGAACTGAAGTCAAAGCAAAAGTCAAAGCTTTGCGACTTTCGGTTCCGAACCGGGTCTAAACAGTAAATTGTCGGGTTGAACATGTTTAGACATGTTCTTACACTAATTACCAAGTTATATTTATGATCAAACAGGTTGTATGTGTTCTACATTGCTAATTATGCATAAATTAGAAACTAAGTATCCTGTTGACTTTTTAATCACAAGTTTGACCCGACATTAGACCTAGTTAGAGTGGGAATCAGGGGGAACCCTTTTAAGGGTTTATTACCCACATAATTACCAACTTATAACTACTTTTAATTCGACTAATCACTGAACCATTAGTGATTAATCGTTAAGTCAACCGTTAATTACGACGGTTTGACTTTTAAGCTAAAACTAAGTAAAAACTTAATTTAGAAAGGTTAAGCAAACTTACAAGAGTCCTATGAACGACCAGAGATCACTTGAGAGAAGTCTTGAGCTCCAGAAATGATCAGGAATGCAAGAGAAAGGTGTGAAGAACTTGTTGCAACTTAGTGGCTTTATATAGTGATCAAATCACCATAGATTGTTGACATCTAAGTCTACCACTGACCACAATTCATCCACAAGTGTCCCTAAGTGTCTAGGGGTTGTTTAGGGGTCATGCAAGATGAGGAAAATCGGATAAAAGTCGATTACAAGGGCTATGGCAGACAAGAAACCAAGAAATTCGGATCAGATGACCCTAGGCGTGACGCGAAGACCCCCCCTGGGGCTTCGCGTGGCGCGAGGCCCTCTCTGATCAAATCAGAATTTTTGATTTTTATGCAATGGTCCTTGGCTCTTCAAAACTTTGTTTCAACTTTTGTTTCTTGCATCTTGAACCCTCCAAATTGATTTATAGGGGCTTTAAGACATATACCCATTTTGTTTAGTCCTCGGTTAACCTTATTGTCACCCGAAAAGTCCTAAACTTCATCGTTGACGCTTTTAACCCTTCTCGTACGAATTTGATCATACCTTTCTCATACGATAACGAAACTTTATGAAATTTATATTGTGCATTCTAGTGAGCATAATTAACCGTTACAAAGCTTCGGGTTTGTCAAAAGGTCACTCAGAGGTATAACTTAAACATGTTGACACATTTAGCCCCTGTAGTTTGTAATTTCTCACTTTCTTTCATATTTAGCTTCGTATGATCCATGATTTATTCGTTTGAAGGTATGAGCATCATGTAGGGTTAATGTACAATATATTTATTCACTGTTGATATTTAGAACCCGTATATTCACATACTTTCCATGACTGTCAACTTTAGTCCTTCTATAACATTCTTTCACACGTTCAAGCATATGACACGTGTCTACACATTATAGGACGTGAATTTTCGAGGTGTTACATCCTCACCCCCTTAAAAGAAATCTCGACCTCGAGATTTATTGAAACAAATAAGGGTACTTTTCTTTCATCGTGGACTCAACCTCCCACGTGTATTCTGGACCTCTACGGGCATCCCATTTGACCTTTACAATAGGCACATGCTTCCTTCGAAGCTTCTTAACCTGTCGATCTTCAATCGACAATGGTTTTTCCACAAATTTCAAGCTCTCATCTATATGCACATCTGTATGTGGTATGACCAGTGATTCATCAGCGAAACACTTCTTCAGATTGCAGATGTGGAATACATTATGTATACTACTGAGCTCTTCAGGTAAGTTCAACTTATAGGCAACTGACCCGACACGTTCGATAACCTCGAAAGGTCCTATATATCTCGGGCTTAGCTTGCCTTTCTTACCAAATCCCATCACCCCCTTCCAGGGTGATACTTTAAGCAACACTTTGTCGCCTACTTCAAATTTCATAGCTTTACGCTTTGGATCTGCGTAACTCTTCTGCCTATCTCGGGCAGCTTTGAGACGGTCTCGAATCTGGACAATCTTGTCCGTCGTTTCAAAGACTATCTTTGGTCCTGATAATTGGACATCTCCAACTTCCGCCCAACAAACGGGCGTTCTACACTTTCTACCGTATAAGGCCTCGAAAGGCGCAGCCTTGATGCTGGTATGGTAGCTATTGTTGTAGGAGAATTCGATTAACGGCAGGTGGTTATCCCAACTACCACCCAAGTCGATCACACATGCACGAAGCATGTCTTCCAACGTTTGAATAGTACGCTCACTCTGGCCGTCAGTCTGAGGATGGTAAGCCGTACTAAAATTCAAACGTGTGCCCAAAGATTGTTGGAAGCTTTTCCAAAAATGTGACGTGTATCTAGTATCTTTGTCAGAGATAATAGACATAGGTATGCCATGTAAGGCTACAATCTTATCCACGTACAACTGGGCTAACATGTCGGAGCTATAAGTCTCCTTAATGGGTAGGAAATGTGCTGACTTAGTCAGTCTATCAACTATAACCCATATCGTATCATTGCCTTTCCTTGTCTTTGGCAACTTGGTGATGAAATCCATCGTCACCATCTCCCACTTCCAAGTGGGAAGTTTAGGCTGTTGTAGCAAGCCTGACGGCTTATGATGTTCTGTTTTGACTTGCGCACAAGTCAAGCATTTAGCTACATAGGTAGCTACAGACTTTTTCAAGCCTATCCACCAATAATTTGCCCTTAGATCCTGGTACATCTTATCAGCTCTAGGATGAACGGAATATTTGGAACTATGGGCTTCCTAGAGGATAACATCCCGAAGTCCTCCATAAATTGGAACCCATATTCTTCCATTTAACCTTAGAATTCCGTCTTTGCCAAGAGATAATTGCTCCTCAGTTACTCCTAGCTTTTCGTTAGGGTAGTTAGCTTCCAACACAGCTTCCTTCTGTGCTGCTAACAACCTTTCATTCAAACTGTTCTTTATTTCAATGCTCTTGGCATTGATTCGGATGGGTTTGACCCTTTCCTTTCTACTCAAGGCATCAGCGACTACATTCGCCTTGCCGGGATGGTATCTGATTTCACAATCATAATCATTCAAAGTCTCCATCCATCGGCGCTGCCTCATGTTTAAATCATTCTGATTAAACATATGCTGAAGGCTCTTGGGATTAGAATAGATCACACACTTGATACCATATAAATAATGTCTCCAGAGCTTTAGTGCAATTACAACGGCACCCAACTCCAAGTCATGGGTGGTGTAATTCTTTTCGTGCACCTTTAACTGCCGTGAAGCATAGGCAATAACCTTGCCTTTCTGCATAAGCACACACCCCATGCCAGTGTGTGATGCATCGCAGTAAACTACGAATTCTTCAGTACCTTCAGGCAATGTCAGTACAGGAGCGTTGCTCAACTTTTGCTTCAGAATATCAAAAGATTCTTGCTGCTTAGGGCCCCAATCAAACTTTATTTTCTTCCTTGTTAAGGAAGTTAGGGGTGCAGCAATCCTTGAAATTTTTTCAATGAAACGCCTATAATATCCTGCCAAGCCTAGAAAGCTACAAATCTCTGTAGGCGTCTTTGGCTCTTGCCAGTTCATAACAGCTTCAACCTTAGCGGGATCCACTTGGATACCACGCTCACTCACCACATGTCCAAGGAATTGAACTTCTCAAAGCCAAAACTCACACTTGGAAAATTTGGCGTAGAGTTTCTCATGATGTAGGAGTTTGAGAATACAGCGAAGGTGTTTCTCATGGTCAGCTTGGTTCTTCGAATAAATAAGGATGTCATCGATGAAGACGATGACGAATTTATCTAAGTATGGCTTGCAAACGCGATTCATGAGATCCATGAACGCGGCAGGTGCATTTGTGAGCCCAAAAGGCATCACTAGGAACTCGTAATGACCATAACGAGTTCTAAATACAGTTTTGTGTACGTCTTCATCTCTAACCTTCAGTTGATGGTAGCCTGACCTCAAGTCAATCTTCGAGAAATAACTTGCCCCTTGTAACTGATCGAACAAATCGTCGATCCTGGGCAAAGGATATCTATTCTTTATTGTGACCTTGTTAAGTTCACGGTAGTCGATGCACAGACGCATCGATCCATCTTTCTTCTTGACAAATAGGACTGGCGCTCCCCATGGAGACGAACTAGGTTTAATGAAACCTTTGGCTAGCAATTCGTCTAGCTGTGTCCTCAATTCCTTCATCTCCGTTGGTGCCAACCTATAAGGTGCTCTAGCAACAGGTGCTGCTCCGGGGATGATGTCAATTCTGAATTCCACTTGCCTATCTGGTGGTAAACCAAGTAGTTCTTCAGGAAAAACTTCTGGGTAATCAGAAATGACGGGAATATCTTCTATCTTCGGTTTAGGCTCATCAATAATCACTTGTGCCATGTAGATGACACAACCCTTCTTTAAACATTTTGAAGCCTTGAGCATAGTCACTTGCTCAGGCAGCCCATACTGGGTATCTCCCCGAATGGTAAGTGATTCACCAGACGGAGTCTTTATCACCACTTGCTTTTTGTTGCAGACAATTTGGGCCTGGTTATGAGATAACCAGTCCATACCCAAAACTATGTCAAAACCGGCCAACTTAAAGGGAAGTAGAGACAGAGGAAAAGAGTGGTTCTTAATGGATATAACACATCCATCTAACACAGTTGAGACGGTTTCTATGGTGCCATCTGCTAACTCTACCTCATAATTTATACTCAAGGTTTTGACAGGTAAATTCAGCAATTTGCAAAACTTATTATCTACGAAAGACTTATCAGCGCCTGAATCAAAAAGTACTCTTGCATAGACATCATTTACAAGGAAAGTACCTGTAATCACATTGTCGTCTAGAACCGCTTCTTTTGCATCCATTCTGAAGACCCTAGCATTGGTCTTCTTGGCCTCTTCAGGCTTCTTGGCGTATTTAGGACAGTTGGTTTTAATGTGCCCTTTCTCATTGCAACTATAGCATGTTGCATCCTTCAGCTTTTTGCAATCCAAGGTCTTGTGGTCCTTGGACTTGCATATCCCGCAGGCAAAAGTTTTTGACTGAGTCTGCGAGTTTGATTCCAATCTGCACTTTCCAAAGTGCTGTTTCTTGCAAATCTTGCATTTGGGCTTCTCACCAGACTGATGCCCATCTTTCCTTGACTCAGACCCCCTCTTGTTGTCACCGTTTCCACGGTGCTTCTTGTTCGACCTCCGTGAATTATCATCTTCACGTTTTCTCTTCTCAGCATCTTTGTTCCTCAGCGATCTTTACCTGACCGCATCCAGAGTGAGGGACAAAGATATGTCAGCTACAGATCTGAAAGTAGCTGGCCGAGAGACCTTCACGCTTGCCTTTATTTCCGGGGCTAAACCACCGATAAAACGAGCTATTCTTTTTGGTTCCGGGGTCACCAGATACGAAACCAACCGGGACATTGTGTTGAAGCTCGTGAGGTAAGCTTGACAGTCAAGGTTTGTCATAACCAACGATAGAAAATCAGACTCTATCTTCTCCACCTCATGCTGAGGGCAGTAATTTTCCCTGATAAGGGCAACAAATTGCTCCCATGACATGTTGTACAATGGGATTTTCCCAGTGGCTTGAATCAGAGATCTCCACCAGGCTAACGCTTCACCCTTAAATGATTGCGACACAAACTTGACCACATCCCTCTCAGCGCATCCGCTGATATCCACAACCGTGTCCATCTCGTCTAACCACGTCATGCAGTCAATGGCTCCCTTTTCCCCAGTAAAATCCCTGGGTTTGCAAGACACAAAGTATTTATAGGAGCATCCCTTATTACTGGGTCCTTGGTTTAATACAACCTGTTGAGCTGGAGCACTGTGGTGGTTTGAGGAGAGTCTATCATCATCTTTCTTGGGTTCATCCTTCTTAGAAGGTGGCTTCGAATGCGGTGTAGATAGGGTCCTACTCCGAGTCCCACTATACTCTTCGTACTGTCGCTCCAATGCCTTTGTAACAACGTCGTCAACTAATGCTTTAAGTTCAGCACCCGTTAGATTAATCCGGGCGTTATCAATATTCTCCACTGGATGGCTATTAATTTCGTCTGAGTTAGCCATTTTAATTGAACTGTTACAGAAAACAAGGACAATAGTTTATTTGGGAGTTTATTATGGAATTGCCCCTTAGGGTAATTCATTAACCATGGTAAACAGAGACCATATTTGGTTAATTTATTAATCGTATTTAATTAGGATTTCAATTATAATTTTATCCTAATTATAAACAATAACAATATATATTAGCACATAAGGCCTAGTCACAAGGACATTTTAAATTATAAGCTATGATTTCAGAGAATCAAGGCTTTTAAGGTTTGAACATAGTTTATTACCTTTTTCGGACAGGGAGTCATCGCTACCACTGTCTTTTGGCTCATGTAGAAATGAGCAAGGCCCGTAGGCGTTATATTACCAATGTATGGTCAAAATATGATCATCTTAATTGATGATTTAAACCCATGATTCAGAGATCATTTCATTGGGTTAGGAATCTTTTGAAGAATCCTTATATAAGAATGACGTGTGTGATTTTAATGAATCACGTCTGCCAGGAGCGTTAACATGTTTACAGATGTTAACAGGGATTTGAATCTTTTAAACAGGTCTTACCATCATGGCCAGGTCTTCATAATGACACTCAGGCTAGGTTTCACTCTTAAGATTCTTATTCAATATTTAATAGGCAGATTATTATTAAAAAGGAATGATTTTGATTTATTTATTTCATATAATATATATTTATGCAGATAATAGCAAAATGAAATTTATAAACTTACATTCCATTAATTTATTAAAAGGTTACACGTCGCCCTAAACGGGACTTTTTAAATAAACAAACTTACCCACGCAGGGGTTTAAACAAGGACTTACCCACGCAGGGGCTTAACAACAAATATCATAATAGTCCACGCAGGGACTTACACAAATAACATAATAGTCCACGCAGGGACTTAAACAATAACATACCCTCGTAGGGGTTAACAGAAAGATAGACCCACGCAGGGGTCAAAACAAACAAGCATACCCACGTAGGGGTTTATACAGCAAGACTGGCCTACGCAGAGGCTCAACAACAATTGGAAGGATTCAGTGGTCCTTCTTGCTCTTCCCTTTGATCAAGCTTGTCAATCCTTGGAAGAAGCTTTGTCTCTCCCTGCGGTCGCGGTGAAAGTCTCGCTCAACCTGATCCAGTCTCTGAAGAATTTCCTCCCGTTCTGGGGGAGAAAACCGTGGTGGCGGCGATTGCGTCCGTATGATAAGTCTGGCCGGTATCTGGTACCCATGAGTTGGGTACCCTGCTCCCCAAGGAGCTCCATAAGGTCCTTCCGGGTTAAAGGCGTTGTAATTTGCCGCTACCATGTATGGGTCGGCTTCAGCGTAACCGTAGTTGGTGTGAGCTGGCTGTTCAAATGGGTTGTACGCCATAGAACCCGTGTATGCTGGAATTGGGTTATCAAAACCCATCGGAGGTGGTTGCGGCGCAACTGGGTTCGAAGGTCCACCCATTTGTGGATCTTCTTGATGTGGCGGATAATGACTGCCACTTGATTGTCGAGGAGAGCTAAAATGAAAGTCTCCTCCTCGCGTGGACATCCGCGCTCCGGTTCTCCTACGCCTTGGCGGTTGTGGAGGTGCCGGCTGAACGGGTGGTGGTGGAGGCGGTGGCGTGACTGCCACAAACCGTGAATCCACAGAGGGATCCTGCTGCTGCTGATGAGGCGACGAATGATGCGAGGGTGTGAAGTACCACTCGTGCTGAGTAAACCTCGCCTGAAAGCTATCTGGACCACCGTAGGGTGATCCGTGAAAAGAATAGCCATCCGAAATCTCAATGGGATGGTTCGGTGTACCACTGGCAGGTTCGACGGGATCCGTGTCCTCGTCCATATCCATAGCGTTGTCTCCCGAGAAGTGGTCCTCCGGTCCCAATGGGTTAAAACCCACTGGTTCTTGTATATAATTTGCCGGGTTAAACCGGCCCCTAAAAACAGGTGTAGGGTCACCAAAGGAGTGGTGCGATAAAGATCGTTGTAAAGGTATGTATGAAGGTTGAGGGTTGTTGGGCTCATACTCCGGCTGTGGCCCATAAGGGTAATGAATGGGAGGTGTCGAACTGTGCGATACAGATCGTCTAGCTGGTTCAAATAGGTTCCTCCGGTTTTGTCGAGGATCGTCACTCTCGGTGGTGGAAGGAGCTCGCATATGCGAAGGTCCAGCTTCATTATCATTGGGGGCGGTGATTGGCCCCTTTCCTCGTCCTCTACGTCGAAAGAATCTTGGCGGCATTTTTAATCCTGTCAATATAACATAAGATAACGACAAGAATATATATAAAATAAAGGACAAAACAAAACCAAACAAAGTGGAATTTGTCCTATGTTATTTGTCTAGACTCGAAAGTTTTTGAAATGTGCAATTGTGTAACTGAGATTAAAAACAAAAGGCTAGTGTTTAATTCACTCAGTGTTGGCTCTGATACCAACCTGTCACACCCCGGATTCCACGTGTCACCGGTGGGCCCGGTGGGGAGTATCGTGACGTGGTTGGCAACATAATAGTCAAACAACACAATATATAAATATGCACAACGGAAGCAAATGAAAAATATAATTCAACTTTAATAATATTGTAATATCGTGTATCACAACAGTTAAAGGTTTGTCCACAGAAGGATCAAAAAATAAATAGTAGTTCAACAGACTGTAGGCATCTTAAGCTTGCGAGACTTCTATTGATGCTAAGAAGAAATCCCAGCCAATTACGCTTAGTACCTGCATTTAATCTTTTTGGGAAAATACGTCAGTTTACACTGGTAAATACAATCAACTGACTCATTTTAGAAAATGATTGAAAATTGATTTGGATGCACATGGCATAAACATTTTATAACTTGGGAGAATTTTTTAAATATATAATCTTGTGAACGAATTACATGTTCCTTATGCGTTCAGTAGCCCGGACGTACCGGGTTAAAGATCAATAGACACACCACATCAACTTTTTATGTACTGACGAGTGTACGCCTACACTCCGCGCTTAGGTCGTGGCCATTTCGTAAAATGATGTCAAGGATATCCGGGACATGATCATTAACCCCCCAAAGGCTTTTAAGTAAACAAAACTGTTTAAACGGGCCGATTAAATTATTCAATTAACCACCAAACGATGGAAGATTTAATGCCCGATCAAGCGGCATTTTAAATACCGTAACCCAAGCCCGTATAGGGAAAATAAGTTAAAAGTATTTACCTGAGCAATGTAATAATCACAATAAGAAAAATGCAAGTAGCTTTTACTGGTCTCCTATTCTGGAACAAAGGTTTATAATAACCTATTAGAATCCTAACGGGTCTTTAGTTAGGCTTAAGCTTAGACCGGTTAGTTTTAAAGATACGGTTCGTACGCATGATTAAGCGAAGACCGGATAGAATGTGATTTAGACCCAACAAGTTCGGAGACTAGCTTAATATGGGTATTTCATACACATTCTGGATTATGAGATAAAACCGATAAGGTTTGACCCGTTTCGGCTAATTTATGTAAACTAGTTACATAAACCGAACCGAACGCGTAATAAGCGTAACGGGTAATCATAAGAGCCATATACAGGTTTCCTAAGTTAATATGCTTCAAATATGTTGTGACATCAGTAAGATGTCTTTTATTATGCCCGAAACGAATTTAAACACAAACTATGCCCCGTAGGGGTAGTTTGGTCATTTACAAGGTTATAAAAGAGTTTAAGTATTTACCTGAGTTACAGGTCTGATGTAATCAGCAAAAATACTTAGTTTACTAAGTTATAACAGTAGGGTAAAGTATATATGTGAAATTTATCAACTATAACCAAACTATGCACCGTAGGGGCATTTTGGTAATTTCACATAAGCCGAAAAGCTCAAAACTGAAGTCTGAGTTTAACAACTTTTGCTTACTGTTAAAATATTATAATTTGCCTCAAATATCAGTAGGTATCACCCTTGTATGTTTAAAAATAGTCTTGGTACATACTATGCGCTAAAAACGCTTAATAAGGCGATTAGAAGCCATTTCCGGGTTCGATACATAAAGCTGATATTTTTACTATTCCAGAAGGCTTAAAATAATTTATTTATCATATGTGATCAGTAGCAAAAGGTTTGGAGTCAATTAGATGTGTAAAACTCATTTTATAGCCCGTAAGGGCAAAACCGACAATTACCGGATTAAGCCTACGACTCTTAGTTATGCTCAGCCTAAAATTAATTAAAAATCTTCAAAAATCCCAAAATAATATATTACATCATTGGGTAAAGAGTTTGACATCAAAAAGTAGGTTTAACTAGGCTATACGCTAATTATGTCGTTTAATTAACATAAAGCTTTCATTTTATGCTAACGAGCATAACTCTTAATCTACACCTCAAACTGATGTCAAATTTTGGATGCAAGTTTAAATATCAGTAATTAAAGTTTCTACTCTTTTACATTTCCAAAAATCACGTTTTAAGGTGAAAAGGGCATAATGGTCAACATATGAGCAATTAACGGAAACATGCATATTAATTGGATAACTAATGAACCAAGGTGTATAATCACAGAGGGTTATACTAGCATGTAACCTAGTCCAATTAAAGCTCTGAGGCATTTTTAAAACATGCCTAAACGGGTCAGAACTGAAGTCAAAGCAAAAGTCAAAGCTTTGCGACTTTCGGTTCTGAACCGGGTCTAAACAGTAAATTGTCGGGTTGAACATGTTTAGACATGTTCTTACACTAATTACCAAGTTATATTTATGATCAAACAGGTTGTATGTGTTCTACATTGCTAATTATGCATAAATTAGAAACTAAGTATCCTGTTGACTTTTTAATCACAAGTTTGACCCGACATTAGACCTAGTTAGAGTGGGAATCAGGGGGAACTCTTTTAAGGGTTTATTACCCACATAATTACCAACTTATAACTACTTTTAATTCGACTAATCACTGAACCATTAGTGATTAATCGTTAAGTCAACCGTTAATTACGACGGTTTGACTTTTAAGCTAAAACTAAGTAAAAACTTAATTTAGAAAGGTTAAGCAAACTTACAAGAGTCCTATGAACGACCAGAGATCACTTGAGAGAAGTCTTGAGCTCCAGAAATGATCAGGAATGCAAGAGAAAGGTGTGAAGAACTTGTTGCAACTTAGTGGCTTTATATAGTGATCAAATCACCATAGATTGTTGACATCTAAGTCTACCACTGACCACAATTCATCCACAAGTGTCCCTAAGTGTCTAGGGGTTGTTTAGGGGTCATGCAAGATGAGGAAAATCGGATAAAAGTCGATTACAAGGGCTATGGCAGACAAGAAACCAATAAATTTGGATCAGATGACCCTAGGCATGACGCGAAGACCCCCCTCTGGGGCTTCCGTGGCGCGAGGCCCTCTCTGATCAAATCAGAATTTTTGATTTTTATGCAATGGTCCTTGGCTCTTCAAAACTTTGTTTCAACTTTTGTTTCTTGCATCTTGAACCCTCCAAATTGATTTATAGGGGTTTTAAGACATATACCCATTTTGTTTAGTCCTCGGTTAACCTTATTGTCACCCGAAAAGTCCTAAACTTCATCGTTGACGCTTTTAACCCTTCTCGTACGAATTTGATCATAACTTTCTCATACGATAACGAAACTTTATGAAATTTATATTGTGCATTCTAGTGAGCATAATTAACCGTTACAAAGCTTCGGGTTTGTCAAAAGGTCACTCAGAGGTATAACTTAAACATGTTGACACATTTAGCCCCTGTAGTTTGTAATTTCTCACTTTCTTTCATATTTAGCTTCGTATGATCCATGATTTATTCGTTTGAAGGTATGAGCATCATGTAGGGTTAATGTACAATATATTTATTCACTGTTGATATTTAGAACCCGTATATTCACATACTTTCAATGACTGTCAACTTTAGTCCTTCTATAACATTCTTTCACACGTTCAAGCATATGACACGTGTCTACACATTATAGGACGTGAATTTTTGAGGTGTTACAAGAATTAAGCTCAATCGGGTCAGAACTGAAAAGTCAAAGCAAAAGTCAAGCTTTTGCGACTTTCGGTTGCGAACCGACCCTTAACTTAGAATTGTCGGGTTGAACATGCTTAGACATGTTCTAATATTATTTACCAAGTTATTTAAGTGATAAAACATGGTTCATAACTTCTACATTATCAGTTTTAATTATTTTATGAAAATCTGGCTAGTTTGACTTTTTTACTAGTTACTTTGACCCGACAATTAACTAAGTAAACGTGATAATTAGGATGTGCCCTTTTGAGGGATTAACACCCACCTAATTACGATCACGTATCCATATTCGCCTCGAACAATGGCTGGACCGTTTAGGTCTAAACCAAAAGTCAAAACGTTATTACGACAACTTTGACCTTTGGTCTTTAAACACATAAAAACTACACTAGAGTGGCTAAGGACACTTACAACAGGTCCTTGCACAAAGATTGAACTATAGTGGGCTCCCTCTTGATCAGGAATCCCAAAGAAAGCTCAAGAAATGCTTGAACTAGTGAGATATGAGAGTTTAGAGTGAACGTGCAAGTGTAATGGCTGCCCAAAGGAGCCTATTTATAGTGAATGGAGGTTCCTCTAGATCATTACAGGTGTTTTGGGAAGTATTCAGATGTCTCCAGGTGTCCAAAGTGGTTTTTAAAACCATCAAACAGCCATGGAATTCGAATTAACTTGTTTAGAGCTCAAGAAAAATGACAAACCTGCAGATGCCATGCATAGGCTGTCGAAATAGATCCGTCGCGTCACGCCACAGCAGATAAGGGGTGTGGTCGCGCGACGCTAGCCCTCCAAACAACTTTCAAAAGTTGTCACCTTTAGTCCCTGCACCTTTATAAGCTTAATAACTTTCATTTTAGGCACTTCTAGCCCTTGTAGTTAGTTTGTAGATGATCTAGGAAGTATAACCAAAAACCGTTAGGTCCGGTTTCGTTAAACAATCACCGAAAACACAAGTTTCACCTCGTTGACGCTTTTAACCCTAATTCTTGGGAATTTATGTAAACAACACATAACGATCTTGAAACCTCGTGAATATGTTATCACTAATTCTTAGGAGTATAATCGAACATTACAAAGCTCCAGGTTCATTAAAAGGCCACTCAGAGGTAAGAATTAACATGTTGACACGTTTAACCCCTGTATATTGTAAACTTTCGTTTACTTTCACAAACGGCTTCTTATATTCGAATAATTACTCGTTTAAGAATATATTCATCGTGTGTGGTCATTCAGAGGCACAAGTTTGGCATGTTGACACTTTTAGTCCCTTCGCATACATATTTTCATCGTTTGACAACTTTAGTCCTTCAAACTCAAACTTTTACATGTTTAGAGTTTAGGACACGTGTCTTTACATAATTGGACATGTTTTTACGAGGTGTTACATCCTCACCCCCTTAAAAGAAATCTCGACCCCGAGATTTACTGAAATAAGTGAGGGTACTTTTGTCGCATAGTGGACTCAACTTCCTACGTATATTCAAGGCCTCTACGGGCATCCCATTTAACTTTCACTATAGGCACGTGCTTCCTTCGGAGCTTTTTAACCTGTCGATCCTCGATCGATATAGGTCTTTCAACTAACCTCGGGCTTTCATCAATTTGTACGTCTCTGTGAGACATTGCTAGCGATTCATCAGCTAGACATTTCTTTAAATTACAGATGTGGAACACATTGTGAATTCCACTAAGCTCCTTAGGCAAGTTTAGCTTATAAGCTACACTGTCGACACACTCGATGATTTCGAATGGTCCAATATACCTTGGGCTTAACTTGCCCTTCTTACCGAAACGCATCACACCTTTCCAGGGTGATACTTTCACTTTTGGGATATTTGGTCATTTTCATCTAAACGTCTAACTTTTTTGCCAAAATCGTACTTGAGATTTGGGATTTTTTGTTATTTTCATCCAAATGTTTGATAAAAAAAATAAAACAAATTAGATGTTTGGATGAAAATGACAAAAATGTCCAAACCTTATGGATTATATTGTACAAAAAAGTTGTTTTGGATGAAAATAGCAAACATGTCCAAACCTCAAGGACAATTTTAACAATTTACTCTAAAAATAGAAAACGAGTACATGGACCAAGTCAAATTCATCAATAGTCTTCTTGATCATCTTTTCCTCCTCCTTGTAGTGCCATTTCTAATCCTGCTCCACTCAAACTCAGAGCTTGATAATAACCATTAATGGCGGAAGAGTTTGTCAAAATACTCATAAACAGAGTAACTTCAGTTCTGATCCGACACGTTAAAGATGAGTTCAATCAAGTTGTAAACGTGGATTCTGACATGAATGAACTCGTCAAGACACTCAAATCCATCCGAGCCATACTCCATGATGCAGAAAAGAAGCAGATTGAAGATAAAAACATTAAAGACTGGCTGAAAGATCTTAAACTTACATCCTACGATATTGACGACGCGTTGACCGACTGGAGCACAGCCGTTGATGAAGTCAACGGCAACACATCAAGGTCTAATCTACGCAATAAGATGTACTTAGCCTTTGTTTTCCCTTGTTTTTGCTCTAATCGAATGACCCCTCTCAGAAAAGTAGCTATCCAAATTAGAAACATAAATAAAAAATTAGTCTCCATTGATACAAGAAAAAACAGATATCAGTTTGCTTCAGTTCCGTATAACCAAAATGATGCAGAAGCTGCTCTTGTTGGGACTCAATCTGAAAACTTGAGCAGTTTTTACGCTGACCCGTCAAGGATTTATGGTAGAGATGGTGAAAAAGATTATCTTTTGAGGAAGATAGCAAGTGAGGGTGGCCCACCAATCGTTTTTATTTGGGGAATGGGTGGCATTGGCAAAACAACACTTGCCCAGTTGATCTTCAACAGTGTTGAGGTACAAAAAGGTTTTGAAATCAAGATGTGGGTTCCTGTTGGAGCACCTAATTCTGATGTAACAAGGGTTGCTAAAGCCATTGTGGAAAGAAGCGGCTCACCGGATAGTAGCGAATTTCGAACGGCGATTGACCGTGTTGGTGGTTTGGTCAATCAAAAGAAGTCTATTTTGGTGCTAGATGATGTCTGGGAAGTGGATGTTGTTAGCTGGAAGCCACTGCTTTTAGCTCTTAATGAAGGTGCACCTGGTAGCAAGATTGTAATCACAAGCCGAAATGAACAAGTTGGAAGGAAGATCAATGGGATTAGGGACACTCTTATGCACCCTTTAGGAGTCTTAACTGATGGAGACTCTTGGATCATTTTCAAAAGGTTCGCATTCGCAGGGAAAAGCGATGAGTTTTGTGAAAATTTAGAGGATGTTGGGAGGAAAGTGTCGGATAAATGCAGGGGTCTGCCTCTAGCTTTAGAGACTGTAGGGAGTTTTATGGTTTCAAAAGAAACCAAAGAGGAATGGGAACATGTTTTAAACGACAAGATTTGGCAGCTGGAGCTAGAAGATCGTGTTTCTAACCCTTTGATGTTGAGCTACTACGACTTGTCACCAGCAGTGAAAAGATGTTTTTGTTATTGTGCTAATTTCCCGAAAGGTACAAAGATAGACGCTGTTAACTTGATTCAAATCTGGATGGCCCAAGGCTATCTTTACGATGGAACTGTTGATATGGAAATATCGGGTAGGAGGCACTTGAATAGTTTGGTTACACGGTCTCTCTTTCAAGACCCCGAAAGAGACAAAGATAGTAGAACCGTTTTAAGTTTTAAAATGCATGACATGGTTCATGATGTTGCAAGTTATCTAATGGAAAACGAATGCTTAATGGTAACGGAGATGCCTAACGAAGTAGGAGAAAACCGTCATTTAACGGTCACACTCGAGGACGACACCACATTTCCCAGTCCTCCTAAGCAGTCAAAAAAATTGTACACGTTTTCGATTCAGTCGTTCCATGACTGCCCGCAGATTGTTGTTACTCAAGATTGTGTTACACTCCCACCCGAGTTTTTCAACAACTTCAAGTATCTAAAAACATTGGATATGAGTCGGAATATGTTGTTGGTGATTCCAAATGATGTAGACAAGTTGAAAAACTTGTGTTACCTTAACTTATCACATAACCCGTTTTACGAGTTACCCGAAACAGTTTGCAATTTGCCAAATCTGCAAACTTTGAAACTAATTGCCTGTTATCATCTAACAAAACTACCTCAGAGCATAGGTAAGCTTGAAAAGTTGAGACATCTAGAGATTGATGAAACTAGAAGTCTAGTTTCATTGCCAAAAGGGGTTGCAAATTTAACCTCTCTCCGGACATTGAGTAGGTTTCTTATAGGCAACGATGATGAAGCGTGTAGTCTTGGTGATCTTAAAAATTTGAATCATCTTCGGGGTCGTCTTGAAATTGTGGGATTGAATCAGACAGATGTAAGTGAGGCTAAGGAAGCTGAACTTGAAAAGAAGGAACATGTTTCTGATCTGAATATAAATTGCCTATTCGCGTCGAGTGTGATCGATGGTCTCAGACTGAATCCAACTCTGGAAGTTTTACGAATAGATAAGTATGGCGGTCAAGGATTTCCCAATTGGATGGCTGATCTAACCAAGTTAAAGAAGATTCAGTTACATGAGTGGGCTAATTGCATCAATTTGCCGCCTTTGGGTAAACTGCCGTTGCTCAAAGTACTTCATATTGAAGGCTTTAAGGCTATTACACATGTGGGCTCTGAGTTTCTTGGAGTGTCATCATCATTATCTTCTACAACTGCATTCCCAAAGTTGGAGAAACTCAAATTCTCACATATGGAAAGATGGGAAGAATGGAATATCGATATGATGAAAGATAGTAAGATCATGCCTTGCATTCGTTACCTGAATCTTTCACAATGTGACAAGTTACAGTCATTACCCCAAAAGCTTTTAGGCTTACCGATCAAGAAACTGCGCATCCGTAAGTGTCCCTTCTTGAAGCAAGGGTACCACAAGGAAACAGGAGTGAGCATGGATATGGTTTCACACATCTCAAATGTCCGGATTCAGTAAATTCTCGGTCTTGTTTAGAAGTCGTTTGTGATTGCTGATTAAAACTGCTTGTTTGTTTATTGTGTTTTGAAACACTTTACATGTTTGTATTTCAAACTGATGTCCTGGATTCAAAATTATGTCTATTCTAAATGTGAGATAAGATGCTCAACAAGTTTTCAATAGTATTGTATTATGTGACGCAGGACAGAAGATGGAATGACACAGGTTTTAGCAAACACCAAGATAAAACCCAAATGAGATTTTTTTTTATTATCATGTGCCAAAAGTTATCATATATGTTACAAATGAGTCTCTATTTATAGGTTATCCAGTAACGGAATCATATAGTTCGACCAAAGTTACAGACATACTAACTAGAGGCATAAATGAAATAGAAACATTGATCATGACAGATGTTAAGGGAAATGCTCCAACTTTAAACACGCATTTCTTCAGCTTAATTATAAGCAAAATCGAATATGTTTCAGGTACTAGGAAAAGAAACCTAGGATAGCAATTTTAAGTTCTTCAACAGAAAACTTGACATCAACCATTGAACAGGGTGACACGCTTAATTGTTCAAGAAATGAAGAATATGCTGGAACCAACGTTTCCTCCATTGATACACGGATGTCCTTTAGAAGTTGAAAATCTGGCACTCTTAATTTTTTCAGATTGATTTGGAGCTTCTTGAACTCTGTATTAAAACCTTTTAATCTCTTTTGCAATGATGTATTATCCTCAAGAATGCTCAAGACTTTTCCCAAAGTCAATCTCAAATACTTGGCTTTCGCTTGATCAATCTTTGAGGACACCTTCTCAAAGCAGTCGTCTCCTACCATTTCCTTCACTTCTAGCTTTCCGTCGATCTTCTTGACAACGTAAAACAAGTTGTTCATCAGATAAAAGTTAGTATCAGAATCATTTTTATATACTTTTGCTTCATCCTCCAATTTGTACACCAAGCACATTATGATCCACATCACATGAAACGGCAACTTGCTTTGCAGTTGTGGTTCCACAACCGTGAAGTTCATTTCAACACTCAGTGTCAGTGGTGGCTTAGATAGAGACAATTCCATTAGCGTTTGCTTGTTTTGACCGAGTTTGTACACATAGTCCATAACATATCTGCACAAACTATGAATCTTATCAACAGGAGCATGTTGAGACAGATCAGCAGAAAACAGATCCTTCTCGAATTTCTCAACGATCATACAAGCAACACCAGCAAGTTTAGGAACCATCTGACCCGCTTTTGTTCTGAATGATTCAGAAGATTGTGCATTAAACATCTTATTCATCTCCGGTAGAAGATCAGTAAATGTCTTGTATAGCTCTAAAATCCTAAAAAGCCTATCAGATGCTATCCTAACACAGCTTAAATTCGTGGCAATTTCGAGCAACTCAATCGCGCAACCACTGGACATCTCAACAAAACAGTCATCATCCATATCATCACCGAATATCATTTCGCACAAATGTTTCTCATACGGTAAGATTTTCCTAAAACAGATCTTAGCCGATTTCATCCAAACTTTAATCACCAACTCCAGCGTGTGCCACTCCATCGTGCGAGCATCATTGCTGCTCAATTTCTGAACATCAAGCTTCTGATAACTGTCATCAATGCAACGTTTCCTATTGCTAACGTACGCCTGCTTACAATCTTCAATATATCCTGCAACTTTCATCCTTTTAAGGATACTTTGAATATCATTAATAACTGTTACACTGAGTGTGCTACGATATTCATAATCATCTACGTAACTGTTGGAACCGGTATCTGACATTGTACTGGAGTAAGTGGTGGAATCTGGATTGTGAGTTGACTTGTTGTTGATGTTGAGTAGGTTGTGCATCTCATTGACAAGCACAGGCATGGCGATCTGAATCACGGATATCGACCTAATCTGGTCGTATGCAGATCCGGATGCGATCGAGTGTTGAATAATGTCAACGGCTTGCAAATACTGATCGATTTCGTTGCGTTTGCCGGTGAAGATGTTGGCGGAGGTGGAACTACTCCGTTGTGAAATGAGTTCGATTGCTGAATCAAGCGCCATTGTGGTTCAGATTTAACGTAGATTCTGTTTTGATGTATGGGAATTTTAAGAACAAAAAGTCAAGAACTCCAAGAGATGATATTCAGGAACTGAAGAAGAGAGAAGAAATATATGATTTCTTCAGCGTATGTGCAAGATATGTGGTTGCGTTACGAGTTGCGACTTTAGCCCTTCTATTTTTAGTAAACCAACTTTTTTTTTGTCTCGTATTCATTTTACGTTACTGTAACACTATAAAATATTTCTTTGGTAGGTTTAAAATTAAAATTGAGGTTGTTTGTAACGGTGTAAGGAGTGGTTAGACACTTGAATATGGTAAACTTCAAAATCAACTAATGAGAGTGTGCCATGTCATTCAATGAAAATTGTGTAAACTATGCTCAAAAGTGTTGGCAATGGTTACACACTTCATGAATTGGTAAACTATTTAAAAAAAATGTGTGATTGGTTGAGATGGCATGGACCCCACCCCACACACCCCCTCTCTCTCCTACCCTCCCTCCCCGCATCGGCAACCTGTCCCCGCTTTCTTTCCTTCACCGGGCGGCAAAACCCACCGGCGGCAGTGTTACCGCGCGGCAAAGGCACTTTGCCGAGTGGGTTTGCCGCCCACTCCGTATCCCCTAACTAATTTAAAGTAGAAAAATGTAAGATACGTAAAAATTTTGTTTTTAACTATGATATATTAAGCGGTTATGTGGTTGCATACATCATTCTCTTTTCTAACTCTTAATATATTTATCAAACTTCATGTAAAACTATATTATGTAGTTTTTGTGGTACTTTGTTTAAAATTTAAACACGTCCTACATGTGTTATAACTGTTTTTTAGTTTGATGATATTTTTTCTTTAATGTCAATTTCCTTAGGTTTATAATCTTTACTCTTAATCATTTCTCTATGAAAGGTGATTGGTGATGAGACTCATAGCTCATTACAATTTAGGGGGTGTTTGGTGTTGCGTTTTCAAAATAGATTTTGCGTTCTCAAAACTACGTTTTGAAAAAGTATGGAGGTACATGCTTCTCCAAAACTGTGTTTTAGAGGCAAATAATCACTTTTTCATCCAAACACTTTTTTAGATTATTTATGTTTTATAAACGCAGTAATCAAATAATCACTTCAAAACGTAATCTCAAACACCCTCTTAATATGATTGTTATAAATATACAATTAGTTTGGATCAAACAATCAAGCAACTTATCTAAAACTAAACCAATCATGTCTTACTCTTGTTATTTCTTAAATATTTTAAATAATTATAACATGAACATTAAAATAAATAATTGATTATTTAATTTTATCATTACAAATAGAAGTCCATCTAAATGATTATTCAGTTTAATCATTATCATTGTACATATAATGGTCTCTTTTTAATATAGGTTCTTATATTAGTTTTCTTTAATAAAAGAAATGGGGGTGTGTTGATCTAAACTATCAAGGTTAAGGCTATATAACAAGATGTGAGCTGTTAATATACCCAAAACATGTTTTAGGAGGGTGAAGCCAACTACAGAGATGATTCAAGAACTAGCAAACTTCTACTTCCGGGTATTCGTTTTTTTTTTTTTTCTGCTCATATATTGCTAAACCATAAAGAAGTATCAAATAAAACTAAAAATACTACATAAATGCTGAAAGCAACAAAACGTTGAATCCCTTATAAACAGAACATTCTTGAGGTGATGATGATTTTGCTACAACACAACTTCAATTTCTCCAGTCTTTAACGATGTATCATCTTTCTCGAGTTCCCTAATCAGTTTCTCAATCTGTCTTCTATAAACTGGCATGAAATGATCGGTAATCATACTATGTGATAATCTGATTTTACTGTATAACGATCGCGGTGTTAAAAATAATCCTACTTTGTCTTCCACCACACGATCCCGCTCATCATCATCGCTTTCACTTGAAGACGCCTCGTCATCGGTTCCTCTCTCCGCAACTTGAGGGATTGTGACAATATGCATAATCTTACCAGCTGGAAAAAACCTGTGTGCTTCTTTTGTTTCCGGTGTGGGGTTTTTCCCACCCTCGGCAATAGCTGCTTCCTCTTCTTCCCTCATTTCCTTTGCCACGTCAGCTTCCTCCTGGCCTTCACTTTGGTCATACAGCTCGTGTTCAAGTTGTTCCCATAATTCAAATTCGGTCATTCTGTCTTCATGAGTGCTTGCCACGTCAGCATTGGCCTCGTCAGCATTGGCCTCGTCAGAATGCCATGCGGTTGTAGCTTCATCTGATGAAGATACAGGGAACTCGAGAGCTGTTGAGATACTTTCGGTTGCATTGTTGGAAGATGATGATTCTGGAGAATTCGAACTTGCAACCACGGGTCGGCGGCGGGGTCCCATGCATGACCATGATGCTATGTCGATAGATGGGCGAGTCCACGCAGCTTGAGCCATGCTTTGGGCTCTCCTCATCACAACCTATAATCACCATCATATACAGCTGTCACTTTACCAACTTTTCAGATGTCTACAAGAGGTGTGATATGAACCCTTTACCTTATAAATGGGTCAATTTTGGTTATGTATCACATTTAGCACACTAACTCTATATATGAAAAGGTTGTCTTTTAAAAAGGTGTTTCGGGTTCAACCAATCCGAACTGGCACCTAATGGACCACTAGAAATGGGACATGAGGGTTTACCTGAGTGCCACTAGAAACCGGCCGAAGTATTTGACCAGCGCCAGCAACTTTTGCTTTAGCACTAGCAATTGATGGAAGTCGAGAACCCAAAGCTGTTGCAGATCGATAAACAGTTTTAAGAATCCTCGTGTGTTCAATCTGAGTCCTGAGATCATTTAGCCAAGCTGATGCTGTAACCTATACAAACAAGTAAAACTTTTTAAGTTGCATAAAATCGAGTAGCAAATTTGGAAAGATGGGGGTTCTGTTAACAGATCGAAATAATTTGGATCAAAAGTACACTTTTTTTTTTGTTTCCCTTATAAAATGAATACTTCAAATACGATTAAAATGTATATATACATTAATGTGTCAAACGGGTAGAGCATTTGCCAATTACATTATAAAAATAATAATCTAAAGCGCTCCAGGGCTTTGATGCACAATAAAGTAACCTTTGAGCAATTTTTAACCTTTTCCCTGTACAGTTATTTATTTTATAACTTGAACTTGTTTGGAATAGAACACCCCAGACAATTGACATGTGCTAGTAAAAGATCAAATCTACATTTTTAGTAAGCAAAATGGCCTAATTCACCTCTGCACGTAAATCATCCACTGAAGCAGCTGAAAATGTAGGGACCAGATCAGCTCCGTTTATAACAGATGTAATAAACTCATTGCCAGAATCTGCCAACTCCCAAGTCATACAAGCGCCTAATCATATTAAGAGTTGCATTATATTAACACTTAATGACTAACAAACATGAAAAATTAGGGTATATGTGGTTTATAGAAGGTGATTTGTCCACGTATTTTTATTTTTTGTGCATAACCATATTTATTTTGACTATTTTACCCTAACGCCGTAAAAAGTCAAAATAATTGTTGTGAACAAATCACCTCCAACAGTTTATTTACAGGAAGATAAAGAATAACAACTGAATGATAAATGATCAAAACGAAGAAAATAACAGTTCAAAATATGGAGACAATGAACAATTATAAACCTGGAGCAAATGTAACACAAGTAGTTGAAGATAATTCTTTCTGCTCCCGCAACACATAAGTTAAAAGTGCAGCAGTTCCACCACCCAAAGAGTGTCCAACTATCTGCATCAGATATTAATTCTTCTTAACTAAATATGTGTACATCAGAAAAATAATGGAAAAGTAGCAAAATCAGGTTATGCTCGATACCTGTAGCTTATAATCAGGATGATTTTGCAATGCTTTTAGAAGAACTGGAGTTGCCAGCTTGGCAATCCATCGGGCAGCGGCAACCATTCCACAGTGAGCATAACCTAGAATTACATCACTAACTCCACCCTCATGAACAACCGTATGGTGAAATGGTACCACTGCTCCAGTTGCAGCCGTTAGAGTGTCCTTTATGCTATGGGTTCCACGAATCAATAAAAGAAAGGTTTTTGTCTTGTGGTTCACGAATATTGTAAAAGCAGGTTTCAAAATCTGCAACAAGAAACAGATTCACTTCACTAAAATTTCAAATTTATTCATAATACAATCTGCAATTAAGAAGTTCAAGGGAAATAACCACCGCAAAAAAAAAGGTTAAGGGACTAAAGAGCTAGAACTTTGCAAGTTGGTTGATTTTATCCAACATTAACCCAATGATATTTCAAATTAGATATATATACAGTTTTACCGGTCGAGCCGGGGTCTCATTGGAAGCAGCCTCTCTATTCCTACGGGGTAGAGGTAAGGCTGTCTACATCTACCCTCCTCAGACTCTACCTTAGCTTTGCTATTGGTGGGATTTACTGAGTATGATGATGATACAGTTTTACCGGTGTGATTAAATCCATTAACTTTGTTTTAAAATTTTCAAAATAATGTAAAGAAGTATAACCACTAAAAAAGAGTAGTAAAGAGATTTACAAACGGAAAACACATGTTTGATGTGCAGAAACAACTTACTCCAGCTTTAGGTTCCTGAATAAGAACGTCTTCAGTTGAAAAACCTGTTTCTTCTAAAAATACAGGAAATGTCTTTTTAGAAAAATGCCAGCAAAGAGTCAGCAAGTCCAACAGATACCTAAGCTCAGAAACTATTTCGGGTCCCGCAAGCTGCAGGCTCTCTTTACCCCCAAATACACTACTAACATGCAAATTCCCCTGCAGAGCATGATATAAACATTATAGATAAAGAACGTGCTGAACAACCAGTCTGTATGAAAAAGGAGTGAAGGTCAAATGGCTTAACTAACCTGCCGTTTTAACAAATAACTAATTCCAAAAGCCAAATCTCCAATAGGCCACTTCCCCAAAGTTTCTGAATACGTAAACCGAAGAGTCTCCGACAACGTTGATATAGTTTCCAACCATGTCGCGGGAGCCTGAATTAACCTATTCGAAACTCGTTCAACTCCCAAAGGACCATGATTTTGCACAAGATTATCAGTTTCTTCACCATCTGCAGCTGTAACATCTGTTTGCAGTTTCTTATTTAAAGTATAATACAACAGAGCAGCAGCACCCGCTGCGGTCGCCATAGTTGCTGTTGCCATGATATTACAAACACAATATCTGTTGCAGAAACACAAAAGGTATATATAATTCTCTAAATTAAAAAGTAAAAAGCCCCTGAGTATAAATAAGCCTTCAATCATTTTCTTGGAAGATAGTTAATCTCTTATTTGCATAAACTAATATTGTAAACAAAGAAATGAGATGACTTTCACTACAAGAAACGGATGTCTTAATGTCACTAACAAGTAATTATTATTTTTAAGTTGATAAGTAATGAATCCCCTTTACATGACAAGTATTATTTTGGGAAGTATTACTCGACAATCAAGCATATGAATAACCATGTATCAAAGAAAGTAGATAGATAGATAGATTGAAATTCATGAAACGAGAATACAATAAGCATGATCATGATAATTATTATCTATCTAGAAAACAAAAACCCTAAAACCCCAGTTGGGAAAGAAAGAAAGAAGGAAGGAACCTGAGAAAAGGATGGTGGATGGGTGACCGGAAGAATCAATCAAGAAACGTTGATAAATCGTAAAAACGAAGAGTGAATGGGTGTTTGATGAAGTTATGTTAGAAAAAAGAAAATAAGACCGACTTATTTGGTTTTCTTTCCCCCTTTTGGTAAATATGAACGAACGAACGGATGGTATGATATACTTTGGAGTTGGTGTGATTTATCATTTATGATTATGAAAATGGGAGGGGGGCGGTTTCTAGACTTTGATTTTGGCATACACGCTCCGAGACTTTGCCTGTAAACATGTTTCCTACACCGTGTTTTCCTTATCTATACCTAGGTAGGGCTTTTTTACATGAACAAAGTTATAGTTTGTTATAACAAAAAGGCAATCTTTTGCTTTCTATATTTTTAAATCACGACTTGTGTAAGATTTACACATACTTTCACTTAGATCACTTGTGGGTAACATCACAAGTGAACTCAGAAACAAATTTAACCACCATTTAGAAATACCTTTGCCAACAAGTTCACCAATGACGGCTACGACAATCCATATCCACCTCACAACCATCTTCGAAGTTACGGCTCTAGAGTCCTATAGCTATCTCCAAAGCTACCATTATAACAACAACAACCATGCCTAGTAAATCTCACAAATAGCAAAACTATTGGTAAAGTCTGGGAATGGTGGGATGTAGGTACACCTTACCTCTACCCATGGGGTAGAGAGGTTGCTTCCAGCGAAAACCGAAGCTACCATTAAAGAACACTATAATCGACTTTGGTGCTAAGGCATTAGGACACATAATAATTCATGGGCTCATGGCCCAAACATTGTAATAGAGAAGAGGTTCGGGTTGCACAACTTTCAGAGACCTACTTTCGAAAGGAGACTTGGGTGAATCAATAAGTGAGTGTTCAACTCTCCATCTAGCATGAGCTTTAGAGGAAAATAATGTTGCAAGCAAGATATGACTCATTGCCAATATATTGTACGTGATCCAAGACCACAAGGTCTAGGCCAGTGACATTCCACATTCCACTAATTTGGTATATCAAAACTGGATATTTGTAAATAGTAAAAACATACCAGTTGTTTGCATTGATCGACATGTTTGGTAATTTGATGGAATAGTATCCTTGCCTTAGTAAAAGTTCACATACATTTTTGCATGGTTACAGTAATCGTTAGTCAATCGCTAGTCGGTCGGTGGGGTGAGGACTATTGATTAATCGAAATTAATTAGGATCAATTGTGATTGATTGAGGCCTAGTTGGGATTTTTACAATCATTTTTTGTACTTAGACATGTGTGTTAGTGACCAAAAATGAAGAAAGAAGTTTGTAAAGTGTAAAACGAAAGTCCTAGTGGTGCACAAAAAACCCAAACCCGGAACCAGACCCGAAAAAAAACCCGAAACCGGGTATTATGAAACCCGGGTTTTTTATACCCGAACTCGACCCTACCCATAGGGTAGGGATCGGGTATACATGTCTGATATAAAACCCGGACCCAGAACCGGGTTTTTTAATACCTGTTTTTTACCCGAAACCTTGTTTTTTGATAACTCTCTGGTTTTTTAAAATATCCGGAACCGGGTTTTATAAATACCGGAATGGTTTACTAATTACAAATAGCGACAAAAAGGGCTTGCACATGCCTTGCAATCTGTGATGAGATAACATCTCCGTTGACCAAACAAAAGCTTATTTACTGTACGGATACATTAATTTGGAGTTTGGGCAGATAGCAAAGTGAGGCTAGACCCACTGATGTTTCGTGTACCGGGTCGAGTTTTTTCAATGCCCAGTGCGGGTTTTTTCCCAACTCGATGCATAACCGAACCCTACCCGAACCCGAAAATAGGGTATTATATTACCTAGGTTTTAGAAAACCTGACCCGGACCTGATCCGGGTATTCTCAAAACCCGATTTGGTAGAACCCAATCATACCCGAACCCGGTTCCATACCCGAAACTGGTTTTCAAAAAACCCGATTTGTGCACCACTAGAAAGTCCTATATGCTTCTTGGATGGGGTCTAACATAGTGGTGAATAAAAAACCCGAACCCGGACCTGGAAAAACTGGAACCGGGTATTATAAAAACCGGATTTTCTATACCCGAACCCGACCCTACCCATAGGGTAGGGACCAGGTATTCATATTTGATCTAAAATCCGAACCCGGAACCGGGTTTTTTTATACCCGGTTTATACCCGAAACCCGGTTTTTATAAATACCCGGAACCGGGTTTTATAAATCCTCGGAACTGGTTTTTTTTTTATACCCGGTTATATAGCACTTTGACTTCTAGTCCTATCTATGTTTTTTTTATCTATGTTTTCAAGCATTAAGACTTCTAGTTCTTACGATTTAACAAAATTATGTATGCACTTTGATGTAATCTTGTTTAATTATTAGGTTTCTAATGATATTTGAAATATTTGGTCATTATTCCCCTCTATTTGCTGGAAAGATCCATTGGTGTTTGTCTAATACAAAAAAATAAAAAAATTGATAGAACTTGGTTAAAACATAACATAGCAAATAAAATATATTGTTGTTTATGTAATCCAAAAGGATTCGAATCAGGACTATTCCTTCGATCTAGCACCATCAAATTTAAATTTAAAAATGTCATTAAAATTTCAATAGGCACCATCCATTAAAACATATAAAGAAACATTAATACCCGGTCGGGTTTTTTTAATACCCGGTGCGGGTTTTTTCCCAACCCGATGCATACCCGAACCCTACCCGATGAATACCCGAACCGGACCCGAACCCGGAAATAGGGTATTATAATACCCGGGTTTTATAAAACCCGACCCAAACCCTACCCGAACCCGGGTATATAGGGTATACATTTTTGGTAGAAAACCCGGACCCGACCCGGTTTTTTAAAAAACCCGATTTTGTAAAACCCGATTCTATCCGAAACTGGTTTTTAAAAAAACCCGATTTGTGCACCACTAGTCTAACATACGGACTTTTGTATGGATCCAACTATTTAGATAGGGCTGTGGGCCTATTTAGCATTGAGGTGTTGTATAATAAACGGGCCTTGGGTTGGGCTAAAAAGAATATAAAACTCACTCCTTAAGGGCATTAGGTATTCTCTCTCGCAGTGCAAAATTTAGGGTTTTGATTTTATCGAGTTTCAGAGCTCATCGCCTCCATACGCACGCGAAGAATGGGTCACTCAAACATCTGGAACTCCCACCCCAAAACCTACGGCCCTGGTTCTCGTACCTGGTTAGTTCACACATCCGTTTTCAATTCACTCTTTTATTCGCTTTTGTATTCTGTTTTATATCGCATGTTTTGCTCATATATCAGCTTGCACAACTGTTAGTATATGCTTATGATTTGTTGCGTTGTTTGGATTTATAAACCTGTACTGTACTCTAATACCACTTTAAACCCTCGTAGATCTGATTGCAATTAAGCAACAGCTGTTAGCACAACCTATGTAAAGTTTTTATTAGTACGAGATAGGGTTAAACTGTTAAAGTTGTATGCTCGATTGCCAAATTTATCTCGGTATAAAGCTATATAGAAATGTACAAAACGTTTGATATTTGGCATAAGTTTTTTTCTGGAATTATTTCTATGAGTTTGATTAGGCTATGGGGTGTGGGGGTCATGGATTGAAACATTATTTCCACATAGGATCATTAATTAAATGGTATACCATCCCCCTCCTTGATTGATGGTGGTTCCCATGGATTAAACCATGATTACCACGACCCTCCTATTTGATAATTTTAAGACAAAAACAAATTAACAAAAATAAAGGGGATAGTGGTTTGGCTCATGACCACACCCTTAAGGTAGTGGTTTTGAATAATAGATTAAAAATTGATGATGTGGTACCTATGTGGAGGGTCATTATGGTCATGACCACACCCTATAGCCTTAAGGTTTGAAACAAATTCATACACAACTAAACTTTTTACTTTGATATGTGTTTAATTGTGGTGCTAACAATCTGTATTGTCATGTGCTAAAAAGTGTTATAAATGGATCTGATCTATCTGTTACCTTTAGGGAACAAGTTTTTGTATGATTTGATTTTGAGTTTTGACTTGGGATTATTCTGTGGCAGCCGGGTATGTGGTAACTCGCATGGGCTGATCAGGAAGTATGGGCTTATGTGCTGCAGGCAGTGCTTTCACAGCAATGCAAAGGAGATTGGTTTCATCAAGGTTTTGTTCTGTGTTTGATTATTTTAGTTATTTGCATTCCAGTTTTTATATGTTTGAACTAATTTTTTTTTATTTGGATGGTTTTTATTGTTACAGTATCGTTAATTTTCACCGATGAAGGAGATGAGTTCTTGTTGGCGATTTTCAATTGAACGATGATTTCAAGATTTTGTTAGCGTTGTTGAATGTTGATTCCAAATAGGTTTTCATCTTTTGACTTTTGAGATACTGTTTATGGTTTATGTATGACAGACTGAAAGTCTTTACCGTTTTTGGTACTTGATTATGAACTTCAAATCTAAACATGTTTTGGCATCTGATGATCTCAATTTTCATGATGTGTTTTACTTGCAATGTCTAGGTCTTGCACCTCAAACCTGGACTTTATATGCAGTATTAGATAGATTTGCAGTAGTATTCTACTATTCTTTATATCATCAAACAATGACTATTTTTGTGAAAAAAGTAAGAACTCGGGAGAGAAAAAAAAAAGTCGAGATGTGATTACTATACGAGTTTACAAGATGTAAATATCAAGCTAGAATGTGATTACCTAGAATGTGAAGAATCTCTCAAAGCTATAGCGTGGCATGTATAACGAACTAACGAAGTAGCACAACACCACCATTGACAAGTGCAAATCGTCCATCAACAAAACAATAGTTTATAACATGAGACAAACCATCAGTCACATACATAGTTAATCCGTATGTTATGAACCAAGTATGATCAAGATTGATCTTGTCATCTTAAAGCATCCAACATTAACGTTCTCCATGTTTTCTATTAATTTCGTGTGCTTTCTAACAGTCCTCTTAGGCATCTGATGACAGAGAAACATCATTCCTAAGAGGATACAGAGTGGGCGGCAAACCATGAGCGGCAAATGGGTTTGCCGAGCGGGAACACCACCACCGACCCATTTTGCCGCTCGGTGAAGATGGTGATTCGGTGACAGGTTGCCGTTGTCGGCACGCGTTTTGCAGACATTGGATCCCCGTCACAACGTGGGGTCGGAAAATCAACTAGTATATATTAAATATAAAAATTAATGAATAGTAATTTTAATATTATAATAATATATAATTTTTTAAACTTTTATTATTTTAATATTATAATAATAGCTATTTTCTTTACTTTTTAACTTTAGTCATTTTTTTAATATCACGGGTTGGGATAAGATTGGTGTCAACCGGTATCGAGCCAGTACTGCTATCGTAAAAACCGACACTAATACAGAAAACACCAAAAGTTGATGCCGAATTGATATTGGAAATCTTTTGGTTCGGGAAATTTAGTGCTGCTACCCGGTACCATTTGCTCATCTCTGATCACGGGTACCGTACGAACAACGGTATCGTACAACTTTTTTTGTTGATTTTCTTCAACTTTTAATTTTTTCTTTTTTTAGTTTCAGGGGTAGGGATGAGCTCGGTGCCAACCGATACAGAATCGGTACTGATACCGAAAATACCGGTTACGGTACCGGTGTATGAATGTAAAAAACGGCAGTGAACTGGTACCAGGAACGCCAAAAGTCGGTACCGAATTGGTACTTAAGATCTTTTGGTTCGGCAAATTTGGTACCGGTACCCAGAACCATTTGCTCATCTCTGACCACGGGTTTCATACGAACAATATCGTTGCCATACAACTTTTTTGGTTGATTTTCTTTCGGTTATCTTTTAGTTTTTTTTTCTACATTTCCTTTTTATTCTTGTCAGCAGTTCCGTTCGCAACGCGCTCGTAGTGATTTCAAAACACATGTAAACACAGACTAAATAACAAAAGAAATTCGCCGCAACGCGGCAAACTTCTTTAAACCTAGTTAAGATAAAATTCAAAGGACAACATAAATAAGAATGGTATAAATAAGAAGGGTAAGAAAAATTATAGTCCATTGATCTTATATTTGTAAGGTTGATATTAGTTTTAGGGAAAATAAAATAATAGAAGAGAATAAAATAACAGGGTCTGTGGGTGTGGTGGTGTGTTGATTGCTTTAATATGTTATAATAAAATAAAAATGACTAAAATGCCCCTACATAAAAGACAAAACAATCAGGTTTCAACAGTAAAAAATGGGGGTTTTTGAAATTTGGACTAAAATGGCAATAAAATGCAAACCTCAGAGACCCAGATTTAAAATTTTTGGATTTTGGACTAAAGTGGCAAAAGTGAGCAAACCTCAGGGACCATTTTGGCTATTAACTCAAAAAGAATCCTATGTATATTGATTTTCTCTCTCCAAATGCAAGGCACATGTCAATTCCCCCATCAATTTTATAACTTCCATAACTTTTTCATACGACATTTGTTTTTTAAAAAAAAATCACCATAATAACGAACATTTTTTATCTTTAATATGAGTATAATATTAGTATATAAAAATAAAATAAAAAATTTCACTTTTACTGGTTTTTTTTTTTGTATTGTGTTAAAGGTTGTGACCATTGTGTTTTTCAATTGAGTTTTGGTCCTTACAATTTTTACTAAGGTTTCTATACATTGTATTATTATCAAAACTTATAACATAGTGTTAATTTGGGTTCTGTTCATTGCATTTTTACCAGAACCTATAACAAAATGTATGACACAATGAAGATGATGTTATATTTGGGTACTCTATACATTGTGTTATAGGTTCTTGTCATTGTGTTTATTCTGTTGTCCATTGTATTTTAATATGTTGTTCATTGTGTATTAGTCTGTTGTCAATTATGTTTTAGTCTATTGTCCATTGTGTCTTTTATTTTCTCTCATTAATTGTGTCTTTTATCTGTCGCCATCAATTGTGTTTTTAGTATACTTTTCATTGTGTTTTTAGTTTGATACTCATTGTGTTTTATGTTATGTCCATTGTGTCTTTTATCTGGTGTCATCGATTTTGTTTTTGGTCTACTTTCCATTGTGTTTTTAGTTTGATACTTATTGTGTTTTACGTTATGTTCATTGTGTCTTTTATCTGGTGTCATCGATTTTGTTTTTTGGTCTACTTTCCATTGTGTTTTTAGTTTGATACTTATTGTGTTTTACGTTATGTCCATTGTGTCTTTTATCTGTTGTCATTGATTGTGTTTTTAGTTTGATACTCATTGTGTTTAATGTTATGTCTAATGTGTAATACGCAACTGGGTTTTCTCGTTGTGTTTTACGTTATTCCCATTGTGTAATACGCAACTGAGTTTTCGATTTTTTCTCAATATAACAATATAATACTCATATTAAAGATAAAATGACGCTCGATTTTATGGTATATTTTTTAAAAAAACAAATAACGTATAAAAAGTTATGGACGTTTAAAAAATAGAGGGAAATAGCATGTGATTTGCATGTGCATAATATTTTTATTCTCTTTGACAAAATTAACATTCCCACTTGATTTCTTTTGAAAACTTGTCACTCTATAGTGGCTTCTTACACTTCTTATATTTATACTCCTTTGTAAAATAACTCAACCCATTATTATATATACCACGTCACATTTTAGTTACTTATAGATATCAGGTCAGGGGCAGATCTATGTGGAGCCGAGGGGTAGCCCGGGATACCCCTCAACTTTTTTGGTGGAGTGTAAATTTTTTCTTTAAATCTATGTTTTATTTATCGGGGATACTCCTAAGCAAATGTTATGATACCTCTGAATGTAGATGAAGATAAGATGAAACAAGAATTCCGGTCGATGGAAAGGAAAAAAATTCTGGTAGACCCAAAGTTGCAGAGGCTCATTGTCAAAGAATGGAGAAGATGGAATGCTTTCTTTAAAAATGAAAAGGATAAAATCTATATTATCTATAAAAGGTGAAGTAGAGCTGATTTAAGTTTGTATATGTGTCAAGTAACTAGATATGCCACGTAATCTTTGCTGATGTCATAAATCACAATTTAAAATGTTAATATAATCTATCTATATTTCAAAATTCAAAATAAAGACACGGTTTTTAATGGGCGCTCAAATATAAACTCCACATATATTTGCACATCAAAGGGAGAGATTCAAAATTCAAAATCAAATCTCCAAATTTTGGCTGTCATTCTCTCTCAAGAAACCACACTTTCCTACTTCCACCGATTCTCTCATGATTCATATTTCTTTAAAAAGAAACCCTAAATCACAAAATCACCAGTGGTGCCGCCGACGATCTTGCCGGACGCGGAGGAGGAAAAAACCTTAGAATCGGAAAAGATCAGTGATTTTTGTTCGTTCACGTCGTTCCTCATCTTCTTGGTTTCCTTCATATCATAAGTGCAGGTTTAATGTCAATTTCTATATAAAATTAAGGTCAATTTCTCTCTAAAAATAGGTTTAATGTTGTTAATTATTGCGATTTTAGAGCCAATTTTGTCACTTACGATGTCATTGATGATGGCTGAATGGTTTTTGTATATTTTAGAGTTTTCGATAAGGCTATGATGAGTTCAAAGTTATGAGGAAATATTGTTGAATATGTCATCTTGGCTTGGTAGGGTTGAAGGATGGTAGATCTTCATCTGCAACCTCCCTTGCAGCCATGGTGCTTTCACTATTTTGTAAATTCTGAGCCTGAAAAGTTACGGAGATCTTGTTGTCTTCTACTATCGTCTTCAACATACAGAGTTCAAGAGTCAGATCTACGAAGAGGTAAGATTGGGTATCTGTAATATTCATACCGATTTATAGCTAGTAGTTTTTGTCAAATCCAAAGTTTAACCTACTCGAAATCTTTCAAAACAAACTACAGGTTTCTAATTTATCAGAAAATGTTTGCTTGATAGCCAATCTTTAGTTTCCATTGTCAGAAAATGTTTGCTTGATAGCCCATTCAAGGTTAGAAAATTTCTGAGGCATATTCAGTTTCCATTGTAGCTTATTTTGCTTATCTTAAGGTATGTGGACACTATTTTCATTCTTTGTTTCACAAAATTTGGAATAAAATTGTTAAATTCTGTTTGAAATCATTGTGTTAGTTTTTCCTGTTTCACATTTGATAAGCTGCCATCATCCTACCATAATATGAATCATAATAAGTATTTGGAGCACAATCGTCTAGAACAAAACAAACAACTCAGAAACTACTATGCCGTAAACATCAAGTTGTATTATAAATTACAAGTGAATAAATGGGTGGGTCGGATGCTAACAGGTTGGATAGGTAAGTGGCCAAATCAGGTTCAGCCCAAAACGAACTGTATTTAAGTGGTCAAAATGGGTCGGGCCAACCTACACACATTTCTTATTCTTTATTATATTCTATAAATAATTGCGTTAAACATGATTGCAAAACTATATTGCTACTATCAAAATCAAATCTTTTATTAATAATAAGAGGTTAATGTCACACCCCGACCACGTAAAACAACAAATCGTGGCGGAAACGTCGGGGAGTGTTGTAACAGAATCATTGTTTCATAACACATGGAAGTTTGAAATTTTGTTTTATTGATTAAAAGAGTCACGATGTCTTAACAACAAGGAAACATAACATAATTAACTAGTCTTGCATCTTTTATTTGTCACTAAGGCCCAAGTCCACCTAAGTGTATATTGATCAATCCTATGCATCATTTCCTGAAACACATGTGAAAATAGGTACGTCAGCATAAAAATACCTGTGAGATACATAGGTTTTATTGTAATTAGGATTCATGACTTATAAGTTTAAAGAAAAATGTTTAAGAAAAGTTAGTCATGATCCTTGTAAAATGTTTTCTTTTAAAAGTCATTTGAAAAGCGATGATAAAATAGATGATATGTAAAGAATAATGTAAGGTTAAATGAATAACCAAGTAAAAATGAGTTTGTATAAAATAAGTTGTTTTGTAAAACAAATGTTTAGTGAAAATATGTTATTTGTGTAGAATGTAATAAGTCAAACATTGAAATGATTTAAATAACGCTACAATATGTAATACTATAAAAGCACTTATATATAGGAAGTACCAGCGGCGTATCCACCATGCTTTTATCTTATTACACACGCCTCGTTATTTAAATCACTTACCAAAACAAACCACCAATGTAAAAATGTTTATGTATAGTCAAATGTCAAATGTTTATGAAAAAAACCATCAAATGTAAATCATGTAGTGAGTAAACAAATGTTATGTAGAGTGAACAAAAGCATTTATTCAAATGTACAAAACAATGCATTTGATAAATTATAAAAAAAAATTATGTTTTGTAAGATAATGCATGCTTTACTGATACAACATCTATGCGGTTATGTTAAACGCCTACATCCAAGCCTTGAGACAGACGGATAACCTTAGAGTGAAGGTTATCAAAAAGAAATGTTTTCGGATTCGGTCATTCCTTCCACCCAAACAAACCTAGGGTTTTAGGAACGGGAGATGTCAAGTCCTATGGTACCACTACCTACTACCGAGCGGCATGATCGGTGTTAATGAATGTAATTTAGTCCCGTTAAACAAACCAAATGATATACCAAATGTAAGCATGTTTTATGAAAATAATGTACCTAGTATGCTAAGTGAACATACAAGGTAGAGATGTAAAACAATGTGTCCATATGTTACTAGAACATATGCAACAGAGATGCAATGTAAAACAATGTACTAAGCATGCTAAGTTACCATACAAAGAAGAAAAGTCATGTAAATCAATGTGCTAGCATGCTCAGTCAACATACATAGCAAAAGAAAATGTGATGTAAAACAATGTGCTAGCATGTCAAGTAAACATACATAGC
Source organism: Helianthus tuberosus (assembly GCA_030545235.1). Taxonomy (NCBI): domain Eukaryota; kingdom Viridiplantae; phylum Streptophyta; class Magnoliopsida; order Asterales; family Asteraceae; genus Helianthus; species Helianthus tuberosus. Next base: position 89,514,363 of record CM060404.1, read on the forward strand.
AAAACATAATGAAATCATGTACTAATAGTGTACTAAGGAACATAGCAAGTATATGATATGAAAACATGGAAAGCACGAAAGTAACAAGTAGGCACATGTGTTTCACCCCAAAACGTTTGAAAAACAGTAAAAGAGGGGACTATGTACTCACTTGAGGGTGCTTAGGAGTCTTGAACAACAACCAAGCAAAGCTAGAGGGATCACGGAAATCAAACTACATAAATAACCGGACCTAAATCGGGAGATCGGATAGTATGAGGTTTCGTAAACCAAATGAGTATTGGAACTCATATGATATGGTTTAACAAAGCCTACATACTAAAATGAAACATATCCTAAGTGCTTTTGACCCGATATGACCCGTTTAGGTAGCTTATGCTACTTTAACGCGTCGTTCGCGTAAAACGCGTTCGGAACGCCTAACTAGTCCTATGACAAGTAAAATATGCCTTAACATGTTTAATATTGTTGCTAAATCAGTTTAAATGTCAAAAATTACGTTACATAGGCTTAAAATGAATTTATGCGCAAAAAGGGCATTTTGGTAATTTTCCTAAGGCATATAAATCACTTATCATACAACTACTTAAGCGATGTGACCATAAGGTATAACCTCGAAAGGTTATTCCCTATACAACTATGGTCACCTAAAGTATTTGGTCGGATCCTAATGATCGACCAAATGGGTCGGGTTCGAAAGTATAAGCGATTGTTTAGATCGCTTACCTTTACGACCCTAGACAAGCACAAATCTAAAAGTGACGAGCTAAACATGTTAAAACATGTTTAACGAGGTTAGAAAACAGGTTTGGTATCAAAACAAACGGTTTTGATACCTAAAAGTAGTTTGGTTACAAAATACGCAAGAATACGCATTTTGGCCGAAACTACGACTCGTCACTGAGCCTAGATAACGTGGTAATCAGTAGGTATAGTCACTAGGAACTATAACCATCATGATTACGCTCACGTTATGAAGTTCAAACAAACTTCGCATTGACCATAAACTGGTCAATGCAGAAAGTCAAACGTAGTTTGACTTTAACGCTAAAAACGAAAAAAAAGAACGAAGGAATACTTACAAAGGGTCCCCGCAAGATGTGATCCGATTTACTCTCAGGTATGAAGCATACACTTCAACTTAGAGAGCATAAATCAGAACAAATTGTGAGTTTGGAGTGAAATGGGTTGGGTTTATATAGAGTTTGGAGGACCGTTAAGATCGTTCGACGAAAACCGTGCCTTAATCTCAATCGTACACATGGGCCCCTTGTTTTGTGAAACCTTGGGCACCCCTAGAATGGCCCATAGTATTTAAAATACCATTTGCAACACTCACAAGCAGCTGGAACAGGCTGGAAATGGCTGAAATCAACTTTCTGCACATCTGGCAGTCTCACACGGGCCACGTAAGGTTTAATGGGGGCTTACGCGGGCCGCCTGGGCCTTCTGATCAGCAAACAACTTTCAGAAATTGCAGAAATGGTCCCTGTTATGGTTTAAGCTCATTTCCGGCATGTTTAAGGCCCGTTAAGCCAACTTTAAGGGCCTAAAATGATGCATAAACATTGTGGACATGAAACATGCTAAAAAATATGCCGGATGTCGTTTCGTTTGGTCGTACGATCGCGATATTCGCTTAATTACGACGAAATGCGCACGAACGCGAAAAACGATCCAAATTGCGCGACGAATGGATTTTTCTTATGCCAAACACTAAAATAAAATATTTTAATGCTTACATAAATTTTTGGATGTCCGGATGTATTCAGAACATAAGTTATGCGCGAAAATGCAAACTTATGCACTTTTTGACGCTTTTAGTCCCTGAATGAGCATAAAGTTTATTTAGCACACCGAACCCCTCAAAGCCTATTTCTAAGCTATGTAAAGGATATTTAGGGTGTGTTTAACTTATGATCAAGTTCCGGAATGTCCGTTACAGTACGAATCGACATACTTTCGCAGTTTGTCGAATTTAGTCCCTATAAGCGAATAAACTTGATTTCGGCACACCAAACCTTCCAAAACTTATTTCTAAGTTATGTAAAGGTTATTTAAGGTATGTTAAGCCTATGTAACTGTTCCGGAGTGTTTGTTTCATTAAACTAGTTATATTTACGCATCAGTGTGCGTATAACCTTCCAGAAAGCGATTTAGAGCCCGAAATTGAACAAGAGTTGATATGTGCAAATGATACACATGTTTATACAAATCCCAAGTATGAAATACAATATTTCATTGGTTTGGTATTTGTTTGATGGTTGAAGTGACACAGGTGTCACAGTCTCCCCTACTTCAGGAAATTTCGTCCCGAAATTTATTTAGAGGAAACTTGTGAGAGCTTGAAACATGAAGTTGAAAAGATCAAACAACACTGGTTAGAGTCCTGAACTTCTAGTAACTTTAAATAACATCATGCTTGTAATGTGAGAGGGACACTTATATACAAGTATATAAAGTGTTATTGGTGCGTCCACCGTACCTCCATTACATTGTTCACATTTTGTTATTGTTGCCACTATTGGTTCTTACACATAATAAATCTTACTGTGGTTTCCGTGCACTGAACTTCGTAATTATGTATGCATCCATAATTACGTAATTCCTTGCATAGTCACGTAGTGAATCTTATAATGTGTAGGGGAAGAAAATGAACGAACTTGTGATGATTGTGACTAGACAACCATAGGGTCCTTTTAATTAAATCAATAAATGATTTAAATAGACTACCAAGGAGTCTGTTCAGCTATATCACCACATGTCATTCTTAACCAGATTCTGACTCAATCTTTTTTACTAGACCACTAAAAGGGTCTCTTATGAAAGATGGAATGGTACCATATAATCCAAGGGTCTTAACGATTACATAGAAGCCCATTAAGGATTTAAGGTAGTACCTTTTGAATATCCTACTACGAATCCCTCATATGAAGATATGAAAGGTTCTACGTGGATTTGGATAACGAATATCCAGAGTATACAAAAACATAAAATGCATAAAAGAAAACACAAATGCATAAAAGAAAACACAAATGCATAAAAGAAAACACAAAATGCATAGACACGTAATCACATAATTGTTTTAACTTGATTTTAAATTTGTTATCATTTTGTTAATTTGTTCTGCTAATTGTGCACATGCATTTAAAGCACACTAGGAATCCATTCCGTGGATTTCATTTGTTACTTTAAACATTATCAAGAATCTAACTATGAAGATAGAAAAATCTTTAAAAAGAAAATTCGATTTCGATTATAAGGAACCGAAATGTTCAAATTAAGGCATACAAGGAATCCAATGAAGGGTTCTGATTTGAATGATAATCATCCACAAGGGTCTAATTGTGAAGATAAAAAGACCCCATATGGATCCTTGGGAGTTGAAGATGTTTTGAAACCTTGCACTGGATGTGCCTAAAACATGAAGTAAAAATGCTTATGAAGTTGAGATGCTAGGTATGTCAAGGCGACATATGAAGCAGAATTTGAAGGTTAAGTCAATGTATGAGGAAAATATTTTTGAAAACTGTGCATGGGGTTCTAAAAAAAAATGTGTTCAATGTTTTTGAAACCTTATATATAATACTTTTTGAAATCATAAAGTAGGTGTATTAGGTAGGTATATTTATAAAAATGTTTTAAAATCATGCGAGATGAATTTTGAAATTATGTATAAGGTTTTTGAAAACATGAATGATGCTTTTGAAATCATGCACTTGATATAAGTAATTATACTGCATTAATATTTTTTTCAAACTATATGAAACATTTTGAAATCATGAAGGTTGTTTTTGAAAACATAGACAATGTTTTTGAAATCATGGAGGTTGTTTTTGAAAAACTTATGTTATGCATGTTGAAAAATCAGAACGTAATGGGTATGAGATTTGAAAATACCCTTAGTTATCTAACCAAGGATTCAAAGGCACATATGTGCAAAAGCATGATTACTCAAAATGTCACATTATTTTCTGTACTTCGTTTCTTAGAATGAAACGAGTACTTAGAATTTTTCAAGGGAATCATGAGCAAACACAAGAATGGGAGATTCACAAGAGTAGTTTGTAAGAAACATAGTTCCTTAATGTAGGTATTATAGGAAAATGCCATACACACATGTAACTACACTTGTACATCAGAATTGCGAACAACAATTTATTTATGAACAAAACAGATTGTTTCATAATACAAGAAAACAAAAGAAACAAAGGCATAAGACAGCAACATCTTTTGCTCAGCCAAATGCTTATCCGTGGGTTGGATTTGCATTGACAATCTTCGGGCATTTATTCCTGAAATGGCTCGTCTCTCCACAGTTGTAGCAAGTACCTGACGGAAAACGAGCTTGAGTAGGGTTGACTTGGAGTTGGGTAGCAGCAAGGTTTATAGCAGCTTTGTTTTGGATAGCAAAGCGGCATATGCTAACCAAATGTCCCCACCGTCCACAGTAGGTACATTTGAAGCAGGGTAAGAGGTTTGAATGGTGACGGTTGCATCGTTTGCACCATGGGGCAGCTCCTAAGTACGGCTTCCTAGCTGGTGGCCTTGCCACTTGGCTAGGTCCCGCTTGATTAGGTGTAACTGCTGCGGGTTTCCTTGAAGCGTTACGCTTCCTTGATTGTGGTGCAGGCTTGACTTCTGCTTCCTTTGGTGACTCTTGAGTGGCTTCATTGTTGAGACGAGACATGGCAATGCCTAAATCCACAGACTTCAGAATCACTTCGCCTATTTGCTGGACAAATTTGGCAGTTTGCTCGGACATTTGACTGTTGCTGAGAGGAAGAGACATTCTAGAAGAAAATGAAAGACATATGAAGAAACAAGTGAAATGTTATCGGTTAAACAAAATAGAATGGCAATGCATAAGAATTGCGATCATTTGTTTGTTACCTAAGGCAAACAAATGAGATGGTGACAAATCAAAGTAAACGGGTCATATTAATGTATCACTGAAGACATGCTTGCCTATAAGTGAACACCCACCCCAAGAGTTCCCAGGTAAGAGTGACTGGTCCGATTCTGCGGATTTGTACGAACACTCTAGCCTTAGACAGAAAACTCAGAGTACAGGCATTCACCCTTCTAGTTTGCACGTGTTCACATCAAAAGACCCAAACTTTGACGAGATTTGAAAACTTAAAGGATTCAAAACCTAGTAATCAGTCATCCTAGAACAGATGATTGGTTTTCAAAGCGGTTCTGAAATTTATGTTCTTATTGTAGTTGTCACCTAAGGATAGGTGACGGTATTGTTTTATGACTAAACGCAAGTAAACTCGCGTTAGGGTCCTAGGAAGGTTATAGACTAGGTCAAAGCATTACTAATAACCAAATTCCCTATAACCATGAGCTCTGATACCAACTTTTCTGTCACACCCCGACCACGTAAAACAACAAATCGTGGCGGAAACGTCGGGGAGTGTTGTAACAGAATCATTGTTTCATAACACATGGAAGTTTGAAATTTTGTTTTATTGATTAAAAGAGTCACGATGTCTTAACAACAAGGAAACATAACATAATTAACTAGTCTTGCATCTTTTATTTGTTACTAAGGCCCAAGTCCACCTAAGTGTATCTTGATCAATCCTATGCATCATTTCCTGAAACACATATGAAAATAGGTACGTCAGCATAAAAATGTCTGTGAGATACATAGGTTTTATTGTAATTAGGATTCATGACTTATAAGTTTAAAGAAAAATGTTTAAGAAAAGTTAGTCATGATCCTTGTAAAATGTTTTCTTTTAAAAGTCATTTGAAAAGCGATGATAAAATAGATGATATGTAAAGAATAATGTAAGGTTAAATGAATAACCAAGTAAAAATGAGTTTGTATAAAATAAGTTGTTTTGTAAAACAAATGTTTAGTGAAAATATGTTATTTGTGTAAAATGTAATAAGTCAAACATTGAAATGATTTAAATAACGCTACGATATGTAATACTATAAAAGCACTTATATGTAGGAAGTACCAGCGGCGTATCCACCATGCTTTTATCTTATTACACACGCCTCGTTATTTAAATCACTTACCAAAACAAACCACCAATGTAAAAATGTTTATCTATAGTCAAATGTCAAATGTTTATGTAAAAACCATCAAATGTAAATCATGTAGTGAGTAAACAAATATTATGTAGAGTGAACAAAAGCATTTATTGATTAAAAGCATTTATTCAACCCTATAAGAAAGTAATGTACAAAACAATGCATTTGATAAATTATAATAAAAAATTATGTTTTGTAAGATAATGCATGCTTTACTGATACAACATCTATGCGGTTATGTTAAACGCCTACATCCAAGCCTTGAGACAGACAGATAACCTTAGAGTGAAGGTTATCAAAACGAAATGTTTTTGGATTCGGTCATTCCTTCCACCCAAACAAACCTAGTGTTTTAGGAACGGGAGATGTCAAGTCCTATGGTACCACTACCCACTACCGAGCGGCATGATCGGTGTTAATGAATGTAATTTAGTCTCGTTAAACAAACCAAATGATATATCAAATGTAAGCATATTTTATGAAAATAATGTACCTAGTATGCTAAGTGAACATACAAGGTAGAGATGTAAAACAATGTGTCCATATGTTACTAGAACATATGCAACAGAGATGCAATGTAAAACAATGTACTAAGCATGCTAAGTTAACATACAAAGAAGAAAAGTCATGTAAATCAATGTGCTAGCATGCTCAGTCAACATACATAGCAAAAGAAAATGTGATGTAAAACAATGTGCTAGCATGTCAACTAAACATACATAGCAAAACATAATGAAATCACGTACTAATAGTGTACTAAGGAACATAGCAAGTATATGATATGAAAACATGGAAAGCACGAAAGTAGCAAGTAGGCACATGTGTTTCACCCCAAAACATTTGAAAAACAGTAAAAGAGGGGACTATGTACTCACTTGAGGGTGCTTAGGAGTCTTGAACAACAACCAAGCAAAGCTAGAGGGATCACGGAAATCAAACTACATAAATAACCGGACCTAAATCGGGAGATCGGATAGTATGAGGTTTCGTAAACCAAATGAGTATTGGAACTCATATGATATGGTTTAACAAAGCCTACATACTAAAATGAAACCTATCCTAAGTGCTTTTGACCCGATATGACCCGTTTAGGTAGCTTATGCTACTTTAACGCGTCGTTCGCGTAAAACGCGTTCGGAACGCCTAACTAGTCCTATGACAAGTAAAATATGCCTTAACATGTTTAATATTGTTGCTAAATCAGTTTAGATGTCAAAAATTACGTTACATAGGCTTAAAATGAATTTATGCGCAAAAAGGGCATTTTGGTAATTTTCCTAAGGCATATAAATCACTTATCATACAACTACTTAAACGATGTGACCATAAGGTATAACATCGAAAGGTTATTCCCTATACAACTATGGTCACCTAAAGTATTTGGTCGAATCCTAATGATCGACCAAATGGGTCGGGTTCGAAAGTATAAGCGATTGTTTAGATCGCTTACCTTTACGACCCTAGACAAGCACAAATCTAAAAGTGACGAGCTAAACATGTTAAAACATGTTTAACGAGGTTAGAAAACAGGTTTGGTATCAAAACAAACGGTTTTGATACCTAAAAGTAGTTTGGTTACAAAATACGCAAGAATACGCATTTTGGCCGAAACTACGACTCGTTACTGAACCTAGATAACGTGGTAATCAATAGCTATAGTCACTAGGAACTATAACCATCGTGATTACGCTCACGTTATGAAGTTCAAACGAACTTCGCATTGACCATAAACTGGTCAATGCAGAAAGTCAAACGCAGTTTGACTTTAACGCTAAAAACGAATAAAAAGAACGAATGAATACTTACAAAGGGTCCCCGCAAGATTTGATCCGATTTACTCTCAGGTATGAAGCATACAGTTCAACTTAGAGAGCAGAAATCAGAACAAATTGTGAGTTTGAAGTGAAATGGGTTGGGTTTATATAGAGTTTGGAGGACCGTTAAGATCGTTCGACGAAAACCGTTCCTTAATCTCAACCGTACACATGGGCCCCTTGTTTTGTGAAACCTTGGGCACCCCTAGAATGGCCCATAGTATTTAAAATACCATTTGCAACACTCACAAGCAGCTGGAAATGGCTGGATTCAACTTTTTGCACATCTGGCAGTCTCACACGGGCCGCGTAAGGTTTAATGGGGGCTTACGCGGGCCGCCTAGGCCTTCTGATCAGCAAACAACTTTCAGAAATTGCAGAAATGGTCCCTGTTATGGTTTAAGCTCATTTTCGGCATGTTTAAGGCCCGTTAAGCCAACTTTAAGGGCCTAAAATGATGCCTAAACATTGTGGACATGAAACATGCTAAAAAATATGCCGGATGTCGGTTCGTTTGGTCGTACGATCGCGATATTCGCTTAATTACGACGAAATGCGCACGAACGCGAAAAACGATCCAAATTGCGCGACGAATGGATTTTTCTTATGCCAAACACCAAAATAAATTATTTTAATGCTTACATAAATTTTTGGATGTCCGGATATATTCAGAACATAAGTTATGCGCGAAAATGCAAACTTATGCACTTTTTGACGCTTTTAGTCCCTGAATGTGCATAAAGTTTATTTTAGCACACCGAACCCCTCAAAGCCTATTTCTAAGCTATGTAAAGGATATTTAGGGTGTGTTTAACTTATGATCAAGTTCCGGAATGTCCGTTACAGTACGAATCGACATACTTTCGCAGTTTGTCGAATTTAGTCCCTGTAAGCGAATAAACTTGATTTCGGCACACCAAACCTTCCAAAACTTATTTCTAAGTTATGTAAAGGTTATTTAAGGTATGTTAAGCCTATGTAACTGTTCCGGAGTGTTTGTTGCATTAAACTAGTTATATTTACGCATCAGTGTGCGTATAACCTTCCAGAAAGCGATTTAGAGCCCGAAATTGAACAAGAGTTGATATGTGCAAATGATACACATGTTTATACAAATCCCAAGTATGAAATACAATATTTCATTGGTTTGGTATTTGTTTGATGGTTGAAGTGACACAGGTGTCACAGTCTCCCCTACTTCAGGAAATTTCGTCCCGAAATTTATTTAGAGGAAACTTGTGAGAGCTTGAAACATGAAGTTGAAAAGATCAAACAACACTGGTTAGAGTCCTGAACTTCTAGTAACTTTAAATAACATCATGCTTGTAATGTGAGAGGGACACTTATATACAAGTATATAAAGTGTTATTGGTGCGTCCACCGTACCTCCATTACATTGTTCACATTTTGTTATTGTTGCCACTATTGGTTCTTACACATAATAAATCTTACTGTGGTTTCCGTGCACTGAACTTCGTAATTATGTATGCATCCATAATTACGTAATTCCTTGCATAGTCACGTAGTGAATCTTATAATGTGTAGGGGAAGAAAATGAACGAACTTGTGATGATTGTGACTAGACAACCATAGGGTCCTTTTAATTAAATCAATAAATGATTTAAATAGACTACCAAGGAGTCTGTTCAGCTATATCACCACATGTCATTCTTAACCAGATTCTGACTCAATCTTTTTTACTAGACCACTAAAAGGGTCTCTTATGAAAGATGGAATGGTACCATATAATCCAAGGGTCTTAACGATTACATAGAAGCCCATTAAGGATTTAAGGTAGTACCTTTTGAATATCCTACTACGAATCCCTCATATGAAGATATGAAAGGTTCTACGTGGATTTGGATAACGAATATCCAGAGTATACAAAAACATAAAATGCATAAAAGAAAACACAAATGCATAAAAGAAAACACAAATGCATAAAAGAAAACACAAAATGCATAGACACGTAATCACATAATTGTTTTAACTTGATTTTAAATTTGTTATCATTTTGTTAATTTGTTCTGCTAATTGTGCACATGCATTTAAAGCACACTAGGAATCCATTCCGTGGATTTCATTTGTTACTTTAAACATTATCAAGAATCTAACTATGAAGATAGAAAAATCTTTAAAAAGAAAATTCGATTTCGATTATAAGGAACCGAAATGTTCAAATTAAGGCATACAAGGAATCCAATGAAGGGTTCTGATTTGAATGATAATCATCCACAAGGGTCTAATTGTGAAGATAAAAAGACCCCATATGGATCCTTGGGAGTTGAAGATGTTTTGAAACCTTGCACTGGATGTGCCTAAAACATGAAGTAAAAATGCTTATGAAGTTGAGATGCTAGGTATGTCAAGGCGACATATGAAGCAGAATTTGAAGGTTAAGTCAATGTATGAGGAAAATATTTTTGAAAACTGTGCATGGGGTTCTAAAAAAAAATGTGTTCAATGTTTTTGAAACCTTATATATAATACTTTTTGAAATCATAAAGTAGGTGTATTAGGTAGGTATATTTATAAAAATGTTTTAAAATCATGCGAGATGAATTTTGAAATTATGTATAAGGTTTTTGAAAACATGAATGATGCTTTTGAAATCATGCACTTGATATAAGTAATTATACTGCATTAATATTTTTTTCAAACTATATGAAACATTTTGAAATCATGAAGGTTGTTTTTGAAAACATAGACAATGTTTTTGAAATCATGGAGGTTGTTTTTGAAAAACTTATGTTATGCATGTTGAAAAATCAGAACGTAATGGGTATGAGATTTGAAAATACCCTTAGTTATCTAACCAAGGATTCAAAGGCACATATGTGCAAAAGCATGATTACTCAAAATGTCACATTATTTTCTGTACTTCGTTTCTTAGAATGAAACGAGTACTTAGAATTTTTCAAGGGAATCATGAGCAAACACAAGAATGGGAGATTCACAAGAGTAGTTTGTAAGAAACATAGTTCCTTAATGTAGGTATTATAGGAAAATGCCATACACACATGTAACTACACTTGTACATCAGAATTGCGAACAACAATTTATTTATGAACAAAACAGATTGTTTCATAATACAAGAAAACAAAAGAAACAAAGGCATAAGACAGCAACATCTTTTGCTCAGCCAAATGCTTATCCGTGGGTTGGATTTGCATTGACAATCTTCGGGCATTTATTCCTGAAATGGCTCGTCTCTCCACAGTTGTAGCAAGTACCTGACGGAAAACGAGCTTGAGTAGGGTTGACTTGGAGTTGGGTAGCAGCAAGGTTTATAGCAGCTTTATTTTGGATAGCAAAGCGACATATGCTAACCAAATGTCCCCACCGTCCACAGTAGGTACATTTGAAGCAGGGTAAGAGGTTTGAATGGTGACGGTTGCATCGTTTGCACCATGGGGCAGCTCCTAAGTACGGCTTCCTAGCTGGTGGCCTTGCCACTTGGCTAGGTCCCGCTTGATTAGGTGTAACTGCTGCGGGTTTCCTTGAAGCGTTACGCTTCCTTGATTGTGGTGCAGGCTTGACTTCTGCTTCCTTTGGTGACTCTTGAGTGGCTTCATTGTTGAGACGAGACATGGCAATGCCTAAATCCACAGACTTCAGAATCACTTCGCCTATTTGCTGGACAAATTTGGCAGTTTGCTCGGACATTTGACCGTTGCTGAGAGGAAGAGACATTCTAGAAGAAAATGAAAGACATAGGAAGAAACAAGTGAAATGTTATCGGTTAAACAAAATAGAATGGCAATGCATAAGAATTGCGATCATTTGTTTGTTACCTAAGGCAAACAAATGAGATGGTGACAAATCAAAGTAAACGGGTCATATTAATGTATCACTGAAGACATGCTTGCCTATAAGTGAACACCCACCCCAAGAGTTCCCAGGTAAGAGTGACTGGTCCGATTCTGCGGATTTGTACGAACACTCTAGCCTTAGACAGAAAACTCAGAGTACAGGCATTCACCCTTCCAGTTTGCACGTGTTCACATCAAAAGACCCAAACTTTGACGAGATTTGAAAACTTAAAGGATTCAAAACCTAGTAATCAGTCATCCTAGAACAGATGATTGGTTTTCAAAGCGGTTCTGAAATTTATGTTCTTATTGTAGTTGTCACCTAAGGATAGGTGACGGTATTGTTTTATGACTAAACGCAAGTAAACTCGCGTTAGGGTCCTAGGAAGGTTATAGACTAGGTCAAAGCATTACTAATAACCAAATTCCCTATAACCATGAGCTCTGATACCAACTTTTCTGTCACACCCCGACCACGTAAAACAACAAATCGTGGCGGAAACGTCGGGGAGTGTTGTAACAGAATCATTGTTTCATAACACATGGAAGTTTGAAATTTTGTTTTATTGATTAAAAGAGTCACGATGTCTTAACAACAAGGAAACATAACATAATTAACTAGTCTTGCATCTTTTATTTGTTACTAAGGCCCAAGTCCACCTAAGTGTATCTTGATCAATCCTATGCATCATTTCCTGAAACACATATGAAAATAGGTACGTCAGCATAAAAATGTCTGTGAGATACATAGGTTTTATTGTAATTAGGATTCATGACTTATAAGTTTAAAGAAAAATGTTTAAGAAAAGTTAGTCATGATCCTTGTAAAATGTTTTCTTTTAAAAGTCATTTGAAAAGCGATGATAAAATAGATGATATGTAAAGAATAATGTAAGGTTAAATGAATAACCAAGTAAAAATGAGTTTGTATAAAATAAGTTGTTTTGTAAAACAAATGTTTAGTGAAAATATGTTATTTGTGTAAAATGTAATAAGTCAAACATTGAAATGATTTAAATAACGCTACGATATGTAATACTATAAAAGCACTTATATGTAGGAAGTACCAGCGGCGTATCCACCATGCTTTTATCTTATTACACACGCCTCGTTATTTAAATCACTTACCAAAACAAACCACCAATGTAAAAATGTTTATCTATAGTCAAATGTCAAATGTTTATGTAAAAACCATCAAATGTAAATCATGTAGTGAGTAAACAAATATTATGTAGAGTGAACAAAAGCATTTATTGATTAAAAGCATTTATTCAACCCTATAAGAAAGTAATGTACAAAACAATGCATTTGATAAATTATAATAAAAAATTATGTTTTGTAAGATAATGCATGCTTTACTGATACAACATCTATGCGGTTATGTTAAACGCCTACATCCAAGCCTTGAGACAGACAGATAACCTTAGAGTGAAGGTTATCAAAACGAAATGTTTTTGGATTCGGTCATTCCTTCCACCCAAACAAACCTAGTGTTTTAGGAACGGGAGATGTCAAGTCCTATGGTACCACTACCCACTACCGAGCGGCATGATCGGTGTTAATGAATGTAATTTAGTCTCGTTAAACAAACCAAATGATATATCAAATGTAAGCATATTTTATGAAAATAATGTACCTAGTATGCTAAGTGAACATACAAGGTAGAGATGTAAAACAATGTGTCCATATGTTACTAGAACATATGCAACAGAGATGCAATGTAAAACAATGTACTAAGCATGCTAAGTTAACATACAAAGAAGAAAAGTCATGTAAATCAATGTGCTAGCATGCTCAGTCAACATACATAGCAAAAGAAAATGTGATGTAAAACAATGTGCTAGCATGTCAACTAAACATACATAGCAAAACATAATGAAATCACGTACTAATAGTGTACTAAGGAACATAGCAAGTATATGATATGAAAACATGGAAAGCACGAAAGTAGCAAGTAGGCACATGTGTTTCACCCCAAAACATTTGAAAAACAGTAAAAGAGGGGACTATGTACTCACTTGAGGGTGCTTAGGAGTCTTGAACAACAACCAAGCAAAGCTAGAGGGATCACGGAAATCAAACTACATAAATAACCGGACCTAAATCGGGAGATCGGATAGTATGAGGTTTCGTAAACCAAATGAGTATTGGAACTCATATGATATGGTTTAACAAAGCCTACATACTAAAATGAAACCTATCCTAAGTGCTTTTGACCCGATATGACCCGTTTAGGTAGCTTATGCTACTTTAACGCGTCGTTCGCGTAAAACGCGTTCGGAACGCCTAACTAGTCCTATGACAAGTAAAATATGCCTTAACATGTTTAATATTGTTGCTAAATCAGTTTAGATGTCAAAAATTACGTTACATAGGCTTAAAATGAATTTATGCGCAAAAAGGGCATTTTGGTAATTTTCCTAAGGCATATAAATCACTTATCATACAACTACTTAAACGATGTGACCATAAGGTATAACATCGAAAGGTTATTCCCTATACAACTATGGTCACCTAAAGTATTTGGTCGAATCCTAATGATCGACCAAATGGGTCGGGTTCGAAAGTATAAGCGATTGTTTAGATCGCTTACCTTTACGACCCTAGACAAGCACAAATCTAAAAGTGACGAGCTAAACATGTTAAAACATGTTTAACGAGGTTAGAAAACAGGTTTGGTATCAAAACAAACGGTTTTGATACCTAAAAGTAGTTTGGTTACAAAATACGCAAGAATACGCATTTTGGCCGAAACTACGACTCGTTACTGAACCTAGATAACGTGGTAATCAATAGCTATAGTCACTAGGAACTATAACCATCGTGATTACGCTCACGTTATGAAGTTCAAACGAACTTCGCATTGACCATAAACTGGTCAATGCAGAAAGTCAAACGCAGTTTGACTTTAACGCTAAAAACGAATAAAAAGAACGAATGAATACTTACAAAGGGTCCCCGCAAGATTTGATCCGATTTACTCTCAGGTATGAAGCATACAGTTCAACTTAGAGAGCAGAAATCAGAACAAATTGTGAGTTTGAAGTGAAATGGGTTGGGTTTATATAGAGTTTGGAGGACCGTTAAGATCGTTCGACGAAAACCGTTCCTTAATCTCAACCGTACACATGGGCCCCTTGTTTTGTGAAACCTTGGGCACCCCTAGAATGGCCCATAGTATTTAAAATACCATTTGCAACACTCACAAGCAGCTGGAAATGGCTGGATTCAACTTTTTGCACATCTGGCAGTCTCACACGGGCCGCGTAAGGTTTAATGGGGGCTTACGCGGGCCGCCTAGGCCTTCTGATCAGCAAACAACTTTCAGAAATTGCAGAAATGGTCCCTGTTATGGTTTAAGCTCATTTTCGGCATGTTTAAGGCCCGTTAAGCCAACTTTAAGGGCCTAAAATGATGCCTAAACATTGTGGACATGAAACATGCTAAAAAATATGCCGGATGTCGGTTCGTTTGGTCGTACGATCGCGATATTCGCTTAATTACGACGAAATGCGCACGAACGCGAAAAACGATCCAAATTGCGCGACGAATGGATTTTTCTTATGCCAAACACCAAAATAAATTATTTTAATGCTTACATAAATTTTTGGATGTCCGGATATATTCAGAACATAAGTTATGCGCGAAAATGCAAACTTATGCACTTTTTAACGCTTTTAGTCCCTGAATGAGCATAAAGTTTATTTTAGCACACCGAACCCCTCAAAGCCTATTTCTAAGCTATGTAAAGGATATATAGGGCGTGTTTAACTTATGATCAAGTTCCGGAATGTCTGTTACAGTACGAATCGACATACTTTCGCAGTTTGTCGAATTTAGTCCCTGTAAGCGAATAAACTTGATTTCGGCACACCAAACCTTCCAAAACTTATTTCTAAGTTATGTAAAGGTTATTTAAAGTATGTTAAGCCTATGTGACTGTTTCGGAGTGTTTGTTGCATTAAACTGGTTATATTTACGCATCAGTGTGCGTATAACCTTCAAGAAAGCGATTTAGATCCCGAAATTGAACAAGAGTTGATATGTGCAAATGATACACCTGTTTATACAAATCCCAAGTATGAAATACAATATTTCATTGGTTTGGTATTTGTTTGATGGTTGAAGTGACACAGGTGTCATAGTTAAGAACATTTAATATCTTCTATGACTTTCAGCACAATTTAACGTTCTTCGTATACTCATTACATATTTACAGGTTAGTTCAATTTATTCAAAGTTTGTTTACTAGCATTTGAATTTGTTCTAAAGTGAGTCTTGATGGAGTTTTAGATCGAATTTTGTGGCTATGTGTGTCCATTTAACTGTTCTTGCTACTCACGTCGTATTGATTTCAAATAAGTATTTGTTTAATGCAACGTGTTTTGTTTGAATGTTAAGTGATTTGATTAAATTAGGCGGATGCTTTGTTGAAGGAGAATATATAAGCAATGCATTTAGGTGGAAGGAAACTTTTGGAGCATGGTGGGCCAGGTTGAAACATGTGAGGCTAAGTAAATTCGGTGAATGTGAAAGACTACATGACCCTTCATAAGGTTCATTGGATTCCACTAATCATATCAAATCTCAGTTTCTTTTCCATTAATTTTGACATGGTTTTTGAATCATTAAGTATCTGTTCCGTATTTTCTTTATGTCCATTCATTTGTAATGTTGTTGATGATATAGATAGGGAGAATGAACTCAAGTTAGGGTTTTTGTTAATTAGGGGATTAGTGTTCGGCTTTAGGTTGATTTAAGGTTGTAATGCAAGGTTTTAGGTTGAATCCTAGATTAATTAATGGTTGATGAAATTGGAGGACAGATCTGAGGAGCTTCCTCATAATATTTTTAATACTATCATTGTTTTCCTATTTTTGATTTATCTACTATTGAATGGGTAAAAATGATATTGTGAGAGTTTCTGAAACTTAAAATGATATACATGAAAAATTAAACTTTTAGAAAGATGTATGTAAAGTTACTCCAGAGTATGCACCTGTATTCTATTTTCATAAAAACAGATTATTGTTTATGGTTTAGATATCTTGGTTAGGACATCTTTATAAGTATAGTTTAGCTAAGTAATTGTTATACTGTTTGTGAAAGTTTCTACTCTGTCATTTAGTGTCTAATAGGTACCTTTTAACTTCCAGATAACCCAACGTTTTAATTGCAGGTGAGATTAACAAAACACTTGCTGTAATCTTTTTGAGAATTTATTATGTGGAACTTAGATGAAGAGACAGTGTAAAAAAATGTGGCTAGCTAGCAAACTAGCAAAGTATTATGTTTCAGTCGATAACCATGCTGTGAATGAAATCTGATACATAAATCAGTTAATGGAACAACAAATCATTTAGAATCAGCTTCATTACTGTTACGTTTTTAATATGTTCAGATACGCAATATGATAAAATGGCTAGACGGAAACTAAAAGAAGCAATCTACTCAGCAATGTTTGATATGAATGTTCCTTCAGTCTGTGCAGTCAGCCAGGTCTGCATCTACGTTTTCTTCTCTCTTTGATTTCATAACAAGAGTATACATTACATAAATATCCTAAATGTTATTGTTGCATGATGTGCAGGCAACTTTAGCTTTGTTTGCAGTAAGAAAAACTTCAGGGATTCTTGTCAATATCGGTTTTAATCAAACATCTGTTGTACCAAGTATGCTATCTCTTACTTTTTTAATCATTTTACTAATATCAGACATTATAAACAAAATCTTGTACCAGTAAGTTCTTTTGTTGTTTCCATTTTACATAACGCAAAGAAGAAAATAACCAAGTGGGTTATTAAATTAACTTGGTTGATATTCGATTGGTGTTCTTGGGGGTTTCATCACAAGAACAAGAAGATTACTGATTAAAAGATCATGTCAGAATTAACCCTTTTAATAAATGTTATAATTTATCCTTTATAAATTTTAGTGATTTACAAAATTATTGACATGATTTATATACAAATATTGTAAAAAAATCTGATCTCAGACAATTAAAATGAGTTTAGTTGATGATCATATTGGGAAGTATGGAAAAGTTGACCAGTGCTTGACCATTTTCTAACATATTAAACAAATCTCGGGTTAACCGGTACATGGGTGGGTCAGGTTTTTATTTTTTGTATTAAAATCAGATGGGAAGTGAAGATATAGGTGGAAGGTCATTGGTCTCAAGTTTGAATCCGATCCCAACCGGGTTTTACATTCCGTTAGTGGAAATCGGGCATTATTTTGGACTATTATGTACTTCTTTTGATGTTTATAAGGAACTAATTCCAGTAAGTTACACATGTTTGTGAAATAGTTCTTTGAAATGCAACGTATAACAACCCTCAATTAAACCGACACCCTCATAAATTTTCCGACACCCTAATATATTTTAAAATATCCCAATATGTCCCAAAATACACCCCATACGTGAAAACGGGCCCCGAATACTTTAAATATTATTAATATAATAAAAAATCAGATTTTTGGGCTTGAGGCGGGCCGTGTAAGCCTCACCTCAACCCCTACGCGGGCCCCGTAAAGGTGAAACCTGGCTGAACCCAGGGCTGCCACGTGGCCCAACACCCGGCGAGCCTACTTGATGACCCGGATCACCTACGCGTTGACCAGCGTTGACGCGGGCCGCGTAGGCCTTTGCCTACTCTTACACGGGCCGTATAAAAGTCAGAAACAGGCCCTACAAATGGAGGCCATCGGATCTTCAGTCTGCTCGTTCAAATTCGAAATCTTTCTCTCAATTCTGAATAGTAGGCATTATAATCGGGTATTATACCTGTCACGGCCCCAGCCCCGGTTTGACCCGGTCAGGAGCCGCGGGACAGGAACCCGTGGTATCTATGATGTGACAGCGGAAGATTTTACAGGATCTTTTTAAAACTTGAAAATGCCCGATTATTTTATTTCATAAGTCGGGATAAACCCCTTATTTACAATAGAGGAATTTTACTAGGAAATTCCCTGATTTATTTAAAACATGTTTATTCATTTTAACTGAGCCACCTCTTCAAGCTTGTTAGTGCTCCGTAACACGTTTTCCTTGATTTACAGCAGGTCGCCTGAAACATGTTTTAAAAATATTTTATCAGCGGGGAAATACCGGTGAATCATTCATTTTGCATAAAACGACACATGGTTATAAATTACAGCATAAGAGCGATTACAATGGCTTTTATCTTATTTTTATCTGGCGCCGTGTCACCTCCTGGTGACGATGGTCATACCACTATTAGGTCCTTCCCCAAGTAGTGATGATTATCACTGTTTGGATTTATTAGCCTAACCGTGAGAAATTAGTAATGTGCACAATACCCCACTAGCCAGTGATTAAGATAACCACGACTTAATCCCTGTAATTATAACATTTGAAAATGGAGTATTGTAAAATACTTTTGATAAAAAGAGAATGACTCACATTGTAGATTTATACGGGCAGAGTTTAGCCTACTGTTTAGCCTTGTAACCTATTTTAAATAACATGCACATGAACTAGGTCAGTAACTAATACAACATTTACGATAACTCACGAGATGAAACCCTCACAACGAATGACAAAGTGCAATACTTAAACATCCATCGAATTTACAATGAATGACAAAGTATAACCCTAATTTGAGCAGCACTTAAACATTCATCGGATAGTTTTAATCGATCGGACATTGAATCGTAGTAGCGATCGAGTTATTACCCTGTTATCGCGGCAGCGTTTCGTGATTGTGTGTGTTATGTAGTAAACAGATGATAACTCAATGTACGAAATGAGTTTTAATGTCGAACCAACGCAGGAAATCAAGTCCCACACCCCTCTATTTATATCTGGAAAACAGCCCCCCTCGCGTGGTGCGAGGGGCACCACCCTACCATAGGGTAGCCCCGTGTCCCAGTAGCTCAGGTGAGTTGGTCGCTCATTCAAATTCGAATTACAGATAAAACTGTGTTGATAATATCAACTAGGAAACACCCCTCCTGAGTTTTAGGGGCCCTGATCCTGATTCCGATTGTTCTGAAATTTTTTAGGGATTATGCAGGATTACTTGGGGGTCTCAATTAGGGTTTCCTATTGGAAAAAAAATAAGTTAAGAATTAGTACTTTTAATGAGAGTTGTTACATCCTCCCTACCTTATTAAAATCTCGTCCTTGAGATTTACTGGAACAAGTAGGGACACTTTCGCTTCATCTCTGATTCCAACTCCCAGGTGTATTCGGGTCCTCTTTTTGAATTCCACTTGACTTTGACAAGTACTAACCGTTTGCGTTTGAGAAACTTATCCTTTCTGTCTTCTATCTGAAGAGGTTTCTCAACAAATTTTAATTTTTCATTTACCTCTATATCTTGAAGAAGTACTACCAGTGATTCGTCAGATAGACATTTCTTGAGGTTGGATATATGAAATACATCATGTACTCCAGCCAACTCTTCTGGTAGCTGTAAGCGATAGGCAACTGGTCCTATACGTTGGATTACTGGGAATGGTCCTACGTATCTTGGACTCAGCTTTCCTTTCTTACCGAACTGAACTACTCCTTTCCAAGGAGAAACTTTTAATAGCACTTTATCTCCAACTTGGAATTCTAACGTCTTGCGTCGATTGTCTACATAACTTTTCTAGCGATCTCTAGCCGTCTTTAGTCTTTCCTTGATTTCAGTAATCTTGTCGGTAGTTTCTTGAACAATCTCGGGACCTGATAATTGACTTTCTCCTATCTCTGCCCAGCAAACTGGAGTTCTGCACTTTCTTCCATATAGTGCTTCAAAAGGGGCAGCTTCGATGCTTGAATGATAACTATTGTTATAGGAGAATTCAATTAAGGGTAGGTGGTTGTCCCAGTTCCCACCAAAATCGATCACACATGCCCTAAGAATGTCTTCCAGGGTTTGTATTGTCCTTTCACTCTGTCCGTCTGTTTGAGGATGGTATGTAGTACTTAAATTTAGTCGGGTTCCCATTGCTTCTTGGAAACTTTTCCAGAAATGGGAAGTGAAACGACTATCCCTATCCGATACAATGGAGAGTGGGACTCCATATAAGGATACTACTTCATCCACATACAACTTGGCTAACCTTTCCATGTTAAAGGTTTCTTTCATAGGTAGAAAATGAGCTGATTTGGTTAATCTATCCACAATTACCCAAATTGCATCATTACCTTTTCTGGTTTTGGGCAACTTAATAACAAAATCCATTGTTATAAGCTCCCATTTCCATACAAGCATTTCTAACTGCTGAAGTAGACCTGGAGGTTTCTGGTGTTCTGCCTTTACTTGTGAACAAGTAAGACACTTAGAAACATATCTAGCTATGTCCTTTTTCATCCCTATCCACCAGAAATTATTTATTAAGTCTTGGTACATTTTATTGTTACCAGGATGCATGGTATACCTAGATTTATGGGCTTCTTCTAAAATTTTATCTCTTAAATCTCCTTGCTTAGGTACCCAAATTCTTTTCTTATGGAATCTCCAAATTTCATCAATTCCTTGCTCTAATTCCTTTATTCTTCCTTTCATTCCTTCCACAACATCTTGGATTGCTGTTTCCTGAACATTCTTTAATTGTTCCATTAAATCTAACTGTAGATTTAATCTAAGAGCACGAACTCGTCGCTGTTTCTCATGATATTTACGACTTAAGGCATCTGCAACTACGTTTGCCTTTCCTTCGTGATATTGGATATCACAGTCGTAATCACTTAATATTTCCATCCATCTTCTTTGCCTCATGTTTAATTATTTTTGCTTATTTCTATATCAAACCTGAACTAATAATTTTTTCGTAATATAGTAATGAAAATTTTATGTCCTAACACATACTGTCTTTAACATTGTTTTATAAAGATATGTAACTAAACGCAAACAATTTAACTGATATATTATAATCTGTTTTTTAGTATTTGATTTCGATCGTTATTAAACCTACCCGTGTGTTCACACGAGTCTTACTACTAGTTATATTAATATGAGCATCCGAAATGAAAAAGGAAAAGTTTGCATGTCAGAAGTGTAAGATTAAATATATTATTTATATAATATTTAATCTTGTAGCCATTATAATCATTTATATTATATAGATCAAAATATATTAATAACCTATTAATAATTAGTTGGTAATTGTTGATGGACCATATTACCCTTATTAACTAATTAGGTTTCCTCTTGGGTGTATATATAAGGAGGTTATTAGAGAGTTTAAGGGTAAGACAAGTTACACAATTCTACACAACACTAATAACATCAGTCGGCTCTCTCTCCATAACCGAATCCTTCCCTTGTTTTGGTTTCATCACCATCATAATCTTACACCCTAAGGAGGAACCAGATCATCCTGACAAGTATGTCAAACTCAATGGCTGCATCTCTAACTGGATTCTCTGCTGTAACAGGTATGCTATTCATGTTTTCCATTATGTTTAAACAGAACTGATCAACATGTGGTATCAGAGCATATGTTGATAAATCAGTTCTGTTTTCGTATCCATTGTTCTGGGATTAAAATCTGGAAAACAGAAATTTTAAAACCTTCATAAATCACGGCTGGTTTCGGTTCTTATTATGCCGAAATCAATGTTTTGAGAAAAAGGGTGGTTAATCATGTCACTCGAAATCACAATGGGTAAATTAATGTCTGAAACCTGTTAACAAAAGTCTTAAAATTCAGGTTTCGGATCCCAAAATTATGTTTTAAATTTCTAGGGTTCATCACTTGTTCTAAGGAAAACTCGAAAATTCCTTAAGTTTTGGTATATAATTTGGATTAGTGGGTGTTTTTACTGTTTTTTATCTGAATATTATCTTTTAAAACTTCGAAAACTGTTAATAGATAATCAGTTATAATTTTCGAAATCTTTTGATAAGTTTAGATCAGCAATAAAACAGGAAACATTATCCCACAATCCCTAAATTTCTAGTTTTCAGTTATTTTTCACAACAACAATTGTTAACAGGATTTCGAGATCATTTGTTTAACGACTCGAGACAATAAGGTCTCTACTCGAGACCATAAGGTCTCTCCTCGAAATCATAAGTGTTCTCAAACCTTTACAACTCGAGACAACGATTTCGACTCGAGACCACTGAGGTTTCGACTAAGGGTTTTTAAATCTTTACAACTCGAGACCATAAGGTTGCGACTCGAGACCATAAGGCTACAACTCAAGACCAAGGTTGCGACTCGAGATCTCATAACTCAGTCGAGACCTCACTCGAGACCTCATCACCTTATTAAGCTGTTAATGTGAACTAAAATTTAGCTCTCATGTTCATGAAGCAATCCATACACTTGGATTCCACCTTTGACTGGTGATAACTTTGCTGAATGGAAGGATGCCCTCATGCTTACACTTGGATTGCTAGACTTCGATTATGCTTTAAGAGAGAATAAGCCAGCAGATCTTACTCCTCAAAGTACTGCTGTTGAGCAGATAGTTCATGAAAAATGGACTAGATGTAACCGTATGTCTCTCATGTTCATGAAGCAATCCATACACAATGCAATTAGAGGAGCTATTCCTGATTCTGAGGATGCTAAAACCTATCTGGCTTCTGTGGAGGCTCAATTCAAATGGACATCAAAAGCACACGCTAGCACTCTTATCCTCAAGCTGGTGACGACTAAGTATGATGGGAGGAGCGGCATTCGCGAGCACATCATGATGATGCATGACATGGCCAATAAGCTGAAGAGGCTAGATATGGAAATCAGTGATGGTTTTCTTGTTCACTTCATCATCACTTCGCTTCCTTCGTCCTATGAAGCATTCAAGATCAATTACAACACTCAGAAGGATAAATGGACGATGAGTGAGCTGGTCGCTATGTGCGTACAGGAGGAAGAGCGTATGAAGATGGATCGCACCACTGATGTTGCTAACTTCACCACCTCCAACTCTAAGAAGAGGAAGAACCATTATCATAGAAAGGATGCTTCTAAAGTTCAAAAGCCAAATCCTAATACAAGTGCACCTTCCAGCTCTAAGAGCTCCTTAGGCAAACCCTACTGCAAGTTCTGTAAGAAAATAGGACATAAGCAAAAGGAATGCCTTGACTTCAAATAGTGGCTGGCTAAGAAAGGTAACGATTTTTTCATGATACTTAAGTCCTTTAATTTAAATGTTCCTGCTAATTCTTGGTGGTTTGATTCTGGTTCTATGGTTCATGTAACCAACTCTACTCAGGGATTCCTTTCAATCTGGAAGCTGGGAAGAAACCAAAGAACACTTAAAGTTGGGGATGATCGGGAATTAGAAGTGAAGGCCATAGGAACATTACAATTATTTTTGAAAACTGGTTTATGCATTAAACTTTATGGTACCTTATATGTTCCTGAGGTAACTCGGAACCTTGTATCAGGACCAAAGTTAGACATGGACGGTTTTGTTGTTTCCCATGGTCATCGCAAACTCTCTATTCTCTATGGTTCCGTTGTTTATGGTACTGGCATTTTGGATGGTGGTCTCTATAGATTAGAACTAGATGATAATTTTTCCAAATCTTTGTTATCATATAATATTAATGAATCACTCACAAATATGAAACATAATCGAGACTTAGAGACTTCATCCATGTTGTGGCATCAACGTTTAGGCCACATCTCAAGAGAACGATTAAATCATCTTGTAAAGGATGAAGTCTTACCTCCTCTCGATTTCACTGATTTTGGAACATGTGTAAAATATCTTAAAGGCAAAATGACATTAGCGAATAAGAAAGGTGCCACTAGGAGCTCTAATCTATTAGAACTCATTCATACTGACATTAGTGGTCCATACCAAATCGCTGGCATAACAGGATATACTTCACTTTCATTGATAATTATTCTCGTTACATGTACATGTATCTCATTAAGGAAAAATCTGAATCTCTTACAGCTTTTAAAGATTATAAAAATGAAGTTGAAAAGCAATTAGATCGTCAGATTAAAGTTGTGAGATCAGATAGAGGTGGTGAATATTATGGAAGACATACTGATGTGGGTCAAGCTCCTGGTCCATTTTATGAGTTTTATAAGGGCCAGGGGATTGTGAACCAATACACCATGCCTGGTACACCTCAGCAGAATGGTGTCGCTGAACGAAGAAATCGTACCCTTATGAACATGGTGCGCAGTATGTTAGCCAACACTAATTTACCATTATTCCTCTGGACTGAAGCGTTAAAAGCAGCTGTTCATATACCCAATAGAGTTCCTTCTAAGTCTGTCCCTAAAACTCCTTATGAACTTTGGACAGGAAGGAAACCGAGTCTTAAATATATGAAAGTATGGGGCTGCATTGCTGAAGCAAAACTCTATAATCCTTTCCTAAGGAAACTTGACCCTAAAACAGTTACCTGTTTCTTTTTCGGGTATCCTGATCATTCGAAGGGTTATCGTTTCTATTGTCCTTCCCATGTCACCCGTATTGTTAAAACCAAGCGTGCTGCGTTCCTGGAGGATATCAAGGTCAGTGGGAGCAGTACCAACCCTTACGAAGAATTGCAAGAAGTACAAGACGCAGGGGGGGTGACTCGTCGCTTACCATTACTCCGTTTACTCCTCTTGTACCCAATGCAACCATTATACCTCATAATGAAGGCACATCAAACGCTCAAAACCAAGACAACGCTGAACCCGATAATCAACTCAGGAGGTCATCTAGGCAAAGAAGGCCTACTAATTGGGATGATTATGTTACCTACCTGACTAAAATGGATGCTGGAAAGCTCAATGATCCTATCTCTTATAATGAAGCCATTAGCAGTGATCAGTCTTCTGAATGGAACAAAGCAATGATTGACGAGCTTGAATCCATGAAAAAAAATGACGTTTGGGATTTGGTCGAATTACCCAACGGTGTTAAACCTATAGGATGTAAATGGGTGTTCAAAACAAAACTAGATCCGAATGGGAACGTTGAACGCCACAAAGCGAGATTGGTTGCAAAGGGCTACACACAGAAAGAGGGAATTGATTATCAAGAGACGTTTTCACCTGTATCTCGTAAAGATTCATTAAGGATCGTTATGGCCCTAGTAGCTCATTTTGATTTAGAGCTGCATCAGATGGACGTCAAAACTGTTTTCCTTAACAGAGACTTAGATGAAGATGTTTACATGAAACAACCTGAAGGTTTTAAACCTGAGGGTCAGGAGCATCTAGTCTGTAAGTTGAAGAAATCCATTTACGGGTTAAAACAAGCATCACGTCAATGGTACCTCAAGTTTGATGAGGTCATGAAGAGACAAGGTTTTATGAAGAATCAAGTGGATCAATGCACCTACCTCAAGATGAGTGGGAGTAACTTTACTATACTTGTCCTCTACGTAGATGATATTCTATTGGCAAGTAATAGTTTAGACATGTTGCATAAGTCGAAGCGGTTACTCTCGCATAACTTCGACATGAAGGATCTCAGAGATGCTTCTTACGTCATTGGCATCAAAATTCACCGAGATAGGCATAAAGGGATCTTAGGATTGTCCCAGAAGACTTACATAGATCGTGTCCTTACACATTATAACATGCAACAGTGCAAACCCTCAGTCGCTCCAGTAGTTAAGGGAGATGTTTTCGGTTCATTCCAGTGTCCGACAACAGAGGTTGAAAAGGAGCAAATGAACCAGATACCTTATGCGTCAGTAGTTGGGAGCCTGATGTATGCTCAAGTCTGTACTCGCCCAGATATCGCTTATATTGCTGGAATGCTAGGCCGTTATCAGACTAATCCTGGCCTAGATCACTGGAAAGCAGCTAAGAAGGTCCTTAGATATCTGCAAGGGACGAAAGACTATAAACTGACTTATAGAAGAAGTGATCATTTAGAAGTGGTAGGTTATTCTGATTCTGACTTTGCCAAATGCAAAGATGACAAGAAATCCACTTTGGGCTACATCTTTATGTTAGCAGGCGGACCTATCTCACGGAAGAGTCATAAACAACAATTAACCACAACTTCCACAATGATGGCAGAATACATTGTTGTTTACAACGCAACCTGTCATGGAATGTTGCTTAGAAATCTGATCACTGGACTCAAAATCGTTAATTCCATTTCTAGACCATTGAAGTTTTACTGTGATAACTCAGATGCGTTAGTTTCTCGAACAGTAACAGTTCGACTGGAGCTGGTTTATATCTCGATACAAAATATTTGTTCGTACGTGAACGAGTTGAGGAAAATAATCTTTGTATTGAGTATATTAGTACTAAAGATATGCTTGCGGATCCGATGACTAAAGGTCTCCCACCTAAAGTTTCCTAAGAACATGTATCGAATATGGGACTTACTAAAGTCCTTATTTAATGGCATATTGTACTAGCTTATGTTTTTAATTAATAAAATTTCCTCAGTTTGATTTTGTATGTCTCTAACATATGTTCTGTCGATGTAATGACATATAGACAAATATAAATATAAATACAAATCAGACGCTAAAGGGCTTATGCGTATTTTGATCATAACTATTAGGTTTTAAATTGAGGCTATAGTATGACTAATGGGGGTCCTGAGTCAAATGATGATTCAACGACTGTATTTCTCTGCTATAGTTCTTGGTTTAAGGCTAAAATGAGTGTTAACTCCTGGTCAGACTCATCTAATACTCATGATAAATGATTACTCGGCTAAGTGGAAGAATGTAAGATTAAATATATTATTTATATAATATTTAATCTTGTAGCCATTATAATCATTTATATTATATAGATCAAAATATATTAATAACCTATTAATAATTAGTTGGTATTTGTTGATGGACCATATTACCCTTATTAACTAATTAGGTTTCCTCTTGGGTGTATATATAAGGAGGTTATTAGAGAGTTTAAAGGTAAGACAAGTTACACAATTCTACACAACCCTAATAACATCAATCGGCTCTCTCTCCATAACCGAATCCTTCCCTTGTTTCGGTTTCATCACCATCATAATCTTACACCCTAAGGAGGAACCAGATCATCCTGACAAGTATGTCAAACTCAATGGCTGCATCTCTGACTGGATTCTCTGTTGGTCTGTCTGCTGTAACAGGTATGTTATTCATGTTTTCCATTATGTTTAAACAGAACTGATCAACAAGAAGTCTACGTTTAGACAAATTTCAATTTATATCAAACCATTTATTACTTTAGTTAATTTACTGTCAAAATTACTTATTTGTTTTTATTTTTCACTTTTAACAATCTATCATTTTACACACACAAAGTTTCCTTACAAACGACATGCGTCTAAGTTTTCAGAGATTATACTTGGTGGTTCTTTTTTAAATAACAAAAATATTAAAAGTTAAATTAATATAGAAAAAACATTAAAATATTAAAATAGTTGTTTTGGAATATTCGATTAATAAATTGTCATTTTTGTTTAAATGTAAATAAATATTATATAAACATGAAGAAAAATTTTTATCTGTAAAGAATTTTTTTACCTAAAGGCTTTCGAATTCTCATGGATGATCTTATATAAAAGAAAAATCTACGGGGCCATTTTTAAGCCACACAAGGGAGGGACGAGCCTAGGTTAAAAAAATAGGATACCTCTGAGTTTTTCTTCTAGATCCGTCACTGTATCAGGTTCTAGTTTATTATATGACTCACCAACCAATAACTTCTCACATGCTTTGTACTATGTTTGATCAAACAAAACTGAACTATTTTCAGGTCTTGATAAAAAAACATAGATTTGATTCATTTCCTTAAATGCTTTTTTTTTTTAGTTTAATCTTGTAACATATAAAAAATAGGTATTCAAGTGGATTCAAACGAAATCCAAAATGTCTCAAAGTTCAACATGGGAATGCGAAGCTCCATTGGGATTTCGTTAATGAACATCGTAAGATTTCTAGGATCTCTTCACACAAACGAGACTCTCAACGAAGAGTTACACGATTAAGGACTAAGGGGAGGGGGTGGGGGTGGTTACTAGTGATAGAATTCTATCACTCCCACTATCCAATCAACTCGTGCCATGTCATCACCCAATATTCTATCACTAGTGATAGAAATGTAGTGGGGGTGGTCACTAGTGATAAAATTCTATCACTCCCAAATTTTTATAATTTTTATTTTAAAATTAAGCTGCAACATAGTCTTCGTCACCATTTTCTTCTATATTCATGAATATGTACACGTGTCATTTGAGTGAGAGATGCCCACATGCAACATGCAGAGCCTTATCCAATTTCAACGCGTTATACAATCAACGCGTTACAAAAAGAACGCGTGATGGGGTGGGCGGCAGCGGTGTTCTGTGGTCGATTAACGCGTGATGGGGTGGTATCACGGACCACCCCGCCTGCTCTAAGGGTTGTCGTTGTTGGCGGTAGATTGTTAGACCATGTGTAGTGGTTAAGAAAAATAATGTCCCCACCATGGGGCATTATCCGACACGTGGCAGTCCAGTCAGCATGGGGCGTTATTGCAAAAGTGGCGTAGTGGGAATAATGCCCAATAATCCCTTTTAGGCGTTTTTTTTTTTTTTTTTTTTTTTTAAAGCAAGCTAGTTTCTCATTGGCCAGTCAAACCCAGTCAGCTCATCACAATCTCTTTTAGACGTGGTTTTAAAAACGCCAAACCAATTTTTTTTCAAAAAAACTGCCCCATAACGCCCTATGTAATGGGGAGGGGGGTGTTTTTTTGGATTTTTTTCAAAAATAATGCCCCACTACGATGGTCTTAGAGGAAGTAGTGAAGGACTAAAGGCAGGTGACCAAGGAGGTAACTAATGTTGTCAAATGTTGAGTGGTATAGACAAATTAAATAAAGAAGACGGGCATGAGTGGTTTTTCTACTTTTTTTTTTTTTTCCTAAATGAGAAGGATAAAGTTGTCATTTTACCTAGTTTATCATAATGATGATCGTAATATCAAATCAGTGACTGATAGCCAAACCTAGGGGACCAAATAATTAATTTCTTGTATTTAAGGTGACATCAAAATTTTAAAAAATCACATGCACCATTCATTTAATATAGTCTTCATTTCTGTTACAAAATTTTATTTTCAAATTTGGCTTATTACTAATTTTAAGAAGAAAGTTGGATGCGAAAAGAGAACCTAAGCTAATAATAAACCGTTAATTCCGGCAAAGTTAACTATATGTTCATATTGTATTTGTCCCAATTCAACTCATCGACCAAGAAAGTCAAAAAGAAAATTATAAAATCATCCGAATCGATTCATGAATTTATCGTCGAGGTTAGTCTAAAGTAATGTCATTGATTAAATTGTCAGCATGGATTATCATAGGCCGATAACTCATAATTTAGATTATTAAGAGCATTCACATGCCCACCACCATTTCCTACCCTATAATTTAACTAAAAGTCTGTCTTTTTTAATTTATCTTTCATTTTAAAAAATCTCTCGGATTCCATTCACCATACCTATCTCTATATTTATTTTTTTATAATTTCTTTTTTATTATTTATTTTTCTTTTTGTGTGTGTATATGTAAGGGGGGGTGTGTGTGTGTGAGAGAGAGAGAGAGAGAGAGAGAGAGGATATATGGTGAATAGTATCTTTTTAAATATGTGAAGATTGTATGAGTTTTTGTTAAATTTTTAGGATGTGAAGATAAAGATAATTGATGGGATGTAGTGATAAATTTTATAAAATATGAAGATAGGATGAAAGATAGTATGTAGTTTGTCCATTATATACTATGTAGTTTATGTGTTAGTTATATTAAATAATACTATTTAATCATATAAAATGGTTTGTTTAATGTCGTGAGCCAATCAAGTTCGATATAAACTCTACTCACTTTTCATAAAACACGGGAGAAAAAAAGGCCCCCACCGGCCACCCGGTGACCCCAAGGCGCTAAGACTAAAGGGTATGGTGAGGCCCATCCCCACGAATCGCCGTAAGATGCATTCTCATCATACTCACAAATCGCCCGACCTTCGTCTTCAATAATCATGTTATGGAGCAAAATGCAAGCGTACATACAAAGGCGCAACCTCTTCGGTGTGAACGCACGTGCCGGTTATTCAAGGACGGCCCATTTTTTTTGTAAAACACCAAAACAACGTTCGATGTCTTTTCTTGCAGCTTCTTGACGCTTGGCGAATTTTTTCCTTTTTTCGTCCTCGGGAAATGAAATAGTTTTGACAATTGTAGAACAAGACGGATATATTTCGTCAGCAAGATAATACCCGCGTCTATACTCAACCCCTGAAACTGTAAAACGGGTGTCCGGACCGATTCCATTAACGACATCGCTAAAGATCGTCGATTGGTATAGCACGTTGAGGTCGTTGAGTGAACCAGGAAGCCCAAAGAAAGAATGTCAGATCCACAAATCTTGTGACGCCACGGCCTCAAGTATTAAGGTTGGATAGCCGTGATCACCTCGCGTGTATTGGCCTCGCCACGAAGTCGGGCAGTTATGCCACGCCCAATGCATACAATCAATGCTACCAAGCATTCCCGTAAACCCGTGCCTTGCTTCATGAGCTTGGTACAATTGTTGAACATCATACGCGTTTGGTTTCCGCAAATATTTTTTGCTATACAGTTTCACCACATTATGGCAAAACCGATACAAACATTCCCGCGCAGTTCTTGCCGACATCTGTAAGTACTCGTCCAAAGCGTCGGCCACTGTCCCGTACGCCAGTTGGTGAATGGCCGCAGTACACTTTTGTAACGTGGTGAACCCTTCATAATTCCGAGCATCGGGTCGTTGAGTGAAAAACGGGTCTAGCCACGCCAAATCATCAGCAATCCGTGTGAATAAACGGCGACTCATTCGGAACCTTCGTTTGAAAGTGGCGGCGTTGTAAAGGGGTGCATCCGAAAAATAATCGTTAACCAATTTCTCGTGCGCTCCTTGGCGGTCTCTGTTAATCCGTATTCGTCTGGTAATAACGTTTTCAGACGAGTCATCTTCCTCTTCCAAAAGAATCTGCGCCGCCTTTACCACAGCGTTTGCGAAAAATATCTCATCTTCGTCCGAAGAAGACGAGGACCACCAAGAATTAAATGCCATTGGTATAAAAAATGGGAGTGTTTTTTATAAAAATGGGAGAAGAATGGGGAGAAATGGATGAGAATGGTATGAAAAATGGATGAAAGTGGTATATATTTAAATTGAAAAAGTAATTTTTTTTTATTTAGAAAATAGCTGTTATAACGGCTAGTATTTGAATTGGGGGTCCGTCGAGTTCGAGCGTGGGTCGCTGGGGACGACGGAAACGGGCGAGGGGGCGGTGTGTGGGACCGGCGCCGGGCCTAAGCCGGCCCCCATACCGCTTAGTCTAACAGTTGTTTGTTTACAACCAATAGAAAGCTACAAGTTATCCATTTACATTAAATAACGATGTGTCCTCCACAGAAACCATGATATGTGACAATATCAATGTCAACGTCGACTATAAGTAACTCTCATTGTTATATTATTTTATAATTTAATTTAGTTTCCTATGAATAGTCTTAATAATTTAAACAGTGTCCTATAGATATTTTGGTCTCTTAAATCACGACAAGGGATATCCTTTACTTATACCAGGGGCGGAGGTTGCGTAAAACACATTTCAACTCCGTCTCCGTAGTGTTGTAAAAATACCCTTCAACTCCGTCTATGTAATGTAAAATTTGCATTTTTTTTCCAGTTTTATATAAAGGATACCCCTGATCCCAAATTCTTTTTGGGGGTACCCCTTGAATTTTTAGACTAGATCCGCCACTGACTTATACGACGTATTCTACGGATCTCTCAAGGCATATAACTTTTTAATGACTTCGATTGTACTTGAGAACAGTTTTATCTTAAAATTATATATCAACTTAATAAAAAAAATAAGTTCCATAAATATAGAAGAATATCATATTATTTTGAATGTTATCTTAGAAATCATTGTTGGCAATGAACGGGGGGAGAACCAGGTTTCCAGGTTCGAATCCCGGGAGCCAACCCGAGTTTTCTACTACAGTGCATTTACTCCAGCGGGTCGCTTGTCACAACAGGCGGTCGGCTCGTGTGGAGGATGCAACTCCTGTCAAGTGACAGGGGGCTGGAAATTTTCTCGGGGAGAGCCAAGCTCCCATTGCTACCGAAGCGTGGGCCCGGTTAAGACAACATAGTCTTCGGGACAGTAGTGGGGCGGGCCTGCGACTAGTGGGTGTGATATTACCGTCTGTTGTGAAAGTCACCTCTCAAAAAAAAAAACACTCATAGTACACATAAAAGAATATCATATTATTCTGAATGTTCTCTTAGAAATCATTGTTATGAACACTCATAGTACACGAAAGTGAAAGGGTGTGAATCTTATTCTAGGTGTATTGATGCTATGGATATACTTTTTCAAGTATATAACATTTCTGCAAAACTAATTGATTATTGAATAAAGATATTAGCCTAAAATCAGAGTTAAAGATACAAGCCTAAAACAAAACTTGTAAAACATAACTAAATATAGAGATATGGAATGTTAATAATTCAAACTACGAGAGCATTCACATTCTATCCATCAAAATATGTGAGGGGGAGTTTTTATATTATAAAGGGTATAAAAAGTGGTTGTGAGTGGATGAGAGAGAAAATGTTACTGTTCATCTGTATATTTGGGGGGACACTGTTCACCCAGTATAATTTTTTTAATATATATTGAAAGTGGTTGTGAGTGAAGGAGAGAGAAAAATGTGATGATAATATTATTTAATTGAAAAGGAGAGAGAAAAAGTATTTGTTTTTAATGGAAATATATTGATATAGGAGTTGTTTTTTAGTGGAATATATGTATAATTTGATGGTTTGAATGTGAATGCTCTGACTCATTGACGATAATAATAAATGCTGGTAGTATGACCAATTATGTTTATAGCTCTTATTTCTTTTGCCAAAAACAATTTTACTCACAAAATTCTTATACGTATATTTACACTTAAAATTTTACTTGATTTCGCTCATATGGATAGTTACGAGAGAAATGTAGAAACATAAATTTCTTGTGAGCGAAATCAACTACAAATCAAGTGTAAATTTATGATGATTACACGAGTCTGATTGTCGTTGACAACTAAAATGAAAGCCAAGATAGTCACTAGTTAACTTGCAAGCATGAATTATCGTTTGGTAATAAGTAATATATAGTTTATATTATTAAAATCAAGAGTAAAGTACACGGATAGTTCCTGTGGTTTTTCAAAAATTTGGATTTGGTTCCTAGCTTTCCAAAAGTACATGGATGGTCCTTGTGGTTTGCACTTTGTAACGCATTCAGTCCCTAGCCAACAAACCTAACGGTTTTAGAAGGTCCAAGTTAGAGACTAAATGTGTTACAAAGTGCAAACCACATGGACCATCCACGTACTTTTGACAGAAGTTGGGGACTAAATGCGTTACAAGTGAAAACCACTGGGACCATCAATGTACTTTTGGAAAGCTAGGGATCAAATCCAAAATTTTGAAAAACCATAGGAACTATCTGTGTACTTTACTCTAAAATCTAATTAAATATATAAGCATGAACCACTTATTATTATTATTATTATTGTTGTTGTTGTTGTTGTTGTTGTTGTTGTTGTTGTTGTTGTTGTTGTTGTTGTTGTTGTTGTTGTTGTTGTTGTTGTTGTTGTTGTTGTTGTTGGCTTTTAAAATAATTACAGCATGTCTTCTTACAATTGGATCGTGGATGGTTTTGATTACGGGATGGATGAGTTAGTAATAATTGTGTATTGTGCTATGAGCTATGAGTATGATAAAATACATGGATGTATATATTTTTATGATTGATTTAATTTTATTTTGAATTTGCTAACGGGACGATGTGTTGGTTTTGAAAAAGACTTCTGAACCTACTCCTTTGAAAAGTCTTCCATCACAGATGTCGAATCTACTTTGGTTACATAAACTAGGATATTGTTTAAAAAAATATTATAATAAAAGGCAAAATCATTCTTACAACAAGCTGCATAGAACTCATAAATAAAAGAAGTGTTATATTTATCCACCTTTGTTACTTGAACTTTAGACTATATACAACTAAAATTAACCTTGATATATACTACTATATAAGGCTGGCAAATCATGTCTTAACAAGTTTAACAGGTTTCTGACGCCGCACACAACATAAGTTTCAAACATTATTACGACTAGTTTAACTACTTTCTACCTCATGTTTATAAAACAGTTTTATGTTTTATGTACAAAGATGAATAAATGATAGATCCTAACATTGTAATTTTAATTATTTTAAAAATTAAAAAAGTCAAAGGGTGTATTTTTCAGTCAAACAGGTCTAATCGTGTCTTAACAGGTACCCAATTGCCAGCCCTACTATTATATGCATTTGGGTGATGTTAAAAACATTATATAAATGAGTAAACTGCAATTTTACACCCTGAGGTTAGGGGTCATTGGCATGTCTACCCCCCCTCCCCCTAAGGAAATAATTGCAATTTTACCCCCCACTATTTGCCCTAATGTCACATGTTTACCCCCCGGCGTCAAAGTGGGTAACAGATATGTTAACTCTAAGTTGAAATGACTATATTACCCTTACATTTTACCCCCCAACATTCCTGTTAAGTCGCACAATTACCCCCCACTGGTAAATTACTAATTTGTCCTTTGCTATTACTCCTTGTACTTTGTGTTAAGACACAACATTACCCCCTGAAATTTACAAAACCCTTCCCGCCAAAATCAAATACCTGTTCTATGATTCTATAATAAAAAATCTGAACATGTTCTTTGATCTAAAACCTAATTCTGATTTTTGAACACGTAATCTGAAACGTAACAATCATACCTGTTCAAAAATCTGAAACCTAACAAGCAAAGACTCCAAAAACTGGTAAATTACTAATTCTGAACATGTTCTATGCATATGTTACTAATTCTGAACCTGCACTAACAATTTCACATTTATATGAACAAATCAAGCATACCTGCAAATGCAAACTGTCATTTAGACTGATCTGATTAAGCAACTGTGATCAACCAGTGTCATTTTAGAACTTATGCACATGCAAACTGTCATTTAGACTGATCTGATTAAGCACACATATGCCCAACCTGCCAGAATCTGATTAAGCCACTTATGCCCAAACTGTGTGTTATTTACAACCTGCAAATGCCCAAACTGTCAGAATCTGATTAAGCCACTTATGCCCAAACTCACATTCAGACATTGTAACACATTCAGACAATGTGTTCAGGACTTATGCAAACTGTCAACAAGCTTAGTACTAGGTAAACAAGCTGCAAATGCACATGAGTGTGCTGCTAATTTTGATCAAACATAATGTCAACAAGCTTAGTACTAGGTAAACAAGCTGCAAATGCATACAATCAAACATAAGGTTCAGACGTTAATGTCAACATAACGAGTGTGCTGCTAATGTCAACATAATGAGTGTAAACAAGCTGCAAATGCATACAATCAAACAAGCTGCAAATGCATTCAATGTGGCCGGTACAATTTGCAGCACATAAGTTGCTAGATCCCATTTTGACAGCACATAAGTAGCTAGACTCCAAAACATAATGAGTGTGCTGCTATTTCATGCCCATAAGTTGGTATTAGCTGCTAGATCCCATGTTTTCCAGTCCAATTTCTCTGATCAAGATGGAGACCATGAGATTGTTATTACCTAACGTCTGAACCTTATGGGCATGAAAATGACATTTTACTCCAATCTAAATATTTTAACACAGAAGACATAGGAGATTGTATGCATTACCCAAAAGCTTTTTTGATCAACAAGCTAATTTTGATCAAACAACATACCCAAAATGTCACACCCTGATATTTTCACGTTTTACCGGTGGGTCCGGTAGGGGAGTATCGTGACGTAGTCGATATCATCATAGTCAAACAACACAATATTTAAATGCACAGCGGAAGCAAAAGATAAATATTATTTCAACTGAATAAAAGTGTAATATTCAAGTATCACAACGTAGTTGAAACAGATCCACAGGCGGATCAAAATAAAAAGGAAACATTGTTCAACAGTTTTATGGCATCCAAGCTTGCGAGACTTATTGTGGACGCTAGGAGAAAGCCAGCCTAGTTCGCGTAGTACCTGCACTTAACATTTTTGGGAAAATACGTCAGTTTACACTGGTAAATACAATTAACCGACTCATTTTGAAAAGGCTAAAAATTGATTTGAATGCACGTGGCACAAAACACTTTATAACTTGGGATAATTATTTGAATATAATACTTGTAAAAGAATAACATGTTTCTTATGCGTTCAGTAGCCCGGTTCGTGCCGGGTTAAAGATCAATAGACACACCACATTATTTATTTAGGCACTGACGGGTGTACGCCTACACCCCGTGCTTAGGTCGTGGCCATTTCGTAAAATGATGCCAATGATATCCGGGACATGGTCATTAACCCCCCAAAGGCGTTTAAGCAACAAAACATATTTTTAAACGGGTCATCTCGATAATACTTAACCATCAATCGATTAAGGTCGAATGCCCGACCAAGCGGTATTTTATATACCGTACCCCAAGCCCGTAAAGGGAAAATAAGTTAAAAGTATTTACCTTTGCAAGTAATAATCACAACAAGCAAGTGCACGTAGCTTTTACCGGGTCTCCTATTCTGGAACGAAGGTTTATAATAACCTATTAGAATCCTAACGGGTCTTTAATTAAGCCTAAACTTAGACCAGTTAGTTTTAAAGGAAGATACGGTTCGGACGCATGATTAAGCGAAAACCGGAATAGAATGTGATTCAGACCCGATAAGTTTGAAGACTAGTATAATATGGGTAAACTAAACACATTCTGGATTTTGAGATAAAAATGATAAGGTTTGACCCGTTTCGGCTAGTTTATGTAAACTAGTTACATAAACCGAACCGAATGCGAATAACGCATAACGGGTAACCGAATGAGTCACGAACAGGTTTCCTAAGTTAATATGCTTTAAATATGTTTTGATATCAGTATGATACATTCCATTATGCCCAAAACGAGTTTAATCTCAATTTATGCCCCGTAGGGGTATTTTGGTCATTTTAAAGATCATAAAAGAGATTAATTAAATTCCGAGACTCGTGTCTGAAATAATCAGTAAAACAACTTAATTTAATAGGTTATACCAGTTGGTGATAAGTCTTATATGACAAAAATAGTTTTAAACCTATACTATGTGTTTAATACGCGTAAAAAGCCGTTTTAAGCGATTTCCGGGTTTAACAGGAAATCTGAGTTTTCTGATCAGGTTATAAAGTTCAAAATACTTCATTTATCATATAAAATCAGTAGGAATCGAATTGGTGTCAAAATACTATGTAAAACTCATTTTATAAGCAAAAAGGGTAAAATCGGTATTTACCGAATCAAGGCAATAACCCTATGTTATGATCAGGTTAAAAATAATTAAAAATCTTCAAAAATCTCAAAATATTATATTACATCAGTGGGTAAAAGGTTTTGTGACAAAAATTGGGTGTAGATAGGCTTTATGCTAATGACGCCGTTTAATTAATAAAAAGCGTTCTAATTACGCCATTGAGCATAACTCCTAATCTAGACCTCAAACTGATGTGAAAATTAAGGGACATGTTTATAAATCAGTAACAAAGATTATGGTCCTTTCACATTTTCAAAATTCTCGTTTTATGGTCAAAAGGGCATTATGGTCAACATTAAGCAATTAACGGAAACATGTAAACGAATCGGACAAACAATGAACCAATCACAGAGGGTTATACCATCATGTAACCTGGTCCTAAGGAAGCTCTAAGGCATTTCTAAACCCATCTAATATGGGTCAGAACTGCAGTCAAAACAAAAGTCAAAGTTTTGCGACTTTCGGTTCCGAACCGGTCCTAAACTGAAAATTTTTGGGTCGGACATGTTTAGACATGTTCTTGCATTGATTATCAAGTTATATGAGTGGCAAAACAGGTTACACGTCTTCTACATTGCTAATTATGTGTTAATTCGAAAATTAGGTTTCTGTTGACTTTTTCGGATTAAGTTTGACCCGACATTTGACCTTGTTAGAGCGGGAATTAGGGGGTGCCCTTTTAAGGGTTTATTGCCCACATAATTACCAACTTATAACTACTTTAAGTTTGACTAATCACTGGATCATTAGTGATTAATCAATAAGTCAAACCTTAATTACGACGGTTTGACTTTAAGCTAAAAAACTAAGTAAAACATGATTAAGGAAGGTCAAGGAAGCTTACCAAAGTCCTATGCACGACTAGTGATGCCTAGGGAAGGCTCTTGAGCTCCAGAAATGATCAGAAGTTGAGTTTGGAATGAATGATCAAAGTTGCAACAATGAGGCCTTTATATAGTGCCTTTGATTGCTTGTGATCATGACAAACAACTCTAGGATTGATCCCTGATCAATTACAAGTGTCCCTAGTGCCTAAGAACTAGTTTAGGTTGCACATGGGAGTGAAAAATGGCAATGTAAGTCGGTTAAACTCGTTAAACAGGAAGCTGTCCCGTTTTCTGTTACTGGGGCCGCCTTACGGACCGTAAGACCAAATCCTTGCGGTCCGTAAGCCCTTACCAGAAGCAAAATTTTTGTAACCTTTCAAGCTTTGAAGAGGCAACCTTTATATTACGAATTTGGGCCTCTATTTTCAGTATGGGACCTTTAGATCATGCTTGAACAGTTATGACCACCTTGCCATGTTCTAAAGTTGTCTTGGATTCTTTTTAAAGGTCCATAAACGAAGGTTTGTCAAACATATTATCATAGGGTCTTATCTTTACAATTTGAATCAATTATTACAAGCATTAACCGGATTAGGATGCTTATCAGATGTTTACAACACAGGTTAAGGTTTGGGATTTATACATAGGTCGCTCAGAGGTATGTATTAACATGTCGACGCTTTTAACCCCTCGTGTACGAATTTTATCATAACTTTCTCATACGATAACGAAACTTGGTGAAATTTTTATCATGCATTATAGTGAGCATAATTAATCGTTACAAAGCTCCGGGTTTGTTAAAAGGTCACTCAGAGGTATACTTTAAACATGTTGACACATTTAACCCCCTGTAGTTTGTAATCTCTCACTTTCTTTCACAATCAGCTTCGTATGATCCATGATTCATTCGTTTAAAGGTATAAACATCATGTAGGGTTATGGTAAAGTATATTTATCTATTGTTGACATTTTGAACCCTTATATTCACATACTTTTCTTGTTTGTCAACTTTAATCCTTCTAAGGAAATCCTCTACACGTGTTAAGCCCATGACACGTGTCGATATAATTTTGGACATGAAATTTCGAGGTGTCACATCCTCACCCCCTTAAAAGAAATCTCGACCTCGAGATTTTACTGAAACAAATGAGGGTACTTTTCTTTCATTGTGGACTCTACCTCCCACGTATACTCGGGACCTCTACGGGCATCCCATTTCACTTTTACGATCGGTACATGCTTCCTTCGAAGCTTCTTAACCTGTCGATCCTCGATCGACACAGGTTTTTCAACAAACTTCAAGCTCTCTTCTATGTGCACATCTGTATGTGGTATGACTAGTGATTCATCAGCTAGACATTTCTTCAGATTGCAGATGTGGAATACATTGTGAATACCACTGAGCTCTTCAGGCAAATTTAGTCTATAAGCAACTGATCCGACACATTTGATGATCTCGAATAGTCCTATGTATCTCGGGCTTAACTTGCCTTTCTTACCGAATCGCATCACTCCCTTCCAGGGTGATACTTTAAGCAACACTTTGTCACCTACCTCGAATTTCAGAGGTTTACGTTTTAAGTCTGCGTAGCTTTTCTACCTAACTCTGGCAGCTTTCAAGCGGTCACGAATCTGGAAAATCTTGTCCGTCATTTCAAAGACTATTTCAGGTTCTTTCAGTTAGACATCTCCAACTTCCGCCAAACAAACGGGCGTTCTGCATTTTCTACCGTACAAGGCCTCGAAAGGCGCGACTTTGATGCTGGTATGATAGCTATTGTTATACGAGAACTCGATTAATGGCAGGTGGTTATCCCATCTACCACCTAAGTCAATCACACATGCACGAAACATGTCTTCCAAAGTTTGGATTGTACGCTCACTTTGCCCGTCCGTCTGAGGGTGGTAAGCCGTACTGAAATTTAAGCGCGTGCCCAAAGATTTTTGGAAACTTTTCCAAAAATGTGACGTGTATCTAGTATCCCTGTCAGAGATAATGGACACTGGTACGCCATGTAGAGATACAATCTTATCTACGTACAATTGGGCTAACATGTCGGAGCTATAGGTCTCCTTAATGGGTAGGAAATGTGCTGACTTAGTCAGTCTATCTACTATCACCCATATGGTATCATTTCCTTTCTTTGTCTTTGGCAACTTGGTGATGAAATCCATTGTCACCATTTCCCACTTCCACGTGGGAAGTTTAGGCTGTTGTAGCAAACCTGACGGCTTCTGATGTTCAGCTTTGACCTGCGCACACGTCAAACATTTAGCTACATAGGTTGCTATAGA
Source organism: Helianthus tuberosus (assembly GCA_030545235.1). Lineage (NCBI taxonomy): Eukaryota > Viridiplantae > Streptophyta > Magnoliopsida > Asterales > Asteraceae > Helianthus > Helianthus tuberosus. The sequence continues at coordinate 89,555,477 of CM060404.1, forward strand.
CTTTTTCAAGCCTATCCACCAAAAGTTTGCTTTCAGATCCTGGTACATCTTGTCAGCTCCAGGATGAACAGATTATTTAGAACTGTGGGCTTCCTGGAGGATAACATCTCACAGTCCTCCATAAACTGGAACCCATATTCGTCCATTCAATCTCAAAATTCCGTCCTTGCCATAGGATAACTGTTCTTCGGTTACTCCTAGCTTTTCATCAGGATAGTTAGCTTCCAGCACAGCTTCCTTCTGTGCAGCTAACAACCTTTCATTCAAACCATTCTTTATCTCAATGCTCTTGGCATTAATCCTTATAGGCTTCACTCTTTCCTTGCGACTCAAGGCATCAGCGACTACATTCGCCTTGCCAGGATGGTATCTTATCTCACAATCATAATCGTTCAAAGTTTCCATCCAACGTCGTTGCCTCATGTTTAGGTCCTTCTGATTAAACAGGTGTTGAAGGCTCTTGTGATCAGAATAGATCACACACTTGATACCGTATAAATAGTGCCTCCACAGTTTTAGTGCAAATACAACAGTACCCAACTCCAAGTCATGGGCGGTGTAATTCTTTTCATGCACCTTTAATTGACGTGAAGCATAAGCAATAACCTTTCCTTTCTGCATAAGCACACACCCCATGCCAGTGTGTGACGCGTCGCAGTAAACCACGAATTCTTCGGTACCTTCAGGCAATGTCAAAACAGGAGCATTGCTCAACTTTTGTTTGAGAATATCGAAGGATTCCTGTTGTTTAGGAACCCAATCGAACTTTACATTCTTACGAGTCAATGAAGTTAGGGGTGCAGCAATTCTTGAAAATTTTTCTATAAAACGCCTGTAGTATCCTGCCAATCCCAAGAAACTGCGAATCTTTGTGGGAGTCTTCGGCTCTTGCCAATTCATGATGGCTTCAATATTAGCGGGATCCACCTGGATACCACGTTCGCTTACCATATGTCCAAGAAATTGGACTTCTCGAAGCCAAAATTCACACTTAGAGAATTTGGCGTAGAGCTTTTCTTGTTGAAGCAGTTTCAGAATGCAACGGAGGTGCTTCTCATCGTCAGCTTGATTCTTCGAGTAAATAAGAATGTCATCGATGAAGACGATGACAAATTTATCCATGTAGGGTTTGCAGACGCGGTTCATGAGATCCATGAATGCGGCTGGTGCATTAGTGAGCCCAAAAAGCATCACTAAGAACTCGTAGTGACCATAACGAGTCCTAAATGCAGTTTTATGTACATCTTCATCCTTGACCTTCAGTTGATGATATCCCGACCTTAAGTCGATCTTGGAAAAATAACTCGCTCCTTGAAGTTGATCGAACAAGTCGTCAATCCTGGGCAATGGATACCGATTCTTAACAGTAACTTTGTTAAGTTCTCGATAATCGATGCACAGACGCATCGATCCATCCTTTTTCTTCACAAACAGGATTGGTGCTCCCCAAGGAGATGAGCTAGGTCTAATAAATCCCTTTGCCAACAAATCATCCAATTGAGTTCTCAACTCTTTCAACTCCGTTGGTGCCAATCTGTAAGGTGCTCTTGCAACAGGTGACGCTCCAGGAATAATGTCAATCCTGAACTCCACTTGCCTATCTGGGGGTAAACCAGGTAGTTCTTCAGGGAATACTTCTGGATATTCAGAGATAATAGGTATGTCTTCGATCTCAGGCTTTGGTTCATCAATGGTTACTTGTGCCATGTAGATAACACAACCCTTCGTTGAACACCTTGATTCCTTGAGCATGGACACTTGCTCAGGCATTCCGTACTTAGTATCTCCTTGGATTGTCAAATGCTCGCCATGAGGAGCTCTGACAACCACTTGCTTCTTAGCACAAACGATCTGGGCTTGGTTGTGAGACAACCAATCCATGCCTATTACTACATCGAAACCGGCTAATTTCAAAGGAAGTTGATGCGGTTTCTATGGTTCCATCAGCTAATTCCACCTCATATTTCACACTTAAGGTTTTAACAGGTAATTTCAACAATTCACAAAACTTATTATCAACGAACGACTTATCAGCGCCTGAATCAAAAAGTACTCTTGCATAAACATCATTTATGAGGAAGGTACCTGTGATCACATTGTTGTCCTGGACGGCTTCCTTTGCATCCATCCGGAAGACCCTTGCATTGGTCTTTTTCCCATCCTCAGTCTTCTTTGCAAGTTTTGGGCAGTTTGACTTGATATGCCCTTTTTCATTGCAGCTACAGCACGTAGCATCTTTCAACTTTTTGCAATCCAAGGTCTTGTGTTCCTTGGACTTGCATATCCCACATGCGAAAGTCCTTGACTGTGTCTGCGAGTTTGATTCATATCTGCACTTCCCGAAGTGCTGTTTCTTGCAGATCTTACACTTGGGCTTATCTCCAGATTGATGCCCATCCTTCTTAGATCCAGACCCCTTCTTGTGGTCATTGTTTCCCCGGTGCTTTTTGTCTGACCTTCGTGAATTGTCATCATCACGCTTCCTTTTCTCGGCATCCGTGTTCCTCAGCGATCTCTGCCTGACCACGTCCAGTGTGAGGGACAAGGATATATCAGCTACAGACCTGAAAGTAGCTGGCCGAGAGGCTTTTACACTTGCCTTAATCTCTGGGACTAAACCCCCAATGAAATGAGCTATTCTTTTGGGTTTCGGGGTCACAAGATAAGGAACCAACCTTGACATTGTATTAAAGCTCGTAAGGTAAGCTTGGCAATCCAGATTTTTCATCACCAATGACAGAAAATCTGACTCAATCTTTTCAACCTCATGCTGAGGACAGTAGTTCTCCTTGATGAGGGCAACAAATTGTTCCCAAGTCATATTGTATAATGGAATCTTCCCGGTAGCTTGAATCAACGATCTCCACCAGGCTAGGGCCTCACCCTTGAATGACTGAGACACGAACTTTACCACATCCTTATCAGCGCACCCGTTGATATCAACCATGGTGTCCATCTCATCCAACCATGTCATGCAGTCTATAGCTCCTTTTTCCCCAGTGAAATCCCTGGGTTTGCAGGAAACAAAATACTTGTAGGAGCAACCCTTATCACGGGGTCCTTGATTCAGTACGATCCTTTGAGATGGGACACTTTGCTGATTAGAAGAGTGACGATCGTCATCATCTTTCTTTGGCTCTTCCTTCTTGGAGGGTGGCTTGCTGTGAGCCTCAGAATGAGTCTTAGGCTTGGAATGCGGTGCGGATAGGGTCCTACTTCAAGTCCCGCTATATTCATTATACTGCCGCTCTATAGCTTTTGTAACAACATTGTCTATTAATGCTTGTAGTTCTGCACCCACTATGTTAATTCGGGTATTTTCATGATCCTCCCTTGGGTGACTGTTGATCTCATCCGAGTCAGCCATGTAGTTTGAACTGTTACATAAGATATTGACAATAATTTATTTGGGAGTTTATTATGGAATTGCCTTTTATGGCAATTCATTAACCATGGTGAACATAGACCATATTTGGTTAATTTACTAATCATAGTTATTTAGGATTTTTATTATAATTTATCCTAATTATATAACAATAACAGTATTATTAGTGGCACCAAAGGCCTAGTCACAGGGACATTTTTAAATTATAAGCCATGATTTCAGAGAATCAAGGCGTGAAGGTTTGAACATAGTTCTTTACCTTTTTCTGACAGGGAGTCGTAGACTACTACTGTCTTTTGTCTTATATGACAATGAGTATGGCCCGTAGGCACTATATTACCAATGGATGGTCAGCATATGATCATCTTAATTGATGATTTAAACCCATGATTTATAGATCATTAAGTTAGGTTAGGAATCTTTTGAAGAATCCGATTATAAGAATGACGTGTGTGATTTTAACTGATCACGTCTGCCTGGAGTGTTAACATGTTTTCAGATGTTAACAGGGATTTGAATCTTTTAAACAGGTCTTACCATCTTGGCCAAGTCTTATAATAACATGCAGGCTAGGTTATACCTTTAAGATTCTTTATTTATTATTCAACAGGCAGATTACTTATAAAAGGAATGATTTTTAATTTATTTATTTCATAATATATTTATGCCTATAATGACAAAAATGAAATTTTTAAATTTAACATTCCATTAAACATTACAAGGAGTACACATTGCCCTAAACGGGACTTTTAACAGAAGCAACTCGCCCACGCAGGGGCTAAACTGAAATACAAGTCAACGCAGGGACCAATTACTAAAATAGATGTCCACGCAGGGACTAAAAAGACAAGTCCACCCAGGGACTAAGGAAAGACAAGTCCACGCAAGGACCAAGTACATAGATAAATATCCACGCAGGGACTTGATTGAAATAAGTAATTACAACAATACATATAGGAATTCAATGATCCCTCTTCTTCTTTCCTTTTAATAAGCTTGCTAAGCCCTTGAGAAATCCTCTGTTGTTCCTACGTTCTTCTTGAAATTCTTGTTCCACCCGACTTAGTCTTTGGAGGATTTCCTCCTGTTCCGGTGGCGAAAACCGTGGTGGCTGCGGCTGAATCGGTGGTCGAGCCGGTATTTGATACCCATGAGTCGGGTATCCCACTCCCCAGGGAGCTCCATATGGTCCTTCAGGATGAAGGGCGTTGTAGTTTGCCACTACAAGGTACGGGTCGGCTTCAGCATAGTTATAATGAGTGTGAGCCGGCTGCTCAAACGAATTGTACGCCGTTGAACCGGCGTATGTAGGAATCGGGTTATCAAAGCCCAATGGTGGCGGCGGTGGTGCAACTGGTGCAGAATTCACCTCTGGAATTGGGTTTGAGGGCCCACCCATTTGTGGGTCTTCATGCAGTGGCGGGTAGTGACTGCGCCTGTTCTCCTACGCCTTGGTGGTTCTAGAGGTGCTTGATGAACTGGCGGCGGTGGAGGCGGTGGCGTGACTGCCACGAAACGAGAATCCTCGGAGGGATCCTGCTGCTGCTGTGGGTTATGAGAGGGTGTAAAATACCACTCATACTGGTTAAACCTCGCTTGGTAACTGTCTGGACCACCGTAGGGTGATCCGTGGAAGGATGATCCATCAGAGATCTCGATGGGATGGTTGGGAGTCCCAGTTGCAGGCTCGACGGGGTCCGTGTCCTCGTCCATGTCCATTGCATGGTCTCCCGAGAAATGGTCTTCAGGTCCTAGTGGGTTAAAACCCACTGGTTCTTCGATACAGTTTGTCGGGTTGAACCGGGCTCGTTTTCTGAGTGCGAAACGGTAAGAAGGAATGGAGGGAGTCTTCGGGCTCGTTTTCTGAGTGCGGCCCAAAGGAGTGACGGTAGAGAGGCGTTGAGCTGTGCGAGACAGACCGTCTAGCGGGCTCCAAATGGTTCCTCCAGTTTCCCTGAGGATCGGCACTCATAGTAGTAGAAGGAGTTCGCCGGTGTGAAGGCCCGGCTTCGTGATCGTTGGGGGCGTGGATTGGCCCCTTGCCTCGTCCTCCTCTTCGGAATCTTGGTGGCATATTTCCTGTCAAACAAATGAAAGAACAACAAAACAATAAAGGACAAAATAAAATAAATTAGGAATCGTCCTAAGTTCTTGTCTAGACTCGAGTATGTGTAATTGTGTCATTGAGATTAAACACAGAAGGCTAGTGTTTAATTCACTCAATGTTGGCTCTGATACCTACCTGTCACACCCCGATATTTCCACGTTTTACCGGTGGGCCCGGTAGGGGAGTATCGTGACGTAGTCGATATCATCATAGTCAAACAACACAATATTTAAATGCACAGCGGAAGCAAAAGATAATTATTATTTCAACTAAATAAAAGTGTAATATTCAAGTATCACAACGCAGTTGAAACAGATCCACAGGCGGATCAAAATAAAAAGGAAACATTGTTCAACAGTTTTATGGCATCCAAGCTTGCGAGACTTATTGTGGACGCTAGGAGAAAGCCAGCCTAGTTCGCGTAGTACCTGCACTTAACCTTTTTGGGAAAATACGTAAGTTTACACTGGTAAATACAATTAACCGACTCATTTTGAAAAAGTTATAAAGTGTTTTGTGCCACGTGCATTCAAATCAATTTTTAACATTTTCAAAATGAGTCGGTTAATTGTATTTACCAGTGTAAACTGACGTATTTTCCCAAAAAGGTTAAGTGCAGGTACTACGCGAACTAGGCTGGCTTTCTCCTAGCGTCCACAATAAGTCTCGCAAGCTTGGATGCCATAAAACTGTTGAACAATGTTTCCTTTTTATTTTGATCCGCCTGTGGATCTGTTTCAACTGCGTTGTGATACTTGAATATTACACTTTTATTCAGTTGAAATAATATTTATCTTTTGCTTCCGCTGTGCATTTAAATATTGTGTTGTTTGACTATGATGATATCGACTACGTCACGATACTCCCCTACCGGGCCCACCGGTAAAATGTGGAAATATCGGGGTGTGACACAAAAGCTTTTAGACAAAAGCTAAATAAGTTAAGTTAGGTTAACCTACATATTACACAAAAGCTTCGATTAAGTTAAGTTAACCTACATATTACACAAAAGCTAAATAACTACTAGACTAAACATCCGCTCAACTCTCCGGTGGTAGATGGAAGTTGAGGACAGGCCTCCCAAACACAAGACCGGCATTTCCACTGATCTGAAGATAGCGGCAGTGGTTGTTGTGACTGGAGGAGAAGAATGATCGGACGAGGAGAAGAACGATCGGACGAGGAGAAGAATGATCGGACGAGTTAATGTCGCCGGAGAGACACTGATCGCCGCCAGAGAAGAAGGTTGAATGACGATGGTGGGAAGGTGGGGGGTAATTATGCTTTGGTCTGTTACTTATAGGGGGTGTTGTATCAAAGAAACTTAACACTAGTAGAAAAATGACAATTTTACCCTTTGACCATCAGGTTATAATGTTGACTGTTAACCCACTTTGATGTCGGGGGGTAAACATGCGACATAGGGCAAACAGTGGGGGGTAAAATTGCAATTATTTCCTTAGGGGGTAGACATGCCAATGACCCCTAACCTCAGGGTGTAAAATTGCAGTTTACTCTATATAAATTAACCTTGATATATACTGCTAGGGTGGAGTTGGTGTAAAAAATGACGGTTTTGTGAAAAGTGTAAGAAGTGTTTTAAGCCCTTAGATCTTGTAGTTAATGGTTGAGATAAAAAAAAATGGCTTAAAATATACACTATGTTTTATTTTTATTTTTTTGACTAATTTGGCTAGATTAGGAGTTATAATATCTTTTTATATTGTATTGTTTTAATAAAGAAACTGTCATCATCTTTAATGCACATGCAAGTTTCACCCATCTTTTTTGAACGTCAATAACTTTTTATATGTAACGTTTTTTTAAAGGGTTATTGGATTTTATCACCCCTAACTATCGGCCTTTCGCCGTTGCCACCCGCAACTAACACTTTGACACCCGACACCCCCAACTTGACTTTTTGTTTGTAATGGCACCACCCAGTTAAATCTGCACTAACTTGGTTAGTTTTTTGTCCGACGTGGCACATGTTTGCTGAGTTGGAGATAATTACGTGGCGCTAATGTGTACCTAAACCTCATCTTCTTCTTTTCAATATTAAAAAAAAAAACAATAACAAATCCTAAATTCTAATTTCATTATTTTGATGATCTGGGCCTATGTTCATATCAATTTCATCATTTTCATAGCAAGAACATATTCAAACATCATCATCACAATTCATCTTCAGACATCGTTCATCATCTACAAGAACATCTAAAACCCAGAAAATCAAAAACATCTTCAAACATCATCATCAAAGTTCTTCTGCAAATTCAAGAAGAAAACAAAACCTAAATACAATCCTAAATCTAATCTCAACAAACTGATGTGTTCTTATGGGATATTCATCAATGTCACAGAACCATAAAAATCAACAACTAGACTTCTCTCTTACCTCCCACTACCACAACAACAACCAGATCTGAACTTAGATATGAACTTCCGTCATCATCTAAACTTCCACAACAACAACTAGATATGCCGTCGTTTGGTCATCATCATCCGACGACGACGCATCTGAACTTTCGTTCGATGATCAGCTCCCTTCCGTCCGACGAAAACCTGTCGTAACTCTGTCGCAGTCCGCCGCCAACGCTGCGTGGGCGATTCTGTCGGTGAGTGGTGGAGTGGGGGGTGCCGGAACCGGTGGTGGCGGATGAGTTGAAGCTGAGGCTTTGGAGGTCGTCGGAGGTCGTCGGTCGTCGGATCATCGCCGGTGATGAAGATGAGGCTTTGAAGATGAAGATGATATGATGATTTGTTTTTATATATTGAATTTGGGATATTTATAGCCTGTACATATACTACATACATACACATATTATTATATATTATATAATTGGCCACCTCATCATGACACCTCATTTAAAACAAGCCACGTCATCAAAAAAATGGCCACGACAGCAAAAAAAACACTAACCTAGTTAGTGCAGATTTAACTGGGTGGTGCCATTGCAAACAAAAAGTCAAGTTAGAGGTGTTGGGTGTCAAAGTGTTAGTTGCGGGTGGCAACGGCTAAAGGCCGATAGTTAGGGGTGATAAAATCCAATAACCCTTTTTTAAATTACACCATAACAACGAGTCTATTTTTTTTAACTTTAATATGAGTACCATATTGCTATATTTATATAGATAAAAAAAATTACGTATAGCATGATATGAAACCTACTGGAATACATGTTCAAAACACTATACGAAGAACATATACTCGAACGCAGATGTAAAACACCATACGAAGAACACATACTGGACTGCAGGTGTAAAACACCATGAATGCAGGTTTAAAACACCATACGAAAAAGATCTACTAAAATTGTAGGTGTAAAACACCACACATAATGTGTAATGCAATCATTGGAGATGTTAAAACACCATGACTATATTACGATTCAAGTCGTGGTATTTTTGAAATCTGAATGATGATTTATACTTTCAAAATAATCAAAATAAATCTAGACGTTAAAACACTATGATCGTATTGGAATCAAGCTGTGATGTTTTTTGGAATTCGTCTGGTGTTTATACCTGCGAATTAACAAAAATGTTGATACGAATTTTATGGATTAAACAATGCTTGATACCATATTTCGAATGTCGCAACCCCCGATCCCTAATCCCCGGGAACGGGCGACCGTGAGCCAGTTTCGGTGGTATCTCGTATTGTCTAATTTGGCAGCGAAAATTTTCATCAGGACCGTAGTTAGGAAATATTTGATCAGAGTAAAATACCACGTTTTCATAACATTAAACAAATGAGTTAAAGCCCAAGTTTGTAGTACACACGTTTTCATAGGAATAAATCCTATTTTATTAACAAAAACATCTATTTTATTTTAGGTAACTTTATTGCCACTTTTCCAAGCCTTCAGTGCTGTCCAGCTAGCTTCTATTTGGCTTTCACAATTTGTTACCTGAAACGGGTTTTAAAAACATTTGTCAGTGGAAAATACTGGTGAGTGAATCCCAGTTTAATCAAGTTTAAATCAAAACCATTGTACAGTATTGAGGGCGATCCCGCAATTATATTTGTTTCCAAGACATCACAATTAACATCCATGGTACTGTCGAACCCGACTTGTGGAAATGTTACTCCTTGACCAGGTGGTAACAAATTTTGTATACAAAACCCCAACATACTCATGATAATTGTATTCTTACAAATACTCAATCACTGTTTAATATATAATTAATTAAGTGAGGTTTTGTAAAAACAGTTAACAAAAAGTGGATCAACTCACATTGCTGTCTTAGATTTTCCGTAAGGGTTTCCTGGTGACAATCTATAATTTACACAAATGTACACGTGTTAGTATAATAACCCATTTTAACATTAGTAATACCCTCCCCGAGACGGCATTCCAACGACTACGTCGGGCAGAACCACGACAGCCGTTATGGAACCCTAGATCAATCGGGCAGCGTATCTAATACGTATCCAGGGGTTATAATACTTACAAGAACTTTGCTATTTAGGGGGGGGTATAATACCCGATTATAAAGCCTATTATCAGAAATTGAGATTGAGAAAGAAACTATGAACGAATTCGAATGAAATCCGATGGCCTGCTTATATAGTTGCTGAGTCTGGTTCTCTCGCGGCCCGCGTAACACAAGAGAAGGGACTACGCGGCCCACGTTGACCCCTGGTCAATGCGTAGGTGATCCGGGTCATCAGGTAGGTTCGCCGGGTGTTGGGCCACGTGGCCACACCGGGCTGCGCCACCTTTTAAGCTCACGCGGCCCGCGTGAAAGTTGGGGTGGGTCTTACGCGGCCCGCCTCAACTAAAAACTAAAATTTTTAATTATTTTTAATACTATTTATGGTATTCGGGGCCCGTTTTCTCGTATGGGGTGTACTTTAGGACATATTGGGACATTTTAAAATATATTAGGGTGTCGGAAATAATTCGAGGGTGTCGGTTTATTTAGGATTGTTACATCCTCCCCACCTTGTTTTAGAGCTCGTCCTCGAGATCTACTGGAACAAGTGTGGATATTTCCTTTATTGTCGTACTCTATTCGAAGAAAGAGTACTCTTAGATTTTTCAGAGAGATCATTGCCGAGAAAGAGAAGAAACAGTCTCTGAGGTTGTATTGGTAGGTTCTACCTTGTGGATAATATAAAAGTTTGCTAAGCTTATGGTTTATGAAGACTTATTGTTGCCTGTATTAAAAACAAGACACTTAGCGGAAATTATCATTGGCAATTGATAAGGAATGTATTTGATGACATCATGTTTTGCTTCTTGGCATTCATCAGGTGAGTTCAGGCGTTTCCTTTCTTAGCCTTTCCAGGCTTAGCTGCACCTTCTTTGGCAGCTTTATGGCATCTAGTTCTGATGTGGCCTTGCTCACCATAGCCGTAACAGACTGCATTCTTTATGTCCCTACATTCATGGGACTGATGACCAGTTCCTTTGCAGATGCCACACTGCTTTGGTCTTTGTTCTTTTTGACACTGTCCCCAGTGCCTTTTATAGCAATTCTTATATACAGGCTTCTTACTGAACTTTTGTTGGTTCTTATTAAGCCCGTACTTGCTCTTTTTCTTAGATTTCTGGGAGTTATCCTCCTCCTTTGGTTCATCCTTCATATTCGAAGTGTGAACAAAGCTCTTTTCATGAGCAATTGAACATGGTTTTGAATGAAATTTAGAGCGAGAAGCATTCGGCTCTTTGAATTGTTTCATGAGCTTTTCCATGGCCCTTCCAACTGCTGCGTCAACCACAGTTTGGAGATTAACTCCATTACTATTGAGGTTTACGTTTGAAGCATTATTAACTTATGTCGCATTAATAGTATTGCGACTGTTGTCTACCTCATCCGAGTTTTCCATACTCGAAACTTGGTACTAATCACCAAATTTAACAATTATTAGTCATCATCCTGATGACCTGACATAGATTAGCCACGGCATCCATGAACCGTATAGGCTATTATATTCCGAACATTCCTAAGGAACGTTATTTGAATGTATATCCGTTATATTTAGCCTAGGTCACAAAAGGAGCATCAATGGCATTCAAAGTTTGGAGCGAGTCCAATTCCTGCTTGACAGGGGATCATAATGTCACAACTGTCTTTGTCACAAGGACGATTATGAATAGCTCAAAGGCTAGCTTTACATGACTTTTATTATATACATATATATATATATACATATACATATATATATATATATACACCTATGGCTCAGAGGCCCGTCGCGAGGGACGTAGAAAGGTATGGCATAATGCCCAGTCATGAAGGACATAAGTAATCATATGGCGCGAAGGCCTTGTCGCAATGACATTTAGATATGGCACAAATGGCCTTGTCTCCAGGACGTTATAGGATATGGCACTAAGGCCTGTCACGAAGGACATTTATCCAATCTGGCACAAAAGGCCTGTCACAAGGGATGTTAACATTTAGTATGTTAACTTGTCACGAACGACAAATTATAGCACGGAGGCTGGTCATGGATGGCTTGAAACATAATTTGTGGGTTTGTCACAAGGACATCAATTCATAGGCCCCAATCGTGTTAGATCAGGAGCTTTAAGGCTTGAACATAGTTCTTCACCATTGGACAGGGAGTCATAGACTACAACTGTCATCGTCTTGAAAGACGATTCATTTGGCAGAAAGGTAAATCAATTAACATTACTAATGGATGTTTATATATAATCATCGTATCTAATGATATTAGTCATGATTACGTTGATCATATTGACTATTAGGTTTGGGTATAATCCCACTATTTTGAATAGGGGATCATGAAGATCACCACTATCCTTGTCTTATCGACTATAGAGTAAAGTATAGCCCGTAGGCATTTCATCGCTAGGGATGTTAATATTATGATCATCATACTGATGATATTAGTCAGGATCGCAATGATCACATAGACTATGGGATTTGAGCATAGCTCACCCCCTTGGGCAAAGAATCACAAAAGATTACAATTGCCTTGTGTAAATTGGACAATATAATATAGCCCTTAGGCAAAACATCATTGGGGATGTTTAAATTTTAATCATCTTACTGATGGTTTTAGTCATGATCGCATTGATCATATAGACTATTAGGCTTGAGCACAGCTCACTACCTTAAATAGGGGATCGTAGAGATCACAATGTTTGTGTCACAATGGACAATATAATATGGCCCGTAGGTGAAACATTGCTAATGGATGTTTATAATAGGTTCATCATATTAGATGATATAAGTCATTATTGCATTAATCATATTGACTATTTGGCTTGAGCATAGCTCACCACCTTAGACAAGGAATCATAGAGATCACAATGTCAATGTCTCAAATGGACAATATATTATAGCCCGTAGGCAAAACATCATTAAAGGATGTTAAATAACATGATCATCGTATTGGATGACATTAGTCATGATCGCATTGATCATATAGACTATTATGTTTGGACATAGTCCAATATTTTTAGACAGGGGGTCAAAGACCACCACTGTCGTTGTCTTATCGGACAACAAGTTTAGCCCGTAGGCACTTCATCACTGGTGGATGTTTATAATATAATCATCTTATAAGATGATATAAGCCATGATTTCTGGATCATTAAGCCAAATTAGGAAATTTGAAAAATTCCAATATAGGGATGACTATCGTGATTTTCTCGAATCTCTTTTGTCAAGAGTACTAACACGTTCTTAAGTGTTAACAATTTGATCATCTTCATTTGATGATTTAAGCCGTGATTTCTAAATCACTTGGCTAGATAAGAAAATTGGAAGAATTCAATATAAGGATGACTGTTGTGATTTTCTCGAATCACATTTGTCAGGGGTGCTAACACGTTCTTAGGTGTTAACAAGGATCTGAATCTCTTGAATAGGTTTCACCATCTTGGCCACGCCTGAAATGACATGTAGGCTAGGTTTCACCATTAAGATGATCTTTTGAAAATTTTCGGCTGATCAATAAAGTTCGAGTAAAAATTTTCAGAACTATTGTTGGATAAAGGACGAAATGGATACCTACATAAAATTTTCAAAACTTTCCTATGTTATTAGGAATTTACAACAGTGCCTTAATCAGGACTTTTAGTAATATAATTGTCCACAGAGGACTAAGAGGAAAAATATAAGTCCATATAAGGACTATAAAATATTATAAATCCATATAGGGGTTACAATAAAATATCATGTCCTCAAAGGGACTTTACATCTCTAGTCCATGCAGGGACTAAAAGGAAATATAAGTCCGTAAAGGGACTATAAGATATGTCCGTATTGGGACTTCTTTTATAATACAAGTCCATGAAGGGACGTTAATAAACAATTGTCCTCGTAGGGACTTTAATTTGAAAGATATGTCCTCATTAGGACTTATTAATGAAACAATATGTCCTAGAAGGGACTTTAATGAAATATCATATCCGTAAGGGATTTCAAGGGAACAAATATGTCCATAAAGGGACTTTGATGAATCAGTATGTCCTCGAAGGGACTATGATGAAATAATATGTCCATGAGAGGACTATATTGAAATATCAAGTCCACGAGAGGACTATTTTAAAATAGTGTATCCATAAAAGGGATTTTAATAAAATCATACGTCCATGAAAGGACTAAATAGCAAATGCCCATATAGGGTCTTAAATCGAAAGGTATGTCCACACAGGGACAAAAATAGAAGAGATAGGTCCTTATAAGGACTTAAAAGACAAAGAATATTATGAAAGAAGGATTCTCTAACGCCTTCCTTGTTCCAGTTTGACTGTTTCTCTTCTTTGTTTACCATATACGGTAGGGATACTGAAGACCTCAGTAAATAAAGTAAGTATTCCAATCAGGACCCGTTATAGAAGTAGAATTCAAGGATTTTATGATTAAGAATGATATAAATCACCGATCGGGTTTTTAACTGATACAATCCAAATCTGGGATTTCAAACTTGAAGGTAAGGAATAGGGATCATTAGGATCCCCTGGCATTATTTTCAAAACGGGAGCCTCAGGGATCACCTGGTATGGACTCTACTGACACAGACTTTAAAATTTGAGCCTCAGGGACCTCCGGTATGGACTCTGTAGTCTTATCGCAATTCAATGGGTTTGGTTTTTGGAATGAAATCAGGAAGGTCTTCCTCCAAACCGGTCGCACGCTTATCCTAGCTGTGATGCGAAGCTTAACATTCCTTGGCTTCGGATGAGGATAATCTCCATCGACAGCTTCCTTGCTTGGCGACATATTCAAAATACATAGAATTGAAAGCGATAATTTACAGATTAGGATTGAGAGTATTCCTATGTTAAGTCTAGACTCAGAAGGTCAAGGAATGTGCTACTGTGTCATTGAGATTAAACACATAAGGCTAGTGTTTAATTCACTCAATGTTGGCTCTGATACCAACCTGTCACACACCGATATTTCCACGTATACCAACCGGTGGGGAGTATCGTGACGTAGTTGATATCATCATAGTCAAACAACACAATATATAAATGCACAGCGGAAGCAAAAGATAAATATATTACAATCCGAATATAAAGTAATATCAAAGTATTACAACGGAAAGTAAAGGATCCACATGTGGATCAAATAAAAGGAAAAACTGTTCAACAGACTTTAGACGCCTAGAACTTGCAAGATTCCTTATTAACGCCCTGAGCTTCCAGCCAATTACGTTCAGTACCTGTCACTTAACCTTTTTGGAAAATACGTCAGTTTACACTGGAAATAAAATTAACCGACTCATTTGAAAACATTTATAAAAATTGATTTGAATGCACAAGGCACAACATATCTTTTATAACATGGGACAATTATATAAATAATCTTGTATACAGATTTACATGTTCGTTATACGTTCAGGGCCCGATGTAGAAACCGAGTCAAGATTAACAGACACGCCACAAGTATAGGCCCACATGAGAGTGAGATACCGTTTCCCTTATGCAAACTGTCAGGTGTATGCCTACACCCCGTGCTTAAGACGTGGCCATTTTATAATATAATGATGTCAAGGATATCCGGGACATGGTCATTAACCCCTAAAGGCTTTTATTTCAAACAATACAGATTAAAGCGGGTTACCTCAATAATTTAACCACAATATGATTAAACATTCAATACCCGACCAAGCGGTATTATTATAATACCGTATCCCAAGCCCGTATAGGGAAAATAAGTTAAAAGTATATACCTGAGCTAGCAATGCAATTTATACTCAGCCGTATATTCTAATCAGCAAGCATAAGTGCTTTTACTGGGGGCTCTTAATCTGGAACGAAGGTTTTATAATAACCTATTAAAATCCTAACGGGTCTTTAATTAAGCCTAAACTTAGACCGGTTAGTTTTAAAGAAAGATACGGTTCAAACGCACGATTAAGAGAAGACCGGAATAGAATGTGATTTAGACCCGACAAGTTTGAAGACTTGTATAATATGGGAAATCTAAACACATTCTGGATTTTGAGATAAAAATGATAAGGTTTGACCCGTTTCGGCTAATTTATGCAAACTAGTTACATAAACCGAACCGAACGCGCAAGAAGCGTAACGGTTAACCAAAAGAGTCATATACATGTTTCCTAAGTTAATATGCCTTAAATATGTTGTGATATCAGGATACCTTCCATTATGCCCAAAACGAGTTTAATCTCAATATAAGCCCCGTATGGGCATTTTGGTCATTTAAAAGATTATAAGTCGTATGGATCTTTCAAAGAATTGTCAATCTAATCAAGAGTGCGGAATCCTCTTGATCAGATTTGTTACAGAAACGAGTAGAAACCAGAATTCACAATCAAACGGGTCTTCTATTGATTATCCAAACAATCAGTTTTACAATCAATTCAAGACCTCAAAACCTCACAACCTCTCTCTGTGATCTTGCTAAACCCTAAATTCGAAATTACTTTCTCTCTCTACGTTTTCTCTCTCTAGAATTCTCTAACCTCTAAAACCCTAATCACAAAACATGTTTATATACCACATGTTTGAGAACTGGGCTTCCCACTGGGCTAGGCCATTTCCCAAGCCCATTACAACAATAAACTCCCTAACCAATAAGCTAAGCCCATTACAAAATATCCAAAGACTAAATAATTAAACTATTAAGCTGTTGTCACATAATATGCACCAACAAAAAGAGATCAATTTTAATTCTGAGACTCGGGTCTGAAATAATCAGTAAAACAATTTAATTTAATAGGTTATATCGGTTGGTGATAAGTCTTATATGCCAAAATGGTTTTAAACCCATACTAGGTGTTTAATACGCGTAAAAAGCCGTTTTAAGCGATTTTTGGGTTATACAGGAAATCTGAGTTTTCTGATCAGGTTCTAAAGTACAAAATACTTCATTTATTATATAAAATCAGTAGCAATTGGATTTGTGTCAAAATACTATGTAGAACTCATTTTATAACCAAAAAGGGTATAATCGGTATTTACCGAATCAAGGCAATAACCTTAGGTTATGATCAGTTTAAAAATAATTAAAAATCTTCAAAAATCTCAAAATATTATATTACATCAGTGGGTAAAAGGTTTGGTGTCAAAAATTGGGTTTAGATAGGCTTTATGCTAATTATGCCTTTTAATTAACAAAGAGTTTTCTAATTACGCTATTGAGCATAACTCATAACCTAGACCACCAACTGATGTAAAATTTTAGGGACATGTTTATAAATCATTAACAAAGATTATTGTCCTCTCACATTTCCAAAATTCTCGTTTTAAGGACAAATGGGCATATTGGTCAACATTAGGCATTTAACGGAAACATCGGACAATCAACGAGTCAAGTAGTATAAATGCAGAGGGTTATACTATCATACTAGTTGGTCCTAACGGAACTCTAAGGCATTTCTAAATCCATCTAAATCGGGTCAGAACTGAAGTCAAGGCAAAAGTCAAAGTTTTGCGACTTTCGGTTCCGAACCGAGCCTAAACAGAAAATTGTCGGATCAAACAAGCTTAGACCAGTTCTTATACTAATTATCAAGTTATATGAGTGATAAAATAGGTTGCATGTAACCATCCTAGTTTTCATACGTATACTTGTTTGATTCGTATTATAACAATTGCCTTATCTTGAACAAAATCTATTTGAACATACTTACTTTGTGTTTATACATGCTTATATCAATACCAATACGTGAAACAATTACAAATTTGTTGAGTTTTATACTATTAAACAAGACTACATAAACTATAAGGGCCTATTATGACATGTTGTGAAACTACAATTTGAGGGACCTAATTTACATTCCTTGAAACTTGCTTGAAAACGTTGATTTAAAGTCCGAGGACTAAAACCGTCATTTTTAAAAAGTACAAAAGTCCGGGGACTAAAAAGTCATTTTTGAAATTTATATTTTAAATAAAATAAATATATTTAATTTTGGAATAAAAGTCAAGGCACCTATTGGTCATTTTGAGAAACTTGAACTACATGGACTGATATTGTCATTTTCTAAATTGTTTTAACCTAATATTCTAACCGGGTTATTTCTTATATAAGGTTTTCTCATTTAGAGACTAACCAAGTTAGTCTATCCAGTTAACTATTACAGGGGCTATTTTTGTATATTATGAAACCTCAGGGACCTAACTGTAACTTCTGTTACATTTAAATAAATAAAAAAAAAAGGAAAAAGGTTTTATGGAAAACCTTTGAAAACCGGCCTCTTATCAGGATCGAACTCGGGACCTCTCGGTTAACAAACAAACACACAACCACTCGGCCGGGCATGCCACATCCGATCTATAACTGATTTATATTATTCTTATACACTATTTACGAATTAAATATAATAAATCAAATCTGAATCGGACAAGTTGCCGGTTCGATCTGTTTCGTTTGTTTATTCGTTTAATTGATCCGGAAACATTCCCACGTTGTTCCCCATCACTTGCCAACTCGATTACCCACTCCAATTTGACATAACAACGTGCCAAACCAATTGTTATCAGAATTTTTATAAAAAAATAAAAGTGGATCGATCCCACTATGTTTGGTCGAATCTGAGATCGATCTGAAACGCTATTTAAGTTCCCCGTACCTTCATGAACATCCTACACCATTCACATTACTTTGAAACATCGATTCTCATCGGAAACAGAAACCTGCAACTGCCGGAACAGTCACGGTTGCCAGAATCTAGCCGTTCCGACATTACAGACGGTACCGGTATGTTTTTAATCGTTAAATCCGTTCGTTTATACTCATAGAATGCCCCTGTAAAATTAATTTGAAAATAAACCAGTTTTGATCGGTTAATTTCGATGTTTGACTATCGTTGACCAGTTTGGGGAAGAAGACAATGAATAGTATTTTGTTTTCTTTTTATTTAAACAGTTTTATTCAATAATTCATATTTAATCGATTTTAAGCAGTTAAAGTACGAAATTTTTAACATGTATACTTTAAACACTGATACATTTACTAAAAATATAAAACTTGCAAAAGTATTTATAAAACCAATTTTTATATTTTTAAAACAGATTTATACTTTAAAATTCATATTAAATCCGATTTTCAGAAATAAAATCTGAAAATTTTATGATACTTATTTTATATGTTGTACATTACAGAAATAATTTTATTACTAATATTTCATGTAATTCTGTTATTTTTATAAATAAATAAATCCGTATTTACACTATAAAAATATAGTTTGATTTAACATATTTAAATTAAATAACTATATAATTTTTATCCGAAATTATTTTTATGATATTATATACATTATTCTGAGTTTATATAAAATTTTTCACTGTTTTATTATTTACAGTTTATTTTACATAATTAAATCAGTTAAGTTATTTAATTAAACTTAACAGTTTTATTTATATAATTATACAAACTCTGCCCGAAAAATATTTTTATATAAAAATACACATGTTTCTGAGTTTATTAAAAGTCTCAAACTATTTTGGGCATTTTCAGATTATTTTTAATAATTAATCTGATAAACTTAAATACTGATATTTTAACCATTTTTATTCCATCTATTTATATAAAAATACTCAAAGGCTCTAATAATTACTTTAAATCAGTAATATTACATGTTAATAATTAAAAATGTAATTTTTAATTATTCAGATTTAATATAATTATTTTGATAATTAATCATATAATTATCATATTTATTCTTTTAAACAAAATATTTATTATTTACCAAATAATATATATTTTTACCATCTAAATTAATTTATAATTTTTATAAATTAATTATATCACTTGTACAATATTTTACCAATAATCATTATAATTAATTACGTTATTTAATTATACTAATTAATTATATTTGATTTATTATTACAAATGTTTATATTAAAGCAATTACATATCTTTGCAATTTTATTATTTATGTTAAATTAATATTTTCATAAATAATTCATTTACATCATATTCATTTTCCGAGTCCTCTTGTTAGGTTATCCAAACCTTATAATTACCATTTAAACAAAACACTACCGAATCCTATAGATTTAGGATTTCCAATTATCCAATTTAAACATTATTGTTGATACATATTCCATATTGTTGCATGTTCAATCAATTAGAGTGACGTGAAATCTTATTCCCAAGAAATCTCACACTTTGCATATTTGTTTGGACTTAACCGAAATCAAGGTGAGTTCATAGTCCCTTTTTACATTACTTTTGGGATGATACATATGTTACAATGTGATACAAACTATTTGCTATACATGGTTTCCCCGATTGTTTTTGCATTTGCTTAATACTTTGTTGTTTACTTTAAGAAGTTTACGTTCATTAGCATGTACTTGCCCATCGGTTGTATTATAGCGCTATAGGATTGACGCCCCATCTCACTTCTCAAACTATTTGTTGCAATTGTTGTTGTTGTTGGTACTCATGTGAAACTTAGAAGTGAGGTGATATTTCCGAGTACGTCTGAATGGTTTGAATGTACCACTAAGTAAATACATGTATTACTCTTTTGCTATAAAGACATATCGACAACCACTTTTTGTTAAAACTATATCTATATCACATTGACAATTTTTGCAGAAACAAAACCTATGAATTCACTCAACCGTTTGTTGATCCTTTTACTCCTAACATATGTTTCAGGTGACAATGTTTGATGACATGACTTGCAAGAATATTTTACATAGGATTGATTCAAGACTTATGCCTTAGACTAAATCCGAAATCAATTGTAATTGTTATGTTGTATTTTGTTTATGTTCAAGAATTTCTTTTGGATTTGAATGCAATCTATTTAATTGAACCTTAATCATATTTCAACTTAATTTAAACTCCATGTGCTCAAATGCATTCTATCAAGTTTCGTGACACCTTTGGCTTTTCCGCCTTCGGCCGGGGTGTTACAGATTGGTATCAGAGCCATGGTTATAGGGATTTAGGTTATTAGAAATTACTTTTGACCTAGACTATAACTTACCTAGGACACTTTCCATTAGTAACTCTTCCGTTATCTTTGCCTTGTCTTCATCTCTATTCTTATCTTTTGTTACCAATGCCTCGTCACCACAGATCTTATCTTTAGATTTTACAAATACTCAATCCCTATCCTTAGGTGATTATTTTCAAAACCTCTCTTGATTTTTAAATTCTCATCAAAGTCTTGGGCTCTAATAACAAACTCGTGCAATCTGGAAGGGTGGATGCCTGTATCCCGAGTTTTCTGTCTAGGCAAGCACTTCGTATAAATCCCAACTCGAGGGACCAGTTGTGCTTACCTGGGAATTCTTGAGATGAGTGTCCACTTATAGGCTAAAGCATGACTTCACTAAGTTATAAGAACCCAACTACTTTGACTTGTCACCGATGTCGTTTATTCGATATCCATCTTATTATGTGTATTCTATCCTCATCATTGATTTTATGAAATTGTTACATCAAAACATTTCATCTTGATTCCTATAACCTCATGTTTTTCCCCTACTGCTTGTAGATACTTAAATGGGCTGATAACTCTCTTGCCCATAAAATTCCTATTTAACATAGTTATTAAAACACGATTACACTACATAATTTTACTAAGGATGTCCACTACCAAGCAGAAACCAAACCAACTTTTATCGTATGTCTACAAGATCTTATAAATAATAGAATATTGTTTTACCAAAACTCTTTTCAAATTCAAATTATTTTCGGGTTTTACACCTAACTTACCAAGACACTAACCATTCCACCACTTGATCCCTATCCCTTTCTTTCTCGCTGAATTATCATGCCGACACAATTGCTTGTTTCATTCCATTTCATTTCTTCCTTTTCGTCATGACGCCAAAACACGACAAAACTTTCACCCTGATTTTCAGGGATTAAACCAACACACGCATTCCTTTTTGGTAATGGAAACATGCTACGCTCATACCTGCATGCAATTTATCACAAGTTTACCCTCAACATTCAAGAGACTCGAACTCTATAAAATCTAGTCATTCATATAATATTTTCTCACACCATCATCATTTCTTTCACTTCCGGACTTTCCTCTGTATCGACCTAACCCACCGCCGTCGTCTGAAATACCCAAAGTAACCCATACTCAAAACTTTTCTTTGTTCAACAAAACCCAACATTCAAATGGCATATTTCCCAGTAGCACATGCTGAATCCTCAACCGCAGCAGGAATTCACCCATTCCTTCGGTTTGCTGAGCTACCCACTCGTGAGAAGTATCAGAGACTCAAGGACCTTGAAGTTTTTACCATCGGCAGTATTGATTGGCATCGAATAGAAATGGTTGACCCCAGTGGTCCACTGTCAATATTACTATCACACAATACACCTTGGCGCCGTTTCTTCGACATCCTAGAACCATCATACGACGAACTGGTGTATGAGTTCTTGTCCACTTTCTATTACAAATATAATAATAATCTTACCAATAAATCCATTCGTTTTCAACTTTGTGGGCAACTTCATACCATGTCATTAACAGAATTCGCAGTTCATTTGGGCATATATACAGATGAAGAAGTCAAACAACCCATTTTTACGGAGGCATCAACCTCTGGTTCCTCTGCGGATATGGTAGATTATTGGCAACGCCATTCATTAAAAAAATGGTGTGACCATAATAATTCTGCGAACTTCATAGACCCTTGTTATCAATATATGCACCGTGTTTTAGTCCACACTATCACGGGGCGTAAACATAATCAACAAAGGGTTAAAACAATCGAACTTTTCTATCTGTATAGTATTTTTGAGCAGGTTCCTTGTAATATTGCCCACGAGCTTGCTGAATATTTTTCTAGTCAACAATCAAACCCTATGAGGAGTCCTATGGGAGGATCCTACATTACAAAAATAGCACAATCATTAGGTGTCCTAAGTGATCAGATTATCCAGGGATTATCTCCACCAAAGGCACCTGGGGTTATAAACCCTTACACCATGAGGCTAACCCCTATTCATATTAGTACCCTATCACAACCATCACAGTCGGAGGGAGCTCCAGTCATCTTAGAGAATACCTTCCCACAAAATTTACAACAGTCATCGTCACAATTTTTTCCATCGTCTTTTTATCGTTATGATATACAACCACAGCTGCCATACATACACGAAAATATTCCAACTGACCCACCACAATCATTAGCACCAAACGTCTCGCAAGACTTCACACCGATAGTCTTCGAGGAGGCTCCAATGACGCAAGATGAATTGTTTGATGAAAGCATGATGATCCAAGATCAATTAGGATCGGAATCATTTTTGCAGTCACCGTTATCGCCACATTCTTTCCAGTCACTGTTGAACGAAGTAGAACAGTTGCCACCAACTGATATGGCAGGCCCAAGTACGATGCCTCAAATGAATCTACCTCCAGATTCATTAGGAGACAAAGTGACTAGGTTAACTAATCAAGTTCAAAATTTGTCACAACAAATAAAATGGTTGACAGAAAGAAATCAATGGTTGGAAAGCATACTGAGACAAATAACTGATTTTAGGCAACTACCTCTACCTCCTCCACCACCTTATAATCCTGAATTTGATCCATTGCATGACTTATTTCAGATGTAATACTAGACCGTCAAATAAACAATGTTATCCATGTTTTGATTCAATTGATGTCATGTTATATTAATGCTTATTTGATTTAAACAATACCTTAATTTTATTTGTTTCCTCACTTAACTAGAAGTGCTATGTGGACCATGCAACGAAACACGTAATTTTGGGTGCACGCTTAATTACGGGGTTCGATGCATGGAAACCATAGTGAGTCCCGTTAAGTGTGATGGCATAAAATCTAGAGTGATTAGATAACGAGGCGATTGTAATATCGTAAGAACATGGTGGATACGCCGATGGTACTTCCTATATATAAGTGTTCTTATTGTATTATTTGTCGTAGCATTATCCAAGTCACTTGAGGATTTTATGTTATCCCAGACCCATTTGTGTTAACTTAAACAAGAATTGAAAGCCATCTTTATTCATTTCCGTCTCTGATGAAGTATCCGTTGGAAAAATGAACTAGCTACTCATTTTTCGCTTCTGAAAGAGATATCCGTTGGGAAATGAATGTCCGTTTGGTTAAATCCTTCATTTCCGTTTCTGATGAAGTATCCGTTGGAAAATGAATTACCCATTCATTTTCGCTTCTGAAGAAATATCCGTTGGGAAATGAATGTCCGTTTGTTTAAATCCTTCATTTCCGTTTCTGATGAAGTATCCGTTGGAAAATGAATTACCCATTCATTTTCGCTTCTGAAGGAAATATCCACTGGGAAATGAATAATCCATTCATAATCCTTCATTTCCGTTTCTGATGAAGTATCCACTGGAAAATGAATTACCCGTTCATTTTCGCTTCCGAAGAAATATCCATCGGGAAATGAACTATCCATTATTTGCTTATTTACTAGTTACATTACAATTACATTTTACGGTCTCTTTCGAATAAATTTCGGGACGAAATTTTCTAAAGTAGGGGAGACTGTAACCATCCTAGTTTTCATACGTATACTTGTTTGATTCGTATTATAACAATTGCCTTATCTTGAACAAAATCTATTTGAACATACTTACTTTGTGTTTATACATGCTTATATCAATACCAATACGTGAAACAATTACAAATTTGTTGAGTTTTATACTATTAAACAAGACTACATAAACTATAAGGGCCTATTATGACATGTTGTGAAACTACAATTTGAGGGACCTAATTTACATTCCTTGAAACTTGCTTGAAAACGTTGATTTAAAGTCCGAGGACTAAAACCGTCATTTTTAAAAAGTACAAAAGTCCGGGGACTAAAAAGTCATTTTTGAAATTTATATTTTAAATAAAATAAATATATTTAATTTTGGAATAAAAGTCAAGGCACCTATTGGTCATTTTGAGAAACTTGAACTACATGGACTGATATTGTCATTTTCTAAATTGTTTTAACCTAATATTCTAACCGGGTTATTTCTTATATAAGGTTTTCTCATTTAGAGACTAACCAAGTTAGTCTATCCAGTTAACTATTACAGGGGCTATTTTTGTATATTATGAAACCTCAGGGACCTAACTGTAACTTCTGTTACATTTAAATAAATAAAAAAAAAGGAAAAAGGTTTTATGGAAAACCTTTGAAAACCGGCCTCTTATCAGGATCGAACTCGGGACCTCTCGGTTAACAAACAAACACACAACCACTCGGCCGGGCATGCCACATCCGATCTATAACTGATTTATATTATTCTTATACACTATTTACGAATTAAATATAATAAATCAAATCTGAATCGGACAAGTTGCCGGTTCGATCTGTTTCGTTTGTTTATTCGTTTAATTGATCCGGAAACATTCCCACGTTGTTCCCCATCACTTGCCAACTCGATTACCCACTCCAATTTGACATAACAACGTGCCAAACCAATTGTTATCAGAATTTTTATAAAAAAATAAAAGTGGATCGATCCCACTATGTTTGGTCGAATCTGAGATCGATCTGAAACGCTATTTAAGTTCCCCGTACCTTCATGAACATCCTACACCATTCACATTACTTTGAAACATCGATTCTCATCGGAAACAGAAACCTGCAACTGCCGGAACAGTCACGGTTGCCAGAATCTAGCCGTTCCGACATTACAGACGGTACCGGTATGTTTTTAATCGTTAAATCCGTTCGTTTATACTCATAGAATGCCCCTGTAAAATTAATTTGAAAATAAACCAGTTTTGATCGGTTAATTTCGATGTTTGACTATCGTTGACCAGTTTGGGGAAGAAGACAATGAATAGTATTTTGTTTTCTTTTTATTTAAACAGTTTTATTCAATAATTCATATTTAATCGATTTTAAGCAGTTAAAGTACGAAATTTTTAACATGTATACTTTAAACACTGATACATTTACTAAAAATATAAAACTTGCAAAAGTATTTATAAAACCAATTTTTATATTTTTAAAACAGATTTATACTTTAAAATTCATATTAAATCCGATTTTCAGAAATAAAATCTGAAAATTTTATGATACTTATTTTATATGTTGTACATTACAGAAATAATTTTATTACTAATATTTCATGTAATTCTGTTATTTTTATAAATAAATAAATCCGTATTTACACTATAAAAATATAGTTTGATTTAACATATTTAAATTAAATAACTATATAATTTTTATCCGAAATTATTTTTATGATATTATATACATTATTCTGAGTTTATATAAATTTTTTCACTGTTTTATTATTTACAGTTTATTTTACATAATTAAATCAGTTAAGTTATTTAATTAAACTTAACAGTTTTATTTATATAATTATACAAACTCTGCCCGAAAAATATTTTTATATAAAAATACACATGTTTCTGAGTTTATTAAAAGTCTCAAACTATTTTGGGCATTTTCAGATTATTTTTAATAATTAATCTGATAAACTTAAATACTGATATTTTAACCATTTTTATTCCATCTATTTATATAAAAATACTCAAAGGCTCTAATAATTACTTTAAATCAGTAATATTACATGTTAATAATTAAAAATGTAATTTTTAATTATTCAGATTTAATATAATTATTTTGATAATTAATCATATAATTATCATATTTATTCTTTTAAACAAAATATTTATTATTTACCAAATAATATATATTTTTACCATCTAAATTAATTTATAATTTTTATAAATTAATTATATCACTTGTACAATATTTTACCAATAATCATTATAATTAATTACGTTATTTAATTATACTAATTAATTATATTTGATTTATTATTACAAATGTTTATATTAAAGCAATTACATATCTTTGCAATTTTATTATTTATGTTAAATTAATATTTTCATAAATAATTCATTTACATCATATTCATTTTCCGAGTCCTCTTGTTAGGTTATCCAAACCTTATAATTACCATTTAAACAAAACACTACCGAATCCTATAGATTTAGGATTTCCAATTATCCAATTTAAACATTATTGTTGATACATATTCCATATTGTTGCATGTTCAATCAATTAGAGTGACGTGAAATCTTATTCCCAAGAAATCTCACACTTTGCATATTTGTTTGGACTTAACCGAAATCAAGGTGAGTTCATAGTCCCTTTTTACATTACTTTTGGGATGATACATATGTTACAATGTGATACAAACTATTTGCTATACATGGTTTCCCCGATTGTTTTTGCATTTGCTTAATACTTTGTTGTTTACTTTAAGAAGTTTACGTTCATTAGCATGTACTTGCCCATCGGTTGTATTATAGCGCTATAGGATTGACGCCCCATCTCACTTCTCAAACTATTTGTTGCAATTGTTGTTGTTGTTGGTACTCATGTGAAACTTAGAAGTGAGGTGATATTTCCGAGTACGTCTGAATGGTTTGAATGTACCACTAAGTAAATACATGTATTACTCTTTTGCTATAAAGACATATCGACAACCACTTTTTGTTAAAACTATATCTATATCACATTGACAATTTTTGCAGAAACAAAACCTATGAATTCACTCAACCGTTTGTTGATCCTTTTACTCCTAACATATGTTTCAGGTGACAATGTTTGATGACATGACTTGCAAGAATATTTTACATAGGATTGATTCAAGACTTATGCCTTAGACTAAATCCGAAATCAATTGTAATTGTTATGTTGTATTTTGTTTATGTTCAAGAATTTCTTTTGGATTTGAATGCAATCTATTTAATTGAACCTTAATCATATTTCAACTTAATTTAAACTCCATGTGCTCAAATGCATTCTATCAAGTTTCGTGACACCTTTGGCTTTTCCGCCTTCGGCCGGGGTGTTACATTGCACACCTTCTACATTGCTAATTATGTGTTAATTCGCAAATTAAGTTTCTGTTGACTTTTTATAACAAACTTTGACCCGACAAATGATCTAGTTAGAGCGGGAATCAGAGGGTGCCCTTTTAAGGGTTTATTGCCCACATAATTACCAACTTATAACTACTTTCAATTTGACTAATCACTGGACCATTAGTGATTAATCGATAAGTCAAACCTTAATTATGACGGTTTGACTTCTAAGCTAATAACTAAGCAAAACTCAATTAAGGAAGGTCAAGGATACTTACCAAGGTCTAATGCACGATTAAAGATGCTTAAGGAAAGGCCTTGAGCTCCAGAAATGATCAGAAGTGAAGGTATGAGTGAATGATCAAAGTTTGCAAACAATGGGGCTTTATATAGTGATCTTGATCTCACTAGATCATGCCAAGCAAGCCTAGAATTGGTCCCAGATGTATACAAGTGTCCTCCTAAGCCTATAAACCAGTTTAGGCAGCCCTTGGTGGTGGAAAAGGGCAATATAAGTCGGTTACATGGGCAGAACAGCCACCTGACGAGTTTCTACATCTGGGAGTTGCTTACGGACCGTAAGGGTCCTAGAATACGGTCCATAAGGACCAGGCCAGCATGACAGAACTTTCAAAAGTTGACAGTTTGGCCCCTGAACTTCCAATCTTGACTTTTAACATGGTTTCTTGCACTTGTAAACCCCAAACTTGACTTTTAAGGACTCCAAGTCATTAACCAATGTTGTTAAGTCCCCGGTTATTCATACGATCACCGAAAAGTCTTAAATTTCAACGTTGACGCTTTTAACCCCTCGTATACGAATTTTATCATAACTTTCGCATATGATAACGAAACTTGTGAAATTTTTATCATGTATTCTAGTGAGCATAATTAATTGTTACAAAGCTTCGGGTTTGCTAAAAGGCCACTCAGAGGTATACTTTAAACATGTTGACACATTTAACCCCTGTAGTTTGTAATCTCTCACTTTCTTTCACAATCAGCTTCGTATGATCCACGATTCATTCGTTTAAGGGTATAAACATCATGTAGGGTTATTGTAAAGTATATTTATCCATTTTTGACATTTTGAACCCATATATTCACATACTTTCCTTGTTTGTCAACTTTAGTCCTTCCAGAGTATTCTTTCACACGTTCAAAGCTCATGACACGTGTCAATACATTATAGGACGTAAATTTTCGAGGTGTTACAAACCTAGATTGTATCATTACCTTTCTTTTTTTTGGGTAATTTAGTAACAAAAGCCATTGTTATTAATTCCCATTTCCATACTGGCATTTCTAACTGTTGTAACAAACCTGAGGGTTTCTGGTGTTCAGCTTTAACTTGTGAACAAGTTAAACATTTAGAAACATAAGCTGCTATGTCCTTTTTCATTCCGATCCACCAGAAGTTCTCTCTTAAATCCTGATACATTTTGTCATTTCCAGGATGCATCGTATACTTAGACTTGTGGGCTTCTTCTAATATACGATGACGTAGGTTTCCTAATTTAGGTATCCACATTCTCTTTTTATGGAATCTCCAAATTCCATCTGTTCCTTGTTCAAATTCCTTAATCATACCTTTTAAATTTTCAGTATCTTCCTTGATTACTGATTCTTGTGCTTTTCTAATTTGATCATTTAAATCTACTTGTATATTTAATTTAAGAGAACGTACCCTTTTTGGCTTTTCATAATATTTTCGACTTAAAGCATCTGCTACTACATTTGCCTTTCCTTCATGATACTGTATATCACAATCATAATCACTAAGCATCTCCATCCAGCGTCTTTGTCTCATATTCAACTCCTTTTGCCTGAAAACATACCTTAAACTCTTATGATCTGTGAAGATGGTAAACTTTCTACCATAAAGGTAATGTCTCCAAATCTTAAGGGCAAAAATTGTAGCTCCTAATTCTAAATCATGGGTTGAATAATTCTCTTCATGATTCTTAAGGTGTCTGGATGCATAAGCTATAACCTTTTGGCGTTGCATCAACACACATCCATAACCTATTTTGGAAGCGTCACAATAGACTACAAAGTCTTCCGTTCCTTCTGGTAACGCTAGTATGGGTTTATGGGTTAATCTTTGCTTAAGAATTCTAAATGCTTCTTCTTGTTTTGGTCCCCATTCAAACTTAATGGATTTACAGGTTAACTTAGTTAAAGGAATGGCTATTCTCGAGAAATCTTGAATAAATCTTGTATAATAACCGGCCAATCCTAAGAAACATCTAACCTCGGTTGGTGATTCAGGGGTTTTCCATTTGGTAATTGCCTCGATTTTTGTTGGATCCACATGAATTCCTTCATGATTCACTAAGTGTCCAAGAAACTGTACCTGTTCTAACCAAAACTCGCACTTTGAAAATTTAGCATAAAGCTTTACCTTTCTTAATATACTTAAAAGTGCGTGCAAATGCTTTGCATGATCCTCTTTATTCTTAGAATAAATTAGAATATCATCTATGAAGACAATTATGAATTTATCCAAATATGACTTACATATTCGGTTCATCATGTCCATAAATGCGGCTGGGGCATTGGTTAAACCAAATGGCATGACAGTAAATTCATAATGACCATACCTTGTTCTAAATGCGGTCTTAGGAATGTCCTCTTCCTGTACCTTTAATTGATGATATCCTGACCTTAAATCGATTTTAGAGAAAAATCGAGCTCCTTGCAGTTGATCGAACAGATCATCGATTCTTGGTAATGGATACCGATTCTTAATCGTTACTTTGTTCAATTCACGGTAATCAATGCACATACGCATTGATCCGTCCTTCTTTTTAATGAACAGTATCGCCGCTCCCCATGGCGACGACCTTGGTTGTATAAATCCTTTCTCCAACAATTTGTCTAATTGTTTCTTCAGTTCTTGCATCTCGGCGGGTGCCAAACGGTAAGGTGCTTTGGCAATCGGTGCTGTTCCAGGTAGCAAGTGAATTCTAAATTCAACTTCTCTGTCTGGCAGTAGTCCTGGTAATTCTTCTGGAAAGATATCTGAAAACTGAGACACTACTGGAATGTCTTTTAGTTCTTTTCCTTTAGTGTTAGTGATTATAGAAATCAAATACACTATAGAACCTTTTCTTATATAGCTTGCACTTTTCATCACAGAGATGAATTTTGTGGATCTAGATGGTTTATCTCCTTTAATTGTGATCTTTTCACCTTTTGGTGAATTTACTTGGATTGACTTTTGATCACATAGAATACTGGCTTTATTAGCTATTAACCAATCCATTCCTAATACAACATC
The DNA here is from genome assembly GCA_030545235.1 of Helianthus tuberosus. Classification (NCBI taxonomy): domain Eukaryota; kingdom Viridiplantae; phylum Streptophyta; class Magnoliopsida; order Asterales; family Asteraceae; genus Helianthus; species Helianthus tuberosus. The sequence continues at coordinate 89,586,525 of CM060404.1, forward strand.
AAATCCTGCCAGATTCATGGGATATAGGTTTGCCACAAACTTTTGGTTTAAAAACTCTATTCTTGCTCCCTGCAAGATTTCAAAAATCCTAACCGTTTCTCCATTAGCTGTCACTACTAGACATTCTTGTGGTAGTTTAGTTAATGACTGATTTAGAAATTTTCAAAACGAAGTATTAATAAAACTTTGGTTTGCACCAGAGTCAAATAATACTTTAGCAAAAACATCATTAACTAAAAACGTACCAGCTATCACGTCTGGAATCATCTTGGCTTCATCCGCAGTTAGAATAAATGCTCTAGCATTTTTAGTGTTCCTGTTGTTCACAGCTGGAGCCAATTTTGGACAGTTTGGCCTGATATGACCTTTTTCTCCACAGTTGAAGCACAGTCCATTACTGGATTTCCTCCGGCAATCTTCTTCCTTGTGTCCTGGCATCTTGCAGAAATTGCAAATGGTGGAGCATCTTCCCGAATGCTTTTTCTTGCAGACCTTGCATAATGGTGCAGAGGTAGAACCCATATTCCTACGATTGTAATTCCCAGAACGGAATTCTTGGGTAAGTCTTTGTGCTAGGTTTCTCCTCTGGTCTTCTTCTCTTGTACGTACTAATTCATCAGTCAAGGTGTTGGTTAGTTCTACAGCTTCTTCTATGGTTTGAGGTCTAGCTGCCTTGACTACGTGTCTAATCTCTCCAATTAATCCCCAGATGTAACGGGAGATTAATACTGGTTCAGGTGATGCAAGGGTTGGTACTATTCTGGCATATTCAAAGAATAACTTTGTGTACCCCTTACTATCCACTCCATTCATCCTAAGATTTAGGAATTTATTTGCTATTTGTTCCTTTTCATTAAGAGGGCATAATTTCCTTTCTACCATGTACCTAAATTCCTCCCATCCCATATTGTATACCCTATCACTTCCTTTTGACTGGAGGATAGTGTTCCACCATTCTAAGGCTGAATTCTTAAATAGATTGGAAGCAAACATTATCTTGCCCTCTTCCTCACATTTACTTATTTTCAGAACAGCCTCAGTCTTTTCTATCCAGCGTAGAGCTGCAATAAGTTCTTCATTGCATGAGAATTCTATCGGTTTACAGGACCAGAATTCTTTGTAAGAACAACCGTAAGACACGGTTCTTCTTCTTTTAGGAATGGGCACTTGAAGTATAGGGCCATTGTTTATGCTGTGCTCTGGTTCAATTGGTCGCTTACTGCTATGTTTACTTTTATTATTCGCTTCCTAAACCGTTTGAATAATAAATGGCATTGCATCTATAATTCCTTGTGCCACTATGTGTTGGATGGCACTATTATCCACTTGGTTTTCATTGTTATTGACGCTCGGATTTTCATTAACCAAGTTAATGTTACTCTGGTTATCGCTATTCAGATTTCCTTGATTTCCTTCATCGGCCATCTGAATTTTAAACATTTGCCCCGTATTAATATCACAAAATAATATTTAATATAGTCAATCACATGACACGCATTTTTGCAAAAAGCGTCGATCAATGCGACTTTACTATATTTATCTATTATGCATCTATTACATACCAGTACTAAAATAAAAATTACAATACCGACAGAAAGAAAATTTTTGAAATCATAATTACTCGTTTGTTTTCGTAAATTATACGAAAACCTTTAAATAATAATAAGGGTGTTACAAGTTGGTATCAGAGCTCAAGGTTGTTGACAAATGTGTTCGGTTCGAGGCTTGATCGCAAATCCGGTAAGTACATGTATATCAAAGGTTTATTATGATTAAAGTGTTGAGAACAACGCATATGGTTATCGTGTAATACACGTTACACCAATAAAAACGATATAGAATAGATATAGTCAACGAAATTACACGCGTTGATGCGTATAGTAGAAAAGCCTTGTATTATAATACGGGCATCCTTTAATGTTGAAATTACTAACTGTTGTATATGTTTTAGTTGAAGGACACTCGCAGATGAGGATAGCGAGAGTTTAACAAATTACGGATATGATAGAAGAACGGTCCGAAGTATGACAAGTGGAGCATGCTCACCAAGGACTAAATCGCGTAACGACCGCGAACAAAGTTAATGGCAAGAGAAGCCCGTTAGGGCAAACATTACCAGGTGCACATTTTTAAATTTAATTGCATAAATAGTAATATGCAACAAATATGTAGAAATTGAAAGTTGCATATGTAGATTAAAAACTTGGAAAAACCCGAATAGAAAATGTATTCGGGATATTGTTTCCAAGAGAAACAAATAGAGGCATTACTTACATGGGGTGTAATGTGAAAATTATAAAAAGGTCGTGTATACCAGGTGTTGATCGCTTACTCTGGCCAAGTAAGTAGTGAACACGTGGTACCATGAACTTCTTATGATGGACACATTTATGTCCGATGTAGTAAGGGTGGGGTGAATGGGACTAATTTAAATGGTACCCAAATGAATCAAATAAGTAAGATATTTGATAGTAAACGTAAGTCGGATGACGGAAGCGTATTACGTAAGGATAACGAGCCCGAGAGAAGGGACAAGGATCAAGTAAAAAGAAAAATACAGACCGACCAATAGGAATGCTAAGGCATAGGGATAAAAGTTTGTCTGTCACAAGTGATAAAATTCACATGGACAAGTCAAACGAATTGAATAAAGAATAAAGGATTAATTAGAATAAAAGCGATGGATCTCGCTAAGACGACCAAATAAATTAAAATAACGTCTAAAACCATATAAGAATGGTTACTTGAAAATGATTACGGTAAAGATACCCGATGAATGGGTAGGATTCGGAAAGAATGCATAAACCGAGAGACGGGAACGCGAAATAGAAAGTCAAAAGACTCGGAATATGAGTGATGACTAAAAGACAATGAAAATTTGCAAACAGAAATGTTAGTAACTACGCTCAACTATTTTAAAATTGAACGGGTCGAATAAAGAATGGAGTTTGATGTTCACAAGTGATGGAATTTCACACGAACAAGTCAAACGAGATAAATAAGGTATAAAAACTAAGTAGTGCAAGTAAGCGCAAACTGAATAATGGAAGCGCGAAACATTAATGAACCTACGTGATGGGTCATAAAGGAATATATACAGGAAAAACGCAAACTAGTGAGACAAAGAGGAAACGTAAAACTAAAAATTCGGTTTTTAGTCAAAAACAACGTTTTAACAAAACATAAGTGGTATGAAGTGATTTAGAAAATCTTATACACACATAAGGCCGGAGGTGGCAAAATAGTATACCCGGGTGATGGGGTATAAAGTGACGGCGACTGATTAGTCTAGCCGGTAAAACTATTTGAAGTCAAGATATTGTCATAACAGATACAAAGCACTTGTTAAATATAAGACAAGCGGAAATAAACATGTTGACAGACTAACGCGGTTAATTAGATAAAGCGAGGGAATCAGTTGAGAATCCCCGCATAAAACTAAGACTATAAAGGAATAAATTATGGACTGTCAATATCCTGGTATGGATAATTGACAAAGGTTAAGAGAAGATCCTAAACTAAAACTTCGATTTTAGTAAGAAATAACGTTTTTACAAATATAAATTCTGATAGGAATTTGAATAGTAAGCTTGGAAGATTCAAGTCTTGACACTTATAGGCGCAAGACGATATATTCAAAAAGTGATATTTTCGAAAATGAAAGGTTGATATAAATTAAACATGATGTGACGCGATCACGGTTAGGAAATGCAATATGAAATAGAATCACATTATAACCAAGGGAGCGGTAAAAAGTAACTGGACTAATAAGTCTAGCTAGTGAGACCGGTGAAGGTCAGCAATTCGAATCGAGAAATTTGTTTTGCTCGTAAGCGGAGGATTCGGAGTAACTGAAACGAATAAATGAATTTGAAAACAAAAGAAATAGTTGCTAAAAGTGAAAGATTTCACTAAAGACCTTTAAACGGGTCAAGGTAACGGATTCACAAAGAGTTCGATAATATATAAAAGCGATGGATATCGCTAAGTTAACTAAACTAGTAGAAATAACGGAATTACGTTATTTCAAGTTACATTATGTTGTATGAGGTACGTAGATGTTCTGTAACCAAAGAGATATTACCATAATTCTTCTGGTAATACTAACAATTGGTTAAAGTATGAGTAATGCTTAAAAGATTACTCAGGTCAAACGCATCGAGTTTCGAACTCGATGAACTATGTAAGAAAGGTTTCGAGGACGAAACCTCTTTAAGGGGGGTAGACTTGTAACACCCCGAAAACGGGTTTGGTAATCAAACTCTGTTAATGCTAAAAGACGGGTAAAGTACCGTTAGCAGTAAAAATAACCCGGTAAATAATTGGATTTAAATAAGAAATCCTAATAATTAAATACGAGCGAATCAAAGAATTAAGGAATCTAGTTTATAAGAGCCCGGGTCAACGGGACTTAAAATAAAACGGGTTTTTAACTCCCGGAACCCACTAAGTTAACTAGGTAAAAATTAACCTAGTTAGTAATGGGTAATTAAATAATAAACTATGAGTTATAGTTTCATTTATGAATCTCAAACTTGAGGGACTAAACATGGGCAAATGTAATGAAGTTTAATAAAAAAAAAAACACAAACCACACATACGTATATGGTGTCTGCGATTTCATCAGAGCCACAAGGAGCTCTCAAAACTCAACCCTAAACTTCAAGAAATTCACCAAATTGAAGGGTGAATCAGAGCCAAATCGTATGCATGAACACATAAAAACAATCACCAAGCTTATGGGATCATAAGGTATGTCGAATTTCAGTATTTTGTTCCATCTTAGATTCTTGATGAACCCTAGAAGTTCGAAAATTGATCTTGAATGATGGTTATTTGGGTGAAAATAGGATGTATGCATGATTTGAAATAAACCCTAGCTAATAAACTAAGGGATTTGAGTGCATGTTAGTAAAACTCATGATCACTATCTAGGAGTTTAATGGGTTTTGTAGAAACATGATGAACACTAGAATCATGATTATCAAACTAGTGTTATTTGAACTCTATGAAGTTAATCTTGACATTTAACCATGAGTTAGACGATTATTTAGTAAAAAGATGTTGAAATTGGCAAGATATGTAATCATGGAGTTTGATTGTTAATTTTATAAAAGTATGCTCACTAGGTGTTTGATAAAACGCCTAAGAGAAAGCTAAATATTGAAATTTAGAACGAAACGCGTATTTGAATAATATGGCTAGTTAAATGAAATATGAAACAAGAAGAGTTATAATCATCATGTTGATTTGAACTTAATGTTGTAAATCATGTGACTGAAAGTAGTTAGCTTTAATAAACTAAGTTAACTAATCTTGAAGTCGAATAGTAGCTTCGACATAGAGAATAAGTAAGGTGGAATGGTCGTGATTTTAAATGACTAGTCTAACCACATTGTAAATGTTGGCAATAGTTTGACGCTTAACGAGCTAGGTGGAGGCTTGAGAAAGAAGCGGTTAAACGAATCAAGCGCGTGAAGAAAGGCGTAAACCGGATGAGAGGTAAGTGTAATTTTCGCACTTATGTAGATTACTCGTTTATTCTATACGAAATAATCGCGATAACGATAATATTGAAATATGGATTTTTGTTAAGATTACTTTGTGGTGTAATCTAATGATTAGGAAAAATGGTGAAAATGGAAATTGGTCAAGAGTCGACTAATGTAATTAAGGTTAAAAGCGTGCCCATGGCGTAAGCCGAAATGGGTTGAATTAGTAAGAAAAGAGTTTAAGAGATAAAGGATTTGGTAATATAATCCAAGATGGGATGGATGTATGAATTGGACATCAAAAACCATGTTTTTGATTTAAATAGATAACGTTGGGTATATAGTCCAAATGGGTCAAATGGTGGTGATAACACCATTTGACAATACCGACTAATGCGGTGGTCAAGTCTTATGTTAACAGGATCAATTGGCGAATCGGATAAATGCGTCGCCATAGATTGAGTGACAATTAAAGCAAGGTACAAAACCGGGTCTATTTGTTGTCCCGAGCCAGGTACGTATAAATATGATTATAGCTAACGTACAAATTTGGGCAAATAAGTAGTGAAGGTCCTTTATCATAAATGAAAGGTAAAATGGACCATTACGCCATTGTAAGCTAAATTGAACAAATGGCCTTTAACGGTAGTTTGGAAATGAGTTTTATGCTTAAGTAAATGCTTACAATAGGTACAAGAAGGAGAAAGATGTAGGACTTTGGTTAAACGACTCTATATGGGTCTTACCGTAGAATAACAATCCGAGGAAATAAAACTCGGATTACATAGAACATTACATTAAATTCACCACACATATAGTTGTGGTGGAAGATTATTTGATAAATATTGTGGAAATAAGATGCTAGAAATAGACGAGTATGATGTATGCCGAAAAATGCTTAAATACCCTTAACGGGTCAAAATAATCATTTAAGTATAAACAAGTTTAAGATTATACATAAACTTGTGAATTGAACCTAATATGATAGACAACACTGAAATTATAAGGTTCATGTGAAATCGGGATCAAACAATCATGTTTGTTTGATAAAATGCATAAACGGGTTAAAATTCGGTAAAAAGGTGACGAGTCGAAGTCTTAAAAGTCTTAAAATTTATTTTGTTGGATGTTGGGTTTTAACTCCATAAGATGGAGGATTAAATTACGGACACGTAGGAAAAAGAATCGGGTAAAACGGATCAATAACGAAGAAGTTATGGCCGTTTCCGTAAAAACTGGCATAGCTGAACTGAGCTGCAGACCTGCTGGAAAACGGTCTCCCTCGCGTGGCGCGAGGGAGCAACTGGGTTCCTTCGCGTGGCGCGAAAAACCCTGTTTTGGCGAAAAAATTTTATTTTAATCAGTTTCACTTCCCGGACTCGTTTAAATACGTTTTAAGTTACGTATGACTAATCCAACTCATGTTTTATGAGTTTCAGGTATAATTTTAGCACCGGAGGACGATCAAGCACAACGAAGAACCGAACACGATCAAGAAATAAGCTTCCGCACTTTGTATCGTTGTTATGTAAAATGACGAACTCACCCATAATATGTTGTATAGTTTTTAATTCTGTAAATAAAGTTTAATGAACCCGTATTTTCAATGTATTTGAAATCATAATTACTCGTTTGTTTTCGTAAATTATACGAAAACCTTTAAATAATAATAAGGGTGTTACATTTATAATCGGGTATTATACTCCCCCCCCCCCCTAAATAGCAAAGTTCTGCTCCGTTGTAAGTATTATAACCCCTGGATACGTATTAGATACGCTGCTCGATTGATCTAGGGTTCCGTAACGGCTGTCGTGATTCTGCCCGACGTAGTCATTGGAATGCCGTCTCGGGGAGGGTATTACTAATGTTAAAATGGGTTATTATACTAACACGTGTACATTTGTGTAAATTATAGATTGTCACCAGGAAACCCTTACGGAAAATCTAAGACAGCAATGTGAGTTGATCCACTTTTTGTTAACTGTTTTTACAAAACCTCACTTAATTAATTATATATTAAACAGTGATTGAGTATTTGTAAGAATACAATTATCATGAGTATGTTGGGGTTTTGTATACAAAATTTGTTACCACCTGGTCAAGGAGTAACATTTCCACAAGTCGGGTTCGACAGTACCATGGATGTTAATTGTGATGTCTTGGAAACAAATATAATTGCGGGATCGCCCTCAATACTGTACAATGGTTTTTATTTAAACTTGATTAAACTGGGATTCACTCACCAGTATTTCCCACTGACAAATGTTTTTAAAACGCGTTTCAGGTAACAAACTGTGAAAACGTGTACTACGAACTTGGGTTTTAACTCATTTGTTTAATGTTATGAAAACGTGGTATTTTACTCTGATCACATATTTCCTAACTACGGTCCTGATGAAAATTTCCGCTGCCAATTTAGACAATACAAGATACCACCGAAACTGGCTCGCGGCCGCCCGTTCCCGGGGATTAGGGATCGGGGGTTGCGACAGAAGGTGGTATCAGAGCTAAGCCACTGATTCAGCCACAGAAGTGTTCTGCTGACATCAAAATTCAATTTGTTAGGAAATAAATTACGGAAATACGTGCATAACTGTATTTATTGTTATGTGTTATTTGACTATTTGTTAGTTTACAGTATGAGCGACCAAGGACCATCTGACGCATACCATCAATTGTCTGGTTCGCCTAGAAGCGAAGGCACCTCCTCTTCTCAGCCTGCCCTCTCTGGGTACTCTGCTGATACGGAAGAAGGAATCTTTGTGTTTAAGCCTCAGTCAGAAGAGCCATTTCCTCAGAAAAAGAGGGGATGGTTCAGTAGAAGGGCATACGAGCGTAGAAAACGTATGAAAAAGTTACAAGACCAGAGAGCACTAGTAGCAGACAAGAGAGAGACAGATTCCTATGCCCAGGACATGATAAATAGGGGTATAGCCAACATCCACATCCTAGCAACCACTGCAGCTGACCCTAATCTGGAGCAAATAATAGCACCCCAACCACAACTGCCAATCCCTGGCCAACCCATGGAGATAGAAAACCCTGAAAACCAAGTAGAGATGCATGACTTCAATCCGGAAGAAATCCCTAGGGTACCAGCATGTAACACCTCGTAAAACCACGTCCAATGATGTATTGACACGTGTAATAAACCCTAATAAAGTCCAATGTTGAATTTAAGGGACTAATTTTTCGAAAAATCGAAAACTTTGATAATAAAAGGAGTAGAAGTGTTAGCATACCTAAAATAAGTTTCCAAATAACCTCTCACGATGTTTATATTCACAAATGTGCCACTTGATGAATAAAGTGTAGTCGTTTGCGTAATTAATTGAAAGTTTGCGCAATAAAGGGTTAAAAGCGTCAACATGTTAATTCTTACCTCTGAGTGACCTTCTAACAAACCGGGAGCGTAATAATATTTAATTATACTCTCGGGAATGCCAAATAATGGCCGTCTAAGGTTTTTATGCCTATAAGTAAAGTTACGCGCAACTTTGCAAGTTAGAGGGGCTAAAAGTGTTAATATGTTTAATTATACCTCTGAATGACCTTTTAGCGAACCCGAAGCATCGTGATAATTAATAATATTTCCAAGAATGCCTAATATGGATTAGATGAGGCTTCAATGCTAATAAATGATGAGATGTGCAAGTTTGCGCAATAGAGGGGCCTAAAGCGTCAACTTTTAAATCTACGCCCTTCGGTGACCATTTAAGCGAACGGGAGCGTAGTAACAGGTATGTATATACTTGGGAATGATCAATATGGGACATGGAAGGCTTTGCTATCATTAAACAACATTTCGCGCTACTTTGCGCAATTAAAGGACTATTTGCGTCAAAACGGCAAAAGTATGCCGATTCGTTGGGTTTCGAACCTTCCGGAATATAACCATGAGTTAAGCATGCCCTAATTATTCTTTATATAGCTTAGATATAAGCCTAGAGGTGTTTGGTGCGCAAAAATAAACTTTTATGTCATTCAGGGACTAAAAGTGTCAAAAAGTGCACAAGTTTGCACTTTCGCGCATATCTCACATTCTGAATATCCCCGGACACCCAAAAATTTATGTAAGCACTAAGATATTTTATTTTAGTGATCGCCTTGATAAAATTCCATTCGTCGCGTAGTTTGGACCGTTTTTCGCGTCCGTTCGTGTTTCGTCGTAATTAGACGCACAACATGACCGTACGGCCAAACGAACCGACATCTGACATATTTTTGAGCATGTTTCATGTCCCCTATGTTAAGGCATCATTGTGGAGCCTTGATGATGGCTTAACGGACTTTAAACGTGTCAGAAATGACATTTATCATATATAGGGACTGAATCTGTAAATTCAGCAAGCTGTTTCTGATCTTAACAGCCCTCAAAAGTTGTTTTAGACCTGTAACCATCTGATTCAGAGGTCAGAAGGACTAAATATGTCTTTTTATAAGATGTACGGGTTTATAAAAGGCGGTTATATGTAGATACGTACTCACAGGGACTGATATTGCACTTTCTGAAACAAGTTTTGCTGGTGTGGACATGCAGGCGGGCCGCGTGAGTCTGCTGTGTTCCCTACGCGGGCCGCGTGGGCTGGTCTGATGCAGAAACAGCTGGTTACAGGCTGTTTCTTGCTGGCTGATGTTCTAGATAGTTTCCAACACCCACAAGATCGATACTAGGGGCTGCCCATAGTATGTTTAAACCACCCAACACTTGCCATGATCTGATTACATGTCCCCGACACTTGTCGCGATCTTACGAAGTCCCGAAAAGTATAAATAGGTGATGATTTCACTTGATACTCCACTTGCATTCTAAATTCTGAAGCTCTCTGATCAACCTCAGGCTTTCTAGTGCTCTCTAAGCTTAATTAGGACTCTTGTAAGTATTCCTAACCTCTTCTAATTAGTTCTAGCTTAGTTAATTAACCAATAGTCAAACCGTCGTAATTTAAGTTTGACTTCGTGATTAAATGAAATCCGCTCAGTCAATTCTCGAATTGAAAGTACCTACAAGTTGGTATTTATGTGGGTAACAAATCCTTAAAAGGGTACTTTCAGATTCCCACTCTAACTATGTTAATTGTCGAGTCAAAGCTTGTTTTAAAAAGTCAACAGAATGAGTATTTTCAAAATTAAGCATAATTAGCAATGTAGGATACATGCAACCTATTTGATCATTAAAATAACATGGTAACTAATGTAAAAACATTTTCCAACATGATCAACTCGACAATTTTCAGTTTAAACCCGGATCGGACCCGAAAGTCGCATAATTTGACTTTTGCTTTGACTATCAGTTCTGATCCGTTTATGCATGTTTAAGATCTGCCTTAGAGCTTATTTTGGACCAGGTTTCATATAAGTATAACTCTCTGAGATTATACAACTTGGTTCAATACTTATCCGAATCCTATGCATGTTTCCGATTTATGCCTAAATGTTGACGATTATGCCCTTTTGACTATAAAACGTGATTTTTGAAAAAGTGAAAGAGTAGAAACATTTGTTGCTGATTTATAAACTTGCACCTAAAATTTGATATCAGTTTGAGGTCTAGATTAAGAGTTATGCTCATTATCGTAATTTGAAAGCACTATGTTAATTAAATGGCGTAATTAGCGAATAGCCTATTTAAACCCACTTTTTGATATCAAACTTTTTACCCACTGATGTTATATAATATTTTGGGATTTTTAAAGATTTTTATTAAATTTTTGGCTGAGCATAACATAGGTCTTTAAGTTTAATTCGGGTAATACCGATTTTGCCCTTTTTAGCCATAAAATGAGTTTTACTAATCCTTTTGACCCCAAACCTTTTTCTACTGATTTTATTTATTAAATAAAATATTTTGAGCCTTCTGGAATTATAAAAATATCAGCTTTCTTTTAAAAACCCGGAAACGGCTCCAAATCGCCTTTTTAAGCGTTTTTAACGCATAGTATGTGCTATAACCATATTAAACATATAAGGTTGATACCTACTGATGTTTTTAGTATATTTTGAGATAATAACAGTAAGTAAAAGTTTTTGAACTCAGGTTTCCAGTTTTGACCTTTTAAGCCCTTGTGAAATTACCAAAATACCCCTAAGGTGCATAGTTTGGTTTTAAATGATAAGTTTCACATATGGGTCATACCCTACTGTTATAACATGTTAAATTAAGTATATTTACTGTATAAACCAGACCTATAACTCAGATTTCCAATTAAACTCTTTTATAATCTTTTAAATGACCAAAATGCCCTTATGAGGCATAAATTGTGTTTAAATCCGTTTTGGGCATAATAGAAGATATCTTACTGATATTATAACATATTTAAGGCATATTAACTCAGGGAACTTACATATGACTCTTTTGGTTACCCGTAACGCCCTTTTCGCGTTCGGTTCGGTTTATGTAACTAGTTTGCATAAATTGACCGAAACGGGTCAAACATTATCATTTTTCTCAAAATCCAGAATGTATTTAGTATACCTATATTATACAAGTATTCAAACTTGTCAGGTCTAAATCACATTCTATCCGGTCTTCGCTTGTGCGTTTGAACCGTATCGTCCTTAAAACTAACCGGTCTAAGCTTAGGCTTAATTAAAGACCCGTTAGGAATCTAATAGGTTATTAAAAACCTTCGTTCCAGATTTAGGAGCCCAGTAAAAGCTATCTGTACTTGCTTGGTGGTATACGGCTGGGATTGAATTTATATTTAGCTCAGGTAAATACTTTTAACTTATTTTCCCTATACGGGCTTGGGTTACGGTATATAGAATACCGCTTGATCGAGCATCAAATCTTACATCTTTGGGTGGTTAATTGAATAATTTGATCGGCTCGTTTAAACAGTCTTGTTCACTTAAAGCCTTTGGGGGGTTAATGACCATGTCCCGGATATCCTCGGCATCATCTTACGAGATGGCCACGACCTGATCACGGGGTGTAGGCGTACACCTGTCAATGTATAACTCTATATTGTGGTGGGTCTATTGATCTTTAACCCGGACAAGATCCGGGCTACTGAACGCACAAGTAACATGTAATTCGTTCACAAGATTATAATATTATATAATTATCCCAAGTTATAAAATGTTTTGTGCCACGTGCATTCAAATCAATTTTCAACCATTTTCAAAATGAGTCAGTTAAATTGTATTTACTAGTGTAAACTGACGTATTCTCCAAAAGGTTAAGTGCAGGTACTACTCGTAATTGGCTGGCTCTCTTCTAGCGTCCATAATAAGTCTCGCAAGCTTGGGATGCCTTAAAGTCTGTTGAATAAATGATTCATTTTATTTTTTTTGATCCGCCTGTGGATCCTTTACATACCGTTTGTAATACTTGATATTTCTTTATATCGGTTTGTAATATATTTATCTTTTGCTTCCGCTGTGCATTTGTATATTGTGTTGTTGTCTATGATGATACCAACTACGTCACGATACTCCCCACCGGGCCCACTGGTGACACGTGGAAAATTGGAGTGTCCTTCAACTAAAACATATACAACAGTTAGTAATTTCAACATTAAAGGATGCCCGTATTATAATACAAGGCTTTTCTACTATACGCATCAACGCGTGTAATTTCGTTGACTATATCTATTCTATATCGTTTTTATTGGTGTAACGTGTATTACACGATAACCATATGCGTTGTTCTCAACACTTTAATCATACTAAACCTTTGATATACATGTACTTACCGGATTTGCGATCAAGCCTCGAACCGAACACATTTGTCAACAACCTTGAGCTCTGATACCAACTTGTAACACCCTTATTATTATTTAAAGGTTTTCGTATAATTTACGAAAACAAACGAGTAATTATGATTTCAAATACATTGAAAATACGGGTTCATTAAACTTTATTTACAGAATTAAAAACTATACAACATATTATGGGTGAGTTCGTCATTTTACATAACAACGATACAAAGTGCGGAAGCTTATTTCTTGATCGTGTTCGGTTCTTCGTTGTGCTTGATCGTCCTCCGGTGCTAAAATTATACCTGAAACTCATAAAACATGAGTTGGATTAGTCATACGTAACTTAAAACGTATTTAAACGAGTCCGGGAAGCGAAACTGATTAAAATAAAATTTTTTCGCCAAAACAGGGTTTTTCGCGCCACGCGAAGGAACCCAGTTGCTCCCTCGCGCCACGCGAGGGAGACCGTTTTCCAGCAGGTCTGCAGCTCAGTTCAGCTATGCCAGTTTTTACGGAAACGGCCATAACTTCTTCGTTATTGATCCGTTTTACCCGATTCTTTTTCCTACGCGTCCGTAATTTAATCCTCCATCTTATGGAGTTAAAACCCCAACATCCAACAAATAAATTTTTAGACTTTTAAGACTTCAACTCATCACCTTTTTACCAAATTTTAACCCGTTTATGCATTTTATCAAACAAACATGATTGTTTGATCCCGATTTCACATGAACCTTATAATTTCAATGTTGTCTATCATATTAGGTTCAATTCACAAGTTTATGTATAATCTTAAACTCGTTTATACTTAAATGATTATTTTGACCCGTTAAGGGTATTTAAGCACTTTTCCGCATACATCATACTCGTCTATTTCTAGCATCTTATTTCCACAATATTTATCAAATAATCTTCCACCACAACTATATGTGTGGTGAATTTAATGTAATGTTCTATGTAATCCGAGTTTTATTTCCTCGGATTGTTATTCTACGGTAAGACCCATATAGAGTCGTTTAACCAAAGTCCTACATCTTTCTCCTTCTTGTACCTATTGTAAGCATTTACTTAAGCATAAAACTCATTTCCAAACTACCGTTAAAGGCCATTTGTTCAATTTAGCTTACAAGGGCGTAATGGTCCATTTTACCTTTCATTTATGATGAAGGACCTTCACTACTTATTTGCCCAAATTTGTACGTTAGCTATAATCATATTTATACGTACCTGGCTCGGGACAACAAATAGACCCGGTTTTGTACCTTGCTTTAATTGTCACTCAATCTATGGCGACGCATTTATCCGATTCGCCAATTGATCCTGTTAACATAAGACTTGACCACCGCATTAGTCGGTATTGTCAAATGGTGTTATCACCACCATTTGACCCATTTGGACTATATACCCAACGTTATCTATTTAAATCAAAAACATGGTTTTTGATGTCCAATTCATACATCCATCCCATCCCGGATTATATTACCAAATCCTTTATCTCTTAAACTCTTTTCTTACTAATTCAACCCATTTCGGCTTACGCCATGGGCACGCTTTTAACCTTAATTACATTAGTCGACTCTTGACCAATTTCCATTTTCACCATTTTTCCTCATCATTAGATTACACCACAAAGTAATCTTAACAAAAATCCATATTTCAATATTATCGTTATCGCGATTATTTCGTATAGAATAAACGAGTAATCTACATAAGTGCGAAAATTACACTTACCTCTCATCCGGTTTACGCCTTTCTTCACGCGCTTGATTCGTTTAACCGCTTCTTTCTCAAGCCTCCACCTAGCTCGTTAAGCGTCAAACTATTGCCAACATTTACAATGTGGTTAGACTAGTCATTTAAAATCACGACCATTCCACCTTACTTATTCTCTATGTCGAAGCTACTATTCGACTTCAAGATTAGTTAACTTAGTTTATTAAAGCTAACTACTTTCAGTCACATGATTTACAACATTAAGTTCAAATCAACATGATGATTATAACTCTTCTTGTTTCATATTTCATTTAACTAGCCATATTATTCAAATACGCGTTTCGTTCTAAATTTCAATATTTAGCTTTCTCTTAGGCGTTTTATCAAACACCTAGTGAGCATACTTTTATAAAATTAACAATCAAACTCCATGATTACATATCTTGCCAATTTCAACATCTTTTTACTAAATAATCGTCTAACTCATGGTTAAATGTCAAGATTAACTTCATAGAGTTCAAATAACACTAGTTTGATAATCATGATTCTAGTGTTCATCATGTTTCTACAAAACCCATTAAACTCCTAGATAGTGATCATGAGTTTTACTAACATGCACTCAAATCCCTTAGTTTATTAGCTAGGGTTTATTTCAAATCATGCATACATCCTATTTTCACCCAAATAACCATCATTCAAGATCAATTTTCGAACTTCTAGGGTTCATCAAGAATCTGAGATGGAACAAAATACTGAAATTCGACATACCTTATGATCCCATAAGCTTGGTGATTGTTTTTATGTGTTCATGCATACGATTTGGCTCTGATTCACCCTTCAATTTGGTGAATTTCTTGAAGTTTAGGGTTGAGTTTTGAGAGCTCCTTGTGGCTATGATGAAATCGCAGACACCACATACGTTTGTGTGGTTTGTGTTTTTTTTTTATTAAACTTCATTACATTTGCCCATGTTTAGTCCCTCAAGTTTGAGATTCATAAATGAAACTATAACTCATAGTTTATTATTTAATTACCCATTACTAACTAGGTTAATTTTTACCTAGTTAACTTAGTGGGTTCCGGGAGTTAAAAACCCGTTTTATTTTAAGTCTCGTTGACTCGGGCTCTTATAAACTAGATTCCTTAATTCTTTGATTCGCTCGTATTTAATTATTAGGATTTCTTATTTAAATCCAATTATTTACCGGGTTATTTTTCCTGCTAATGGTACTTTACCCGTCTTTTAGCATTAACAGAGTTTGATTACCAAACCCGTTTTCAGGGTGTTACAAGTCTACCCCCCTTAAAGAGGTTTCGTCCTCGAAACCTTTCTTACATAGTTCATCGAGTTCGAAACTCGATGCGTTTGACCTGAGTAATCTTTTAAGCATTACTCATACTTTAACCAATTGTTAGTATTACCAGAAGAATTATGGTAATATCTCTTTGGTTACAGAACATCTACGTACCTCATACGACATAATGTAACTTGAAATAACGTAATTCCGTTATTTCTACTAGTTTAGTTAACTTAGCGATATCCATCGCTTTTATATATTATCGAACTCTTTGTGAATCCGTTACCTTGACCCGTTTAAAGGTCTTTAGTGAAATCTTTCACTTTTAGCAACTATTTCTTTTGTTTTCAAATTCATTTATTCGTTTCAGTTACTCCGAATCCTCCGCTTACGAGCAAAACAAATTTCTCGATTCGAATTGCTGACCTTCACCGGTCTCACTAGCTAGACTTATTAGTCTAGTTACTTTTTACCGCTCCCTTGGTTATAATGTGATTCTATTTCATATTGCATTTCCTAACCGTGATCGCGTCACATCATGTTTAATTTATATCAACCTTTCATTTTCGAAAATATCACTTTTTGAATATATCGTCTTGCGCCTATAAGTGTCAAGACTTGAATCTTCCATGCTTACTATTCAAATTCCTATCAGAATTTATATTTGTAAAAACGTTATTTCTTACTAAAACCGAAGTTTTAGTTTAGGATCTTCTCTTAACCTTTGTCAATTATCCATACCAGGATATTGACAGTCCATAATTTATTCCTTTATAGTCTTAGTTTTATGCGGGGATTCTCAACTGATTCCCTCGCTTTATCTAATTAACCGCGTTAGTCTGTCAACATGTTTATTTCGCGCTTGTCTTATATTTAACAAGTGCTTTGTATCTGTTATGACAATATCTTGACTTCAAATAGTTTTACCGGCTAGACTAATCAGTCGCCGTCACTTTATACCCCATCACCCGGGTATACTATTTTGCCACCTCCGGCCTTATGTGTGTATAAGATTTTCTAAATCACTTCATACCACTTATGTTTTGTTAAAACGTTGTTTTTGACTAAAAACCGAATTTTTAGTTTTACGTTTCCTCTTTGTCTCACTAGTTTGCGTTTTTCCTGTATATATTCCTTTATGACCCATCACGTAGGTTCATTAATGTTTCGCGCTTCCATTATTCAGTTTGCGCTTACTTGCACTACTTAGTTTTTATACCTTATTTATCTCGTTTGACTTGTTCGTGTGAAATTTCATCACTTGTGAACATCAAACTCCATTCTTTATTCGACCCGTTCAACTTTAAAATAGTTGAGCGTAGTTACTAACATTTCTGTTTGCAAATTTTCATTGTCTTTTAGTCATGACTCATATTCCGAGTCTTTTGACTTTCTATTTCGCGTTCCCGTCTCTCGGTTTATGCATTCTTTCCAAATCCTACCCATTCATCGGGTATCTTTACCGTAATCATTTTCAAGTAACCATTCTTATATGGTTTTAGACGTTATTTTAATTTATTTGGTCGTCTTAGCGAGATCCATCGCTTTTATTCTAATTAATCCTTTATTCTTTATTCAATTCGTTTAACTTGTCCATGTGAATTTCATCACTTGTGACAGTCAAACTTTTATCCCTATGCCTTAGCATTCCTATTGGTCGGTCTGTATTTTTCTTTTTACTTGATCCTTGTCCCTTCTCTCGGGCTCGTTATCCTTACGTAATACGCTTCCGTCATCCGACTTACGTTTACGTTTACTATCAAATATCTTACTTATTTGATTCATTTGGGTACCATTTAAATTAGTCCCATTCACCCCACCCTTACTACATCGGACATAAATGTGTCCATCATAAGAAGTTCATGGTACCACGTGTTCACTACTTACTTGGCCAGAGTAAGCTATCAACACCTGGTATACATGACCTTTTTATAATTTTCACATTACACCCCATGTAAGTAATGCCTCTATTTGTTTCTCTTGGAAACAATATCCCGAATACATTTTCTATTCGGGTTTTTCCAAGTTTTTAATCTGCATATGCAACTTTCAATTTCTACATATTTGTTGCATATTACTATTTATGCAATTAAATTTAAAAATGTGCACCTGATAATGTTTGCCCTAACGGGCTTCTCTTGCCATTAACTTTGTTCGCGGTCGTTACGCGATTTAGTCCTTGGTGAGCATGCTCCACTTGTCATACTTCGGACCGTTCTTCTATCATATCCGTAATTTGTTAAACTCTCGCTATCCTCATCTGCGAGTGTCCTTCAACTAAAACATATACAACAGTTAGTAATTTCAACATTAAAGGATGCCCGTATTATAATACAAGGCTTTTCTACTATACGCATCAACGCGTGTAATTTCGTTGACTATATCTATTCTATATCGTTTTTATTGGTGTAACGTGTATTACACGATAACCATATGCGTTGTTCTCAACACTTTAATCATACTAAACCTTTGATATACATGTACTTACCGGATTTGCGATCAAGCCTCGAACCGAACACATTTGTCAACAACCTTGAGCTCTGATACCAACTTGTAACACCCTTATTATTATTTAAAGGTTTTCGTATAATTTACGAAAACAAACGAGTAATTATGATTTCAAATACATTGAAAATACGGGTTCATTAAACTTTATTTACAGAATTAAAAACTATACAACATATTATGGGTGAGTTCGTCATTTTACATAACAACGATACAAAGTGCGGAAGCTTATTTCTTGATCGTGTTCGGTTCTTCGTTGTGCTTGATCGTCCTCCGGTGCTAAAATTATACCTGAAACTCATAAAACATGAGTTGGATTAGTCATACGTAACTTAAAACGTATTTAAACGAGTCCGGGAAGCGAAACTGATTAAAATAAAATTTTTTCGCCAAAACAGGGTTTTTCGCGCCACGCGAAGGAACCCAGTTGCTCCCTCGCGCCACGCGAGGGAGACCGTTTTCCAGCAGGTCTGCAGCTCAGTTCAGCTATGCCAGTTTTTACGGAAACGGCCATAACTTCTTCGTTATTGATCCGTTTTACCCGATTCTTTTTCCTACGCGTCCGTAATTTAATCCTCCATCTTATGGAGTTAAAACCCCAACATCCAACAAATAAATTTTAAGACTTTTAAGACTTCGACTCATCACCTTTTTACCAAATTTTAACCCGTTTATGCATTTTATCAAACAAACATGATTGTTTGATCCCGATTTCACATGAACCTTATAATTTCAATGTTGTCTATCATATTAGGTTCAATTCACAAGTTTATGTATAATCTTAAACTCGTTTATACTTAAATGATTATTTTGACCCGTTAAGGGTATTTAAGCACTTTTCCGCATACATCATACTCGTCTATTTCTAGCATCTTATTTCCACAATATTTATCAAATAATCTTCCACCACAACTATATGTGTGGTGAATTTAATGTAATGTTCTATGTAATCCGAGTTTTATTTCCTCGGATTGTTATTCTACGGTAAGACCCATATAGAGTCGTTTAACCAAAGTCCTACATCTTTCTCCTTCTTGTACCTATTGTAAGCATTTACTTAAGCATAAAACTCATTTCCAAACTACCGTTAAAGGCCATTTGTTCAATTTAGCTTACAAGGGCGTAATGGTCCATTTTACCTTTCATTTATGATGAAGGACCTTCACTACTTATTTGCCCAAATTTGTACGTTAGCTATAATCATATTTATACGTACCTGGCTCGGGACAACAAATAGACCCGGTTTTGTACCTTGCTTTAATTGTCACTCAATCTATGGCGACGCATTTATCCGATTCGCCAATTGATCCTGTTAACATAAGACTTGACCACCGCATTAGTCGGTATTGTCAAATGGTGTTATCACCACCATTTGACCCATTTGGACTATATACCCAACGTTATCTATTTAAATCAAAAACATGGTTTTTGATGTCCAATTCATACATCCATCCCATCCCGGATTATATTACCAAATCCTTTATCTCTTAAACTCTTTTCTTACTAATTCAACCCATTTCGGCTTACGCCATGGGCACGCTTTTAACCTTAATTACATTAGTCGACTCTTGACCAATTTCCATTTTCACCATTTTTCCTCATCATTAGATTACACCACAAAGTAATCTTAACAAAAATCCATATTTCAATATTATCGTTATCGCGATTATTTCGTATAGAATAAACGAGTAATCTACATAAGTGCGAAAATTACACTTACCTCTCATCCGGTTTACGCCTTTCTTCACGCGCTTGATTCGTTTAACCGTTTCTTTCTCAAGCCTCCACCTAGCTCGTTAAGCGTCAAACTATTGCCAACATTTACAATGTGGTTAGACTAGTCATTTAAAATCACGACCATTCCACCTTACTTATTCTCTATGTCGAAGCTACTATTCGACTTCAAGATTAGTTAACTTAGTTTATTAAAGCTAACTACTTTCAGTCACATGATTTACAACATTAAGTTCAAATCAACATGATGATTATAACTCTTCTTGTTTCATATTTCATTTAACTAGTCATATTATTCAAATACGCGTTTCGTTCTAAATTTCAATATTTAGCTTTCTCTTAGGCGTTTTATCAAACACCTAGTGAGCATACTTTTATAAAATTAACAATCAAACTCCATGATTACATATCTTGCCAATTTCAACATCTTTTTACTAAATAATCGTCTAACTCATGGTTAAATGTCAAGATTAACTTCATAGAGTTCAAATAACACTAGTTTGATAATCATGATTCTAGTGTTCATCATGTTTCTACAAAACCCATTAAACTCCTAGATAGTGATCATGAGTTTTACTAACATGCACTCAAATCCCTTAGTTTATTAGTTAGGGTTTATTTCAAATCATGCATACATCCTATTTTCACCCAAATAACCATCATTCAAGATCAATTTTCGAACTTCTAGGGTTCATCAAGAATCTGAGATGGAACAAAATACTGAAATTCGACATACCTTATGATCCCATAAGCTTGGTGATTGTTTTTATGTGTTCATGCATACGATTTGGCTCTGATTCACCCTTCAATTTGGTGAATTTCTTGAAGTTTAGGGTTGAGTTTTGAGAGCTCCTTGTGGCTCTGATGAAATCGCAGACACCACATACGTATGTGTGGTTTGTGTTTTTTTTTTTATTAAACTTCATTACATTTGCCCATGTTTAGTCCCTCAAGTTTGAGATTCATAAATGAAACTATAACTCATAGTTTATTATTTAATTACCCATTACTAACTAGGTTAATTTTTACCTAGTTAACTTAGTGGGTTCCGGGAGTTAAAAACCCGTTTTATTTTAAGTCTCGTTGACTCGGGCTCTTATAAACTAGATTCCTTAATTCTTTGATTCGCTCGTATTTAATTATTAGGATTTCTTATTTAAATCCAATTATTTACCGGGTTATTTTTTCTTCTAACGGTACTTTACCCGTCTTTTAGCATTAAAAGAGTTTGATTACCAAACCCGTTTTCGGGGTGTTACAATAAAGCCTATTATCAGAAATTGAGATTGAGAAAGAAACTATGAACGAATTCGAATGAAATCCGATGGCCTGCTTATATAGTTGCTGAGTCTGGTTCTCTCGCGGGCCGCGTAACACAAGAGAAGGGCCTACGCGGCCCGCGTTGACCCCAGGTCAATGCGTAGGTGATCCGGGTCATCAGGTAGGTTCGCCGGGTGTTGGGCCACGTGGCCACACCGGGCTGCGCCACCTTTTAAGCTCACGCGGCCCGCGTGAAAGTTGGGGTGGGTCTTACGCTGCCCGCCTCAACTTAAAACTAAAATTTTTAATTATTTTTAATACTATTTAGGGTATTCGGGGCTCGTTTTCCCGTATGGGGTGTATTTTAGGACATATTGGGACATTTTAAAATATATTAGGGTGTCGGAAATAATTCGAGGGTGTCGGTTTATTTAGGATTGTTACATCGAATAATAGAAAGAGACCAAATATATTGTTTCCTAAAATCTCTCAAAACGGTTATGGAAATATTTTATTAATTAAAATGATTATTAATGAAATTACTCTATTACCCTTAATCTCTAATTTTAACTATAGAGACATGTCATCATGTAACACCTCTTAAAATCACGACCAATATAATGAAGACACGTGTCATGGACTTTAAACGTGTAATGGATTGATCTGTAGGGACTAAAATTGTCAAACAATGTAAATATGTTAATAAAAGGGATCCAAAGTGTCAACATGCCATTCTTGTGCCTCTGATTGACCTCACACGACGTTCGTATTCTTTAACGAATAATTCATCGAACTTGGAAAGTCGTTTGTGCTCAAAATAAGGATCTTCTGAAACACAGGGGTTAAAAGTGTCAACATGTTAAAAGTAACATCTGAGTGACCTTTTAACGATCCCAAGAATATTGTAATAATCGTATATTTTGATCTCAAGAATGTCGGATATTAATTTTATGGAGTTTCGAAGATAACAAGACTTTTCGGGTGATCGTATAACTAACCGGGAGCTTAACGGAGTTAGTTTATGACCTAAGGTCCTTAAAAGTTAACTACGGGGGTCATATATGCAATAAATGAAACTTAAATAAAGTTTAAATGGACCAGGGACTGAAATTGCAAAGTTGCAAAAGTTTTTACCGGATCAGAAGGTCTACGCGGCCCGCATAGACTCTTTAAAAACCTTACGCGGCCCGCGTAGAAGGCCCAGATGTAGAAAAATCTGCACAGCTGCAGGTTAATCAGTTTCCACCGCCTTTTCATGCCATTTCTTGATACCAGGGTCTGAGCCAACAGTATTACATGCATAGGGGACACCTGGGATCATCAGGAATCACTTGTAGGGCCATGTGGATCAATCTTGTAGCACCAAAGTTGCTATATAAGGGACTTGTGCTCATGAGTTCTTTTACTCACTTGAATTTTTATTCTTAACTCATTCTCTGGAGCTTCCTGGAGCTCAAGCAAGTTTTCTTAAGTTCCAAATTCATGCTAAGGACCATTGTAAGTGTTCTTAGCTCCTTAAGTTCAAGTTTTATTAGTCTAATGACTAAAAGTCAAAGCCATCGTAATTAAGCTTTGACTTAGTGATTAATCACTAATGGTCCAGTCATTATTCGAATTGAAAGTGGCTATGAGTTGGTAATTACGTGGGTAGTAAACCCTTAAAAGGACACCCACTGATTAGCACCTAACTTGGTTAATTGTCGGGTCAAACTTAATATTAAAAAGTCAACAGAAACTATTTTTGCAAATAAATTCATAACTGATAATGTAGAAGTCATGGAAAAGGTTTTAACATTAAAATAACTTGGTAATTGATGTAAGAACATGTCTAAGCATGTTCAACCCGACAATTCTGAGTTTAGGCTCGGTTCGGAACCGGAAGTCACAAAAGTAGACTTTTGCTTTGACTTTCAATTCTGACCCGATTTAGCTTAGTTTAGATATGCCTTAGGGTTCCTTTAGGGCCATGTTATAGGTTAGTATAACCCTCTGAGGTTATACAACTTGGTTCCTTAGAAATCCTAGTTCATTGCATGTTTCCGTTAATTGCTTAAAAGTTGACTATTATGCCCTTTTGATATAAAAACGAGATTTTTGAAAATGTGAGAGGAAAAAAACCTTTATTACTGATTTATAAACATGTCCTAAAAATTTGACATCAGTTTGTGGACTAAATTAAGAGTTATGCTCAATATCATAAATTGAAGCCTTTTTATTAGTTAAACGGCATTTTCGGCATAAAACCTATTTACACCCAAATTTTGACACCAAACCCTTTACCCACTGATGTAATATAATATTTAGGGATTTTTGAATATTTTTTTGAATTTTAAACTGATCATAACATAGGGTTCTTGCATTGACTCGGTAATTGACGGTTATGCCCTTTTTGCTAATAAAATGAGTTTTACACATCCTTTACATAACAAACCTTTTTATACTGATTTAATATATTAAATAAGTTATTTTAAACACTAAAGGCTGATCAAAATCTCAGATTTCCTTAATTAACCCGAATATCGTCAAATACCGACTTTTATGCGATTTAGGCGCATAGTATGGTTTAAAACCATATTAGGCACCTAAGACTTGTTACCTACTGATGTTATGAATAAATTTTTATATTTTAACAGTGAGTAAAAGTTTTGAACTCAGATTTCCAAATTTAACCCTTAAAGCTTATGTGAAATGACCAAAATGTCCCTTCGGTGCATAGTTTGGTCATAAATGATAAATTTCACATATGTACAATATCTTACTGATATAACTTATTAAAATAAATATTTTTACTGATCATTTTTTACCAGAACCTCAGATTATTATTTAACCTCTTTTATAATGTTTAAAATGACCAAAATACCCCTACGGGGCTTAAATTAGTTTTATATTCGTTTTGGGCATAATGGAAGGTATCCTACTGATATCACAACATAATTAAGGCATATTAACTTGTGAAACCTGTACATGACTCATTTGGTTACCCGTTATGCATTTTTCGCGTTCGGTACGGTTTATGTGACTAGTTTGCATAAATTGACCGAAACGGGGCAAACCTTATCATTTTCCCTTCAAAATCCAAAATGTGATTAGTTTACCCATATTATACAAGTCTTCATACTTGTCGGGACTAAATCACATTCTAATCCGGTCTTCGCTTAATCTTGCGTTTTGAACCGTAAACCTCTCTTTAAAACTAACCGGTCTAAGTTTAAACATAAGTAAGACCCGTTAGGAATCTAATAGGCTATTAAAACCTTCATTCCAGATTTAGGAGCCCAGTAAAAGATATTTGCACTTGCTGAATTGTTATACGGCTGAGATAAATTTGTATTCTTGCTCAGGTAAATACTTTTAACTAATTTTCCGTTATACGGGCTTGGGATACGGTATTATAATAATACCGCTTGGTCGGCTGTGTAGTTATTTAAATCGGATTATGATTAATATATTTACATGACCCGTTTTAATCTGTTTTGTTTGGTGCAATGCCTTTGGGGGGTTAATGACCATGTCCTGGATATCCTCGGCTCATTCATTGAAATGGTCACGACTTAAGCACGGGGTGTAGGCATACACCTGACAGTTGCGTATGTATAAAAGGTATCCCACAATAAGGAGTTTTCCTTATGGGCATTATACTTATGGTGTGTCAGTTAATCTTGCCCGGCTCTTCTAACCGGCCCTGACGGACGACAAACATATAAAACTGTATACAAGATTATTTTTATAATTGTCCCAAGTTATAAAAGAATATTTGTGCCTTGTGCATTTAAATCAATTTTCTTAAATATTTTCAAAAGAGTCGGTTAATTGTATTTACCAGTGTAAACTGACGTATTTTCCAAAAGGTTAAGTGCAGGTACTATGCGAAATAGGTTGGCTACTCCTGAGTGAATAAATAAAGAGTCTTGCAAGCTTTATCACTTTAAAATCTGTTGAACAATATTTCCTTCGTTTTGATCCGCCTGTGGATCCTTTTACATTCCGTTTGTAATACTTATGTTACTTTCATTCAGTTTGTAATATTATTACTTTTAGACTTCCGTTGTGCATTGAACTGTGATAAATTGACTATGATGATATCAACTACGTCACGATACTCCCCACCGGACCCACCGGTAATACGTGAAAATATCGGGGTATGACACATCACCATATTATTTCTTACACTTTTTACACACTTGCCATTTTTTACAGGATCCTTAATCTATACTGCTATATGCATTTGGCTCATGTTAAAAACATGATATATACTAATAACGTGAGAAGATTTGTGTAATTTCGAGCTAGCATGTATGGGGGTACGATGTAATGTTGTTTTGGTGTATCATGTATATGGCCATGTTAACAGTTTTGTTAACCGGTTAAATTTATGAATAAAAGTTTGTTGGTCCTTAAAAAAAATCACATATACATGGCCCAGAACAACTAAATGCGTGAAAAAACATAAGAGTAAGCATGTTTCAATGATCTCATATATAGTCTTTAAAGTTTAAAGTTTAAGGTTATAACTAATGGGGTAGAAACATGTTAATTACATTAAACAATTCAAAGTTATCTAATCCTGCTTGCTGAAAGTTTGCTAGTATGATTAAATTTATACTATATTATAATGTATGAGTGAGGTTTTAAGGTAATTATTTTTTTAAGATGATTTTTTTCTCCTTAATGCATAAGGTAAAACCCGGGAAAATTAGTCTTTTAAACACTAATTACATTTTAATTCCCTTATCTTAGTACACTTTAATCACTCAATTTTAACAAAATTATGGAAAATTAGGTAGTAGTTACAATTTTCCCCCTTATAAAAACTAACTACCCTACGATTTTTAAACGGCCGTAACTTTTTCATACGTAAACATCTATTATTTTTTAAATTACACCATAAAAACAATAATTTTGTTCTCCTTAAATTGAGTATAATATAGCTATAGTTTTTTTTAATTAAAAAAAATTGTTATGTTACGTGATTAACGACGTCTATGATGAGCAATAACTCAATCGTTAACCGAAACCAAACCGGAAACAGATAAGACCGAACCAAAATAAATGAACAACTGAAAACCAATTAACCAAAAACCAGTTATAAGTTTTTTTTGTACCCTCGTTATACTAAAATTAACCGAACCGTTCATATTTTCATATATTTATAACTTTTATACCTCCATTTCATTTACTTCATATTTAATACATCCATTTCATGTAATTATACGTTAACTTCATGTATTTCTAAACAAAGGTTTTAGTCCGAGTTTGGCTTTGGCTGTTAACCAAAATTAAACGAACCAAATAAAAGATCGTCAATTTAACTGAATAAACCAAAATGATTAACCAAAAAAAATTGGTTAATAAAATAAACTAACCCATGACTTCGGTTTCGACTTCAGTTAAGGATAATAACCGAACCATTAACACCACAAAGAAATGAACTAACTGATGGCTACGCTTATGACGCATATCCACCGGTGGATACAACAATAAATATTACACAATAAGAAGATCTCTAGAAACAAGCACCACAATTCAAAATATCGCCCCCACTGCATCGCGTAGACACTCTGCTAGTAATTATTATATACATGTATCTAAACTTTTGTTTGTATGCCTAAATTATTTGCTTGATTAATGTTAAATTCTCAATATTCATATAAAACTGAGGTTGAAAGTAGTGAAATATATAGAAAAGAACTACGTAGTTGTTTTGGTCAAAAATCACTCTAAGAATAATGTAACCAAATCTGTTTGTGAGGTAGAGTGCTTGTAAGAATGTAATAATTGTTAAACTCGAAATGTAAACGAAATACAAAGATTTATACGAGGAAAAACTCTTGATCACTAGTAGATCGCCGGCACAAAAACCTCGGGTGGTGAAAACTATCGACCACCAAGTATATTAGCTAGCAAAATTCAATACAACTTCGGAAGTTGATCAAGTTTGGTACAATGATGAATGTGTGTTCGCCGAGAGTGTTGAGTGGTGTAAGCTCTATGCGTAAAGTGTATGTATGTGAATGTGTATCAGTGAATATGAATGTGTAACTTGATCAACCCCTTTAAATATAAAAATAACAACTTAGTGCGATGTTTTCGCTAGACCCACGTCTTCGTCCATAACCGTTTAAGGAATAAGCACGTGCTAGCTTCTAACGACTTCTTAGCGATATTCCAACTTTGACTTGGTCTACCACGTAGTTTCCCTGCATATAAACATAAGAAAACACGGAGAACAATCATTAGCAGTGGCGGAGCTTGACCAAAAGTTCCCAGGGGGCGGAAAGTCATGGGACCCAATTTATATATTATATTATTATATTGGCAAAATAATTGGGGGCGATCCTTTATAATTTTAAAATTTTTCGACGAAAAATCGGAAATTTTACACTTAATAACCACGAACGTAATTCCATCCGGTCCTGGTGTCTTTTCGCTACACAACTCCATATTGGCTCTTTTACCCGTCCTCAATGAAGAATTGTACCAGGCGGCTTGCTTGATCTCCCGTCAACTTTGCAAACCCATCACCCAACATTCTCAGTCTTACACACCAAGGTTATTTTTAATTTTTCTGAAACGCTGCTCCAAACTGTTCTTTTACCTCTTTCGGGTTCCGATATCCAACTTCTTTATAATTTTTATCCCACCAATATCCAATTTCCAAAATGGTTATTCACTGATATCCAATTTCCATCACTGAACTTTTTTTATCACTTCTTTATAACTTTTCTCATCTTCGTCTTTACTACCCGCACACCAATTCTTTACTTTTATTCTTATAAACTTTAGCTTTTCAGCCAACATTGCATTCTTGAAACTCGACTCACAATAACCCGATAAACCCTTTAATACTATACCCATCCAATTGTTTGTAAAATTTGAATGGTGCAGGTCCATATGAAGATTTAACCTTGGATAAAATGATTGGACTGTGATCCGACACATCCCTATCCAAAGCTCTTAATGTCGCGTCCGACCATAAACTCATAAACTCCGTATTCACCAAAGCCCTGCCAATCTTGCTTAACTTTCTCCCGTCACTTGTCATATATGTTAACTTCCTATCCGCCATAATACATTCCAAAATCCACCTTCACTTATAAAATTATCAAAACATAGCGCATTGTTGTTGTCGAAATTAGAATTCAGCCTTTCTTATGGGCTCCTTACCTCGTTAAAGTCGCCTATCATCATCCTTACTCCTGAAATTCCGGCTAAAAAAACTAATAACTTCTCCCATAATCTTTTTCTGTAAGTTGGATTGTTAGGTGCATAAACATTCACCAACACTAAAGTGCTGTTTGTTTTTTGCAGACATAAATTGTCTGCAAGCAGATTTCATCTGTTTTCATGTCTGCAACTGAAGATGTGGTCTGAAGCTCTTCAAGCTGAAAATATAAGACTGTTTGTTTTTATAAATTGATACCTTCTGTACATACTACATGAACTTTGTTTTTATAAATTGATACCGTCTGTACCTTTTGATACACATACCCATTACATAAACATAAATCAAAATACAATTTTGTACACAAATACAGACATTTAAATGAATAATAATTTAACTAGAAAACTCTAACCTCTGGTGTTTTAATTCTATCTTGGCCTGTATGATCTCACAACATTTTTGTTTTCAGGATCAAACTATCCATAAACAATCACTATACACACATACCCAATGAAACATTCTGGGTCAACTCAATGAAACCAAACACAACAAAATTATGGGGTTTGAAGAGCAAAGCTACATCTATTCAAGCAACAACTACCACCTGTAAAAAAAATCCATAAAAATTAGGGCTTTTTGGAGCAAAATGAGCAGTGAAAAATGAAGAGAAATTGAAACTAACAACAGGGTTAATTGTTACTGCATTTCTCGTGAGTAAGACAAATGAAAGGAAAGGAACCAATAATGGAGGGTGAAGTTTTATTGCATTTATGGCAGTGAAGAAGCTTAAAGGATTGGTGTGTATGATGAAATTGAAGTCAAGATTAGATTTTTAGAGGAATTAGATGAGAAAGAAAGGGAATTTAGAGAAACCCATTTGAGAAGAATCGATGATTCAGAACAAAGGGAGAGATCGAAGAGAGAGAGAGAGAGAGAGCGCAGATGAGGATGATCGACTATGATGTTGAAGGTTGATGGCAGCCGCGACGGTGGTGGTGGCCGACTGAGGTGAAGATGATGATGAACAGGAGTTGTTCTTACGGCAGTGGTTTTGGTTATTATTGTTGTTCTTGAATGGGGATTTTGATTTGAGGGAAACATGGTGAAGATGATGATGAATAGGAGGGTTTATGAGTTCAAAAGATGTTTGAAGAAGGGGGGGGGGGATAGCTTTTTTTTTAAGCTAAAAAAAGCCATTTCCAGATCTGTTTAAAAGAAAAAAACAAACAGTCTTCAAGGGTAATGTCTGCGCGCCTGCAGACATCAGCTCCCTTGAAGATGTTTGAAGAAAAAACAAACACCCCCTAACTCTTCCGCTCGCCCTACCATATTCCCCACTATTAGAATAAAATTTTTAGGGGTAAGGGTATTATTGATCTAAATCAACAATCATAGGGATTGGAGTGTTCAATTTTGGCAAATAGGGATTTAACTTAACGTACCATTGAGTAAATGGATAAATATGTTAGGAAAAACTTTATATGGCTATTGGCATAGTCATTGAAAATAGTTTTGTACTAGGTGTTTTTTTGGCTACGAAGAATTTCATTAAAATAGTTAAAAAAACCGTTTGTGATGCATAATGAAAAAAAAGTGTCATGTTTAAATTTCGTCTTTATTAACAATTAGTTATACATAGTACAGATTCACACATTTTATAAGAATATTTAACAAATCTCTTTTAACCGAAGTCACATGATACATAGTATAGATTCACACATTTTGTAAGAATATTTAGCATATCGATTTAAACCGAAGTGACATGAATATATCGTTTTAAAACCTATTAATTCGTGTTTATTTTTAAATGTTTAATTTAATTTGTCTTATATTTCCTAGTGTTGGTTAAATTTGTTTTACCCCTTTCACCTACCGACAACCTCCGTAGCTAAAGTTTACCGTTCACACTTTATTTATCATGTGGACTATTTCTAATTTCATTCTTTTACGTCTTTTTGATAAACGTCTTTTTCTAAATTTATATCCAGCTTTTTAATATTATTATGTATCCTCAATTTGTTTTATTTAAAATAAATCATAAAAATAATGTTATGTTTTCAGAACAGAGTTTACTACATGGGCCCTTTGAAGCTTCTAATGCCTTTCATTTTATTTATGTTCTTTATTTGCTAGCCCCACCCGAAATCTTTGTGTCACCTCAACCCACCGCCCACGAGGTCCATCTCCACTCACAATGTTGATCAACCTTGCTTTTCACCCAACATTGCATTCTTGTTGGCCAACCTTGTAAACGACTCGACTGATCTTGAGCTTGAGCTTGTTTAACTTATGAAAGCTCGAGCTCTGCTTGATTCGAGCTTTGTTTCATAAGCTCGAAATTGGCTTGTAAGTGGTTTTTCAAGCTCGAGCCCGGCTCATTTATTGTCTGCCCGGCTCATTTATTGTCTGCTCGGCTCATTTATTGTCTATTAATTATAATAATTATTTTATTTATAATTTAGTTTTTTTTTTGGTTAAATTTCAAGGCTATTTATAAATACTAGCCAGGAGGCCGCGCGATGCGGCGGAGTACAAATCACACCCACACCTCTCTCTCTCTCTCTCTCTCACACACACCCCCTTCTCATGCACAGGGCACACACTCTCATACACACACAACATATATAATATAAGATAAATAAAAATATTATGTGATAACAATTATAATAATGTATTAATTAGGAGAAGTGAAAAGTGAGAATAAATTAGGAAGTATTGTATAGAACAAGTGTATTTTCAAATATAATATATATATAGTAATATAGTCATAGATAATATATTAGAATGTATACATTACATAAGGCTACTCGGTGTGGGAGGAGGCAAGTAATTAGAGGATGACCCTCCACCTCAGCGCCATGTCAACATCTAAGGAGGATGCCCCTCCAAGAATAGACCATGGGAAATGGAGGATGAGCATATAATATGTGTGTGTTGTATGTATATGTGTGTGTGAGAAGAGGGAGGCCCGGCCGTCTTCGGGAAGACGGTCACGACGGCCACGCACCCGTGGAAATGGTGTTGAGGGGCGTCGTTGGTCCAGGACGGGCATGGACGACCCCTCACACCGAATAGCCTAAATTGTAACACTTCTAAAAAGCATGTTGCTCTTACATGTAACTATCTTTTTTTACTATCAATATTCCTTAACACTGGTCCACATCAAACAACCTCATGTTCATGACATGAGAGTACGTTGTGCTCACCGAGCTCCACTATATTGGTTGGGCAAGTATCCCTATATGTTATACGTTAAAGAGATCTTCCCACTATGTGATTCCCCTCTTACCACTTGCATGATTCATATATACATTGTCATCTTCTTTCATATAACAATGGTTGGGCATATGTTATATGAACTCAACTATCTAGAGCATCAACTATACAAATCACACTCAGTGGTAGACCTAGCAATTTTTTCATGGGGGTGCGAAATATTTTTAACGATTTTAGGCCCCTAGCCATATAAAAAAAATCCGGTTCATAGCGGGTCGGATCGGATTGGGTCATGTAAAATAAAAGAACATCAAACTAAAATTTATATAATCATCAAAAATACGTCAAACGTCATTACAAATATATTTAAAATTGTGCTCTACATGTTTTCATTTTTTGAAATCTATCCAAAACATC
Organism: Helianthus tuberosus; assembly: GCA_030545235.1. Taxonomy (NCBI): domain Eukaryota; kingdom Viridiplantae; phylum Streptophyta; class Magnoliopsida; order Asterales; family Asteraceae; genus Helianthus; species Helianthus tuberosus. The sequence goes on from CM060404.1 coordinate 89,619,025, forward strand.
ATCTAGCGATACTTTTTTAAGCAAGTCTTTCTCTATGTAAATCGCTCATGGTTCCTATCACATATAAATTGCTCATGGTTCCTATCACATATCTATCCAAAACCCTTTGGAAATTTTCACCCTCATGATTCCTATCACTTATAAATCGCTCCATAAGTTCATAAAACAACACTAAACACTTAAACAAAATAAACAATCGTGTTCAACCTTCGTCCACAATTTTCAATGATAATCTTTAAACATTCAAGCCTTAGTTTTAAATGTTGATTAGTTATTTAAATAAAACAACAAAATCTTTAACTACAAGTCTAGAACAAGTGAAAAAAAAACATCAAAAAACATAAAAGGATCAAACCCTTCTATACTATAATCCCCCCTAATCACCACATAAAACAACAAAAAAGAATCAATAAAGAAATGATACCTGTTCTAAATCGAAATTCTGGCGTAATTATATAAAACAACAAAAAACAATCAATAAAGAAATGATACCTGTTCTAAGTCGGATTTCTGGTGTAATTATGGTTGGAACGGCGGGAATTTGGAATTTTCCGGCCAAAAAAATGGTCCTGTTGTGAGTCACTTAGGCGCTTTTTTGGATTATTTTATTATGTTCAAAATCTTTGGGTTGGGATTGAGCTTGGATAATTGGGTTAATAAAATAGATTGTAGATTGGGCTTAGATTGGGTTAAGTAATTAAATGGTTAAAGAATAAATATATAAAATGTATTATATACTTATATATTAATAGTAATCAGTGTTTAAAATTCTTATTTTTTATAAATTCGGCATTTTTTTCTAATGGGGGCGGTTGAAAATTTTCAGGGGGTGCAAGTGAAAATTTCCATGAGGTGCGGTCGGGATTTAGGCGAAAATTAACGCTAATTTTTTTCCAAGGGGTGCGCCCACCCACCCACAAATATGGGTAGGTCCGCCCTTGATCACACTACTAGTTAAAATTTTAAGCCTACATTTCAAAATGGGACAATTGCATATTTCCCCTTAAAAAACTGCTTAATTGCGTATTTACCCAACTTAAAATTAAAATTGATATCCATTCCTTAACTATTAAAATTGCAAATATCCCCTTCCTTAACTAATAAAATTGCAAATTTACCCATTTTGATTTATTTTATTAAAACTTAAAAAAAATACAAATTTATTCATTAACAAAAAGCAAATTTATCAAACACAAAAACAGTTCCTAGAAAATATAAACCAAAAGGAGCAAAAAAGAGAGCGACTGACATTATTTTCATTGCTCCCAATATAGATCCTAAAAAATATGACCAAATAATAACATATCATCAGTTATGATTGTTTAAGTTATATTCTAGTATAGATATTCATCTTTTTTTAATGGCGTCAAAGCAAATGTTGCGTTTATCATACTTCTGTTGTGCCCATTCAATGACATGTGTGATTAGTCACATAATTTAGTTGGTGTTTGATTTACAGTCATGAATCATTATGGGTATGAGTTCGGTGGCGATTGTAATAATTAAATAATTAAATAATCAGTTGTTTTTGTGTTTGATAAATTTGCTTTTTGTTAATGAAAAAATTTGTATTTTTTTAAGTTTTAGTAAAAATAACGGTAAAAAAGTCATTGTATAAGACATGAATCCAAAATCTTAAGTTATCCATGTGGTTACAGAATCCAAAATCTAAGTCATGATCATATAGTATAGTTAACTGAAGTTGAAAAGACCGTGCTTAATAGAAGGGAAACAAATGATCCTTTTGTCATTAGACTTAAGCTTACTCCTATTATTTTGATGATAGTATATGTAATGTGTCATTTATCATAGAGGTGGCATATGGATGGGTTAGGAAATAGGTTAAAAAAGATTATTTTTGGGTACGGGTCAGGTTTGATTATAATTGTTGTCTTTTCAATATAATTTGAATTTTTAATGAAGTTACCTTAAATCTCTACATTTGCAGCATACTTTTTTCTCTGGTCATCTAATTGTCAAAAAACATGCTATTATGATAACTTGATGACAAGTTGAACTGGCGGTAACATGTGTGATTATTGTGTTTTATTTACATTTGTCATTAAAAAGATGTTAAGCGAGATTGTGATACTAGAACTACTGGTGTTTAGAACAAGACATTGTTAAAATTAAAGGTCTATGCAAATGCACCAACTTCTCCGATGACCAAAGTCTACTCTCTTGATCTATACAGGTATATATTTGTTTTTCTTTCTAATGTTCTTTTTTTATAATGAGACTTTATTTAAACGATTTCTTGAGTTCATTGTTTTAGTCAAACATCGTTTAAATGATACATCCGGCGTGTTTACCGTAAAAAGTATACGAGCGGAGCTGAGAAGTTTTGGTGTGCGGGATACTGGTTTCAGGTTTGAATGGTACGTGGTCGCCTATCAAAGTAAACTTTTTTGGCTTGGCGGGTGTCCAGGAATCGGGTTCCAACAAGGCTGGAATTGGTTAGAAGGAATGTGTATATCGATTCTACCCGCTGTGCTTTTTGTGGAGACGAAGATGAATCTGTCGACCGCCGTTTTGTCTCGTGTAATTTCATTCAAAAGGTATGGGACTCTGTTATATCTTGGTGTAAGGTATATCATTGTTTGTGTTTTCAGCCAAAGACCTGGTATTGGAAGAAGGCGGTTAGAATCCAATATAAGAGGAGTGGGGTTGGGTTATCGCACTAGGATGATGCAGCGTCCTTTAGAGATCTAGCTGATGCAGTTATTGAAAACCTTCTGTATGTAAGAGCTATGGCTGTATGAAATCTTGAAGGTAGACATGTTAAATGTCTTACTTTACAAGTCCATGTTTGATTATCTTTTTCAAATATGCTTTTGTTCAATATGAAATCAAGCATGCATACGCCTTTTTGTTGAAATTAATGACCTTTAGTTTTCAAAGAACTTATCAACGTTTAAGGTTTAATGAATACATTAAAGACGCAACATGGTTAGTTGTATGTCGTTTTGTCAAGAGTAAAAACCAAAGATAAGAGTCAAACTACTGATATTAGACGAGGACGGCAAACCTACACATAAAACAACAAATGTGGTGTATAAAAAATCTTTAACGAGTTGTTATTTTTTCGTACTTATTTATTTCAATTCAGTGTAATATAATATTTACGTTAGTACTTTGAACGTTTATATCAAAACTGTTAAATAATAAATTTTATTGGGAAGCCACCCGTGTAACTCACGGGTACTTAGACTAGTAATTAAATAACTAAATAATCAGTTGTTTTTGTGTTTGATAAATTTGCTTTTTGTTAATGAAAAAAATTGTATTTTTTTAAGTTTTAGTAAAAATAACGGTAAAAAAGTCATTGTATAACTTGTTTTTAATAAAATAAATCAAAATGGGTAAATTTGCAATAATATTAGTTAAGAAAGGGGATATATGCAATTTTAATAGTTAAGGAAGGAGATATATGCAATTTTAATTTTAAGTTGGGTAAATACGCAATTAAGCAGTTTTTCAAAGGGAAATATGCAATTGTTTCTTTCAAAATTGTAGCATTACATCAGAATTCACAACAAGGTTGTTTTATCCATACACTCCCCTCACATTTCATTCTCCTTTCTTAACAACGCATGTTAACAAGACAAAAAGTTATGTGGATGGTAACGTTTGTGCTGTGTATATTTCCATTCACAAGTTAAACGTGTAATAGGGACCATCTTGGTGTTCAAGCTATATTCAAACAAATTATATCTTGGGACCAATGCCACAATTGTCAACATTGCTATCTACTTTGTCCGAGTATTGTAAATGTAAAGTGAGCCACACACTTCACTTCATTCGTGATTAATGATAAGATATCCTAGCTATGTAATTTCAATTTAATAATGCCAAAACTGATTACAAAAGTCATATAATATACTTAACTTTACTTTATGCCCTCTTAATCAAACTACTCTCAAACTTTTTATTAAACTATTGATAAAAGTTAAAAAAAAAAAAAAAACGAGAAATGGGAGCAATTAAAATTTGCCTAGAGGCTGGAATCTAAACATGCTTAACGTGTCAATTATATGAGTCCAAAAAGAGACGTATAACAACATGACCCCCACCCATTACCATAACCTACGCCTCACTTTTTATTGTTATTTTTATTTCTCCTCTCACAAACAAACAAACTCATCATTACTTACCATCTTTTCCGGCGACTTTCCGATGGCCGTCGACAACTTCTCCCGATCAGTCCACACCGGACTTCAAATATGCACACGAATATCCTACGGTAAAGACACGGCTTCCATGACTGCTCCAAAGGCACCCTACATGAAGAAATCATCTTCATCCTCGTCGTTGCGGCAGCCGGAGAATCATCTTCCGACGGCACCTATGGTTTACGCGGTCATAGTTGATCCTTCTATTGTTGATAATCCGGATATTTGTAGCTACCAGCCTTATGTGTACGGTCATTGTGATCCTCCGGCGTTGGTTCCGCTGCATATGCATGGAGTTACGATGGAAGTTGACTGTTATTTGGACACTGCGTTTGTCATGGTTAGAGGAACTTGGCGCCTTCATTGTGTAGCGTCGAGTGCAAGCTGCGATTGCAAGATTGCGATTCCGATGGGTGAGCAGGTAATGTCGATTATGTAGTTAATTTAATTCCGTTTCTGTTAATTGCAAAATACCATAAATTATTGTTTACAACTTTGGAAGATTTAATGTGTATATGATTGATTGTCTCTGTTTATTTATGTACAAAAAAGTAGGACTATAAAAGTGAATAAATTCTAATTATAGAAATTAAGTATTGATTATTTTAGTGTAATTGATTGACCAGAGTGCATCATGACATCAAACAAGTTATGGGAGACACCTTTGTTCAAGTTTATAATAAGCATCCGGAACCTCGTTGACTGTTAGTTGAGCATTTGGTACCGGTACAGAATTTTCTGTACCGATTTTTTTCGGTACCGAATCGTTATCTACTTTTTGGCATTTTCGGTACTGATATTTTACTCATTTTACCCTCAAATACTGGTATTGTACCGAACATTTTCAGTACCGATACCTATATTTTATGAATTTCAGTACCAGTATTTTTCGGTGCTGCTAGTGAGCTCGTCCTTACTGTTAGGGGATAAGCTGTTAAGCAATGGGGTTCCAAGAGGGCGGGGTCCATGGGTCCAAAAGGGGCGCAAGAGACCACGACTCCAATTTTAATTTTTTGAAATTAAAAAATTATATTAAAATTTTAACTTTCTAGAAATTTATATACACTACCATTTGCATAGAGGGGAAAAGTGACCGCAGTTGTTGTCTGACAATTTTTTTTTTACAAAAGTATGGTAGTGTTTTGTTTAAATTGATTGACTCGATGTAACTTCTTTTGAGAACGTATTATGAGACAAGTAACCGAAACACAGACATACAGAGAGAAATATTCGGCTTGGTGCCCCGCAACGCAGGCGGGGCAATAACTAGTTGATTGACAATCTCGTTGGAAGATTCGCTCCAATTTAGAGAGGCAATTTTGACTTTCAAAATAAAATACATGTCATTTGGTCATTTCTCTGGTTCACGAAAATCACACACATCACATACCCGTTCTTAAAAAAATTCGTTTTTGAGTTTTATCCGCTTGAAAGTTGGAGTGAACCATTGAATTCTTTCAATCTGAAAGTGTTTCACGACTCTTTGATCAATACGATTATTTATGTTCTAATTCCACAACATTAAGAATCTCTAATTCTTTGTTTGTTGTGTAGGCGATATTGTTTCTATCTGAATTCTGAAATGGTTTCATCATTTACCGTTCAATATTATATTTTTGGTTCTGAAAAGAACATGGTTTGGCTAACAGGGTTCAGTTCTAGGTATAGAGGTGGAGACTCCTAGAAGATCATATTCTACTCAGTTTGCAACTGCACAATCTGAAAATGATGTAGAAAAAGTAACCAAAACAAGTAATGGGTATCTAATGAAAGGCAACACATACATGCTCAAAATTTTCCAGGTTTTTTCAACAACTTATCATTATGATTTATGATTTATCACTTTAGATCAATTTACTTACTCTTTGATTGTCTAAATTACAAGGTTGAGGGAGGATCACATATCCATGTTAATGTTAGATGGTCTCAAAAGTTGTTGTACCAAAATAACGAGTTCTGTCTTAGTGTGCCTTTCACCTTTCCGGTTCATGTTGTGCCGGTAGTGAAGGAATATTCTATGAAGGAAAAGGTGTTGTTAAATGTGAACTCTTGTACAGATAAAGAGATCATGTGCAATGTTTCTACTCATCCTTTAAAGGTATGCTGTTTGTTTGAACTTTAGCTTAGCATTTTATACGGTAAACTGCACGAAACAGAAATCATCTTTACATTTTATTTTTGTTTTCTCTCCTTTCATATTTAAAGGAAACTAGACGACAGGCTGGCGAATTAGGCTTCTCATATGAGGCAGATGTCCAGACATGGTCTACTCAAGACTTCTATTTTTCTTTCTCTGTAAGGCCTGATATGTTTTGGGTCTATCAAAAGGAGTAAATATGCAAATATGTTTTAGGCTTTTAGCAACTGACATTTCTTAATAGGTCTGTGAGGATGATATCTTTGCTGGTGTACTACTGCAGTCTCCATCCTTACAGGATTGTGATCAGAGAGATATGTTTTGCTTTTATCTTTTTCCTGGGAGTAACAAAAATATTAAGGTTAGTGGAAACATTTTGGCGTTTCATCATACATCGTAGTTTCCAAACTCCCTATAACTAACCTCATTTGTGTGATTAATATGAACTTGCCCAGCCTTGGAGAAAGGAAGTGGTATTTCTGGTAGACATAAGCGCAAGCATGCAAGATGACCCTCTTGAGAGATCAAAAGATGCGGTGATTGGTTGCCTTTCAGAGCTTAATCAACAAGATTCTTTTAACATCATAGCCTTTAATGGAGATATTCAGTTATTCTCGTCTTCATTGGAATTAGCGACAAATGAGGCAATTACAAATGCAACTAAATGGGTGAACACAAATCTTATTGCTGAAGGTGGTACAAACCTCCTTATTCCCTTGAAACAGGTATGTTTCACCTCTTGATGTGTTTTAATCCTATTTTGGCACTAAAGATTGCTTTTGAAAGGGAAAACTGTATAAAACAGAAATGAAGTTTACATTTTTTTTTCTTCTCAAATTTAGCAACCAAGCTTAAACTAGGTGCAAAAATACTAACATACACTTTACTACCTCCATATATTGTTACTGATTGTAGCGAATGACGTGCTCCACAGTTGATGGTCGCTTTGCTTGCTTTTTTTTTTTTTAAAGTTATTGACGTCACGTCTTACTTGTCATTTTAGTTAACATGTATATGCCATGTGGCATCTAATGTGACATTTAATAGACATATTCTGAAGAGATAATTCTGATTTGGTGGATTATTCATAAAGTTAATATAGGTTCAAGATAATTCAAGTTCGTTGGAGATACATATAGTTTGGTTTAATTAATGAGTTTGAATTATCTGTTTATTAGATAGTTTATTCAGTTGGTTTATTTTATTATTCAAAATAGAGTTTGAGATGAGTTAGGATTAGGATGGGTTTAGTATAAATATATGGTTAGGTCTTTTGTAAATGGCGTGCTTTAATTGATAAATAATAAAAGAGTCGAACAAGTTTTTTTCTAATCGTGTTTGTGTATTTGATCAAGGGCCTGATTTTCCAACATATTCAAATATATATATTTTTACTAACAGATCTTTTTTCTATGATAATAACCTTTTTTAAACATATTGTTGGATAATCTTGACGTTTCCGGTTCGGGTCATGGATACGGCTCGGAAATGGAGCTTTGTAGGTCAAATGGGTTGGATAATTTTAGTTAATTAGTCACATGTTTTTTTGTTTAAAATAGAACATGGGTTAGCGTTTGTTAGCTGAGTCAAGTAATGGAGAAGTGGTCATAGTTGGTTAGGTTTTCCTTTATTTACGTTTGCATGAGTTGTATATATATTAAACTTTGAGAATGAATAAAGTGTGGGTATTCAAGCAGTAAAATAAGTTTGGTGTTCGTGAGTTTGTTTTGAGTGTAATTGAAGCATGAAACAACAATTGGTATTTCCGAGGAGAGGGGAGCAGTCCCTCTAAACTGCGGGGTGAGAAGTTAGCAAGAACGAGAAGAAAAGAATAAGAAGTTTGCAAGAGAGCAGCGGGTTTTTGGCGGTGATTACCGTCGACAGAAAGAAGAAGAGGAGAAGTTCCTAGTGAACTGAATACGGTTCTGAGTGAGCCGGGCGAAATCATCGAACAAGACGATCTTAGTGATCGAAGAAGGGTTCTTTGTGAGCCGTATGAAGAAGAGTTCTGAATGAACCAATCAGTTCTTAGTGAGCCGGTAGAAGACGAGGAAAACGAAGAAGATGATCTGTGTGATCAAGATTGTTCTATGTGAACCGAGATTAGCGAGATCTGTGTGATCGGAGAGGAAACGAAATCGAGCCAGAAAGGGTTCTGGGTGAACCGGCAGGAGTTGTGATCTGTGTGATCAGGAAGAAATCTTTGTGAGTGGTGCAAAGGTTCTGCGTGAATCGATTGAGAAGAAGAATTCTGTGTGAATCAATTGATAAGAGGAAACCAAAAAAAAAGGGTGTTCTACGTGAATGTGTTCTGTGTGAACAAAAAGTGGATACGAATCTGTGTGATTCATTGGTGTCGATTCGGCAATATTTTTGAAAAGGCTATGGAGGATTTTAGACGGAGATGGCGGTCCGATCAGCAGCAAACGATGGCTGTGAGAAGTAGTGACGGAAGCGACGTACCTGTGTGATTCGAGTGTTGAACCTGGGGTCTGTCTCAACGCTGAGTGACAGTGAAATAGGGCTGTTTTGAGGCTGCATTGTTGACGAAACAGTACCGAGTGATGCTGTATACGGCTGCCAAAAACAGGTGATTACAAAGACAACCAGAGCAAGTTTAAAGCAAGAGTTGAGTCGGATCTGTGTGAACCGATCAAGCAAGCGAGCCATGAACCTGTGTGGTTCAGTTAAGGAGAAGAAGCCCACGTCAAGATTATGGCGGTGAATGTTGGATAATCTTGACGTTTCCGGTTCGGGTCATGGATACGGCTCGGAAATGGAGCTTTGTAGGTCAAATGGGTTGGATAATTTTAGTTAATTAGTTACATGTTTTTTATTGTTTAAAATAGAACATGGGTTAGCGTTTGTTAGTTGAGTCAAGTAATGGAGAAGTGGTCATAGTTGGTTAGGTTTTCCTTTATTTACGTTTGCATGAGTTGTATATATATTAAACTTTGAGAATGAATAAAGTGTGGGTATTCAAGCAGTAAAATAAGTTTGGTGTTCGTGAGTTTGTTTGAGTTTAATTGAAGCTTGAAACAACACATATTAGCATATTTTGTATATATAGCAGCTGGCAATGGCATGGCATGGCATCAACTAGTGCCACAAAAGTAATTTACAGGTAAAGTCACATAAGACGAGACTGGTTTGCTAAAATCACTAGCAATTTGTAGATTGGTTAAGAGAGACTTGCGTGTTTAAATTGGTAAAAAGAATTAGATGATCCTTACTTCTTATTCCATCTAAAAATAACTGTTTAATGTTGCTATTCCACATCTGAAACTGTATGATTGATTTTTTGATGATCATAATATCCAGGCATTGGAAATGGTTGGTAAAACTGGTGAATCTATTCCTTTCATATTCCTCATTACTGACGGTGCTGTTGAAGATGAAAGAGATATTTGTAATATGATTAAAGATCACCTTATGGAGGGAGAAACCGATTGTCCTCGAATTTGCACATTTGGCATAGGTAATTGTTCTTGTTGAATTCATAACTACAAGTTTATATAGTTTCATAAGTGTTTGCTATTTCGTTTATTTTCATTTCTATCTTTTCTTTTCTATGGGCGGTGGATTGTGCCTTTTTATTTATGCTTCCAAGATTCTCAGGTTCATACTGCAATCATTATTTTTTGCAAATGCTTGCACATATGGGAAAGGGATGCTATGATGCTGCATATGATGTAGGTCAGTTTCATCTAGTACCAATATCTTAATTAACTAAAGTTCTCTTTTTACACATAGTGTCATGTCAAATAATTGTTTTGACATTTTTTGACCAGATTCAATTAGCGAGCGATTACCACGAATGTTTAATAATGCTTTATCTCCTGTACTCACAAATGTAGCCCTTGATGCCCTACAAAATCTTGACTCAACCGAGGTACATTTCTTGACACACCACTTGTACTCATATCACTTGTTAAAATATATGGTGCGGTCAACCCGTGTATGACATTTGACCATTTTTTGTTAAACTTATTGCAGTTGTATCCTTTTCGTATTCCGGACTTGTTTGGAAGTCCATTAGTTGTATCAGGTCGATACCATGGGAATTTTCCTGATATCGTTACAGCTAGAGGTATCAGGGCTGATCTCAGCACTTGTGTGATTGATGTCAAAGTGAGGAAATCAAAGGGCATACCTTTAGACAGGGTAACACATTAAATAAATTTCATATCACTTTTACACTATTATAACACTTAAATTTATCTTTGCCCGTTCCATAGTTTTAACAGTTTGTTTTAATGAATAAACAAAATTTAAGGTTTGTGCAAGAAGGGAGATTGATACACTAACAGCCCATGCATGGTTATACCAAAATACACAGATAGAGGAAAAGGTTTGTTTGTTTATTTTTATGTACTCCATTAAAAAATGTGTGGTCATCATCATAATGTTCACATAACTCCAATTAATTAGACTGTTTTATTGGTCACAGATTGCTAATATGAGCCTACAAATGGGAGTTCCTTCTGAATACACCTGCATGATTCTAGTTCAAAGCAACAGAATAAAGCTAGCCCTTGATTCAGTTCAACTAGAGGAGGTACATAATAATAAGTTTTGTAATATATAACTATAATCCTAATTAAGGTAATAGAAAAGTAGCTAGTACTACTTTGACTTTTGAAGTCTAACCTAGTTTTGTCAAAGGCTGGATTGCTAACTCTCACATCATTTATTGAATAAAAATTGAACTGCAGAAGTGTTCGAAGTTAGAGAATCGCAAGATGATATACCTACGGAATATAAGTGTTGGATTTGGTGACTTGAAGGCAACGATTGATAATTTACCTCCAGGAATTGTAGATTTAGAAGTAAACGAGCCTGCAGGAATAATGATGCAAGCAGCTTCCTCTTGTTGGGGCATGTTTCTTGATCGATGTTGTTGCATGTGTTTGATCCGATCATGTTCCAGAATGAATGACCAATGTGCCATTGTGCTCACGCAACTGTGTACCGCCCTTGCTTGTTTTGAATGCCTCAACTGGTGCTGTGAATTATGTGATTGTTGTAGTGATTTTTGTTAATAAAGAGTAGGTAACTTATAGAATAAAAAACCAAATATTTACCTACCTTATGTGCTATATGGTTATGTATATTCACCTATATCTTTTTGCTGTGTCACTCCTATGGCTTCTAACATTACGAGTTATCAACTATATATGCCGTCAAATTATGCTGGGTAGGAGTCGAAATTTGCTTGCATGTTATTTGTAATAAGATGATCGGAGCATTTGCTTGGGAATAGTTACCAAGTTTGTTAGAACCAGTTTCACTTTATTTTTGGATTGAATCTAAAATATCGCGTCAATGGTTCTCCATGGACTAGCCTTTCCGCCCTCATGTAATCATGTCACACATAAGGGGAGCGACTTCCACTCTCGACCTATAGATACGATAAAATTCTTGCATTTGTAGCATACACCTTTAATTACCCATGGAACTCACACGACTGACTAATCACAACTCGAGTAGATACAAACATTAAACATATAAGGGGACCTGGGGTGGAAGCTTGTTACCCCGTGATGATGTTGTATAACGCGTTATACAATTTTTCACACCATCATCACTCAATTTAATAACGCGTCAATTTTAGAACGCGTGGTAATTTTGACGCGTGATGGGGGTATTGGGTGGTGAGGGAAATTGTTGGGTGTGGTGGTGAGTGATGGGCATTTCCACTAAAATCCATCTCTAGTGATAATGCTTGATGACATTGCGGAACTTGATTGAAAGTTGCGAGTGAGTGATGACCACCCCTACCCCTAACTATTAACAACAAGCTTTAAGCAAATCTTCAATTTTTACGTAATTGGGGCCTTGGAAACCTTTACTTGATGTTGGGCTTGTTTTCATTTACAATCTATCAAAATGTGCATAAGCTTCTGTTATACACAAAAACTCACTTGCATTATATTAAAAACAAATAACCAAAAAGTATTTTGTTTTTTTTTTCCAAAATTTTAATGTTATATTCGATCCATGGTTTGTACAAGCGAAAGAAAGCAGATACATAATAAAGCGTAAGGAAAGGAAAGTGGTTGTATGATTACGGGGTTATTTTTGAGGTTTATGGATGGTAGAGTAGCTAGAGTGATGATAACTTATATCAATCAAAGCAAGGAATGATAACCTTCCAGATATGGAAAGGTTACTCTCAAGCGATGTATTTGTTGACCCAAGATCTCTCATCACACGACTTTATTTCCCAAAATGTACTACGTAAATAAATTAATATGTTGATGGGAGTGCTTCCTTGCTTTTAACATCCATCTCGAGGAATGAAGTGGGTCCGGGCTGGCCCCATGTTTTGCTTTTTCCATGTTTGTCCACCTAATCTTTATGGGAATGGAAGATTGGAAGCCAACAAGGTAAGTTGGTCTATTCGATCATACCCTATTCACTTCACATATGATAGATATCATGGAAGTAACAACTAACAACTTTCTTTTCGTTAGATCAAAAGGCTTGCTTGGCTTTTCTATCTATTGATTTAGTATAACTTTCATGTTTATTAAATAAAATTGGACCCATTTACAACCTTACATACCTTATTTCGTTTCAGGTTACCAATAGATTTTAGCCTCTGACGTCAGGAAACCAAAAGTATCACATAAGTATAAATAAGATATATATAGTTTTTATTTTTTTAGTAGTTATCAATTTATAATATTAGTTAGTGTGTTTGGACTCAGATTTGAGAGATAGAAGATGTTTGGAATAAGTGTATTCTCTTTAAAACTAGAAATGACACCTTACAAATTACGTTTTCTTCAAACCAAGTTGGGTATAGAACTAGGTGAGCTCGTCCCCATTACTATTCCACACTAACATTAATTAGAATGTTTTATGGTTTCTTTTATTACTCATTTCATTAAAAAAACCATCTTAAATAAATGAGAGAGAGAGAGAGGGAGGGAGGGAGAGAGAGGGAGGGAGGGAGGATGGGAGTATCTGTTGGTCAGAACCTTGATGAACAATGATAAACACAATGATATAACAATAGAATTCTGAAAAAACAATTGATATTGAATGTGATTGTAATAATACAAGTGATTCTGATTACTACAATTGAAAACTACAAACCCTATATATACTAAATGAATAGGTGCGATTGTAGAGACGTGTAACGGTTGAGACTCTTGAACTTGTGGATGAGATTAATCTTGAAGAGGTGTGTCTCCTTATGAAAAATCACGTCCCTTTGTCTCTGTGATGTTGGCGTCGATCAAGAAGGGATGCGACTGCAGGAGATGTCGATCCTTTTAGTTTGTAGGTTATACACTTTCATCCTTCCATCTTTGGCCCTTGTACTTCATAACTTGTCTAATTCTAATATAAACTAACTATTAACTAATTACTCAACAACCCTCGTACTTTAGGATGTGAGGGATTAGAACTTCATTCATCCCCTAATCATGAACATCCTCGAGTTGTTGTAGGTCTTCAACTTGCTTAACTTGCAACAACATTGGTTCTTCCTCCAACGCAAGATGAGCCTCTTCGTCCTTCTCTTTTTCTTCATATTTTCGCTTGCTACACTCGTATGCGAAATGACCAATTCACCGCATTCGTAACACTTTAACTCGCTCTTGTCTTTATTTCCTCGATCCATATTTCGTCCACGTCCTCTTCCTCCTCTAAACGAACTTCCTCCACGTCCTCTACCATGATTTTGATCGCCACGTCCTTTTCCATGATGCCAATTTCCGAAATGATTGTCTGAGCTTGCCATTAACAGATTATTGTTCTCCGATTCGTTTTGGCTCTTGAGGTGTTCTTCAAATGCTGTAATCCTACCCACTGCTTCTTCAAACGTCATTTTATCTATTTCTGAATACTGCTCGATAGATGCCACAATCAGTGGAAACTTCTTCGAAACAGAGATAAGTAATTTCCTTACAATCTTCTTATCTTTAATGGTGGTACCGAGGCTTTTAAACTTGGATTTTATACCACCCAACTTGGTTGCGAAACTACTTATTGTTTCGTTTTCTCCCATCTTTAAGGCTTCTAATTCACTTCTCAAAGTTTGCAGACGCGCTTTCTGAATCATATTGGCTCCAGGATATCGAACTTTGATTGCATCCCAAACTTCCTTTGCATTCTCATATTGCGCAACTTGCATTAGAATATCTCCCGATAACGTTTGGAAGATCATTGCTTTCGTTGTATGTGCCTTTTTCTCATCTACCCCTTCCTTTGAAACAACCGTATCCCAAAGACTATATGCCTTTAAGATCGTTTCCACCAGGATTTCCCACTGAGTGTAATTCGATTCAGTCAACTTTGGGCATTAGAGGGATATATTTCCTTGCTCGCGAATTGACGTTGACGTGCTTTCTTTGTCGTCTCTTCTTGACAAACTTCCTTTCTGATTTGCTTTCTTAGACTTTTTCTTTCCTATCTTTCTTGCTTTACTTCAATCTTTCTTCTTGCTTGCACCACACAGGTCTTCTTTGCCACACAGGTCTTGATTTGCCACACAGGTCTTTCTTTCTTGCTTTGCCACACAGGTCTTGTCACCACAAAGGTTCTTGTACCATGAAGGATTTCCACCACGAATGATTTTGTACCACACAGGATTTCATACCACACAGGATTTTCTCGAATTTCTAACTTGCTATTGGTTTTGAATTTCGTTCCTTTCTAAACCATACTTTATGTTCTTTTTGAAAAAACAGATTTGATCCGAGATTGAATTAAAAAAAAAAAACGAATTCAAACGTACGAAATTTTTATTGAAATCAATCAATTAATCAAACTGCAATTCAATTGAAACGAATAGAAAACCTAAAAAATAAATTCGAGATAACCTGGTTATGATGTTCCAATCGGTTTCTTCTTCCCAGACTTGAAACATGGCTGTGATACCACTGTTGGTGAGAACCTTTGATGAACAATGATAAACACAATGATAGAACAATAGAATTCTGAAAGAACAATTGATATTGAATGTGATTGTAATAATACAAGTGATTTTGATTACTACAATTGAAAACTATAAACCCTATATATACTAAACGAACAGGTGCGATTGTAGAGACGTGTAACGGTTGAGACTCTTGAACTTGTGGATGAGATTGACCTTGATGAGGTGTGTCTCCTTGTGAAAAATCACGTCCCTTTGTCTCTGTGATGTTGGCTGTAAGACCCTTAGTCCATTTATACGATTTTCATATAGTTACTATAATTACTTAATTATGCTTACACATACATTACAAAATATACATTTCTTAAAAACTTTTAAGAAATAACACAATTCAATATTTCATAAAACATTCTCCGTTTAAAAACATGACGACGAATCAATTCGCGGAAGCTTGAATCTTGATTGTGTTCGGTTCTTTATCGAGCTTGATCGTCCTCCAGCACCGCATATTAAACCTACCATTCATAAAAACATGAATGTTTTTAGTCATATGATGTTTAAAACGAATCTAAACGAGTTCGCAACGCAAAACAAACAATACAGCAGCTTCGACTGAGTTTGATACCTGTCGCGTGCCGCGACGGTATTTGACACATTTGTCGCGCGCCGCGACGGCAGTCGCGTGCCGCGACCACAAAGCTCGTGGCCGTCGCGTGCCGCGAGGCCTTTGTTTCGACAGAAAGATTGCAGCCAGATGCTGCATTTTCCAGCCAAACCCATTTTTACGAAAACGAGCATAACTTGCTCATTTTTTATCCGATTTGACTCACGTTTCTTCCTACGCGATCGTAATTTAATTCTCCACCATATGGAGTTAACATCCTACATCTGGATTAACAAAATTTTAGACTTTTAAGCCTTCGTCTTAAAATGTAGTTACTAACTTGTGACCTGTTTATGTATTAATCAAACAAACATGCTGTTTGATCCCAATTTCTCATGAACCTTATATTTTCGATATTGTCTATCATATTAGGTTCAAATCCCGGGTTTATATACATTCTTAAACCCGTTTTAAATAAAATGCTTATTTTGACCCGTTAAGGGTATTTAAGCATTTTTCCGCATAGTTCGTGCTTCATTACTTCCTAGCATCTTATTTCCACATTACTTATCAATTGATCTTCCACCACCGCTATAATTGTGGTGGATTTAATGTGGGGATTTATATAATCCGAGTTTTACCCCTCGGATCATTATTTTACGGCAAAGACTCCTATAGAGTCATTTGACCAAAGATTTATATCTTTCACTTTTCATACTTATTCTAAGTATTTATTTAATCATAAAACTCGTTTCCAAACAACCTTTAAAGATCGTTTGCACAATTTAGCTTACAAGGGCGTTTTGGTCCATTTTACCTTTCATTTACGATGAAGGACTTTTGAAAACATGTTTAACCCAAAATCCCTTTTTTAGCTATGATTTGGTTTGAAAGTCATTATGTTTTCAAATCACAATGACCATCATTTGAATCATTCGGTTTACTCATTAAAGTAACCAAATGTCTACTTTGACTTCATTTAACTCTCAATGAACCTTTCGTTCTAAATGAGTAGTTAACCTATTACACATACCTGGCTCGGATCAATATGTTGACCCATTTCAATACCTTGCCTTAATAACCACTAAGTAATAGCGATGTAAATATACATTCGATATTTATTCCTATAATCATACAACTTGACAAACCATGAGTCGATATTGTCAAAGGGTGATATTTTCACCTTTTGACCAGTTTGGTCTAAATGACCGTGTATCTTTGCGAGATGGATTTATTATCATCTCGTCTACATGACTCGCACCGGTTTACACCCTACGGTCATTTTACTTATAAACCAATTTCTTAACTCTTTTGACCCATTATGGCTTACGCCATAAAGTGCCTTTAAAAAACTAACGGTTATCGACACCGTGTGATCGAATTACCGTTTTACCCTTATTATTTATGTTGGTTTACACTATAAGGTAACCACTCGAAACTCTTTATTTATTAGTCATTGAATAATCGTATTTGCTCTTTTTAACCATTCAACATGGTTTATCATTATTGTCTTTTGTTTCGAACCGCACATGCCATGTCGAAACATCATAATTCAAACATGACTTTCTATTATTCATAACCTATAAACCAATAGGTATTCAATAAATAGAGTGTAAGCTTTACGTACCTAGCATCCAGATTATGCTTTTCCTTCATTCTTGATTCGTTTGACCCGCTTCCTTCCCAAGCTTTCGCATAGCTCGTCAAGCGTTAAACTATCATTGTAATTTGTAAGATAGTTAGACTAGTCATAATCATTCAAGACTATTCTATCCTACGATCTTTATGTCGAAATTATCATTCGATCATATAAAAGGTCATTTTGACTTTTAAAAAGTCAAACTGCCTATTGACAAAAGTAATTACACGATGTAGCTTAACTACTCGTTTTATTACTTTGCCACTATACGGTAAGTATCCTTATTATGCTACTGTTTTAACTACTTATGAAATCAAGTGATTGTAATCGAATTTCATTCAATTAACACATGATGATACCAAACATCATTTTCATTTTATCATACTAATCCCTTTCCTAGCAAGTATGATCATGTACTCAAACACACCATTTGTTCACGTATTTCCTGATTACTATCAGATATGATAATTCTAATCATAATTATATCATCAAATTCATCATATGATTAATACCCATTTATCCTAGTGTGGTAATTCATTAAATCATTCAATTCATAACATCATAAGTACAATTTTCACTTAGGGTTTTATTCCTAAGCAAGTATACATCACTAATTCAATCATAGCTTCAATAATTCGTTCATAATTCGCTATTATGATGATTATTCAAATTTCACAACTTCACAAATCATCAAAATTTAACATACCTTATGATCCTCTAGCTTGGGTGATCATTAATTCACGTTCAATTGTGAATTTAGACTTCGTTTGAGCCTTGAATTTGATGATTTTGTGGTGATTAGGGTTTTGAACTCCTGGGGAGTTCTTCTTGGTCGGACAGAACACACATATGTGTGTGTTTTGTTTTAAAGTTCTTTTTATTAAATAAACTTTCAAGTTTATCCACTTTGGCCCCTCATGTTTGGTTAGTTTATTAAGTAGGCCACAGCCCACTTAATTTCAATAACGTTCCCTATAATTAACTAGGTTAAACATTCCTAGTTAACTTAGTGGGTCTGGGGAATTTATGACTCGGTTTATTTTAAGTCCCGTTAACTCGGGCCTTCTATAAACTTTATTTCCCAAAAGCATTATTTTTCCCTTTTTATTAAATATTAGATTTAGTTATATAAATCCTAATATTTTCCGGGTTAATTTTACCACTAACGGTAATTTACCCGTCTTTTAGTATTAACGTGGTTTGATTACCAAACCCGTTTTCGGGGTGTTACAAGTCTATCCCCCTTAAAAAGGTTTCGTCCTCGAAACCTTTCTTACATAGTTCATTGAGTTTTAAACTCAATGCATTTGACCTGAGTAATCTTTTAAGCATTACTCATACTTTAACCAATTGTTAGTATTACCAGAAAAGTATGGTAATATCTTTTTGGTTACTAATTATGTGCGTATTTTAGGCAAAATAACGCAACTCCAAATAACGTAGTTTCGTTATTTTAACCGGCTTGGTTAACTTAGCGAAACCCATCGCTTTTATACTTTTGAATTCTTCATGAATCCGTTATATTAACCCGTTTGGAGGCTTTTAGTGAAATCTTTCACTTTTGACAAGCAAACTCTTTTGTTTGAATTGACTTCCCGACACTTCGCTTGGGTTGTCTTATTATCCCTCAAAATAGGTGATCGGTATCTTCTGTTAGTGAGGTCTCATGGGCCGTCACTTTTATCTTGTATCTATATACTTTTGTTGTTTACTTAACCGAGTCGTCAACTTGGCCATTTAATCATGTAAATCTATTGATTTTGTTTATTCCACGCTATCCTCATAATAAATAGCTTACTATCCAAATTCTTAATTTGAATTTCGACCTTCACCGGTCTCACTAACTCGACTTATTAGTCCAGTTACTTTATACCCATCGCTCGGGCTATAATGTGATTATACTTCACATTACTTTTCTTGACCGTGAACGTGTCACGTCATGTTTAAGTTTATGTCAACTTTTCATTTCCAAAAATATTGCTTTTTGAATATATCGTCTTGCACTTATCAGTGTCAAGACCTGTATCTTTAATATTTACTATTTAAATTCCTATCAGAATTCGTGTTTATAAAAAAGTTATTTCTTACTAAAACTAAAGTTTTAGTTTAGCATCTTCTCTTTAACTTTTGCAAATTATCCATACCAGAATATTGACAGTTAAGAATTTATTCTTTTGTAGTCTTGGTTTTACGCGAGGATTCTCAACTGGTTCCCTCGCTTGTCGAAGTAACCCATAGGTTCTTTCACTTTGCCTCGTGGGCTATTTCTTTAGGCTTTTACCTTGTTAAGGCAAGGCCCTTATAGTTCATTTCTTTTTTATTTATGGCCCCCCAAGGGGCATTTCGGTCCCGTCGACCTTTTCTTACTCAAGTCATTCTTAAATTATATGTTTGGTGTCAAGGCACCTTATTTATGTTTGAAAATTCATTGGTTTCAAGTTTAAGATCCGTTAACCTTGACTGTAGTTCGCGACTACAATCGTTTTATTACGGATCATTCTCCCGACTCTATGACTTCTCAAGTCATTTATGCGTCAGTTCGTCTTATGCTCACCGTTATCTGGGTTGCATATATTCGTATTTGATTATGTCCCATTACCGGGCTCATTATTCTTTTGTGTTTAACGCTACCGTTATCCGGCTTGCGCTTACTTATGTCATCCGACATTATATTGTATTCAACCTGTTTGACTTGTTAATGTGAAATCCATCACTTATAAACAATCAAACTTCATTCTTTAGTCAACCCGTTCAATCTCAAAATAGTTGAACATATTTATTCAAAATTTCGATTTACGAAATTTTATAGTCTTTTAGTCATAACTCATAATCCGAGTCCTTTGACTTTCAATCCGCGTTCCCGTCTCTCGATTTACGCATGTGTTTAATTTCCTACCCATCAATCGGGTGATTTACCGAAGTCATTATTAATGCAACCCTTTAGGTATGCATTAAGACTTCGTTTTGACTTGTTTGGTTGTCTTAGCGAAATCCATCTCTTTATTTAACCAAACCTTTATTCTTTATGTGACCATGCTTGATGGTCTTTTAATTTCTGAATGATGATTATTATCATCATCATTTCTTTACTACGACCAAAGTCAATGACTTCGATC
The DNA here is from genome assembly GCA_030545235.1 of Helianthus tuberosus. Classification (NCBI taxonomy): domain Eukaryota; kingdom Viridiplantae; phylum Streptophyta; class Magnoliopsida; order Asterales; family Asteraceae; genus Helianthus; species Helianthus tuberosus. The sequence continues at coordinate 89,639,583 of CM060404.1, forward strand.
ATCTTTTTGTATGGGCAATACCTTCGTTTCTAAGACCTCGCAGGTCATTTATAATTTGGTTTTACATACCCTTTGTGTCAACCATGGCTCTTTCGTCCAAAATGACTTATTTCACGAATTCCCTTGGGTCATTTATTTCTATGCGCTCCATACTTCGTTTTTATGATTCCCTCGAAAACCATTTATACGAGTATGCCCATAAGATTTCTTGACCCCAAGGTTCTTTTAACTGTTTCATTCGTCTCAACCTACCACATCGGACATAACTGTGCTCATTATAATAAGCTCATGGTATCATGTGTTCATTACTTACTTGGCCAGAGTAAGCGATCACACATGGTATACATGACCTTATTATAATTAGCACATCACGTCCCATGTAAGTAATCTCTCGATTTATTTCAATTGATAAAGCTTTATTTAATTGCCAATTAACAATTTCTAGTTTTACCCGTTTCATCCTTGAACATATAAAATGTCCCATTTTGTAACCATTTATACAATCACATTCGTTGATGTGATCATTACTTTTCTCAATTGGATTTTTATTGAGAATACTTACTTGGATGATTACTTTCATCCAAGTTTATATTTAAACTAAATTCAGTTATTGTCTTATTATTCACAACTGTGAATAATACATATTTCTACTGAATTTCTCTTGGAAACGTCATCCTGGATAGGTAACCTATCCAGGTTTTTCCAAGTTTCATATTCTATATGCAACTGTCATTCACTATGTGTTTGTTGCATATTTCTGTTTATACTATAAGTTTAAGACGTGTACCTTGTAGATACTTGTCCTGATAAACTTTCCTTGTTGTTCGATCTCTCATTCGAGATCGTTTCTTGATTCCAGTCTTTAGCGTGTATGACTTACTTATCATACTTCGGCCCATTTCTTTATCATATCGATAATTCTTTAGGCGCTCGTCATCTTCGGATGCGAGGGTCCTTTAACTAAAACATATACAAAGATTAGTAACGTTTATCATTAATAAGCGCCCGTACTCTACTACAAGGCTTTCTACGACACGTGTTAACACAAGCAATTCGTTTAACTATATCGGTCTTCTGTCACTTTATTTGGGGTAGCGTGTTTTACACGATAACCCTATGTGTTGTTTTCAACACTTTACATGCTAGATCGTTAATGTACATAATAACTTACCGGATTTTGCGATCAAGTCTCGAACCGAACACCTTACTCTTTAACCTTGAGCTCTGATTAATGTACATAATAACTTACCGTATGTGAAATCCGCCTCGCATCCCCTACAAGGATGTGGGTATTTGAAAACCGCCTCATATCCCCTACAAGGATATGGGTTTACGAAATCCGTTTACAAGTTTTGTCAGTTTGATTGTCCCCACCGGATGCATGCTTGTTTTGAGAGAAGTGAACTCACCTTGGTTTGCTCGGTATGATTAGTTACTTGATCACAGTTAATCAATCAAGCCTATGGTATTAATGTATACGAAATCAGTTTATGTTTGCATTGTACACTTATAAGTTTATAATCACAGTGTGCATTTAGAACAACAATCACTAAATAACACATTACAGTTATTCAAGCTCATGCAAAACTACACCTCATATGTACGTTTCTTATCAGCACCTAACAGTTATTTGTGCCATTCATATAAAAATCGATTTATATTTCCACAGTCATAACTAACATCCTTAATAGGTAGTAACATAGACATCCAATACCATGCACATGCTAGACCACGTTCTGTTGGTCTGGGCGGCGAAATTCCAAGATGTTTCGTCGACATGGAAGGTGACGAAACACCAAAGTGTTTCGTCGATGTGGGAGGTGACGAAACATCCAGGTTATTCGTCATCATAGGAGTGACGAAATACTAGAGTATTTCGTCGAGTTGGGTTTTTCGCCGAAGATCTTTCTTCCTCACAGTTCGTCGTGAATAACAATAACCCTAATAACCCAGTTTTAGTTTATTCAAAGCTATGCACACATCACGCCCAAACAACAACAAGATCAACAAAACCATACAGTGAACGTGACTGGATACGAGACATCCAATTCTTATTGTGCGGGTTCTAATCTATCGGATTAAACAGTAACATCTTATAACCCTAATTACGACCAATTCTTGTTACCATTCAACGTTTAATCACCCGAACAGATTTATAAGGATCTTTATCATACCAATACTAACTTTTCAGTTACGGTTTTCACGCATTAGTTTCCTATGATATGTCTCTATAACCGTAACTCATGGATTTCAATTCAAACAATCAGTCACAATCCAATTATTCAACAAATGAAATCAATTATGATAATGGGTATCTACACAAACATCATGACAGATAGATCGAGTCGGGTTATCGTAACTAACCGGATGTGAGATGGAACAAACAAGAACTTCGAGAGAAAGGTGATTGCGGTCGGATGCAAGGGAGATGAGAAGAGTGTCTAGGGTTTCACGAATAGTGGCTTTACGTAATGATATGAGGTACTTATAATTGATCCGCACATGGGCCTCACCTGGGCCACAAGCCCAAACGACGAATAAGGGGTCTCGACGAAGAACCACCTTTCGTCGTGGGGTTGGTGACGAAACACCAAAGTTTCGTCAAGTATGGGTGATGACGAAAGTCATATGTTTCATCGAGTAAAGGTTGTGATAAAAGCTCTAAGTTTCCCCAATTATGAGGATGCATGCTAAGTTTATAAACTCACACAGTTCCTAAGTTTATTATTGACCAAACTATAGTACAATACACCAAACATATCAAACATGAATAAGTTACAGTGCAAACGAATTATGAAAACACTTTGCGAAACGAGTAACGTGTCGAGGAAAGACCTTGAAAGCTCGAGTTGTCACATCATCCCCAACTTGAAAGAAATTTCGTCCCGAAATTTGATAAGTACTCCGAAAGCGGTGAAGTGTCAAATCAGGATGACTGTGGATTTTCCTCGGGTACCACATCATCCCCAACTTGAAGGGGAATTTCGTCCCAAAATTCATTAGTTGCACCAGGCTTAGATTGCTTCCTTGGGAAAAAGGTGAGGATACTTGAGCTTCATCTGATCCTCGCGTTCCCACGTGAACTCCGGTCCACGTCTTGAGTTCCAACGAACTCTCACGATCGGAATACGGCTGTGCTTACTAACCTTGACTTCCCGGTCCATAATTTCAATTGGTTCTTCAATAAACTACAACTTGTCGTCAATTTTCAGCTCCTGAAATGGTACTACAAGTGTTTCATCTGATAAACACTTCTTCAACTGCGAAACATGGAACACATCATGAAAATTACCCAACTCGGCAGGTAACTTGAGCTTGTATGCCACCTTACCGATTCGTTCAAGAATTTTGAATGGCCCGACATAACGCGGATTAAGCTTGCCGCGTTTCCCAAAACGTACCACACCCTTCCAGGGTGAGACTTTTAACATAACGCGGTCACCCACAGCAAACTCCAAAGGTTTCCTACGTTTGTCAGCATAGCTTTTCTGTCGGTCGCGCACTACCGCCATTCGATTTCTGATTTGCACAATCTTCTCAGAAGTTTCGAGCACGAGCTCGGGCCTGTGATTTGGCTGTCACCCACTTCAGCCCAGCAGAGAGGAGATCGACATTTCCGCCCGTATAAAGCCTCGAACGGAGCGGCCTGAATACTAGTATGGTAACTGTTATTGTATGAAAACTCCACCAAGGGTAAGTGTCTCTCCCAACCTTTACCAAAATCGATAACACATGCTCGCAACATGTGTTCCAATGTCTGGATAGTTCGCTCACTCTGACCATCCGTTTGAGGGTGATAGGCAGTGCTCATGTCGAGACGTGAGCCAAATGATTTGTGTATCGCTTGCCACAAATCGGATATGAAACGCGGGTCTCGATCAGAGATAATGGAGGTTGGCACTCCGTGCCTGGAAACCACTTCCTTTAAATAGATACCAGCCAGCTGCGAGAACTTGTCAGTTTCTTTGATTGCGAGGAAGTGTGCAGATTTTGTGAGACGGTCAACGATCACCCAGATGGTATCATTTCCGTTTTGCGTTCTAGGTAGCCCAGTGACAAAATCCATGGCGATTTGTTCCCATTTCCACATAGGTATTTCTGGTTGCTGAAGTAGGCCTGAGGGTTTCTGGTACTCCACCTTGACCTTTGAACACGTCAAACACTTACTTACATATGTTGCGATGTGGGCCTTCATCTTCTACCACCAGTACAAAACCTTGAGATCCTGATACATTTTGTCCGAACCCGGATGAACAGAGTATCTGGACTTGTGCGCTTCGTCCATCACAAGCTCCCTAAGGTTACCAAACAAGGGAATCCATACACGCTCCATGAAGTAGAGAATACCATCCGATCTCTCTACAAGTCATTTTTCCATGCCCCTTAAATACTCAGCTTCAATGTTTTCTTCTTTCAGTGCTTTAGTTTGTGCAGAACGGATCTGATTTGGGAGGTTTGAGTGAATGGTGAGCTACAAGGCGCGAACAGGTTTGGGTTTCGTTTCCTTTCGACTAAGGGCGTCTGCTACAATGTTAGCCTTTCCTGGATGATATTTGATTGCGCAATCGTAGTCGTTTAAGAGTTCTACCCAGCGACGCTGTCGCATATTCAATTCCTTCTGGTCAAAAATATGCTGGAGGCTCCTGTGATCGGTATAAATAGTGCATTTAGTACTGTACAAGTAATGCCTCCAGATTTTGAGCACAAACACTACGGCCCCCAGCTCCAAGTCGTGAGTCGTGTAATTCTTTTCATGGACCTTCAACTGTCGAGAGGCGTAAGCTATAACTTTCTCGCGTTGCATCAACACCCAACCGAGACCTTGAATAGTGGCATCACAATACACTACAAACTCATCAGTAACCTCAGGTAGAGACAGAATCGGTGCACTGCAGAGTTTTTGCTTCAAAAGTTGGAATGCATCCTCCTGCTTTGTCCCTCACGAATATACGACGCCTTTCTGTGTTAGAGTGGTGAGAGGTTGAGCGATCTTTGAAAAGCCTTCAATGAATCTTCGATAGTACCCAGCGAGACCAAGAAATTGTCGCACCTCCGAAGGATTCTTTGGTGCTGCCCAATTCCTGATTGGGTTGATTTTAGCAGGATCCATGTGTATCCCCATTTCGTTAACGATGTGGCCGAGGAAGTGTACTTCTCGAATCTAGAAGTCACACTTAGAAAATTTCACGTAAAGTTGCTCTTTCCTCAAGATCTCCAAAATAAGGCGCAGGTGCCGTTCGTGGTCCTCCTTGCTCTTAGAATAGATCAGAATGTCATCGATGAACACGGTGACAAAATTGTCAAGGTATGGTTTGCATACGCGGTTCATGAGATCCATGAATACCGCTGGTGCGTTAGTTAACCCGAATGGCATAACCAGAAACTCGTAATGACCATAAAGCGTGCGAAAAGCTGTTTTTGGAACATCCTCTTCTCGAACTCTCATCTGATGATAACCCGATCTTAGATCAATCTTCGAGTAGAAGCTCGACCCTTGCAACTGGTCGAATAGGTCATCTATGTAAGGTAAAGGATAACGATTCTTGACCGTCACCTTGTTGAGTTTGCGATAATCAATACACATGCGAAAGGATCCGTCCTTCTTCTTTACAAACAACACCGGGGCTCCCCAAGGCGAAGAACTGGGTCGAATAAAGCCCTTATCCAACAGTTCTTGAAGTTGATTGGACAATTCTTGCAACTCCCCAGGTGCAAGACGATATGGTGCGTGAGCAATTGGAGCTGCTCCTAGTGTAAGATCAATTTGGAATTCCACCTGACGATGTGGAGGTAAACCTGGAAGTTCTTCGGGAAAAACGTCAGGAAACTCCCGTACGACTGGTATATCATCGACTTTCTTCTCTTCAGGCTGGGTATCAGTAACAAGCGCAAGAATAGCAGGGTAGCCCTTCCGTAAACATTTATGGGCTTTCATGGATGAAATGATGTTGACGGTTTCACCGCTTCGATGACCCTGAACAGATAATGATTCCCCGCTAGGGAGAGGTACATGCACGATCTTCTCCTTGCAAAGTATGTCTGCACCGTGTTTGGACAACCAGTCCATACCAATAACTATATCAAAACTACCAAGAGTGATGGGTAGAAGGTCAATGTCGAACACTTGACCTAGAAGATCGAGTTTACACCCTAAGAATACATGTGTGGCTTCTATCGACTTGCCATCAGCTAATTCCACTACATGTTTGTTTACAAGAGGCGTAGGAGTCAACCCTAGCTGACGACTAAATCCCAAAGACACATAACTCCAGTCGGCACCAGAGTCGAATAACACAGAAACAACAATACCATTAACAGAGAACGTACCGGTCACGACGTTGCCATCGTTCCTTGCATCACCTGCCCCAATAGTGAACGCCCTAACGCGAGCGCCATTCCCTCCGTTATTCCCATTGTTGTTGTTCCCCGCGTTGTTGTTGTTCTGGCGATTACCCCCATTGTTGTTGTTGGCATTCTGATTAAATTGCGGGCAATCCTTCTTGAAATAACCTTCACTGTCACACTGATAGCATCCCCTCTAATTACCCCGATTCTACTGGGGTTGTTGCCTCTGCTGCTGCTGGGGCTGTTGCTGTTGTTTCTTGGGATGGGGAGCTCTACAATCTTTCGCCATGTGACCCATCTTGTCACACCTTTGACATGCCCGGCTACACTAGCCATAGTGGTGGAAACCACACTTATTGCACTTCGGCTGTTTCCCTGCGTAATCAGAAGTCTGACTGTGGTTCTGATTCTGATTAACTGAAGACGACTGACTAAAGCTGCGGCTGCTGTTGTTATCAGGCTTCTTTTGCGATTGATTCGAGTTTGTTGACTTATCTGCGTCGTTCCACTTACGCTTGTTGTCAGTGGTGGGGGTGGCAGTAGTAGTAGCAGTAACAACGGTAGTAGCAGCAATACGGGGTGGCAGCGAGCCATGCTCCACCTCCTGATCAGTAATCTTGTGAGCCAGTCTGATAATTCTTGGTAGGTTGTCGAGATTCATTGCAGTGACTAACCCCTTAACTGGTGGTGCCAATCCCTTAATGTATAGCTCGATCCTGCGAGGTGGTGGTCGAGATAAATTGGGACACATGTTCGCCAACTCGTGTGACCGTTTCGTATAGGCCTCAATCTCAGATCCTTCCATCTTCAGGTTATAATACTCGTTTTCCAACTTTTGAATTTCATCCCGAGGGCAGTACTCTTCCCGAATCAGCTCTTTGAAATAATCCCATGTGGTCGTGTTTGCCATTTCGACGCCCAGCATCTGCACCTGAGCATTCCACCAAGTCAAGGCACAGTCTTCCAAGGTGCCAGAAGCAAACTTCACCCTGTCCCCTACTGGACAGTTACACATAGCAAAAACGGATTCGGCTTTCTCGAACCAACGGAGCAGTCCCACGGGACCTTCAACTCCACTGAAAGTTTAGGGCTTGCAATCCATAAACGTTTTGAACGTACACACAGGTGGATTGTTTTGGTTTTGGTTCACAGGTTGACCTAAAACAAAAGAAAGTACGCAGGAATAAGAATCGGGTGAAATGACCTAGGACTATACTTCATCTGGTATGTATCGTACCAGCTTGCTGAGCTGCCAAGGCCTCAGCTACTCGTGTGTTAATCAGGTCGGTCAACTCTGCTTGAGTCACGTTGATGTTGCCACGTCCACCGCCGCGGCCACCTCCACGTCCACCATTACGTCCGCCACGTCCGCTCATGATTCTTTATAAGAGGAGGGGACAAGTTTAAGAATCGAGATAAAGTAGGAGTCAAACCTCATGTTGACATCTACAAACTACAAAGTTTACACCAAACAACAGGGCGGAACCCTTCTCACACTCGTTAAGCCTTACTGGGACTCACATGCACCTCACGTTATTATTATGGGTGCACCCATAATAATAAGGCAATTTGAATGCTCATCTTAGTGCCTCTTAACTTGCGCTAAAAGTTTCCCCCACATTCAAACAGCAAAACAAAAGTATCGCAGGATTAATAATCACAAAAGTCGAAGAGTAGTGTCACACTATCAAACTTCACTAAAACATGCAGCACAGGTAACCACATCATGGTATCTAGTATATAGGTTCATGCAAGCCGTGAGTGTGTGACTACTAAACAAGTAATGCATAAAGTAAACAGAGGACGAACCTTGCAATCTGGAGCTGAGTGTCATGGTCGTTTTCGATACTGTTTGGTTATAGTCTGGTTTTATGAAAACGTTTTAAAACCTAGTTCACTATAACCAGTGGCTCTGATACCAAACTGTCACACCCCAAAAATACCTCAAGCGAAAACCCCCGCGTGGCGTGTGAGGTACCAGGATCTAGCCACTAATCACATTGAACCATATACATATAAGATAAAATAAAACCTTTCTTTAAATTTAAATGTATAATTCAAACACCATTTGATAAAATCAACATGTTCAGCGGAAGCATAATAGTTTGCTTAAATAAAAGTGTTCAACAATGTAACATTGAGAAGCGTTCCAGATGCCACAACCCATAACCACTCCAGCTTCCCAGACAGCAAGTTCCATAAATGTGTACCTAAGGTCCTGTAAGCATGCAGAAAAAGTGTATCAGACAGGCTGGTGAGTTCACAGTTTGCTTTAACCGTGTAATACCAAGTAGTAATTTATGATTTATTAAGTTGATAATAACCCGATACCACAGACGGCCCTTTTTGCCCTTCCCCAATGCTCTATCAAACATTGGTCATGATTTAAAGTTATTAGTTCATGCCCGTCCTATCCAGGTACGTCGTGAGGGTGCCAAACCTAATAGCGCTATCAACTAATAACCCCGTTGCCCTACAAGCAACTAACCCAGTAGTATGATGGGACTTAAGTGATAGAGAGTGAGTGTATTATCGAACGTTAACGTTTACTGAAAACCGTTGCATATCCCCTGCAAGGATATGCGTATGTGAAATCCGCCTCGCATCCCCTACAAGGATGTGGGTATTTGAAAACCGCCTCATATCCCCTACAAGGATATGGGTTTACGAAATCCGTTTACAAGTTTTGTCAGTTTGATTGTCCCCACCGGACGCATGCTTGTTTTGAGAGAAGTGAAATCACCTTGGTTTGCTCGGTATGATTAGTTACTTGATCACAGTTAATCAATCAAGCCTATGGTATTCATGTATACGAAATCAGTTTATGTTTGCATTGTACACTTATAAGTTTATAATCACAGTGTTCATTTAGAACAACAATCACTAAATAACACATTACAGTTATTCAAGCTCATGCAAAACTACACCTCAGTTTCTTATCAGCACCTAACAGTTATTTGTGCCATTCATATAAAAATCGATTTATATTTCCACAGTCATAACTAACATCCTTAACAGGTAGTAACATAGACATCCAATACCATGCACATGCTAGACCACATTCTGTTGGTCTGGGCGGCGAAATTCCAAGATGTTTCGTCGACATGGAAGGTGACGAAAGACCAAGGTGTTTCGTCGATGTGGGAGGTGACGAAACATCCAGGTTATTCGTCATCATAGGGGTGACGAAATACTAGAGTATTTCGTCGAGTTGGGTTTTTCGCCGAAGATTTTTCTTCCTCACAGTTCGTCGTGAATAACCATAACCCTAATCACCCAGTTTTAGTTTATTCAAAGCTATGCACACATCACGCCCAAACAACAACAAGATCAACAAAACCATACAGTGAACGTGACTGGATACGAGACATCCAATTCTTATTGTGCGGGTTCTAATCTATCGGATTAAACAGTAACATCTTATAACCCTAATTACGACCAATTCTTGTTACCATTCAATGCTTAATCACCCGAACAGATTTATAAGGATCTTTATCATACCAACACTAACTTTTCAGTTATGGTTTTCACGCATTAGTTTCCTATGATATGTCTCTATAACCGTAACTCATGGATTTCAATTCAAACAATCAGTCACAATCCAATTATTCAACAAATGAAATCAATTATGATAATGGGTATCTACACAAACATCATGACAGATAGATCGAGTCGGGTTATCGTAACTAACCGGATGTGAGATGGAACAAACAAGAACTTCGAGAGAAAGGTGATTTCCGTTGGATGCAAGGGAGAGGAGAATAGTGTCTAGGGTTTCGCGAATAGTGGCTTTACGTAATGATATGAGGTACTTATAATTGATCCGCACATGGGCCTCACCTGGGCCACAAGCCCAAACGACGAATAAGGGGTCTCGACGAAGAACCACCTTTCGTCGTTGTCACACCCACAAAATCCACACGCGGAGTATCACCGCTTGGAGGCGTGACTGACCAGGATCAAGCCACCAATCATATCAAACATAATAAGTGATAGAATAATTTAAACCAAAAGATATGATAGGTGTCCAACAAAATATGTTAAGTGTATAGCGGAAGCATAAAATGTAAACCCAACGTAAGTAATAAGTTCGAATGTTTAATGTTTCAGCATAAGTTCCACAATCCGTGCCCACAACGACCGCGCCTCCCGTGCAAGCTCCAAATGTACCTAAGGTCCTGCAAGGCATGTAACAGAGAGTCAACAACTAGTTGAGCGAGTTCACAGTTGGTTATTCAGTTATAGTGTTCGTATTGTAATTCGTAAGCTCGTTTAGTAATCATGTAATGTATGTAATGGTATCGCGGCCCTCCAGGCATGTTTGCGAAGTTTAGTGGGGGTTTCCCATGTTTTCTAGACTAGGTATATTTGTATCGCGGCCCACCCGGCATGTTTGCGAAGGTTAAAGCATAGTTCGCGGCCATTCTAGGCATGTTTGCGAAGATTGTTCTATTATCGCGGTCAATCCCGGCGTGTTTGCGAAGAGAGAGTATATGTATCACTAGTCTAGCAGTATCTACTAATAACCTTCCCCTCCCGAGGAATAATTCCATTAATCATGTAAGTATAAGAAACATTCAACCCATTCCCAACCCCGGGAAATCCCATGCCTTGGTAAGAGTGTGAACTCACCTTGGGTTTGCTCGGTATGCTAAGTATGTGCTCAAAGTAAATCAATCACGTCCTAAAGTACGCACGTATACATAATCAGTTTGTGTTCACATATAAACACACTGTGATAAACAAGTAGCACATAGCACGTATTTGAGATCATACACAAGATGGTTACACTTAACAGCAGTTAACTAACCCGGTTAACTTCTAAACAGAATTAAAGTAGGTTACAGTGCTGATTACACATTTGGCGAAACACCCATTTGGCGAAACACAAATCGACGAAAAACATATTCTGTTTCGTCGTTCATGGTCTCGGCGAAACACATTGTGTTTCGCCATCAAAAGTGTTTCGTCAATGCCCTTGTTACGTGGACCAGTTATCATCAACAACAGCCGTTTCATCACCCAATGATCATACGAGACAAACCGAAATCATCATCATTATTATTATAATTTCCCACATCAATGGCCAACAATGTTAAATATGGACATGTTGTGATTGGACCAAATATGTAATCACGAGAATTATCAAATCACTAACAAACATCATCATTTAAATAAATAAATCATGGCTGACAAGTCCATGTTGAAGGAATTCCATTGGACCAAGATATCATGCAATCAAACCATATCCAACACATGTAATAGATTCGCAGTACAAGATTCCATGTATTCCATGCAGTTTAACATATGTTCATATAATCATACATATCATCAGTTCCGATTGGGTTTGTTATCTATACTATCACAACCCTAAACATAATCCAATCATATTTTGACAACCAAATCGACAGTACAAGGATTCATAGTCTATTCTTATTTGAAACCCTAGCCATATACAAGAGCCGATTACAATAGAGAGCAAATCAAACAGTGTTGCAGTGTACGATTTATAATAACATTGAAACACGCAATCATAACATATGCATGAACAGTTTAAAAATCATAAGATACTAACCGAGATGATGATTTGATCGCACAAGGGTTTCCGGTGGGTTCTAGTTTGCCGTCACACAGCAGAGAGTCCTCTAGGGTTTTCTTGTTTTGTTAAACGTGTATAATTCTAACTGCTCGATCCTATAAATACACGTTTTAAGGTTGTTGGGCCTACTGGGCTTTGGCGGAACAGACAGGCCGACGAAACTGAATCCCGTTTCGTCGATGATTGCTATGGCGAATCGGAATATGGCGAAACAAGTTATGTTTCGTCAATTCTATTTTGATTCGTCATTCAGGTTCTTGTTTCGTCTAAGTATTATTAAATGTTCAAGTAGTAATCATGCAAACATGTCCCACACATCCATCATATAATGTTTTATAGTTAGAAGGCAAATAACAAACATCCAAACAGTCAAAGTCAACAGTCAAAGTGCAATAAATGCGAAAGTGAAAGTCGGAAACTCGAGTTGTCACATTATCCCCAACTTGAAAGAAATTTCGTCCCGAAATTTAGCATGCGGTTACTGAGGAAGCTAGTGGTGTGACGTTGTTTACCTGTATCGTATCACGGCTCCCCGAGCAGGTTTGCGAATATTACTGGTTTTCCTGGGGTGTCACATCATCCCCCCGTTGGTTTGGAATTTCATCCCGAAATTCTGTAGTAGCTTCGGCCTCAGTAGTGGTTGCTTGGTTTCCGAATAACTGGGGATATTTGAGTTTCATCTGATCTTCGCGCTCCCAGGTGAACTCTGGGCCATGGCGGGAGTTCCAACGAACTCGTACAAGAGGTATTCTAGTGTTCTTGAGGACCTTAACATCCTGGTCCGTGATTTCAACAGGTTCCTCGACGAATCGTAACTGTTCATCAATAGTGAGCTCTTTCAGAGGAACTATGTGGGTCTCATCTGACAGACACTTCTTCAGATTCGACACGTGAAAGACGTTGTGAACTGCACTGAGTTCAGCTGGTAGGTTCAATCTGTAGGCCACCCTGCCTATCTTCTCAATGATTTCGAATGGTCCGACGTATCGTGGATTAAGTTTGCCGCGTTTGCCAAAACGAACCACACCCTTCCAGGGTGAAACTTTGAGTAGCGATCGATCCCCAACCTGGAATTCGAGTAGTTTCCTGTCTTCATCGGCGTATGCTTTCTGACGGTCACGAGCTGCCGCCATGCGTTGTCGTATTTGAGCAATCTTTTCAGTAGTATCAACTACCATTTCTGGACCTGTGATCTAACTGTCACCCACCTCTGCCCAACAAAGAGGTGACCGGCATTTACGCCCGTACAATGCCTCGAATGGAGCAGATTTAATGCTTGTGTGGTAGCTGTTGTTGTACGAAAATTCCACAAGTGGCAGATGTTTTTCCCAACCATTTCCAAAGTCGATTACGCACGCTCGAAGCATGTCTTCTAGAGTTTGAATAGTGCGCTCAGACTGCCCATCCGTCTGAGGATGATAAGCTGTGCTCATGTCTAAACGAGAGCCAAAAGATTTGTGCATTGCTTGCCACAGTTCCGAAGTAAAACGTGCGTCACGATCAGAGATAATAGAGGTTGGCACCCCGTGCCTCGAAACCACTTCTTTTAAGTAAATATCTGCAAAGGTAGAGAACTTGTCTGTTTCTTTGATAGCCAAGAAGTGAGCAGACTTTGTGAGTCGATCCACGATCACCCAAATAGTATCATTTCCGCGCTGAGATCTAGGTAAGCCAGTAACAAAATCCATGGAAATTTGTTCCCATTTCCATTGTGGTATCTCAGGTTGTTGAAGTGGACCTGAAGGTTTCTGGTATTCGGCTTTGACTCTCGCACAAGTCAGGCACTTACTAACGTATGTTCCTATGTGGGCTTTCATGCTAGGCCACCAATATGTAGTTTTGATATCGTGGTACATTTTATCCGAACCAGGATGTACCGAGTAGCAAGACTTGTGAGCTTCATCCATTACAAGCTCGCTTAAGTTGCCATAGAGTGGGACCCAGATGCGTCCTGTTACGTAATAAGCACCATCTTCTTTCTGTTCTAAGCGTTGCCTTGAGCCGCGTAGGGCCTCAGCCCTGACGTTGTCTGGTTTCAATGCTTCTACCTGAGCATCTCGTATCTGAGAAGGAAGGCTAGACTGGATAGTAAGTTGCAATGCTCGTACACGCCTAGGCGTAGTATCCTTTCGACTGAGGGCGTCAGCCACCACATTGGCTTTGCCCGGATGGTACTTTATGGCACACTCGTAATCGTTCAGTAGTTCGACCCATCTACGTTGTCGCATGTTCAATTCTTTCTGCTTGAATATGTGCTCAAGACTCCTGTGGTCGGTGTAGATGGTGCATTTAGTGCCATACAGGTAATGTCGCCATATCTTGAGTGCAAAGACAACCGCTCCCAGTTCTAAATCGTGTGTTGTGTAGTTCTTTTCGTGAATCTTAAGTTGGCGCAAAGCATAAGCAATGACTTTATCCCGCTGCATCAACACACATCCAAGACCCTGGATAGATGCATCGCAATAGACTACAAAATCGTCCGTGCCTTCAGGCAATGAGAGGATAGGTGCGCTACAGAGTCTATCCTTTAAGTGCTGAAACGCTGTTTCCTGTGTATTACCCCAACGATAAACAACACCTTTTTGTGTCAGTAGTGTAAGCGGCTGAGCAATCTTCGAGAAGTCTTTAATGAACCGTCTATAATAACCTGCCAAACCCAAGAATTGGCGTATTTCTGTCGGTGTGCGAGGTGCAGGCCAGTTCTTGATCGAATCTACCTTGGATGGATCAACATGAATCCCATCCTTGTTTACCACGTGGCCTAGAAAGTGGACTTCACGAAGCCAGAAGTCACATTTTGAAAACTTAGCGTATAGCTGTTCCGTTCGAAGAAGTTCCAAAATAAGTCGTAAGTGTTGTTCGTGTTCCTCCTGATTCTTCGAGTAGATCAGGATGTCGTCGATGAAAACAATGACGAACTTGTCGAGATAAGGTTTGCACACCCTGTTCATAAGATCCATGAAAACCGCAGGCGCGTTCATCAACCCGAAAGGCATGACCAGAAACTCGTAGTGGCCGTAGCGTGTTCTGAACGCTGTTTTGGAGACGTCCTCATCCCGGACTCTCAGTTGATGATACCCCGACCTTAGATCAATCTTCGAGTAATAGCTCGACCCTTGCAACTGGTCGAATAAGTCGTCGATGCGTGGAAGAGGATAACGATTCTTCACAGTCACCTTGTTCAATTCACGGTAGTCTATACACATGCGGAAGGTACCGTCCTTCTTCTTTACAAATAATACCGGAGCTCCCCAAGGCGAAGAGCTAGGACGTATGAAACCCTTTTCCAAGAGTTCTTGTAGTTGTTTAGACAGTTCTTCCATTTCCGTTGGAGCTAAGCGATAAGGTGCTCGAGCTATGGGTGCTGCTCCTGAAGCTAGCTCGATCTGAAATTCGACCTGACGATGAGGCGGTAACCCAGGCAACTCTTCAGGAAACACTTGAGGAAAATCGCGTACTACAGGAATATCCTCAATCTTTTTCTCTTTCTTCGATGTATCCGTAACGAGTGCTAAAACAGCTGTGTGGCCCTTTCGTAAACACTTCTGAGCCTTCAAGAAGGATATGATGCCACTCACGACACCACTCTTGTCGCCTTGAACTTCGAGGGGTTCTTTACCAGAACGAGGAATACGAATGATCTTCTCCTTGCATAGGATCTCTGCTTGCTGTCGGGATAACCAATCCATACCAATGACGATGTCGAAACTACCCAGAGTTATAGGAATGAGATCTATAGAGAAAGTCTGACCAGCGAGGATAAGATTACAACCTTGAACTATGTGTGTGGCCTCTAAACTCTTACCATTAGCTAACTCTACGACATGTTTGGTGTTCAAAAGTGTTGGTGCGCGTTTAAGCATTTGGATAACTTTCAGAGACATATAACTGGTATCCGCACCCGAATCAAATAATACAGTAACATAAAAGTCGTCGAGAAGAAACTTACCCATAATCACATTAGGATCATTCCTTGCATTAGCCTGACCAATCACGAAAGCACGACCCCTAGCACCATTGTTGTTGTTTCCCCCATTATTGTTCCCATTGCCCTGATTATTGTTGTTGTTATTCTGGTTCTGGTTTAACTGAGGGCAATCCCGCTTAAAGTGGCCTTCAGCCCCGCACTGAAAGCATCCCCTATTTCCTTGCTGTTGTTGTTGCGGCTGGTTTCGTGGAGCTGGTAGCTGTTGTTGCTGGTTCTGATTCGCAGGCCTTGAGCTCCTACAGTCTTTAGCTTCATGACCTACCCTTAGATATCTCTGACAGCGGCCCTTATGACACTGACCACTGTGGTGTCTGTTGCACCTGTTACACAGTGGATGGTTTCCCCGATATCCACTCTGCCCCTGACCACCAGAAAATTGCTGACTCGGGCCCTGGTAATCATTAGTCTTGCGTTGCTGAGCTTGAGACTGAACGGTAGCTGAACCCTTGCTGGAATCCCCCTCCCATTTCCGCTTGTTGTCACTGGGAGTAGCAAGAGTAGCTGAAGTAGTAGCAAGAGTAGTAGCGTTGATGCGTTTAGGTAACTTGTTCTGCTCCACCGCCTGATCCGTGAGACGGTGAGCCAACTGAACAACCTGCTGGTAGGTAGCAAGGTTTGCTGAAGTCACATGACTTTGGATCTCTGGTACTAGGCCACTGAGATAAAGTTCGATACACTTAACTGGGGGGTCCACCATAGTAGGACGCAGTAATGCGAGCTCATTTGATCTCTTTGTAAACGCCTCAATCTCTGACCCCGTCATCTTGAGGTTGAAAAACTCGACCTCCAGTTTATGAATGTCATCACGACTGCAGTATTCCTCCTTGATCATTTCCTTAAAGTTGTTCCATAGGGTGGCGTTAGCAGCAACCAACCCCAGTATTTGGACCTGAGCTTTCCACCATGTGAGGGCTAAACCCTCGAGAGTACCAGTAGCATACTTCACCCTGCGTGCCTCAGGGCATTCACACATTTCGAACACAGACTCTAGCTTTTCGAACCAGTGGAGAAGACCTATGGCTCCTTCAGTGCCGCTGAAAGTAGTTGGACGACAGTCCATGAAAGTTTTGAAAGTGCAAACAGGTGGTTGACCTGTTGTGTAAGAATCAGAGTAAAGTTAAACACAAGAGTTGATTTAGGAACGTAGGATCTAAAGATCCTGGCGTGAGTTACAACTGCAGGGTATACCTCCTGCTTGAGCGGCTGCAACTGCCGCAGCAACTTGTTCGTTAATGAGAGCTGTCAACTGGGCTTGTGTCATGTTAATACGTCCAGACATGATCTTCATAGCAAAGATAACATAAGTAAGAGAGGTTCGCAAATAGTGCGATGACAGAAGAGAGTGAGCACACAAGTATTCTCAAGCAGTAACATATAGTAGGTTCTGTAATCTAAGCATACCACGAGCAAAGTTCTATGTAATTCTAGCAAGTAGGTAAAGTAACATGAACAGTAGTACCTATAATGTTGAGTCTTGCACGTGGAGCGAAGCGTCGTTGTGGATCGATGAGCACTGTTCTGGTTATAGTCTGGTTTTAACAAAATCGTTTTCCCCTTATTAAAACCGAGTTCTCTATAACCAATGGCTCTGATACCAATCTGTCACACCCCCAAAATCCACACGCGGAGTATCACCGCTTGGAGGCGTGACTGACCAGGATCAAGCCACCAATCATATCAAACATAATAAGTGATAGAATAATTTAAACCAAAAGATATGATAGGTGTCCAACAAAACATGTTAAGTGTATAGCGGAAGCATAAAATGTAAACCCAACGTAAGTAATAAGTTCGAATGTTTAATGTTTCAGCATAAGTTCCACAATCCGTGCCCACAACGACCGCGCCTCCCGTGCAAGCTCCAAATGTACCTAAGGTCCTGCAAGGCATGTAACAGAGAGTCAACAACTAGTTGAGCGAGTTCACAGTTGGTTATTCAGTTATAGTGTTCGTATTGTAATTCGTAAGCTCGTTTAGTAATCATGTAATGTATGTAATGGTATCGCGGCCCTCCAGGCATGGTTGCGAAGTTTAGTGGGGGTTTCCCATGTTTTCTAGACTAGGTATATTTGTATCGCGGCCCACCCAGCATGTTTGCGAAGGTTAAAGCATAGTTCGCAGCCATTCTAGGCATGTTTGCGAAGATTGTTCTATTATCGCGGCCAATCCCGGCGTGTTTGCGAAGAGAGAGTATATGTATCACTAGTCTAGCAGTATCTACTAATAACCTTCCCCTCCCGAGGAATAATTCCATTAATCATGTAAGTATAAGAAACATTCAACCCATTCCCAACCCCGGGAAATCCCATGCCTTGGTAAGAGTGTGAACTCACCTTGGGTTTGCTCGGTATGCTAAGTATGTGCTCAAAGTAAATCAATCACGTCCTAAAGTACGCACGTATACATAATCAGTTTGTGTTCACATATAAACACACAGTGATAAACAAGTAGCACATAGCACGTATTTGAGATCATACACAAGATGGTTACACTTAACAGCAGTTAACTAATCCGGTTAACTTCTAAACAGAATTAAAGTAGGTTACAGTGCGGATTACACATTTGGCGAAACACCCATTTGGCGAAACACAAATCGACGAAAAACATATTCTGTTTCGTCGTTCATGGTCTCGGCGAAACACATTGTGTTTCGCCATCAAAAGTGTTTCGTCAATGCCCTTGTTACGTGGACCAGTTATCATCAACAACAGCCGTTTCATCACCCAATGATCATACGAGACAAACCGAAATCATCATCATTATTATTATAATTTCCCACATCAATGGCCAACAATGTTAAATATGGACATGTTGTGATTGGACCAAATATGTAATCATGAGAATTATCAAATCACTAACAAACATCATCATTTAAATAAATAAATCATGGCTGACAAGTCCATGTTGAAGGAATTCCATTGGACCAAGATATCATGCAATCAAACCATATCCAACACATGTAATAGATTCGCAGTACAAGATTCCATGTATTCCATGCAGTTTAACATATGTTCATATAATCATACATATCATCAGTTCCGATTGGGTTTGTTATCTATACTATCACAACCCTAAACATAATCCAATCATATTTTGACAACCAAATCGACAGTACAAGGATTCATAGTCTATTCTTATTTGAAACCCTAGCCATATACAAGAGCCGATTACAATAGAGAGCAAAGCAAACAGTGTTGCAGTGTACGATTTATAATAACATTGAAACACGCAATCATAACATATGCATGAACAGTTTAAAATCATAAGATACTAACCGAGATGATGATTTGATCGCACAAGGGTTTCCGGTGGGTTCTAGTTTGCCGTCACACAGCAGAGAGTCCTCTAGGGTTTTCTTGTTTTGTTAAACGTGTATAATTCTAACTGCTCGATCCTATAAATACACGTTTTAAGGTTGTTGGGCCTACTGGGCTTTGGCGGAACAGACAGGCTGACGAAACTGAATCCCGTTTCGTCGATGATTGCTATGGCGAATCGGAATATGGCGAAACAAGTTATGTTTCGTCAATTCTATTTTGATTCGTCATTCAGGTTCTTGTTTCGTCTAAGTATTATTAAATGTTCAAGTAGTAATCATGCAAACATGTCCCACACATTCATCATATAATGTTTTACAGTTAGAAGGCAAATAACAAACATCCAAACAGTCAAAGTCAACAGTCAAAGTGCAATAAATGCGAAAGTGAAAGTCGGAAACTCGAGTTGTCACATTATCCCCAACTTGAAAGAAATTTCGTCCCGAAATTTAGCATGCGGTTACTGAGGAAGCTAGTGGTGTGACGTTGTTTACCTGTATTGTATCGCGGCTCCCCGAGCAGGTTTGCGAATATTACTGGTTTTCCTGGGGTGTCACATCATCCCCCCGTTGGTTTGGAATTTCGTCCCGAAATTCTGTAGTAGCTTCGGCCTCAGTAGTGGTTGCTTGGTTTCCGAATAACTGGGGATATTTGAGTTTCATCTGATCTTCGCGCTCCCAGGTGAACTCTGGGCCACGGCGGGAGTTCCAACGAACTCGTACAAGAGGTATTCTAGTGTTCTTGAGGACCTTAACATCCTGGTTCGTGATTTCAACAGGTTCCTCGACGAATCGTAACTGTTCATCAATAGTGAGCTCTTTCAGAGGAACTATGTGGGTCTCATCTGACAGACACTTCTTCAGATTCGACACGTGAAAGACGTTGTGAACTGCACTGAGTTCAGCTGGTAGGTTCAATCTGTAGGCCACCCTGCCTATCTTCTCAATGATTTCGAATGGTCCGACGTATCGTGGATTAAGTTTGCCGCGTTTGCCAAAACGAACCACACCCTTCCAGGGTGAAACTTTGAGTAGCGATCGATCCCCAACCTGGAATTCGAGTAGTTTCCTGTCTTTATCGGCGTATGCTTTCTGACGGTCACGAGCTGCCGCCATGCGTTGTCGTATTTGAGCAATCTTTTCAGTAGTATCAACTACCATTTCTGGACCTGTGATCTGACTGTCACCCACCTCTGCCCAACAAAGAGGTGACCGGCATTTACGCCCGTACAATGCCTCGAATGGAGCAGCTTTAATGCTTGTGTGGTAGCTGTTGTTGTACGAAAATTCCACAAGTGGCAGATGTTTTTCCCAACCATTACCAAAGTCGATTACGCACGCTCGAAGCATGTCTTCTAGAGTTTGAATAGTGCGCTCAGACTGCCCATCCGTCTGAGGATGATAAGCTGTGCTCATGTCTAAACGAGAGCCAAAAGATTTGTGCATTGCTTGCCACAGTTCCGAAGTAAAACGTGCGTCACGATCAGAGATAATAGAGGTTGGCACCCCGTGCCTCGAAACCACTTCTTTTAAGTAAATGTCTGCTAAGGTAGAGAACTTGTCTGTTTCTTTGATAGCCAAGAAGTGAGCAGACTTTGTGAGTCGATCCACGATCACCCAAATAGTATCATTTCCGCGCTGAGATCTAGGTAAGCCAGTAACAAAATCCATGGAAATTTGTTCCCATTTCCATTGTGGTATCTCAGGTTGTTGAAGTGGACCTGAAGGTTTCTGGTATTCGGCTTTGACTCTCGCACAAGTCAGGCACTTGCTAACGTATGTTGCTATGTGGGCTTTCATGCTAGGCCACCAATATGTAGTTTTGATATCGTGGTACATTTTATCCGAACCAGGATGTACCGAGTAGCGAGACTTGTGAGCTTCATCCATTACAAGCTCGCGTAAGTTGCCATAGAGTGGGACCCAGATGCGTCCTGTTACGTAATAAGCACCATCTTCTTTCTGTTCTAAGCGTTGCCTTGAGCCGCGTAGGTCCTCAGCCCTGACGTTGTCTGGTTTCAATGCTTCTACCTGAGCATCTCGTATCTGAGAAGGAAGGCTAGACTGGATAGTAAGTTGCAATGCTCGTACACGCCTAGGCGTAGTATCCTTTCGACTGAGGGCGTCAGCCACCACATTGGCTTTGCCCGGATGGTACTTTATGGCACACTCGTAATCGTTCAGTAGTTCGACCCATCTACGTTGTCGCATGTTCAATTCTTTCTGCTTGAATATGTGCTCAAGACTCCTGTGGTCGGTGTAGATGGTGCATTTAGTGCCATACAGGTAATGTCGCCATATCTTGAGTGCAAAGACAACCGCTCCCAGTTCTAAATCGTGTGTTGTGTAGTTCTGTTCGTGAATCTTAAGTTGGCGCGAAGCATAAGCAATGACTTTATCCCGCTGCATCAACACACATCCAAGACCCTGGATAGATGCATCGCAATAGACTACAAAATCGTCCGTGCCTTCAGGCAATGAGAGGATAGGTGCGCTACAGAGTCTATCCTTTAAGTGCTGAAACGCTGTTTCCTGTGTATTACCCCAACGATAAACAACACCTTTTTGTGTCAGTAGTGTAAGCGGCTGAGCAATCTTCGAGAAGTCTTTAATGAACCGTCTATAATAACCTGCCAAACCCAAGAATTGGCGTATTTCTGTCGGTGTGCGAGGTGCAGGCCAGTTCTTGATCGAATCTACCTTGGATGGATCAACATGAATCCCATCCTTGTTTACCACGTGGCCTAGAAAGTGGACTTCACGAAGCCAGAAGTCACATTTTGAAAACTTAGCGTATAGCTGTTCCGTTCGAAGAAGTTCCAAAATAAGTCGTAAGTGTTGTTCGTGTTCCTCCTGATTCTTCGAGTAGATCAGGATGTCGTCGATGAAAACAATGACGAACTTGTCGAGATAAGGTTTGCACACCCTGTTCATAAGATCCATGAAAACCGCAGGCGCGTTCGTCAACCCGAAAGGCATGACCAGAAACTCGTAGTGGCCGTAGCGTGTTCTGAACGCTGTTTTGGAGACGTCCTCATCCCGGACTCTCAGTTGATGATACCCCGACCTTAGATCAATCTTCGAGTAATAGCTCGACCCTTGCAACTGGTCGAATAAGTCGTCGATGCGTGGAAGAGGATAGCGATTCTTCACAGTCACCTTGTTCAATTCACGGTAGTCTATACACATGCGGAAGGTACCGTCCTTCTTCTTTACAAATAATACCGGAGCTCCCCAAGGCGAAGAGCTAGGACGTATGAAACCCTTTTCCAAGAGTTTTTGTAGTTGTTTAGACAGTTCTTCCAGTTCCGTTGGAGCTAAGCGATAAGGTGCTCGAGCTATGGGTGCTGCTCCTGAAGCTAGCTCGATCTGAAATTCGACCTGACGATGAGGCGGTAACCCAGGCAACTCTTCAGGAAACACTTGAGGAAAATCGCGTACTACAGGAATATCCTCAATCTTTTTCTCTTTCTTCGATGTATCCGTAACGAGTGCTAAAACAGCTGTGTGGCCCTTTCGTAAACACTTCTGAGCCTTCAAGAAGGATATGATGCCACTCACGACACCACTCTTGTCGCCTTGAACTTCAATGGCCAACAATGTTAAATATGGACATGTTGTGATTGGACCAAATATGTAATCACGAGAATTATCAAATCACTAACAAACATCATCATTTAAATAAATAAATCATGGCTGACAAGTCCATGTTGAAGGAATTCCATTGGACCAAGATATCATGCAATCAAACCATATCCAACACATGTAATAGATTCGCAGTACAAGATTCCATGTATTCCATGCAGTTTAACATATGTTCATATAATCATACATATCATCAGTTCCGATTGGGTTTGTTATCTATACTATCACAACCCTAAACATAATCCAATCATATTTTGACAACCAAATCGACAGTACAAGGATTCATAGTCTATTCTTATTTGAAACCCTAGCCATATACAAGAGCCGATTACAATAGAGAGCAAATCAAACAGTGTTGCAGTGTACGATTTATAATAACATTGAAACACGCAATCATAACATATGCATGAACAGTTTAAAAATCATAAGATACTAACCAAGATGATGATTTGACCGCACAAGGGTTTCCGGTGGGTTCTAGTTTGCCGTCACACAGCAGAGAGTCCTCTAGGGTTTTCTTGTTTTGTTAAACGTGTATAATTCTAACTGCTCGATCCTATAAATACACGTTTTAAGGTTGTTGGGCCTACTGGGCTTTGGCGGAACAGACAGGCCGACGAAACTGAATCCCGTTTCGTCGATGATTGCTATGGCGAATCGGAATATGGCGAAACAAGTTATGTTTCGTCAATTCTATTTTGATTCGTCATTCAGGTTCTTGTTTCGTCTAAGTATTATTAAATGTTCAAGTAGTAATCATGCAAACATGTCCCACACATTCATCATATAATGTTTTACAGTTAGAAGGCAAATAACAAACATCCAAACAGTCAAAGTCAACAGTCAAAGTGCAATAAATGCGAAAGTGAAAGTCGGAAACTCGAGTTGTCACAGTCGTGGGGTTGGTGACGAAACACCAAAGTTTCGTCAAGTATGGGTGATGACGAAAGTCATATGTTTCATCGAGTAAAGGTTGTGACAAAAGCTCTAAGTTTCCCCAATTATGAGGATGCATGCTAAGTTTATAAACTCACACAGTTCCTAAGTTTATTATTGACCAAACTATAATACAATACACCAAACATATCAAACATGAATAAGTTACAGTGCAAACGAATTATGAAAACACTTTGCGAAACGAGTAACGTGTCGAGGAAAGACCTTGAAAGCTAAAGTTGTCACATTGATCATCATATGATCTTGCTAGATCATGATTAGAAACATAATCTAGCAAGATGAGAGGATGAAGATGTTGTCGGATGATAGATCATCCACACATAAAGCATGAACTTGAAAGAACAAAATGTTTTCTTGAAAAATAATGATCAAAGTGAGTAGTAATACTTGTAGATCTAAAGATTTATGGATGATTTCTAAAGAAACCAAGTTAAGAATATGAGTTTTATTTAATCTTGGTTCTTACATAAACAAACCTTATTTTTGGTGGTTAAACAAGTGTAGAAACACTTGTGTAACAAGAAGATTTCATAAAGAAACATTTTTAGAAATGATGATTACAAGTTGTAAAGATCCATATTCTTTAAAAATGAAGTTTCTAAAGAACTAATCACACTCTAGAAGGTAACAAGGCTTACTAAGAACACTAGTAAGTTCCTACAAATTTTTGCAAATATTCAAGTTCTTGAAGTAGTAGATTATACTTGTTTTTGGCAAAATTGGTAAAGTAAAGGTTGTTTATTATTGATTGTGAATTGATTATGATGATTTTTACAAAAGAAAATGATATGCTTGAAAGCATGGAAACCTCCATTTTTAGGGGAAACGATGGCAGAATTTTCTAAAAATCTAAACACTTAGAAAAATATTTCTAAACAAGTATTTACAAGTGTATTTTAAACCATGAATTGTTACATAAACTTTTCCATAATTTTTGGTTACCAAAATATAAATATTGGAGATTGGTTTTTATCAAGGTTGGAGAACTCGCTAGTCGCTAGCGGGTCGGTGAGGTAGGGACTAGCGACTACTCGGGATTACTCGGGATTAATCGGGATTAATCGGATCGGACTTTTTATGTATAATTTTAAGTTTTTATACATATATACATATATTTTTATACGTAATTTTTTTAAGTGGACAAGTTTTGACCGGAATCTGGGAGGTTTTGGCCGGAATATGTGTTTTTTCTGATTTTTTCCGATTTTTTCTGATTTTTTTCCGATTTTTTTTGTTTTTTCCCGATTTTTTCCGATTTTTCCCGACCGACTAGTCGCGATTAGGGCCGACTAGGGCCGATTAGGGCCGACTAGGCCGACTAGCGATTTTTTCACTGATTAGTGAAAAATTACTCAGTAGAGTTCCGACTAGCGACTAGTCGCCGATTAATCGCCGACTAGTCGCGATTTTTGCAACACTGGTTTTTATAAATAAAAGTGACTAAATATGTATTTAGGAAATATATATTTAGAAGACACCATGTGTGTGATTAATTATATATTTTGTGTATTAGTTATATTATTTTAGGAATTGAAATAATATAACACATCAAAATACCAAGAATCACAATCCAAAATATTACCAAAATTCGAAGGAATAAATATATACAAGTGGTACACAAAATATTGGAGAAAACCGAACTATGGAATAAGACTTACAAAATATTCCGAAAAATCTATTCACAAAGTATATTTTGATAAATAATATTTTGGACCTCAAGGAAATGAAAATATGACTTTTGCAATTACTACAAGAATATATCATATTTTTTACAAGGGAGAAATATATTATTTTTGGGCATATATGAATATATATTTTTCTTGAACTTTTAGAAGATGTATCATTTTTAAGAAATATATATTTTCTTACACAAACACGAAATACAATATTTTTGAGGTGAAAGATATATTTTCTCGAATAAATATGAAATATATCATTTTTGGAGAAAAATGAGTTTATATATATATATATATATATATATTTTCAAAGTTAGGCATGAAAATATATTATTTTTGAGACTTATGAGAAAATACAATTATTTTTGCCAAAAGAAAAATTATAAATAATTTTTCTGAATAATATTTATTACAAAATATATATTTTGGAAATATATATTGGTGGACTTTTATTACAGATAATATTCCGGAAAAATCAATACGAAATTAAGTGTAAATACTTAATGAATACAATAAAAGTACGTATTCACATACGTACAAATACACACCGGAATACTACCCTAATACATGGCGAAAATATACAAGTATAAGAATACGAATACAAATACCCCCATCCTTGGGAAGGAGACACAAGTATAAATACTTGGGAAGTATTAAGTTAAAATAGTTGATTTAACAATTATTCCAAAATTTAATAAATATAAATTAAGTTAAAATATTAATTATTTTAACAAATAATTATATAACTTGGAATAATGTCGAAGACACAAAAGAAACGTAACTCAAAGACATTAATACTAAGTCAAGGCACGACCAGCTCGTCTAATAGATCATAGTACGTTATAGGTAGTCGTGTTTACCCGAAGGAGCTTGAGTTACGGTTGTTGAAGACGCAAGACTGTGAGTTCACGTCCCCCTTTTCTTAAAATTGTTTTGTTTTATAACTTCGGGGGTGAAGTACATGTTACAAAATGATTACAAACAATTACAATTGGTATGGTTAGCTTTAGAAAGTACAGTAGATCATGTGAATGGGTAGGCGCACTCCTAAGACCATTAATCCTTGTGTTAGGACCGAGGGGCATGAGTGATAGATCTATTTGGGTGTAGTGAGCCCACACCCGTGTGGACCAGGGTGGCCCATGAGGTGACTATGTCTTACAGCCGGAGGCCTGGTACAAATCTGCTAGGTTTGAGCCTTCCTACGCCGTTTCACACATGTTAATGTATTCGCTACACATTAATTGATCTGTTCCTTACCGCTTCATACCAGTTTACAAATACATACATACTTACAAATGTTTCCAAGGATTATTCATACACACATACAAATCACATGAACTCGCTCAACTTTTGTTGATGTTTTCAAAATACATGTATTTCAGGTAATTAAGTAT
Organism: Helianthus tuberosus; assembly: GCA_030545235.1. Classification (NCBI taxonomy): domain Eukaryota; kingdom Viridiplantae; phylum Streptophyta; class Magnoliopsida; order Asterales; family Asteraceae; genus Helianthus; species Helianthus tuberosus. Next base: position 89,666,506 of record CM060404.1, read on the forward strand.
GGATCTGGCAGGTGTTTGGATGTTTCAAGTGAAGTTGAGAATAAAAGGTGTCGTCCTATATCTGAGGATTTGGATTGTGTGTCTTATCCTAGATAAGGCACACCTCCCAAAGCCCGGTTTTTAATCAATGACTTTTGTCGAGTCTTTGTGAACTCTAAAAATAAGTTGCATGGTTTGTACTCGAATTTGATGTCTATGTTTCAAACAATGTTGTTATGTTTTAAACTAAATTAATGGATGATCACCTTCGGTTTATATCACATAGTTGTTGTTATGATTGAATGCAATGATATTAAGCAAGTCACACCAAATCACGCTTCCGTAAAAGTCAGGGTGTGACATCGCGTGCCGCGAGGCCTTTGTTTCGACAGAAAGATTGCAGCCAGATGCTGCATTTTCCAGCCAAACCCATTTTTACGAAAACGAGCATAACTTGCTCATTTTTTTTATTCGATTTGACTTATGTTTCTTCCTACGTGATCGTAATTTAATTCTCCATCATATGGACTTAACATCCTACATTCGGATTAACAAAAATTTAGACCTTTAAGCCTTCGGCTTAAAATGTAGTTACTAACTTGTGACCCATTTATGTATTAATCAAACAAACATGTTGTTTGATCCCAATTTCTCATGAACCTTATATTTTCAATATTGTCTATCATATTAGGTTCAAATCCCGGGTTTATATACATTCTCAAACCCGTTTTAAATAAAATGCTTATTTTGACCCGATAAGGGTATTTAAGCATTTTTTCCGCATAATTCGTACTCCATTACTTCCTAGCATCTTATTTCCACATTACTTATCAATCGATCTTCCACCACCGCAATAATTGTGGCGGATTTAATGTGGGGATTTATATAATTTGAGTTTTACCCCTTGGATCATTATTTTACGGCAAAGACTCCTATAGAGTCATTTGACCAAAGATTTATATTTTTCACTTTTCATACTTATTCTAAGTATTTATTTAATCATAAAACTCGTTTCCAAACAACCTTTAAAGGTCGTTTGCACAATTTAGCTTACAAGGGCGTTTTGGTCCATTTTAGCATTTCATTTACGATGAAGGACTTTTGAAAGCATGTTTAACCCAAAATCCCTCTTTTTAGCTATGATTTAGTTTGAAAAGTCATTATGTTTTCAAATCACAATGACCATCATTTGAATCATTCGGTTTACTCATTAAAGTGACCAAATGTCTATTTTGACTTCATTTAACTCTCAATGAACCTTTCGTTCTAAATGAGTAGTTAACCTATTACACATACCTGGCTCGGATCAATATGTTGACCCGTTTCAATACCTTGCCTTAATAACCGCTAAGTAATATCGATGTAAATATCCATTCGATATTTATTCCTATAATCATACAACTCGACAAACCATGAGTCGATATTGTCAAAGGGTGATATTTTCACCTTTTGACCCGTTTGGTCTAAATGACCGTGTATCTTTGTGAGATGGATTTATTATCATCTCGTCTACATGACTCGCACTGGTTTACACCATATGGTCATTTTACTTATAAACCAATTTCTTAACTCTTTTGACCCATTATGGCTTACGCCATAAAGTGCCTTTCAAAAACTAACGGTTATCGTCACCGTGTGATCGAATTACCGTTTTACCCTTATTATTTATGTTGGTTTGCCCTATAAGGTAACCACCCGAAACTCTTTATTTTTTAGTCATTGCATGACTAAATAATCATATTAGCTCTTTTTAAACATTCAACATGGTTTATCATTATTGTCTTTTGTTTCGAACCGCACATGTCGTGTCGAAACATCATAATTCAAACATGACTTTCTATTATTCATAACCTATAAACCAATAGGTATTCAATAAATAGAGTGTAAGCTTTACTTACCTAGCATCCAGATTATGCTTTTCCTTCATTCTTGATTCGTTTGACCAGTTTCCTTCCCAAGCTTTCACCTAGCTCGTCAAGCGACAAACTATCATTGTAATTTGTAAGATGGTTAGACTAGTCATAATCATTCACGACTATTCTATCCTACGATCTTTATGTCGAAATTATCATTCGATCATATAAAAGGTCATTTTGACTTTTAAAAAGTCAAACTGCCTATTAACAAAAGTAATTACACGATGTAGCTTAACTACTCGTTTTATTACTTTGCTACTATACGGTAAGCATCCTTATTATGCTACCGTTTTAACTACTTATGAAATCAAGTTATTGTAATTGAATTTCATTCGATTAACACATGATGATATCAAACATCATTTTCACATACTGATCCCTTTCCTAGCAAGTATGATCATGTACTCAAACACACCATTTGTTCAAGTATTTCCTGATTACTATCAGATATAATGATTCTAATCATAATTATATCATCATATTTATCATATGATTAATACCCACTTATCCTAGTGTGGTAATTCATCAAATCATTCAATTCATAGCATCATATGTACAATTTTCACTTAGGGTTTTGTTCCTAAGCAAGTATGCATCACTATTTCAATCACAGCTTCAATAATTCATTCATAATTCGCGATTATGATGATTATTCAAATTTCACAACTTCACAAATCATCAAAATTTGACATACCTTATGATCCCCTAGCTTGGGTGATCATTAATTCACGTTTAATTGTGAATTTAGACTTCATTTAAGCCTTCAATTTGATGATTTTGTGGTGATTAGGGTTTTGAACTTCTGGGGAGTTCTTCTTGGTCGAACAGAACACACATATGTGTGTGTTTTGTTTTAAAGTTCTTTTTATTAAATAAACTTTCAAGTTTATCCACTTTGGCCTCTTATGTTTGGTTAGTTTATTATGTAGGCCACAACCCACTTAATTTCAATAACGTTCCCTCTAATTAACTAGGTTAAACATTCCTAGTTAACTTAGTGGGTCTGGGGAATTTATGACTCAGTTTATTTTAAGTCCCGTTAACTCGGGCCTTCTATAAACTTTATTTCACAAAAGCATTCTTTTTCCCTTTTTCTTAAATATTAGATTTAGTAATATAAATCCTAATATTTTCCGGGTTAATTTTACCACTAACGGTAATTTACCCGTCTTTTAGTATTAACGTGGTTTGATTACCAAACCCGTTTTTGGGGTGCTACCTTGGCGTCGATCAAGAAGGGGTTCGACTCCAGGAGATGTCGATCCCTTTAGTTTGTTGGTTATACACTTTCATCTTTCCATCTTTGGCCCTTATACTTCATAACTTATCTAAATCTAATATAAACTGACTATTAACTAATTATTCAACAACCCTTGTACTTTAGGATGTGAGGGATTAGAACTTCAATATCCCTGTCGCTGGAAGAGACCACAAAAACAACACTGTCACACCCCAACCGATAGCGGAATCATCGAGGCCTGGCACTGAGCGAAACAGATTGCTCATGAGAATCCATAACAACTATTAATGACAATATTTTTATGGTTCAATATCCCATACTATTAAACAAATAAAGCAAATCAGTCATTACAAATATTCAGTCTCATAAACAAATTCCATTCCGACAACTCAGATTTATTTGGTCAGTTTCTAAACTTCCTAACTTGTTGCACCACAACATCCAATTAACCTGTCACATACGTTAAAATAAAAGTCAATACATAAAGTAAAGGTGAGTACACAAGTTTGCATAGATATAGTATGAAAAGCGTTTACGCATAACCAGCATGTGACACGTAACGGGCGAAGCATGTAACTACCAACAATGATACAACCTAACCACGAGACTGCGTTGTAAAATATGCGCGACACATGTTCACGGAAGCGAACACGTGAAGTAAAGTAATGTGATCCCTAGCAACCCCTGTCACAACAGGTGCCGAGTCCAAACTTTAGTACTATCGTTGCTAGAGGCGGTCTAGTGTAACACTGTATAAGCATAGTAACAAGCATTCAACAAATCACGTATAGCATGCGGGAGCAGTTAGCGTTTATAAAGTGTTTGCATTGTGTGTTTTGTTTTGATATAGAACGTATGTAACACCCAAAAGTGCGTTAAACCAAAATGGGTTCGAGTATACTCACAGTGTGTGCTTAGCAAGTAAACACAATCTGGATTGGATTGGATTGAAGGGAGCGTTGGATCAGCCTGCATATGGGAACAGAAGCATAAGTCTTCCAAGTGCTGACACGGTCGAAATCAGAGTGTCGAGTGGGGTAAAAGGGAGCTAAGTGTTCAACAGTCTATCCGAATGGATGGTTCTAATCCATCAGGGCGGATGGGTTCCATCCGGACGGATGGCCATTCGGATAGTCTTTGATTGTTTGCGAACCGTAAGATTGGAAGTTTAGTTAAAAGCGTTTAAACAACAGAAATTGCCAGGGTCAGGTCATCCGGACGGATGGCCATTCAGGCGGATGATATGTGGATGAAGTTTTGTAAAATTTTCTAAGTAAAAGTTTTAAGTTAACGGAGACGGCGTGACGACGTGTCAAACAACAGAAAATATCAAATCCAGTTCATTCGGCCGGATGGGCCCCGCCCATTTGGACAAGCGAGCTGTTCTTGATGAAGATTCATGTTTGTCTTGTTAATCGGTCCATCTCTTCGGTGGAAATCAGTTTTCAGGCCGGCTTTCGACTAAGGAACGAGTCGAGAGTCTAATTGAGTCCAGATTCCATCAATGTCGTGTGAAATCCGAGGAGAAGTTCAAAACTAGTAGAAAAATGTTAAAATCTTTCATAACTAAGTTGAAAAGTGTGAAAGTACTTTGAATCTTAGACCAATCTCGATTGAATGATGCTCCTCCACAGTTTTCCTAAGCAAAACGAGTGAAAACCACCTCGAGGGGTCTAAAATTAGTGTTTTCGAGAAAAAGTTAAGGTGTGTGTGTGATTTTGATGAAGAAGATGGAGTAGAAGTGATTTAGAATGAAGATTGGAGAAGATTTGAGAGAGTGAGAGCTTACAAAAATGGCCTTGAATCGCGTCTGAGACTTGGGGAGCGGATGGGAGTGTCAAAGTGTTGAAATGAGGGTGTACGGCTAGTATTTATAGGGGGAGGGCGAGGTTTAAGGCGGTGCGAGTGGCGGTGTCTGGATGGCTCCATCAGGACGGATGGTCATCGGGGCGGATGGCCATTCAGACGGCCGGGTTTGCGTTTGTTAGTTTCCAACTTTGTTTCGTTTGCTAAGCGTTGCGTTTTATCGATTTGCGAGTGAGCGTTTGAGTGTATAAGCGTTGTGTTGATAACAACATAACATTCTAAACAAGTAACCACACAATTAACACACATAATATAAATAATCCACGTTTTGAGTTTGCGTTGAAGTAACAAGCATTTTAGATAAGCGAACCTTCACTATGGGAATAAGAGAGCGTCGTAGTTTCTTGGTCTCTAGATCCATGATTTCTACTGGCTTTTCCACAAAGTGTAGTGTCTTGTTTATTTGCAAATCTTCGAGAGGTACGTGTAGGTTTTCCTCAGCTAGGCACTTTTTGAGGTTCGAGACGTGGAAAGTCGGATGTACGTTGTTGAGTTCCTCCGATAACTTGAGTCGGTAGGCCACCTTGCCAACTCTTTCCAGAATCTTAAAGGGACCCACGTATCGTGGCGCTAGCTTTCCTTTCTTGCCGAATCAAATTACCCCCTTTAAAGGAGAAACATTTAGGAGTACGTGATCACCGACTTCAAACTCAAGGGGCTTGTGGCGTTTATCAGCGTAGCTCTTTTGACGACTCCGGGCCTTCAAGAAATTTTCTCTTATTTGGAGGATCTTGTCAGTCGTTTCTTGTAGTATCTCAGGACCATTTGAATACTAGCGTGATAACTGTTATTGTATGAGAATTCTACTAAAGGTAAATGCGAATCCCACTTACCACCAAAATCTATAACGCACGAATGAAGCATGTCTTCAAGGGTGCGGATCGTGCGCTCAGTCTGACCGTCGGTTTGGGGATGGAATGCAGTACTGAGATTAAGGGTCGTACAGAGAGCGGACTGGAATGTATCTAGAGACGCGAGGTAAATCGACCATCGCGGTCAGAGTTGATATCACGAGGCGTCCCGTGTCGATAAATGCCTTCATCGGTATAGATTCGTGCTAATCGTTCTACCTTGAAGTCTTCTCGTATCGGTAAGAAATGGGCGGATTTCGTAAGATGATAAACGATAACCTAAATGCTATCGTGACCAAAAGGTGTGGGAGGGAGTTTCATAATGAAATCCATAGCTATACTCTCCCATTTCTTCATCGGGATTTCGGGTTGTACGAGTAAGCCAGAGGGTCGTTGATGTTCGGCCTTAACTTTCGAGCAAGTTAGGCATTTTGAAACATATAGGGAGATATCCTTCTTCATTCCAGGCCACCAATACCTGGATCGAAGGTCCTGGTACATCTTGTCGGCACCTGGATGAATAGAGTATCGGGACTTGTGAGCTTCAGTCATCAAAATATCCCTGAGGTTGTTGCGACTAGGAATCCAAATGCAGCCGTGGTAGTGAAAGATGCCACTAGATTTGCTTATCAACTGGTTTTCGGAACCAAGTATCCTTTCTTCCTTCAAATTGTTCTCGAGAAAACATGCGTGTTGAGCATCACGAATGAAAGCTTCGAGGTCGTGTTGGGCTTGAACATTTCGAACACTAAGTAAATAGCTTCGTCGGCTAAGAGCATCAGCAACGACGTTTGCTTTGCCTGGGTGGTAGCGTATCTCGCAATCATAATCGTTGAGAAGTTCAACCCATCTGCGTTGGCGCATGTTTATTTCTTTCTGGTTCAAGATGTGTTGTAGGCTCTTATGGTCGGTGAAAACCGTACACTTGGTACCATAAAGGTAGTGTCGCCATATCTTTAATGCAAAAACAACTGCACTGAGTTCGAGATCGTGGGTTGTGTAGTTCTTCTCGTGGATATTGAGTTGGCGAGATGCGTACGCGATAACCTTGTCTCGTTGCATAAAAAAAAACCAAGACCTAGGTTAGAAGCATCGTAGTAAACAACAAAGTCGTCGTTCCCATCGGGTAGCGCGAGTACGGGAGCGTTGCAAAGCATGCGCTTGAGAGTTTGAAAGGCATCCTCTTGTTCGGTTCCCTAAACAAAAGGCTTGTCTTTATGCGTTAGGGAGGTGAGAGGAACGACGATTTTAGAGAAACCAGCGATAAATCAACGGTAATAACATGAAAATCCGAGAAAAGAACAAACTTCAGAGGGAGATTTCGGTGTAATCCAACTCTTGACAGCTTCTATCTTCGCGGGATCGACATGGATTCCTTAACTCATAAAAATGTGACCGAGGAATTGAACCTCCTGAGCCAAAATTCGCACTTGGAGAATTTGGCGTAGAGGCGATTCCCTTGGAGAAGCTCGAGAACTAAACGAATATGTTGCGCGTGTTCGGTTCTCGACTTCGAATAGATAAGGATATCATCGATAAACACAATAACGAAGCGATCAGGGAAGGGTTTGCATACACGGTTCATCAAATCCATGAAAACCGCGGGTTCGTTTGTGAGACCAAAAGGCATGACCACGAACTCTTAATGGCTATAACGGGTACGAAAAGCGGTTTTAGGGATGTCTTTCTCTTGAATTCGCAGCTGATGATAACCAGAGCGTAAATCGATCTTAGAGAAACAGCTAGCGCCTTGTAGTTGCTCAAAAAAATCGTCGATTCGGGGTAGAGGGTAGCGATTCTTGATAATAAGCTTGTTGAATTCCATATAATCGATGCACATTCGGAATGATCCATCCTTCTTTTTCACGAAAAGGACGGGTGCGCCCCATGGAGCTATGCTAAGGCGTATGAAGCCTTTATCAAGTAACTCCTGGAGTTGGCTAGAAAGTTCGCGCATTTCGGAGGGTGCGAGGCGATAAGGAGCTTTGACAACAGGGTTAACACCAGGGATAAGGTCGATACGAAAGTCGATATCGCGAGTAGGGGGTAGACCAGGTAAATCGTTAGGAAAGACATTAGGAAAATCACGAACCACAAGTACCTTTTCCATCGGCTTCTTTTCCTCCTCCGCTACTATAATGTGGGCTAAGAAAGCCAAGTATTCCTTGCGGAGATACTTGCTTGCTTGACTACACGCATCAACTTCAACCCCTTCGAGGATACTTCGCCATAAACACATAATTGATCACCGTTTGAAAGAGAGAAATATATCATCTTTTTGAAATAAACGACCTCGGCACGATTTTCACGAAGAAAGTCCATGCCTACTATGACATCGAAACTACCAAGTTGCATAGGAATGAGATCGATCGGGAAAACGTGATTGTTGAGTTCTAGAGTACAATCACGGAGAACGGAACTGACGGTGACGGTTCTTCCGGTGGTAACTTCTACATCGAACGTCGTTGGGAGGTTAGCGCGTTTACGTTTTAGGAGCTTTTCGAATTCAAACGACACAAAATAGTCATCGGCTCCAGTATCAAATAAACACGAAGCATAAATACTGTTAACAATGAACGTACCATTGGCAACGTTGTTGTCAGTCTGAGCCTGGCAGACGTTGATATTGAAGGTTCTTCCACGGGCTGGTTGTTGTGGCTGCTGCTGCTGCTGAGGCTGCTGTTGCTGTTGTTACTATTGTTGCTGCTGCGGTGGTTGCTGCTGCTGGGGCTCTTGTTTCACGATGCGCTGCGGGCAGACGTTAGCAAAATGGTTAGGGTCACCACAGGTGTAGCAGGTTCGGGCATTAGCAGCGGGCGCTGGAAATGCTGGGTTACCCTGAATAGCAAGAGGTTGAGCTGGTGGTGTTGGAAGAGCTTGACCAGCTTGCTGGTGGGGGCCTGAGTGGCAGTGAGCAGTGAAATGACCATATATGTTACAGTTTGCATAGAAACGACAGTTGACCCCTGTCGGATGATGATAAGTGCAAATAGGGCACAGAGGGTGGATACCAGTGTAAGCATGCTGTCACACCCCAACCGATGGTGGAAACATCGGGGTGCGACACTGAGCAAAACAGATTGTCCAGGAGATTCCATAACAACTATAATTACCAAATATTTAGCGTCATCTCCCATACCATAACATATAAAGTAATACAGTTATTACAGACATAGTTCTCAAAGACAAATAATTTTTCCGACAACTCAGATTTTTATTTAGTTTGTTTCTAGACTCCCCTAGCTTGATTCCACAAGGCAAGGCATAGCATGGCATCCTAAACACCTGTCACATACGTTAAAATAAAGTCAATACACATAGTGTAAAGGTGAGCATACAAGTTTAATAGCATATAGTATAGCGAAAGCGTTTTAAGCATAACCAACATGTATGACGTGGGGTGCGAATCTAGTACGTTATCGACAAAGATACTATCAATACCAATGACTGGGAGTTCTAGAGTGCGCAACACATGTTCACCACTGCGAACACGTGAAGTAATAACCTTAACAACCCCTGAATAAACAGGTACTGAGTCCAAACTATAGTACTATCGTTGCTAAGGCAGGCAGACAGTAATCAGTGTGTAAACATAAAATACAAGCATTCATCGAGTCACGTATAACATGCGAGAGTGGTTAGAGTTAAAAGTTTTTGCATTTCCTTGTGATTTGATATAAGTAACGTACGTAACACCCAAAAGTGCGTTAAGAAAAAAGGGATCAAGTATACTCACAGAGCGTGTTTAGTAAATAAACACAGTCTTGGATTGAAGGGAACGCTTGAGTGGTTAGCTTGATCAGAGAACGATAGTGTAAGCGTTGAACAGTGCGTTAAACAGTGCGCCGAAAAGACGAGTGAGCGAACAGTGATCTGAGCGGATGACAGTCCGGACGGATGACTATTCGGTCGGAGGGTCATTCGAGTGAGTGGGTTTGTTTGTGAAATGTTTGAACTTTGAAGTTTTCGTTGTATCATTTTAAAAGATGAGGAATATCTCTATATGTCCAGGCATTCGGTCGGATAGTCATTCGGATAGATGGCCGTTCAATCGGATGAGGATTCGAGTGAAAGCTGATATTCCTTGAAGTTTTGAAAATTGGTTAAGTGTTTGAAGTTACAAGTCACTTGGTCGAATAGTCGTTCGATCGGATGGTCGTCCGATCAGACGACTATACGTTTGAACGACTGTTTTGTTTGAAATTCAGTTAAGTCAAAAGTTTTACGGTTTAACCGAGATGGTATGACGACGTGTCAAAAAACGGAAACCACATCAAGTCCAACTCATCCGATCGGACGGGAATCACCCCGTTCGGCCAGACTCAAATGTTCTTGACGGAGTTTCATGTTCAACCCGTGAATCGGTTGTCTCTTTGATAGAAATCCATTCTCAGCTCGGTTCTCTACTAGAGAATGAGTAGAACACCTGAACAAGTCTGGATTCCATCGGTTTTCAAGTAAAAATGAAGAATGTTTGAAAAAAATAGTTTAAAACACTTGTTAAATGTTTAGATTTAGACGAAGTCAGTGTAAAATCATGTAGAAATCTGTTAGATTCGAACCGTTCTTGCTGAGATGAAGTCATACTCTAAAGTTCATGACAACCCATGATGACGTCACCCTAGAACAGTCCCAAATCAGGCGATTTCATGGTTAAAATGTAAGATTTGATGGTGAAAATGGTGAGAAAGTGTGTAATGGAGATGGAAGTACAAGATTTAGAGTGAAAACTTACAAGAATCGTGAGAAATCGAGAGAAAAGGGCTTAAGAGTGCACTGGTCAGACGGAGCTGTCACATCAATGAACAGTTGATGTGACAGGAGGGGTATTTTTAGGGGAAAGAGGAGAAAGGCGGTGTAGAGCGATTTGGTCGGACGACTGTTCGATTGGATGGCCATCCGATCAGATGGTCATCCGGTCGGATGTCCATTCGATCGAATGGTCGTTCGGTCGGACGGCGCGTGAGGGTTAGTTTTCCAACTTTCGTTTCGTGCGTTGTGCGTTGCGTTTAAGCGAGTTGCGATAGTATTACACATTAGTTACACAAATAACATAACTAACCTAATAATCATAAAGTAAACTTGCGTTTCGTGTTGCGATGCGATGCGATAGAGTTGCGATTGCGTTTGCGAATAATATCCCACAACGTATAAGCACAGACAAGTAAAGCACATAATAACATACACACGTAAAAACAATATCCATAACTCCGATTCGAATTGCGATGCGGTGGCGATGTGATAGCGTTTAGTATAGCGTTTAGTTACTTTTATCGCATTGTTACTTCACATATTAATAAATCGTAGTTTAAAATAGCGTTAGTTAACACATATCGATTATCGGGTCTGCGAGTACAAGCAATAATTAAGCAAGAAATGTCAGATCTGAACGTAAACCTGACATTGACCTTGGCTTTGACTTTGACTTGTACTTTGACCTTGACTTCGGAAAGTCGGGTTGTTACAGCCTCCCCTACTTTAGGGAATTTCGTCCCAAAATTAAGGCGTAGGCGTAACGAATAGTTGAGCCTATTTAGCCTTCATATCACTCTCGAGTTCCCAGGTGAACTCGGCGCTGCGTTTGCCTTCCCAGTGAACCTTCACTATCGGAATGCGTGAGTGTCAGAGTTTCTCGGTCTCTCGGTTCATGATCTCGACTGGCTTTTCCACGAAGTGTAATGTTTCGTCCACTTGTAGATCCTCAAGAGGGACATGTAGATTCTGGTCGGCTAGACACTTTTTGAGGTTCAAAACGTGGAAAGTCGAATGTACGTTACTGAGTTCCTCCGGTAGTTCGAGTCGGTAGGCCACTTCGCCAATTCTTTCCAGAATCTTAAAGGGTCCAACATATCGTGGCGCTAGCTTTCCTTTCTTGCAGAATCAGACCACCCCCTTCCAAGGTGCAACCTTTAGGAGTACGTGATCACCAACATCAAATTCAAGGGGCTTGCGGCGTTTATCGGCGTAACTCTTTTGACGACTCCGAGCTTTCAAGAGATTGTCTCGTATCTGTTGGTGCATACATCTGTCGTCTTCGTCTTATGTCGAGTCTCAGTCTCGTTGCGGATCTGAAAGAGAATGATGTCATCATCTCTCATGATGACATCATAATGATGAAGTCATCATTGCATCATGTCACAAGAGACAAAATAGTGTTGAAAGCATTATATGAGATTTCGCTCATGTGACAAGCCTGATTTCGCTTTTGTGTCATAAGTCAGATTTCGCTCATATGGTAATTGTGAGGTTTCGCTTATTTGTCATGTATGTAAGAGCGAAATCTGTTAGACTATAAATAGGGTGTATGAGCGAAATCATATTCATAGTTCTAGGTGTTGTCTTCCGGTGAGCCACGAAGTGCTGCCGAAGTGTCGTCAGGTTGTAAACGTTATCCAGATCAATAATATCGACAGTTTATAGTGAATACGTGCTGAATTGTACTCAGTTTGTCTGTTTCCGCCGTTCAAACTGAGATAAACTCTTCTAAGCGACTCGTTTAGGTCCGAATTCGATCCTACAATTGGTATCAGAGCCAGTGAAGAAGAGTTCTATACAATTCAGCCGATAATTCTGTTTCTACACCATTCTTTTTCGAAAATCAAATTTTTTTTACGGTCAGAATCGGTTTATATTCACACAATATGTTCGGAATTGATAGTTAACAAAGCTTTGAAAGTTTCATGTCCAAATTCGAAGTTAAACTGGTTATTTTTGAGGTTTCGCTCGTATTGACTCGTGAAAATGATGATGTCATCAGCTAGTTTCGCTCATCTGATCACCTAGTTTCGCTCATATGAACAAGTTGGTTCCGCTCATTTGAACATACAGGTTTCGCTTTTGTAAACATAAGGTTTCGCTCTTGTGTCACAAAAATTGAGAGATTCGGCTCCAAAATGTTTAGATGATCAGAACCTTTTCAGTCTGCATGTGATAATTAACTGAGTTGTCAGCCAGTTATAAATTGCGGTTCAATGAGATGTTAGTGGACAAAAGTCTTGCACGTGATATTATCTTTTCGAGTCTAGTAAATTGAAGTTACTTGTTACATGTGAAGCCGTGTGTCAGCATCATTCATCAATTAATGTGAATTCAATAGAGTTGTCGGCCATTTATTTGCATGTGAATTGAGATTAGGATCAAATAGTTTGAACATCACCGACCCATGTGTTTTGACTAAAGGAATTGTCAGGAAGCATATATTGATCGGCCCAATGAGATAATTGTTGCAAGAATTGTTGTCAGCACTTGTGAACTCAAAGTTATCAGCTGATTATATTGAAATTGATTAATTCATTATGTACACACTTTAATCAAATTGTCAACCCATATTTCTTCCGGCCCAATCAATTGTTTACTGTTTCGAACGACCCAAGTATAGTGTTGTTTGATTAAAGTTCACGGCCCAAGTATAGTGTAGTTTGATTTTGAGCAGCCCAAGTTTTGAAGGTCCAAACAGTGTGGTCAGTTCGCGTGAAAAAGTTCAATTCATTTGAAAGATAGCCCAGTTCATTTGAAAAGTCTATTTTGTGAACATTTGACATCGAAACATGGATTTTGAAGAATTATTGGCATATATGAATTATGAATCTCAGCAGTATATTCCGATAAAGCAAGAAGGAGAAATAGTCTCAGCAAAAGAAGTTGTTAAAAAAGTTTCAGTTTTTGATCATTCGTCTGATGAAGAGAGTGACAATTATGAAGAGGAAATCCGGGAACTTGAATATCTTAAACAACAACTTCCATCTGATCAACGTAGTGGAAAGTTATTTTATGCCGATAAAATTGAAAAATTGAAAGAAAAACAAGATGCAAAAAGAAAGAATCAAAAGGCAGTTATTGTTAACGAGGAGATCAGAGCTGAGAAAGAGGTAAAAGCAGCAACAACAGAAAAGCAAATCAAACCTAGTGTGAAAAGGCAGGTTGAACAAGTTCCATCGGTCAAGGTTGAGAAAGTAGAATCTGAAAAATCTGTATCTGTGAATCCTGAACCAGAGTTAAAGAAAGAGGTTGTAGAAGACGCACCTATCTTTGATCATTCATTAGAAGAAGAGAGTATGGATGAAAGTGTTCATGAGGAGAAGAAACAGGTTGAAAATATTTCAGCTTTGAAGGTTGAGACGAAAGCTGAAGAGAAACAGATTTCTGGGAAATGCTTGAACTGTGAAAAATCTGAGACAGACAATGCCAAACTCTTGAAGAATGTAAAGAGTTTGTCATTAGAAAACAAAAATCTTAAAAAATCAGAAAATGTTTTGAAAAATCAAATACACAATTTGGAAAATGAAAAAATAAAAATTGAGAAAGATTTTCAAAGTCAAATAAAAATTTTAGAAGATGAGAGAGATTTGTTTGGTAAAAACAATCTTGAAAAACAATTTGAAATTAATTCTCATCTTGAAAAGATTATTCAACTTGAAAAGGAAGCAGAGTGTGCTCAAAAGAAAATCAGGGAATGGGAAGAAAAGTTGAAGGTTTTTGTGAATACTTCAGCTATTCCCTGTCCTAAACCGGTTAATTCAGTTCCAATAAGTGACGATGTCACAAACTTTGACAAAGTCAAAGTTGAAGATTGCGATGAAAAATCTGATGATGAAAACGAAAAAATTGAAAAAAAGAATTTTTTTTTGAAATTAAAAGAAAAATTTCAAGAAACTGTTCCGCAATCAACTGAAAAGGGAGAATGCTCTAAGCAAAAACCTTTGAAGAAGAAAGTGGAACAAAAACAAAAAGAGAAAATTTTGAAAAATGTTCAAAAAGAAAATAAAAGTTCATCGGATCAATCATCCAATCGCAATCAAAAATTACAAAAAGTAAAAAATGAAAATTCAAAAATTGTTGGTAATGAGTGGTGCAGGTCGGACCACAGAGCTCAAAGGTCAAATCTAGCTTACAAGAGGAGAGATGGATATCACCAAGCTAAACAGTGCTATGCTCTGAATGTTTGGACTGAGAATGGTGATTGGTACGATAACAGAGTGTGTTACAGATGCGGCTATCAAGGACACATTGCTGTTAACTGCCAGAGTTGGAGGTTTGAGTCAAGAAGATGCTTTAACTGCAACATCATTGGCCATATTGCTAGAGATTGCCCAATGAGATCAAAGGGAAGATCGAGGGATGAATCTCAGAAGCAGGTGAAGAAACCAGTCAATGTCAAGCCCAAAGAACAGAAGGTTCAAGAACCTAAAGTTCAAGAAAAGAAAGTGAAGCTTTCTCAAGGGCAGAAAGACAGACTGAGGAAGAAGAGGAAGAAGGCGAGAGAGTATCTCGAGAAGATTTTGTCCTCGGGTTCATCTGTTAAAAATAAGAGTTCTGATGAATCAACTCCCTCGATGGCAAAGTCAAGCAAGACGAATTCATCAGATACAAATCTGAGGACAAAAGAAGAAAAGAAGAAGAAGAAAATGGTCGGCGATGAATCTGACATGTTAAAGTCAGACAAGCCACCTTCAGGCGATGAATCTGGTGTGGTAAAGCCAGAAGAGCCATGTGTTGAGGTAAAAGTTGAGAATTCTGGTCTAACAATGGATGCTGCAAATTTTCCACCATTGTTGAACAAGAATTCAAAATCACCCAAGGACCGTCAGGCTTGGGTGAATCTGTTTAAATGAAAAATCTGACTTGCCGGAGTTCCCAGGTTGGTAAGCGTGGAACATGAATCGGCACATTTCTTGAGAAATTCACGAAAGTGATTTCGATTTAAAAGTGGTAAATCAGGGACATTAATTTGTACTTGATTTTCTACAAGTGATGTTTGAGGATTGATCTTAAAAATGTTAGTTTTTACAAGTGATTGAAGAATACAAGGTGATGAATGATCCCCATGTTTGAAAAATGATTCACAAAACTAATTTTCCGGAAAAACCATTTTGATTAAAACAAACTTAAGTGTTTTGAAATCATAATGGGAAAATAGTTTGTTGTGAGGGGGAGTTCTGATTGTTTATGCCAAATGGATGGCGAATTGAAGTGATTCGATATCAGTTGTCACGTTGTTTGTACAGTTTGTTTTCAAATTTCCTAAAATGTGTTTGCATTTTAGGGGAGTAAGAATTTCTGAAAATCCAAAAACATTTGAAAAATTTGAAAACGGCAAAAACATGATAAAATGCAAAAACGAGTTTTGTTGTCAAAAAGAGGAAATGATAGTAGATCAGTTGGACTGTCACAGCATGCTAAAGAAATGGAAAGATATAATGTGATAAACGATCTTACTAAAGATGTGACGGTAGGCTCAGCTAGACTAGTAGATTTGCGATAACGATACAAACTTAAATGAAAAAGCCTAGTTCTAGTGGGAAACATGGTCGAAAGCATAGTACTTAGTTTTGTCCTTCTTGATTGTGTGTCTACTCAGTAATCGCTGATTGTCGAAAGACATAAAACTGGTTAAGTTTGTGAACTTTCACAACTTTGCTGAAAAGTCACTGTGATTTTGTGTATTTCATTTTGTAAAGATTTAAACTTGTTTTATTTCTTTATTTTGTTTAAGCATCGGACATCCTCTGCGTATACGTGAGTATCGACCTGGATGTTGTTGCCTAAACATTCTGCTTTATTTTCTTTGGTGTTTCGTTTAAGCTTTGGACCTCCTCTGCGTATACGGAAGTATCGACCTGGTGGTTAAAGCCTAAACAACTTCAACTTGTTTTATTTTCTTATTTTGTTTAAACATTGGACTTTCTCTGCGTATACGGAAGTATCGACCTGATTGTTAATGTTTAAGCATTCTGCTTTGTTTTTGCACAAATCACAGTTGATAAAAGTTTAAAGGCATTACTTGAGATAGTGTATTGCATGATGAGGGGATATGCTGAGATCGTGGGGTCCATAAGAATTTAGTGCTATCTAAATATACCTTAACGTATCGGTAAGCTTTTCGAAAGTTTTTAGATTGAGTTTATGTGGACAACAATATCGTCAATCAACGTGAATCGTTTAGAACTTAAAATGTTAAAGCTTAACGGTGCTAGTGATTGGTCACAAAAACTGATATAATCCTCTTACGCAAACTCACAAAAATATGTTTGTACATATTTCTTTACTGCATTTAATTTCTGTTATTGCATTTATGTTTCATATTTTGAAAAATACAAAAAGATTTTCGACAACTGATGTTGATGAGCTGATTTTCAAAATTCCAAGTGCTAAACAAGATGCACTGGTTTGGGAGTGTGAGTACTGAATTGAAAAATTTTGATTTAAGAAAGAAAGTGAGTTTAGTTAATCAGGGTCATTAATTTGAACTTGATGTAACTATTTCTAGTAAGTTTTTCTTATTGATTTAAGTAAAAACTTATGTTTTGGTGAGAAGTGTGCAGGAGATGTGCTGAACAAGAGTTAAAACCAGGATGCAATCTCAAGGTGATAGCTAATTCCAGATGGCGATCCCATCATGATGAGAGGGGGAGTCTGACGAGGTTAGAGCCAAAGAGAAGATTCTGGTATATGCTAAGAAAGAAAAGAGACTGATAAAGACTGAAGATGCGAATACTCGACACTTAAGACTCGTCAACATCTGAGGGGGAGTCTGTTAGTGCATACATCTGTCGTCTTCGTCTTATGTCGAGTCTCAGTCTCGTTGCGGATCTGAAAGAGAATGATGTCATCATCTCTCATGATGACATCATAATGATGAAGTCATCATTGCATCATGTCACAAGAGACAAAATAGTGTTGAAAGCATTATATGAGATTTCGCTCATGTGACAAGCCTGATTTCGCTTTTGTGTCATAAGTCAGATTTCGCTCATATGGTAATTGTGAGGTTTCGCTTATTTGTCATTTATGTAAGAGCGAAATCTGTTAGACTATAAATAGGGTGTATGAGCGAAATCATATTCATAGTTCTAGGTGTTGTCTTCCGGTGAGCCACGAAGTGCTGCCGAAGTGTCGTCAGGTTGTAAACGTTATCCAGATCAATAATATCGACAGTTTATAGTGAATACTTGCTGAATTGTACTCAGTTTGTCTGTTTCCGCCGTTCAAACTGAGATAAACTCTTTTAAGCGACTCGTTTAGGTCCGAATTCGATCCTACAGTATCTGGAGGATCTTGTCAGTCGTTTCTTGTAATAACTCAGGACCGGTAATTTACGCATCTACGATCTCGTGATATCCAATAGGTGATCGACATTTTCTTCCATATAATGCCTCAAATGGTGCCATTTGAATGCTAGAGTGATAACTGTTGTTGTACGAGAATTCGACTAAAGGTAAATGCGAATCCCAATTACCACCGAAATCTATAACACACAAGCGAAGCATGTCTTCAAGGGTTTGAATCGTGCGCTCAGTCTGACCGTCGGTTTGGGGATGGAAAGCAGTACTAAGATTGAGAGTAGTACTGAGACTAGAGCAGATTGAAAAGTTTCCCAGAGGCGCGAAGTGAATCGACCATCGCGGTCATAGATGATGTCACGAGGTGTCCCATGTCGACATATGACTTCGTCGGTATAGATTCGTGCTAATCGTTCGACCTTAAAGTCTTCCCGTATCGGCAGAAAGTGGGTGGATTTAGTAAGACGATCAACAATAACCCAAATGCTATCGTGACCTGATGGCGTGGGCGGGAGTTTCGTAATGAAATTCATAGCTATACTCTCCCATTTCCACATAGGGATCTCGGGTTGCACGAGTAAGCCAGAGGGTCGTTGTTGTTCAGCCTTGACCTTGGTACAAGTCAGGCATTTCGAAAAGTAGAGAGCAAAATCCTTTTTCATTCCAGGCCACCAATACCTGGCACGCAGGTCCTGGTACATCTTATCGGCACCGGGATGAATAGAATATCGGGACTTGTGGGCTTCAGTCAACAATATCTCCCGAAGATTATTGCGACTAGGGATCCAGATGCGATCGAGATAGTAGTAGATACCATTCAATTTGGTGACAAGTTGGGTTTCAGCACCACATTTCTTCATTTCCTCTCTCAAGGTATTCTCAAAGAAGCATGCGTGCTGAGCATCGCGAATTAAAGCTTCGAGGTCGTGTTGGGCTTGAATATTACGAACGCTATGCAAATAGCTTCGTCTACTGAGAGCATCGGCAACGACATTTGCTTTGCCTGGGTAGTAGCGAATCTCACAGTCGTAATCGTTGAGAAGTTCAACCCATCTGCGTTGGCGCATATTCAGATCCTTTTGGTTCAAGATGTGTTGTAAGCTCTTATGGTCGGTGAAGACCGTACACTTGGTACCATAAAGGTAGTGTCGCCAAATCTTTAACACAAAAACAACTGCATGAACTCGAGATCGTGGGTTGTATAATTCTTCTCGTGGATCTTGAGCTGACGAGAGGAGTACGCGATAACCTTGTCCCGTTGCATAAGAACACAACCGAGACCGAGGTTAGAGGCATCGCAGTAGACTACAAAGTCGTCGTTTCCATCGGGTAACGTGAGCACAGGGGCGTTGCAAAGCATGAGCTTTAGGGTTTGAAAGGCTTCCTCTTATTCGGTTCCCCAAACAAAACTCTTGTACTTGTGCGTAAGAGAGGTGAGAGGAATAAAGATTTTAGAGAAATCGATGATAAATCGACGATAGTAACCTCTCCAATCTGAGAAAAGAACGAACTTCGGAAGGGTTCTTAGGCGTAATCCAACTTTTAACTGCTTCAATCTTCGCGGGATCGACATGAATACCTTGACTATTAACAATATGACCGAGAAATTGAACCTCTTCAAGCCAAAATTCACACTTAGAGAACTTGGTGTAGAGGCGATTCCCTTGGAGTAGTTCAAGAACCAAACAGAGATGTTGCGCATGTTCGGCTTTTGACTTAGAATAGATCAGGATATCATCGATAAACACGATGACGAAGCGGTCGAGAAAGGGCTTACACACACGATTAGATCCATAAAGACTGCAGGGGCGTTAGTAAGACCAAAGGGCATAACAACAAATTCATAGTGGCCGTAGCGAGTGTGAAAAGCGGTCTTAGGTATATCTTCCTCCTGAATTTATAACTGATGATAGCCAGAGCTTAAATCGATCTTGGAAACACAAGTAGCACCTTGCAATTGATCAAACAAATCATCGATTCGAGGTAAAGGATAGCGATTCTTGATAGTCAGCTTATTGAGTTCCCTATAATCGATGCACATTTGGAACGATCCATCCTTCTTTTTGATGAAAAGGACAGGTGCGCCCCATGGAGAAGTGCTTGGGCGAATGAAGCCTTTATCAAGCAATTCTTGTAGTTGACTGGAGAGTTCGCGCATTTCGGATGGAGCGAGACGACAAGGCGATTTAGCGACGGGGTTAGCTCCAGGAATGAGGTCTATACGAAAATCGATATCACGAGACGGCGGTAGACCAGGTAAATCATCTGGAAAGACATTAGGAAAATCACGAACCACGAGCACCTTTTCCATTGCCTTCTCTTTCTTTTCCTTCTCCGCTACTACAATGTGTGCCAAGAAAGCTTTGTATTCCTTGCGGAGATACTTGCTTGCTTGAACACATGACATGAGTTTTAGTTCCTTCGAAGCGACTTCACCATAGACACAGAGTTGATCACCGTTTGCAAGAGAAAAACGAATCATCTTTTCGAAACAAACAACTTCAGCACGATTTTCACGTAGAAAATCCATGCCTACTATGATATCAAAACTACCAAGCTGCATCGGGATAAGATCGATTGGGAAAACGTGATTGTTGAGCTCAAGAGTACAATTACGTAGAACGGAACTAACAGCGACGGTTCTTCCAGTGGTGATTTCTACGTCGAACGTCGTTGGGAGGTTAGCGCGTTTACGGGTTAGGAGCTTTTCGAATTCAAACGATACAAAACAGTTATCGGCTCCAGTATCAAATAAACACGAAGCATAAATACCATTTACGAGAAACGTACCATTGACAACGTTGTTGTCAGCTTGTTCCTGGAGAACGTTGATGTTGAAAGTTCGTCCATGGGCTGCTTGCTGAGCTGGCTGCTGCTGCTGCTGTTGATGTTGTTGCGCTGGTTGCTGCTGTGGCTCTTGCTTCACCACTCGGTTTGGGCAGACGTTTGCGAAGTGGTTAGGATCACCACATGCGTAGCAGGCTCTTGCATGAGCATTGGGAGCAGGAGCTGCTTGTTGACCTTGAGGAGCGGAAGTGGAGCTGGCAGCGCAGGAGGAGCTTGAATTGCTTGAACTTGTTGATAAGGACCAGTGCGATAGTTCACGGTAAAGTGTCCGTAGATGTTGCAGTGGACACAAAAACGACAAGCGATCCCAACTAGATGATGGTAACTACAAGTAGGGCACAGAGGGTGAGGACCAGTGTACGCAAGTTTTGAAGGAGGTGCGTTGGTCATGGGAGCGGCGACTTGGCGATTCTGGTTCTGAGGTTGAGCAGAGATAACATTGAGAGGAGCGGTAGTGACAGCACGGTTCTTATTGCTGTTGTTACTCTTGCGCTTGCGGCATGAAGACTTCGAAACTTGAGGTGAGGCGGTTTCAGCAGCGGGAGTAGCAGTGACTTGATGGAGACTTTTGGTGGTGTTCTTGAAGTAACCAGCCCGAACTCGCTTGTCATTAATCTCTGCAGCGAGCTGGAAGGTCTTCTCGATGGTAGTAGTCTTGGCTGCTTTGAAAAAATCGGCAACACAATCAGGTAAAGCGCGAATATATTTATTGATTGTGATGTCGGGAGTTGAGACTTGGCCAGGACGGATGATGCTGAGCTGTTTAAAGCGAGCAACAAGACCATCATTGTCGCCACCTTCTTGTTTGATATGCCAGAACTCGTCTTCCAGCTTCTGGAGTTCATGTGGGGGACATAATTCTTTCATCATGACTTCCTTCAATTCTTCCCAAGAAAGTCCATAGGCTGCTTCGTTCCCACGCCTGTTGTGCTCTGTTGCCCACCATTCCAGTGCCCTAGAGTTGAAGACTCCAATAGCGTTAACAGTGCGGAGGTTGTCTGGACATCCACTTTGACGAAGAGTGACTTCAATCGTGTCAAACCATTGAAACATTACGCTCAGCCCATCCTCGCCAGTGAAGTCTTTGGGTCCACAACCTTTAAATTGCTTGAAGCTAAAAGTAGCTCACGGCGAGTCGGTCTTTGACTTGTCAGAGGACTTGCTGGCGACCTCATTGATTTCGCTGACGATTTGCAGAATGACCTTGTCCATTTCCTTGGCGACTAGCGATGCAATACGTTTGTCAGCGTGGTTACGGCGGGTAGCGCGAGATGTGTGTGATCGTCATAGGATTCAGACACGATTTTGATTAAATCGAGTATAGTCTAGCGTATCTCCAAAAGCTACTTTATGTAAAGCACAGGAACACGTCCACACATAGACACATAACCACGTAGGCACTTAATCCACATAAGCACGTAAGCACAGAAGCACATAAGCACGTAGTCCACATAAGCACGTATTTTGCACGTATTCATCTTCCTATTTTGCACGTATTCACCTACATATTTTGCACGTCTTCACCTATCTTTCACAGCTGCGAAAAGCGATCGAGAGTTGCGAGAGCGAGTAGCGATTAGCGGGTAACATAATATGCGAAAGTCTGCGATTTGTTAGTGTTGTGTGATTTGTGTGTGTTTGCAGAGCAAGAAGTGTTGAACCGAAACCATCATTATAGAGCACAACACTCTATATCTCAAAACACCAACAAAACATGTAACCACATAAAGACTCATAAAATTGTTAACTCATAAAATCAACGATTGCGGGCTTGAAAAATTGTAAGACCCTAACACGATTTAATTGAAAATACACAGCGGAAAATATGAACCTTAAAATTTCTTTCTTTATACATGTCCTAACATACTTAATAACCATTTAAGGATAACTCATTTAAAACAATTTCATCATTCATCTTTTAATTTATATATTTCAAATATAACATGTGACTACGACCAAGTGACCATCCTTCCATACAATCCACGTTCTTTGACTCGATCTTCACCCGCTTGTCCCTTGTGATTAATGGTAATGATCTGTGTAACCTGTGGTCACCATATACATTCACATTATTAGTACTTGGTGACATTAAGCGTAATCTAAAATACGTAATTAAACAGCCATATCACGTTCCATTCTTAAATGCATGTCATCCGGGTAACTCCCTGACTTCCAATTTTACATTTCCGTGTCAATCCTTTAATGATCTAACAATGATGTATCTGCACTTCATTTCATTCTCCATAGCAACTTGATTAGTACCATTTATATTTGTACGCATGAAACATGCCTTTGAATGTACAAAATATATTCATTAGTACATACTAAATCTAAAATGTGTGCTTACATATTTTTTATCCAAACCTTACATACACCTTGAAATTCTATTACATTCGGACTTACTAATAGAGCCACCTATAAATTCGTACTACATATACTCAATGTAAATTTTATTTATATACACATGTACAACCATAATCATTCAATTTCCTCCAACCACATTACTTTGTTAGGCACACCATTTTCCGTATATACACCATTTTCCGTATATAAACATGCTTACATATTAGTTTCGTCCCTTAACACGTGACATTCTTTGTTCGTTTGACCCGTTCATGACGGGTAAACACTTTGACCATTCTTTCACTAAAGCACTCTTTGTTCATTTGACCCGTTTATGACGGGTAAACACTTTAACCAATCTATTATATCATCATTCTTAATACTATTTTAAATCATCATGCTGTACTAATTAATTATGCTGCTGTAATTCAACATTTTCACCCTTTTAACTTTCGAATCAGGTTTTCAAGTAAACTAATGAAACGTAGCTTATTGAAATAGCTCTCCAGGCATATAAAGAACGTCTCCATACGATGTATACATGAATTTATATGAATTTTACAAAAACAGGACAGCAACACGTTTTGCTTCAATCAACATGCTGTACTAATTAACCATGCTGCTGTAATTCTGCATTTTCATCCTTTTAACTTTCGAACCAGGTTTTCAAGTAAACTAATGAAACGTAGCTTATTGAAATAGCTCTCCAGGCATATAAAGAACGTCTACATACGATGTATACATGAATTTAAATGGTTTTTCTAAGATCCTGCTGTCACAGGAAATATAATACGAATTTTAATTCCGGAAATCATTTACTAATGCATGGTAAATTTTGCTTACACTCGTACCGGGTCGAAATGACCCGTTCTTACTTTCTTTAAAGACATAGCAACCAAAGATACAATCTAATGGGTTTAAAAGGCGGACATACTAATAATTTTATATGCATTCTTAAAATAGAAGTAAGACTAACTTACCTTTGCCCGTAGAAAAGTCGTCACCATTTCCACTTGTTTGCCATGTTGTCTTCCAAGCTTTGCCATTCCTAGCTTGGAAACAAGTTTATTCCTTTAATCATTAGACTATACCTTGTGGTTAAACAAGCCATTCAGATATATTGATAATAATCCACATACTTTTCTACAAGATTATTGACTATATAGTCAACCCGTTCAACCCATTTATGAAAATACTTGCACCATCCATTTTCATGCATATAGACACTTTAAACACACCTTAACAATCCTAACCATTCATCCAAAACAACATTTAGTGTTTAGGCAACGGGTATATGGACAATCATTCATGTTAAGTTCATCATACACATTCTTTTCACTGCTGTACATTCTGTACAGCAGCTGTTCTCGCCCCATTTTCGCATTTATACGATCTGAATTAGCTCAATATGTTCACATACAAAATGTAATACGCTCTGATAGCTTTCCAACCATATATGATATGCCTTAAACCAAGCTACGGTTGATTTTATATGAATTTTTCAAAACAGATACACAACAATAATTACTTCCAATCAGCTTTGCTAATCTTTTGGAATTATGAACCAAACTCAACTTTAAATCCTCAATTCATGTTCATAATTTATGATAAGCATCATAAACATGTTAGAGATCATATGATACAACAATTCTCACAAATTTCTACATATAACATGAACCACATTGAAACTACACATGCTTAAATGTATGTGTGCATTAGCTAATAATTTAAGCATTTCATCAAACACTTGGTGTGCATACTACTTTCTAAGCACATAGTACAAGTATCCTATGCTCATTTTCCCTCTTCTTGTTTTAATTAGCCAAATACAACTAAACTTATAACAACCATCCTAAAATATTTTCGACACCCCTAATATATTTACAATATCCCGTATACGATAAATAGCCCTTAAATACCTTTAATTTTATAAAATAAAAATAAAAACAATCCAGGTGTCGCTCGCGGGCCGCGAAGACTCTCTTTTCGTGCTACGCGGGGCGCGACAACTAGGCTACGCAGCCTCACCCGGTGCTGCCACGTGGCGTGATCGTGTCAAGTCTAAAACCAACGAATCAGCATAGCTAGAACCTACATCCCTACGTCGCAGGCTGCGAAGCCCTTATCTGATCCTTACGCGGGCCGCGAGAAAGTCAATTTCCAGCCCTATAAATAGAAGCCATCGACCACAGTCCTAACTCGCTCAAACTTTTTCTTTCTCTCTCGAATTTCTATAGCGTAGAAGCTATAATTGGGTATTATACCCCCTAACTAACGAAGTTCTGCCCCGTTGTAAGTATTATAACCCCGGCTACGTATTAGACACGCTGCCCGATTGATCTAGTGCTCCGTAACGGCTGTCGAGGTTCTGCCCGACGTAGTCGTTGGAGTTCTATCTCGGGGAGGGTATTACTATTGTAAATATTGGGTTATTATACTAACGCGTGTGCATTGTTTAAATTATTAGATTATAACGAGGAAACCACCAGGAAAAGTCTAAACTAGCAATGTGAGTAATCTCCTTTTTGTAAACCTTTTTGCAAACTGTTTTTACGAAACCTCAATTGTTTTACATTATAATTAACAGTGATTGAGTATTTGTAATTCTACAATTATCGTCGGTATGTTGGGGTTTTGTATACAAAATTTGTTACTACACTGTGAGTAGTAACATGACCACAAGTCGGGTCGACAGTACCGTGGGTGGTAATTAAAGTAGAATAATAAACAAATGTAATTGCTGATTGCCCTCAATACTGTACAAGGATAAAATCTGTTGGGATTCACTCACCAGTATTTCCCACTGACAAAATGTTTTTAAACGCGTTTCAGGTAACAAAATGTCAAAGCCAAAATAGAAGCCAGCTGGAGAGCACTGAAGGCTTGGAGAAATGTGGCTATAAAAGTTACCTAAATAAAGAAAGATGTTTTATTCAATAAATAAGGTTTATCCTTATAAACGTGTTGTAATGAAAACTTGGGAATTTCCCATGTGTTTAATATTAAGAAAATATGGTGTTTTACTCTGATAAAATATTTCCTAACTACGGTCCTGATGAAATTTCCGCTGCCAAATAATGATAAACACCGATACCACCATCTCTGAGTAGGCCGCGGCCGCCCGCCTCCCGAGGCAGGGGTCGGGGTTGTGACAGAATGTGGTATCAGAGCTATGCCACTGATTCTAGCCAAAGAAGTGTTCTGCTGACACTAAAATCGTCAACTTTGTTAGGAAATAATCAATGAAACTATGTGCATACGTGTAGATTATTATTTTGTGTTATTTGATAATTTGTTAGTTTACAGTATGATTGATCAAGGACCTTCGGACGCTTACCGTCAACTGTCCAACTCTCCTAGGAACGAAGGAACCTCTTCGCAGTCAACCCCCTCGGGGTATTCGGGTGACACCGAAGAAGGAATTTTCGTGTTCAAGGCTCAATCTGAGGAGCCATTCCCTCGTAAGAAGAGAGGATGGTTCAGCAGAGGAGATCATGAACATAGAAAAAGGATGAAGAAGTTTCAACAACAGCGGGCCTTAGCAGCGGCCAATAGAGAGATGAATATTCAAACCCAGGATATACTTAATAGGAGATTAGCTAATTTTCACATATTAGCTACTACCGCTGCAGACCCTAATCTAGATCAACTCATAGCACCCCAGTCTTTACCACTATTTCCTACACAACCTATGGAAGTTGAACTAAACCCAGCTAAGATTCCTAGGGTATCTGCACCCCCTCCACCAGTTTACGACCCTTGGTTTGATGACCTCAGGGATTACCAACCCCTTTACCCAATAGAGGAGCACATGCAAGACCTAGTAGGACCCTATCCTGACTTGGATCCCCTAGACCCATATTATGATAATGACCAATACATCAGGGAGATTTTAGAGAATCCATACCCACAAGAGGAACCGATGCTACAATACCCAGATCCCATACTAGTACCCGCACCACCCATGAGCACTGAAAATGTGCAAGAACTCCGAACCTTTGGTGAGGAGATACTAGAAGGAAGTGAGAGGATGAGACAGATAGGGGAACGACTCGTCTGGAAATATGACGAGCGTAATATGGAATTTTGGATGGATCCACATTAAGTAGTAATAGTAATAATAATAATAATAGTATAATATATATATATATATATATATATATATATATATATATATATATATATATATATATATATATATGCGTGTATGTTTGAAAAAAATTTATAATAGTTATAATATATATATATATATATATTGTAGTACAGACCATCTTGTGGTTAGTGATGCATACTAGTATTATACTTTAGTTTCAGTTGTATTTGTACTAAATATGGATACAAAAGAGTAAGTCGCAATGTTCGACGATTTTGGATCAATATGTTTGTTGTGTGATTGTTTGCATTTGATAATATATTGTGATATTAATATTTGGTAATTGTTTAAAATCCAGACGGCCGACGATGCAAATCGAGAAAACCAGAATAATGAAAATCAGATAAATAACAGTGCTATTCGACACATTGTAACCCAAGAAATTAGAGATGCTATGCCAGCTATCATTCAAAATGTTAGGGAAGCATAAATAATAATAACAGTAATAATGGAAGTAAGCGAACACATACTGAACCCGGTTACAGCGTGAACAATGGACAATTACTTCAATTGCCAATTCCAAAAAGAAGAAGAACCATGTCTTATGGTTGCTCTTATAAGGAATTCTGGTCCTGCAAACCAATAGAATTCTCTGGCAATGAAGGAGCCATTGCAGCTCTACGCTGGTTAGAAAAGACTGAAACAGTCTTAAAAATAAGCAAGTGTGCAGAAGAGGATAAGATAATGTTTGCTTCCAATCTGTTTAAGAACTCAGCTCTGGAATGGTGGAATACTATTCTCCAGACTAAGGGAAGTGACAGGATATATAGTATGGAATGGAATGAGTTTAAGAATATGGTTGAAAGGAAATTCTGTCCTCCTAATGAAAAGGAACAGATAGCTAATAAATTCTTAAATCTTAGAATGACTGGAGTAGACAGCAAGGGTTACACTACTACATTCTTTGAATATGCTAGAATAGTGCCAACCCTAGCATCACCAGAACCAGTGTTAATCTCCCATTATATCTGGGGATTAATTGGTGAAATTAGGCATGTAGTCAAGGCAGCTAGACCACCAACTATAGAAGAAGCTGTAGAACTAGCGAATACCTTGACTGATGAATTGGTACGTACACAAGAAGAAAACCAAAGAAAGAACCTAGCCCAAAGGCTTACCCAGGAAATTCGCTACGGTAATTCCAGCCGTGGGAAAAATATAGGTTCTACCTCTACACCTTACTGCAAAGCTTGTAAGAAAAAACATTCAGGAAGATGCTCCACCTACTACAACTACTGTAGGATACTAGGACACAAGGAGGAAGATTGTAGGAATAAACCTAGTAATGGAGTGTGCTTCAACTGTGGAGAAAAAGATCATATCAAGCCGAATTGTCCGAAACTAGCTCCAGCCATGACCAACAAGACTACCAAGAATGCTAGAGCATTTGTTCTGACTGCAGAAGAAGCCAAAATGATTCCGGACGTGATCGCCGGTACGTTTTTAGTTAATGACGTTTTTGCTAAAGTATTATTTGACTCTGGTACGAACCAAAGTTTTATTAATACTTCATTTTGCAAAATTCTCAATCAACCATTAACTAAACACCAACAAGAATGTTTAGTAGAAACAACAAATGGAGAAACCATTAAGATTACCGAAATCTTGCAGGGAGCAAGAATAGAAATTTTAAACCATAAGTTTATTGCAAATCTTTACCCAATGAATCTGGCAGGATTTGACATTGTATTAGGAATGGATTGGTTAATAGCCAATAAAGCCAGTATTCTATGTGATCAAAAGTCAATACAAGTAAATTCACCCAAAGGTGAAAATATCACAATTAAAGGAGATAAGCCATCTAGACACACAAAATTCATCTCTGTGATGAAAACTGCAAGTTGTGCAAAAAAAGGATCAATAGTGTATATGATTTCCATAATCATTAACACAAAAGGAAATGAATTAAAAGATATTCCTGTAGTATCCCAATTTTCAGATATATTTCCAGAAGAACTACCAGGGCTACAGCCGGATAGAGAAGTTGAGTTCAGAATTCATCTGCTACCAGGAACAACGCCAATTGCCAAAGCACCTTACCGTTTGGCACCTGCAGAAATGCAAGAGTTAAAGAAACAGTTAGACGAACTTTTGGAGAAAGGATTTATACAGCCAAGTTCTTCGCCTTGGGGAGCACCGATCTTGTTTGTCAAAAAGAAAGACGGATCAATGCGTATGTGTATTGATTATCGTGAATTGAACAAGGCCACGATTAAAAATCGGTACCCATTACCAAGAATCGATGATCTGTTTGGTCAATTGCAAGGAGCTCGATTTTTCTCAAAGATCGATTTACGCTCAGGATATCAACAATTAAAGGTACACGAAGAGGACATTCCTAAGACCGCTTTTAGAACAAGGTATGGCCATTATGAATTTACTATCATGCCATTTTGTTTAACCAATGCCCCAGCCGCATTTATGGACATGATGAACCGAATATGTAAACCATATTTGGATAAATTCATAATTGTCTTTATAGATGATATTCTCATTTACTCTAAGAGTCAAGAGGAACATGCAGCGCATCTGCATGCACTTTTAAATTTACTGAGAAAAGAGAAGCTTTATGCTAAATTTTCAAAATGCGAATTTTGGTTAAAAGAAGTGCAATTTCTTGGACATTTAGTTAACCATGAAGGAATTCATGTGGATCCCACGAAGATTGAAGCGATTACTAAATGGAAAACCCCTGAATCACCAACCGAGGTTAGAAGTTTTCTAGGATTAGCCGGTTATTATAGACGATTTATCCAAGATTTTTCTAGAATAGCCATTCCCTTAACTAAGTTAACCTGTAGGTTTGTTAAGTTTGAATGGGGACCAAAACAAGAAGAAGTCTTTAAAATTCTTAAACAAAGATTAACCAACACACCCATACTAGTGTTACCAGAAGGAACTGAAGACCTTGTAGTCTATTGTGACGCTTCTAAGTTAGCATATGGATGTGTGTTGATGCAACATCAAAAGGTTATAACCTATGCCTCTAGACAACTTAAGAATCATGAAGAAAATTATACAACCCATGATTTAGAATTATGAGCTATAATTTTTTCCCTTAAGATATGGAGACACTATTTATATGGAAATAAATTTGTTGTCTCCACTGATCATAAGAGTTTAAGGTACATTTTTGGGCAAAAAGAGCTGAATATGAGACAGAGGCGCTGGATGGAATTTCTTAGTGATTACGATTGTAATATCCAGTATCATGAAGGAAAGGCTAACGTAGTAGCCGATGCTTTAAGTCGAAAGTATCATGAAAAGCCAAAAATAGTACGTTCTCTTAAATTAAATCTGCAGATAGATTTAAATGAACAAATTAGAGTCTCACAAGAATCAGTAATCAAGGATGATACTGAAAGATTAAAATGTATGATTAAGGAACTAGAACAAGGAACAAATGGAATTTGGAGATTCCATAAGAAAAGAATGTGGATACCTAAACTAGGAAACCTACGCCACCGAATATTAGACGAAGCCCATAAGTCTAAATATACAATACATCCTGGAAGTGATAAGATGTATCAAGACTTAAGAAAGAATTTCTGGTGGATATGAATGAAAAAGGATATAGCAGCATATGTTGCCAAGTGTTTAACCTGTTCACAAGTCAAAGCTGAACATCAGAAACACTCAGGTTTGTTGCAACAATTGGAAATGCTAGTATAGAAATGAATTGGTAACAATGGACTTTGTTACCAAATTACCCAAGACATGAAAAGGTAATGATACAATTTGGGTGATTGTTGATAGACTAACTAAATCTGCTCATTTCTTACAAATGAAGGAAACATTCGGTATGGAATAGTTAGCCAAATTATATGTAAATGAAATAGTTTCATTACATGGTATTCCTTTATCAATTGTTTCTGATAGAGATAGCCGTTTTACTTCTCATTTATGGGCAAGTTTCCAAAAAGCAATGGGAACCAAGCTAAATCTAAGCACCGCTTATCATCCACAAATGGACGGACAGAGCGAAAGGACAATTCAAACAATGGAAGATATGCTTAGAGCTTGTGTAATTGATTTCGGATGAAGTTGGGACGATCATTTACCATTAATAGAAGACAAAATTGCAGAAAACAACCTTTATGTTTGCCCCAAACTGCACTTTATACCTTTCACTATGAAATCCGCAAAAATCAACCTTTATGTTCATGTTTTGCTACAGGTTCAACCTTTAACACAAACACCGTTAAATTTTTCTGGTTAACTCCCCTCACATGCTTTGCATGTGAGGGTATTTTGGTCTTTTCAAATCCTTATTTAATTTGTAATTTTTTAAACCACAAAACAATTAATATGAAATAGAGTTTAATAAAATTTAAACAGACCATGCTCTGTTTCGTGTTCCTAAACAACTGTGACGCAATCGGACGACCGTCGGACCACCGGCCAGTGGAGTTCCGTTCTTATTCTTTTGTTTGAATTGGTCATTCATATTACTTTACTTATTGTTAATACATAAAGCTAACGAATCTTATTACATGTGATTAATAAATTCTTTTAATCAGTATATGTGATGAAGAAACGGTTAGAAACATGTTTGAATTGGTCATTCATAAAATCCTTAGTTAATTTGTATTTTTTTAAAACCACAAAACAATTAACATGAAACAGAGTTTAATAAAATTTAACAGACCATGCTCTGTTTCGTGTTCCTAAACAATTGTTCGCTAACAGTTTGAATGAATTGAAGCTGCACCATGAGTTTTTCATCTCCGCAACATGAGTTTAATATTCCGTCCATGAAGTTCAATATACCTGATAAAGTAACTCTAGAATAGTTAGAATTCGATGAGATGAATCGATCGAGATCTTCAACGACGATTATCAATTTGCTTGTGGTTTGTAACAGAAGCATTTTTAGATCTGAATCGTCAACAACTTTTGATAAATCGATATAGTAAATATCGTACGAGAGGTGTTTCGCCATTGCTGCAATGAAGCCTGATTTTCCGGTGCCAGAAGGTCTGTAGAGGAGATAACTCTGTTTCCAGACGCGACCTAACCGGTGATAATACTATTTCGATTTCAGAAACGATTCCAGATCCGATTTCACCGTCTTTTTCAGATCTGAATCGATCGCTGTCGTTTCAATTGTTGCCGGATGCGATAACTTAACGGAACTCCACTGACCGGTGGTCTGACGATCGTCGGATTGGGTCACAATTGTTTAGGAACACGAAACAGAGCATGGTCTCTTTAAATTTTATTAAACTCTGTTTCATGTTAGTTGTTTTGTGGTTTTAAAAAAATACAAATTAAATAAGGATTTGAAAAGACCAAAATACCCTCACATGCTTCATGTGAGGGGAGTTAACCAGAAAAAATTAACGGTGTTTGTGTAAAAGGTTGAATCTGTAGCAAAACATGAACATAAAGGTTGGTTTTTACCGATTTCATAATGAAAGGTATAAAGTGCAGTTTGGGGCAAACATAAAGGTTGTTTTCTGCAATTTTGTCTTAATAGAATTTTCTTACAATAACAGCTATCACACTATCAATGCTGCACCTTTCGAATAACTTTATGGACGAAAGTACCGAACCCCAGTCTGTTGGGCAGAAATCGGAGAAAAACAATTGTCTGGACCCGAGATTGTACAAGAAACTACGGATAAGATTATTCAAGTCAAGGAAAGAATAAAACCAGCATGCGATCGACAAAAGAGTTATGCTGATAACAGGCGAAAGCCATTGGAATTCCAAGTAGGAGACAAGGTATTATTAAAAGTTTCTCCTTGGAAAGGAGTGGTAAGATTCATCAAAAGAGGAAAGCTAAGCCCCAGGTATGTTGGACCTTTTAAGATTATTAGAAGAATAGGACCTGTAGCTTATCGGCTACAACTGCTAGGGGAAATGGCAGGAATACATGACGTATTTCATGTATGCAATCTCAAAAAGTGCTTAGCTGATGAATCATTGATAATACCTCTTAAGGATATAGAGGTAAATGAAAAGCTTAAGTTTATAGAAAAGCCTCTACAGATTGAAGACAGGAAAGTCAAGAATCTCAAGCACAAGAGACTAGTTCTAGTCAAAGTGAAATGGGATTTCAAGAGAGGACCAGAATACACATGAGAACTTGAATCAGAGATGCAAAGAAAATACCCACACCTGTTCCAGTAGACCTCGAGGACGAGTTCTAAAAAAAACACAGGGTGGTTACTTGAATATATACCGGCTGCTTGCTGCAAAACCTTACCTTAATTAAAGGTTTAGCAGCTGAACTGATTGCAATTTGACAACTCACCTCACCGGCCCTATACTTTTGTGCACTTTGATTTCTTTATGTTTTTTAAAATAAAAGGGTTTGATATTTGATAATCCCGGTAAATATCCCATCCCATCCCATCCCATCCCATGCATAAAAGTTTTAGTCTTGTATATATATAAAATAATCCCTTCGTGTTTCCTTGTAATAATACATACATTATATGCCCAACAATGTTTAGTGTAGAGGTTGAACTTGCATACGTAGCACTAATTTACTCCATTGGATCCATCTCGGTAAGCTCTTATGCTCCAAATACCGACACCGAGTTATGTGCTAATATTACTTACTACTTTTTTGCGTCATTTTTTCCTGGTCAATTATGAATTCACTTACACGTCCTTTCTCTTTCCAGCGAAAACTAGAAACACCTAATTAACAAATATATATTTCTCTTCTTTTCACATGAAAATAAATGGGAGAAAATATATCTTATTTTTCCCGACACCTTACAACCAACCAAACGAAAGAGACTAGAATGATAAGATAAGACTACCCATTTTCTCACCTGGCCTCAATATTTTTATAAACTTGGAAAAATTATTTTCTTTACAAGGTATGGTAGGAAGGTGCCTCGTCTCTATCCGATCCAAGAGTTAAAGAGTTCAAATTCTAAATGGTTATTGATCGAGAGTAAAAGTTAGGATTATCATGATCATTCGTTCTTTCAAAAATCAATTTCTTTACACACAACGATATATAGCTGTTAATAAAATAAAATTGATTATTTATGAATTAATTTCAAAACTTTAACCTTTCTTTGATTGCCAATGTATCGTTAAGAAAAAATAAATAAATTATTTTGTGCGGATGAAATTGTTTTAATGTGCATCATGAGTTTTTTTTTTTAAAACAAACATGTAGAATTTTTGGGAGGGCCAGGTTTGAATGGAGTATACTTTCATGGTGACTTTAAATCAGTGGCGGACAGTGGCGACGCTTGAGATTTCCGACCGGGGGTTTGAAAACGTATATACCAAAAAATTTCTATAAAACGAGGGGTTGAAAACGTACGTATATACCAAAAAATTTCTATAAAATGAGGGGTCGAAAAAGTATATACCCAAAAATTTCTATACGAAAACTACATACTCTCTACTGCTGAGCGAAAAGTTTGGAGGGTCGATCGCCCCCTCCCGCCCCCACTATGCTTCGCCAATGGTGGCGGACATAGAGTGTTAATAGGGGTAGCACGAGCTACCCCTCAACCCCGTCTCCGTAGTGTAAAAATACCCCTTAACTCCATTTTCATAGTGTAAAAATACCCCTCAATTTCGTATCTGTCATATAAAGGATACCCCTGATCCTAAAAAAATTAGGATACCCCTAACTTTTTAGGCTAGTTCCGCCACTGCTTTAAATGAAAGACGATCGATGGATATGACATGATACCATCCTGTTGTGACCTGTGGATATATTATATAGTTAAGGAATGAAGTCATTGATGTAAAAGATTGTCGTTATCAATAGTGAAAAATAGCTATGTGACCACCATCAAATTACAAAAGACATGAAAGAAGAAAGATTCCTAACATGTCAATTAATGTAGGCGGTACTAGCACTCACACTTCAATCTGCCAATAATTACACTACAAAATATAACTGTTCAGTTTGTCTATCAACATACGTGTATCAATGCATGCATGGCCTTTTTTTCATTTTATCTTTTACATGAATTACAAACTACTAAACAGTCAACATATCAAACAATTCGGAACCTATACAACAGAAAGATGCTAACAATGAGAAGAGAGAATACAGCATGGAGTTCGCATAGGTTTTTCTAGCATAGTCTTATTACTCTAGCAAACGAAATAATCATGACACAACTAACTATAATACTAGAAAATAGTGACACACTTCAAAATCTAGCAACTTCTTCCACCAGTTCTAAGTGTGCATGTACGATTCCATGAAATCCGCTTTTTAATCTAGCTTTGAGTGGCCAGAATAACCATTAATGATCAACAATGGTGACTCTCCAATTAGACTGGACGGTATGGGGGCCGGCTTAGGCCCGGCGAGGCCTGGCGCCGGTCCCCCACACCGCCCCCCTCCCTTCCGTTCCGTCGTCCCCGGCTCCCCATAGACGGAGAGGACGGGCCTCTCTCCTTCACTCACATATACCTATACATACATACATGACGGTGACGTGGCGGCCCATCCTCCACCCCCTAGGTCCATCACCCTCAAGCCCTTCCTACGTGGTGGTGACGTGACGGCCCATCCTCTTGAGGATGGGCTCTCCATACCCTCTAATCATAGCATTCCAAGATTGTTAAATTATGTTTTCTGACACCAATCTCCATTCTTCCACAGCAGGCATCATGAGAATATTTTTTTAATATTATTACCTTTATTTTTTTATAGTGGTTATTATTATTTTTACTATTTCCATATTATAAATTAGCAACAATTTGTTGCTTGAAGGTGTTGTACATCATGCATTTGATTTTTCACTTTTAACCCAAAGGTTTTACCTTTTGCGTTTTAATCCTTTTTCTTTTTTAACTTTTAACCCAAAGCTTTTCATCTTTTACAATTTAACCGCAATAATTTTTTATTTTCAACTTTGGTCCCCCACAGTTTTCATCTTTCGCAAGTTTTTTGTTTTACATTTCGTTCTAAATTATGCGAGTTAACACGTCATAACATGCGTGTGAGGTTCAACGTATTTTCGTCATTTTTTTCCGTTTGACAGGCGTATTGCGACGAGTATATTTCCCCGTTTGACGGATTCATCGCAACGCGCGTGTCCTAGATCGACTTATTTATTATTTTCTGTGTTTTACGTTACATTCTAACTTTTTCGCATTAACACACCGCAACGGGCGTGCTTGGTTCAATGATTTTATGTCTGCTTTTCATCCAGTATAATTTTTTCCTTTATTATTTATTTTAGTTTTACGAGTTTTTCTGATATTGGTGGTCGCTAGCAGTGATGTGACATTGGTGCTACTTGACACGGTTACATGCATATTTTTATGTATGTGTTTCGATTGCTCTATTTTTGACGTAAATATTTTCTAGAAACGAGTCAGATCAAATATTTGCGTGCATATTTTTATGTGTGTTTTGCTATAAATTCGAGTTTGTCTACGTTTCAACGTAAACTATTTTGGAAAACGATTCAGGTCAAATACACTTTTGTTTTTGTGCTTTTTATGTATGTTTCATAAATTTTGTTTCGAACCGACTGGAGTCATATTTTACTCTTTCCTTTTTTCAAAAGGTCTAATTAATCCGTTTTGATTACATGTGTCGGTTTTTCCTTTATACCCGCTAATGTTTTCCATATATGAGCTGGGTCACATATAATACGTTATGACCGTACGGTATAAACTCGATTTACTTTACGTTTTGATCCAATCGCAATACTTATATAGGTCACATCGAGCACAATCAGATACGTCAAAACGTGCATTTTCATATGATTAACGCATAACATAACATTTAGACTAATCCATTCTATATTTGCGGTGTACGCTCGTTAACTTTAATTCTTATTGTAATTCAGATGTGTATGTATATATGTATGTCTATGTATGTATATATGTATGTCTCTCCGTGTAAATTTGTCTATGTATGTGTAATGTGTGTATTTATATGTATGTATATATTTGTATATACGTATGTGTCACTCTGTGTACAATTTATCTATGTATGTGTATATGTGTATGTACTTGTGTGCATGTGTGTATGTATTTATATGTGAGTGTATGTACTTGTATATGTATGAGTGTAAATTTGTGTATGTGTGTATGTGTGTGTATGTATGTATGTATTTCTATATGTATGTATGTATGTATGTATGTATGTATGTATGTATATTTGTATATACGTATGTGTCTCTCTGTGTACAGTTTTTTATGAGTTTATGACGTTTACACCAACCTTATTCACCCCAAATTGAACCTTACTCAGATATAGGGATGAGCATGGTACCGAACCGGTATCGAAAAACACGGAAAACGAGTACCGGTACCAAATATAACCGGTACAGTACCGGTATTTATCGGTAAATCAACTAAATCATCGGTACTGTACTGGTACCGGTACCGAAAACCAGGGAAAATGGGTACCGGTACCGATACTATACCGAATATAACCGACTCAGTTTGATATCGGTACCCTGTATCGCCTAGGTTGGTGTTTGTAACAATCCGTACTTCGGTTGTTCCTGTTTCGATCGTATTTCTTTCATAGACACTTGTACTTTTGGGATTCGATTAACGTTGCGGGTTAAACTATATTTTCAACGCATTTTAAACACATATTACAACACTTACTTAATCGCGATTATCGCATTTAAACGCAACTTATAACGCTTACTACTTAAAACGCGGATTATTTATATTATGTGTGTTAATTGTGTGGTTACTTGTTTAGAATGTTATGTGGTTATCAACGCAACGCTTATACACTCAAACGCTCACTCGCAACTCGATAAAACGCAACGCAACGCTTAGCAAACGAAACAAAGTTGGAAAACTAACAAACGCAAACTCGGCCGTCCGAATGGCCATCCGCCCGGATGACCATCCGTCCTGATGGAGCCATCCGGACACCGCCACTCGCACCGCCTTAGACCTCGCCCTCCCCCTATAAATAATAGCTGTACACCCTCATTTCAACACTTTGACACTCACATCCGCTCCCCAAGTCTCAGAAGCGATTCAAGGCCATTTTTGTAAGCTCTCTTTCTCTCTCAAATCTTCTCCAATCTTCATTCTAAATCACTTCTACTCCATCTTTTTCATCAAATTCACACACACACCTTAAATTTTTCTCGAAAACACTGATTTTAGACCCCTAGAAGGTGGTTTTCACTTGTTTTGCTTAGGTAAACTGTGGTGGAGCATCATTCAAACGAGATTGGTATAAGATTCAAAGGATTTTCACACTTTTCAACTTAGTTATGAAAGATTTCAACATTTTTCTACTAGTTTTGAACTTCTCCTTGGTTTTCACATGTAACACCTCAAAAATTCATGTCCAATATTATATTGACACGTGTCACGGGCTTTGAACGTGTGAAAGAATACTCTAGAGGGACTAAAGTTGACAAACAGAGAAAATACATGAATGAAAGGATTCAAAGTGTCAACAATGAATAAATATACTTCACAATAGCCCCACATGATGTTTATATCCTTAAACGAATAAATCATGGATCATACGAACCTAATCGTGAAAGAAAGTGAGGAATTACAAACTACAGGGGTTAAATGTGTCAACATGTTTAAAGTATACCTCTGAGTGACCTTTTAGCAAACCCGAAGCTTTGTAATGATAAATTATACTCACTAGAATATGTGATAAAAATTTCACCAAGTTTCGTTATCGTATGAGAAAGTTATGACAATATTCGTATACGAATGGTTAAAAGCGTCAACGTTGAAAATTTATGACTTATGGGTGATCACAAAGTTAACCAAGGACTTAACCAAGTTTGTAAAAGTCTTAAGGCCCTTAAAAATCAAGTTAGAGGGATGGAAATGCAAAATTGGAAGTTAAAACCACGCATACAAGGACCAGGGACCAAAAATGCAAAGATTGAAACTTGTTTGGCAGGTTATGGAAGGCCATACCGGCCGCGTAAGACCTGGGTGGTCTCTTACGCAGGCCGCCTGAACCGCCCAGTATCAGAAAAGTGCGAACAGCTGCCAGTTCAGGTCTGTAACCGACTTTAAAGGGTTGTTTTCTTATACCAGGGGCTCCCCAATGGTATTACATGAATAGAGGGCACTTGTCTTGATCTCATAACATCAGTAGAGTTGCTTGGCATGATCCTAGATGATTAAAATTCATATATATAGAGCCCCTTAGTTGCAACTCTTGTGCCATTCATTTGCAAACTTTCACAAGTCCACTTCTGGAGCTCCTCTGATCAGCAACCAACTTCTCTAGGATCCATAAGCGTACTTAGGACCTTTGTGAGTGTCCTTAACCCTTTCTAATTCAGTTTAGCTTAGTTAATTAGCTAAAAGTCAAACCGTCGTAATTAAGGTTTGACTTCGAGATTAATTAAAATTTGTTCAGTCAAATCTCGAATTAAAAGTACCTATAAGTAGGTATTTATGTGGGTAATAAACCCTTAAAAGGGTATCCTCCGATTCCCACTCTAACTAAGTCAATTATCGGGTCAAAGCTAACTTTAAAAAGTCAACAGAATACTTATTATCAAATTAATACATAATTAGCAATGTAGGATCCATATAACCTGTTTTATCATTAATGTAACTTGGTAATTAATGTAAGAACATGTCTAAACATGTTCAACCCGATAATTTTCAGTAGAGACCCGGTTTGGAACCGAAAGTCGCATAGTTTGACTTATACTTTGACTTTCAGTTCTGACCCGTTTAAGCCTAGTTTAGGATTGCCTTAGAGCTTCTTTTGAACCTAGTTTCATGTTAGTATAACCCTCTGTGATTATACACCTTGGTTCATTAGTTGTCTAATTGTTATGCAAGTTTCCGTTAATTGCCTAAATGTTGACTAATATGCCCTTTATACCTTAAAATGTGATTTTTGAAAAAGTAAAAGAGTAGACACCTTAGTTACTGATTTATAAACTTGTACTCAAAATTTGATATCAGTTTGAGGTCTAGATTAGGAGTTATGCTCATTAGCGTAATTAGAAGGTTTTTATGAATTAAATGGCATAATTAGCATCTAGCCTATCTAAACCCGATTTTTAATACCAAACTTTTTACCTACTAATATAAAATAATATTTTGGAATTTTTAGAGATTTTTAATTAATTTTAGGCTGAGCATAACATAGGGTTGTAGCTTTAATTCGGTTAATGCCGGTTTTGCCCTTTTGAGCTATAAAATGAGTTTTACAAATCCTTTTTACCCCAAACCTTTTTCTACTGATTTTATATGATAAATAAATTATTTGAGCCTTCTGGAATTATAAAAATATCAGCTTTCCTTTGGAAACCCGGAAATGGCTCCAAATCGCCTTTTTAAGCGTTTTTAACGCATAGTATGTGTCAAAACTATTTTAAACATATAAGGGTTAATGCCTACTGATATATTCAGTAAATTTTTATATATTAACAGTAAGCAAAAGTCTTAAACTCAGATTTCCAGTTTTGACCCTTTAGGCTTATGTGAAATGACCAAAATGCCCCTACGGTGCATAGTATGGTTATAATTAATAAATTTCACATATATATGAT
This sequence comes from Helianthus tuberosus, assembly GCA_030545235.1. Classification (NCBI taxonomy): domain Eukaryota; kingdom Viridiplantae; phylum Streptophyta; class Magnoliopsida; order Asterales; family Asteraceae; genus Helianthus; species Helianthus tuberosus. The sequence goes on from CM060404.1 coordinate 89,707,232, forward strand.
ACCCTACTGTTATAACTTATTAAGTTAAGTATATTTACTGATTAAATCAGACATGGAACTCAGATTACTAAATAATCTCTTTTATAACCTTTAAAATGACCAAAATGCCCTTACGGGGCATAGTTTGAGTTTAAATCCGTTTTGGGCATAATGGAAGATATCTTACTGATGTCACGACATATTTAAGGCATATTAACTTAGGAAACTTATATATGACTCATATGGTTACTCGTTACGCACTTTTCGCGTTCGGATCGGCTTATGTGACTAGTTTGCATATATTAGCCGAAACGGGTCAAACCATATCATTTTTGTCTCAAAATCCAGAATGTGTTTAAGTCACCCATATTAAACAAGCATACAAGCTTGTCGGGTCAAAACCACATTCTAAATCGGTCTTCACCTTATCATGCGTTTGGACCGTATCTTCCTTTAAAACTAGCCGGTCTAAGCTTAAGCTTAAACTAAAGACCCGTTAGGATTCTAATAGGTTATTAAAAACCTTCGTTCCAGATTTAGGAGCCCAGTAAAAGCTATCTGTACTTGCTGATTTGATATACGGCTGGGATTGAATTTATATTTAAGCTCAGGTAAAATACTCTTAACTTATTTTCCCTATATGGGCTTGGGATACGGTATTATAATAATACCGCTTGGTCGGGTATGTAGTCATTTAAATCGGATTGTGATTAATGTATTTACATAACTCGTTTTATTCTGTATTATTTGGTGTATGGCCCTTGGGGGTTAAATGACCATGTCCCGGATATCCTTGGCATCATTCGAAGAAATGGCCACGACCTAAGCACGGGGTGTAGGCGTACACCTGACAGATGCATTATGTAAAAACTGGTAATCCACTTTAAGGAAATAATCCTTGTGGGCATTATACCTGTGGCGTGTCAATTAATCTAGACCGGCCCTACAAACCGGTCCTAACGGACGACAAATAAATAAATCTGTATACAAGATTATTTTTAAATAATTGTCCCAAGTTATAAAATATTTTTGTGCCATGTGCATTCAAATCAATTTTCAAACTCTTTTCAAAATGAGTCAGTTATTTGTATTTAACAGTGTAAACTGACGTATTTTCTCAAAAGGTTAAGTGCAGGTACTACTCGAACTAGGCTGGCTTTCTCCTAGCGTCCACAATAAGTCTCGCAAGCTTGGACGTCATAAAACTGTTGAACAATGTTTCCTTTTTATTTTGATCCGCCTGTGGATCTGTTTCAACTATTTGTGATACTTATTATTACAATTTATTAAAGTTGAAATGAATCTATCTTTTGCTTCCGCTGTGCATTTATATATTGTGTTGTTTTGACTATGATGATATCAACTACGTCACGATACTCCCCACCGGGCCCACCGGTAATACGTGGAAATATCGGGGTGTGACAGGTTGGTATCAGAGCCAACACTTAGTGAATTAAACACTAGCCTTTTGTGTTTAATCTCAGTTACACAATTGCACATTCCTCGAATTTTCGAGTCTAGACAAAGAACATAGGACAAATCCTGATTTTTGTTTTAATTTGTCTTTTATATTATTCTTTGTTGTTTTCTTTGTTTATGTTGACAGGTCTAAATATGCTGCCAAGATTCTTCAGAAGGAAGGGAAAGTCACCTGCAACAAGCCATGACCAGGAGGCCGGGCCTTCTCAAAGACGGACCTCACCCGTCAACATATGCACCAGTCCACAGGGAGACTGGAGAGCACACCTACAACCAGCGAGGCGATCTGTGTCGTTAGCTTCGTCACCTTCTTACTTACACTCGTTTGGACCCCACTCAGAAAACGAACCCGATAACCCACAACCTTCGTTCATTCCTCTCCAACGGTCCAACTCTCGTCACTCCTTTGACAACCCGTCCCAGATCTTCCGAAGCCGGTTCAACCCGGCAAACTACCTTGAGGAACCATTGGGTGTTAACCCATTGGGACCTGAAGATCACTTTTCCGGAGACCACGCCATGGATATGGACGAGGATACCGACCCTACCGAACCACCAACCGGTACCCCCACATATCCCATAGAAATTTCTGATGGGTCGTCTTTTCACGGATCACCTTACCGTGGTCCAGATAGCTACCAAGCAAGGTTCGACTAGTTTGAGTGGTATTTCACACCCCCTTACCATTCATCGCCTTATCTGCAGCAGCAGCAACAGGATCCTTCTGGGGATTCACGCTTTGTGGCAGTTACTCCGCCACCACCACCACCACCTCAGCAACAGCCTCCTGAGCCACCGAGACGAAGGAGAATGAACGCACGGATGTCCGTGCAAGGAAGAGGAGTGCATATCAGCACCCCACAACCATCGAGTGGGAGCCACTACCCGCCGCTCCACGAAAACCAGCAGATGGGGGGACCTTCAAACCCCAACCCGGAAGTGAACTCTGTACCTTTCATGCAACCACCATTGGGCTTTAACAACCAAATTCCTGCGTATACTGGGCCAGCAACATATAATCCCTTCGAGCAGCCGGCTCACTCCAGCTTCAACTATGCGGAGATCGACCCATACCTGGCGGCGTGGAACTACAATGTTGTCAACCCCGAAGGGCCTTACGGGACTCCTTGGGGAGTTGGATACCCAGCTTATGGGTACCAACAGCAGCCGTCCATTCGACCTCAGCCGCAGCCGCAGATACCACGGTTTTCCCCGCCAGAACGGGAGGAGATTCTCCAAAGACTGGACCAGGTTGAACAAGTAGTTCACAGAGATCGCAGGGAAAGACAAGGTTTCTTCAAGGGATTAGCAGGTTTAATAAAAGGAAAGAGCAAGAAGGACCATTGAATCCTTCAAATTGTTGGTTGTATTTCCTTGTTTTCAGTTGAGCCCCTGCGAGGGCCTGTTTTTCTGTTTTAACCCCTACGAGGGTATGTTTGTTTGTTAAGCCCCTGCGTGGGCAACTCTTTTGTTTGACCCCTGCGTGGGTATGTAGTGTTGTTAGCCCCTGCGCGGGCATGTTATTTCATTTAAAAGTCCCGTTCAGGGCAGACTAGTATTTTAAATTCATGTGGTGAAATGGTTAGATTTAAATTCTATTTTTAGTTATATGCATGAACAAAAATATAAAATAAATAAATAACAATATTTTTACAAGATCTACCATTATAATAAAATGGCAAAATCTAAAAAGGACAAGACCTAGCCACGTGTCACTTTAAGACAGGGCCAAGATGGTAGTTCCTCAATTAGGTTCAGATCCATATTAATATCTCAATTTAGGATTGTTCTGCGATAAATACTAAAAAGAATCTTAAAGGTAAAACCTAGCCTAAATGTCATTGCAGACATGGCCAAGATGGTAAAACCTATCCAAAAGATTCAAAACCTTAACTTCTGAAAGCATATTAACATGCTTGACAAATGTGACTCGATAAAATCACATAAGTCATTCTTAATTTGGGTTATTCTAAATTCCCTTATTTATATAATCATCCCTTAAGGATGAAGTGCCCAAGGGCTATAATTAACGTCCTCTGAGACTAAAGACAGTGGTAGCCTACAACTCCCTGTCAAGAAAAGGTAGCGAACTTTGATTCGAACCTTAATACCTCGATTCTGTAAAATCTTGGTTTATAAACTAAATTTGTCTACGTGAGTAAGCCTTTTGTGCTATTACTAACTTATAATTTAGGATTATGATAAAAATCCTGAATAATTATATATTTAGCAAATTAACTAATATGGCTATTAAAAACCATGGTTAATAAATTGTCAAAAACAATAAAACTGTATAAGCTTCTATATAAACCTTGCCTTATTTGATTTTATGTAGCAATTAAAGCTACATGGCTAGTTCAGAAGAAGTAAACAGTCATCCGGTAGAAAACCATGAAAATACTAAGATACATGTGACCGGTGCGGAGCTGCAAGCATTAGTAGATAATGCTGTTACAAAAGCTATAGAACGGCAGTATCATGAATATAGCGGGACCCGAAGTAGGACCCTATCCTCACAGCACTCCAAGCCTAAGACTCATTCGGAGGCTCATGGCAAGCCACCCTCTAAGAAAGATGAGCCAAAGAAAGATGATGATCGACATTCATCTAATCAAAACAGTGTTCCATCTAAACAGATAGTGTTTGATGATAAACCACGTACCAAGTCTTGTACCTATAAGTACTTTGTTTCCTGCAAACCCTGGGATTTCATGGGGAGAAAGGGGCAATTGATTGTATGACCTGGTTGGATGAGATGGACACAGTAGTTGACATCAGCGGTTGTGCTGAAAGGGATGTAGTGAAGTATGTATCCCAATCGTTCAAGGGAGAGGCACTGGTATGGTGGAAGTCTCTCATTCAAGCTGCTGGAAAGATCCCGCTCTACAATTTGTCATGGGATCAGTTCGTTGCTCTCATTAAGGAGAATTATTGCCCGCAGCATGAAGTTGAAAGAATTGAATCAGATTTCTTATCGTTGGTGATGAAGAATTTAGATTGTCAAGCTTACCTCACCAGTTTTAATACCCTGTCTAGGCTGGTTCCGTATCTGGTAACCCCGGAACCCAAAAGGATTGCTCGCTTTATTGGGGGTTTAGCCCCAGAAATCAAAGCCAGTGTTAAGGCGTCCAGACCTGCTACTTTCAGATCAGTAGCTGATCTATCCCTATCTCTTACCTTGGACGCGGTCAGGCTAAGATCGCTGAGGAATTCGGAAGAAGGTAAGAGAAAGCGTGAGGATGATAACTCACGAAGATCTGAAAAGAAGCATAAAGGTAGCACTGACTTCAGGAAGAAGTCTGGATCCAACAAGGGTAGCCAACAAGCTGAGGAAAAGCCAAAGTGCAAGACTTGTCAAAAACGCCACTTTGGAAAGTGCAGACTTGAGTCCAAGTCTCGGTCAGGATCAGCTGCATGTGGGTTATGCAAGTCTAAAGAGCACAAGACTGTTGATTGCAGGAAGATTAAAGATGCCACATGCTACAATTGCAATGAGAAGGGGCACATTAAAACCAACTGCCCTAAATACGCTAAGAAGCCGGAAGAGGTCAAGAAGACCAATGCAAGGGTCTTCCGGATGGATGCAAAGGAAGCTGTGCAGGACGACAATGTGATCACAGGTACCTTCCTCATAAATGACGTCTATGCAAGAGTACTTTTTGATTCAGGAGCTGATAAATCATTTGTAGATAATAAGTTTTGCAAATTGCTGAATTTACCTGTTAAAACCCTAAGTGTGAAATATGAGGTGGAATTAGCTGATGGTACCATAGAAACCGCCTCAACAGTATTAGATGGATGTTTCATATCCATTAGGAACCACTCTTTCCCCTTGTCTTTACTTCCTTTGAAGTTAGCCGTTTTGAAATAGTTATAGGCATGGATTGGTTATCACGTAACCAAGCCCAGATAGTGTGCAATAAGAAGCAAGTGGTGATCGAGACTCCGTCTGGTGAGCCAATTACCATTCAGGGAGATACCCAGTATGGACTGCCTGAGCAAGTGTCTATGCTCAAGGCATCTAAATGTCTGAAGAAGGGTTGTGTCATTTATATGGCACAAGTAACTATTGATGAGCAGAAACCCAAGGTTGAAGATATTCCAGTCATTTCTGAGTACCCTGAAGTTTTTCCCGAAGAACTACCTGGTTTACCACCAGATAGACAAGTAGAATTCAGAATTGACATCATCCCTGGAGCAGCACCTGTTGCGAGAGCGCCTTATAGGTTGGCACCAACAGAGATGAAGGAATTGAGGGCACAACTAGAGGAATTGCTAGCCAAAGGTTTCATTAGACCTAGTTCGTCTCCTTGGGGAGCGCCAATCCTATTTGTCAAAAAGAAGGATGGATCGATGCGTCTGTGCATCGACTACCGTGAGCTTAATAAAGTCACTATCAAGAATAGGTATCCTTTGCCCAGGATTGACGATCTGTTCGATCAATTGCAAGGGGCAAGCTACTTCTCTAAAATCGATTTGAGGTCAGGCTATCATCAATTGAAGGTTAAAGATGAAGATGTACACAAGACTGCATTTAGGACTCGTTATGGTCATTACGAGTTCCTAGTGATGCCTTTTGGGCTCACTAATGCACCTGCCGCGTTCATGGATCTCATGAATCGCGTCTGCAAGCCTTACTTGGACAAATTTGTCATTGTCTTCATCGACGACATTCTCATTTACTCGAAAAGCCAAGCTGACCATGAGAAACATCTCCGTTGCATTCTTAAGCTACTTCAACAAGAAAAACTCTATGCCAAATTTTCAAAGTGTGAATTTTGGCTTCGAGAAGTCCAATTCCTTGGACATGTGGTTAGTGAGCATGGTATCCAAGTGGATCCAGCTAAGGTTGAAGCTATTATGAACTGGCAAGAGCCAAAGACGCCTACGGAAATTCACAATTTTCTAGGACTGGCAGGATACTAAAGACGATTTATTGAAAACTTCTCAAGAATTGCAGCACCCCTGACTTTACTCACCCGCAAGAAAAGCAAGTTTGACTGGGGGCCTAAGCAACAAGAATCTTTTGATATTTTGAAGCAGAAGTTGAGCAACGCTCCTGTACTAACGTTGCCTGATGGAATCGATGAATTTGTAGTATATTGTGATGCATCACACACCGGTATGGGATGTGTGCTTATGCAGAAAGGCAAAGTTATTGCCTATGCTTCACGACAATTAAAGGTACACGAGAAGAATTACACCACCCATGACTTGGAGTTGGGTGCCGTTGTATTCGCACTAAAACTGTGGAGACATTACTTGTATGGAACCAAGTGTGTGATCTATTCAGATCACAAGAGCCTTCAACACTTGTTTAATCAGAAGGATTTAAACATGAGGCAACGACGTTGGATGGAAACTTTAAATGATTATGACTGTGAGATAAGATACCATCCAGGCAAGGCAAATGTGGTTGTTGATGCCTTAAGTAGGAAGGAAAGAGTAAAGCCTATAAGAATCAATGCCAAGAGCATTGAGATAAGGAATGGTTTGAATGAAAGGTTGTTAGCTGCACAGAAGGAAGCTGTATTGGAAGCTAACTATCCTAACGAAAAGCTAGGAGTAACTGAAGAACAGTTAGCCTATGGCAAGGACGGAATTCTGAGGTTAAATGGATGAATATGGGTCCCAATTTATGGAGGACTTCGGGATGTTATTCTCCAGGAAGCCCATAGTTCTAAATACCCCGTTCATCCTGGAGCTGATAAGATGTACCAGGATCTAAAAGCGAACTATTGGTGGATAGGCTTAAAGAAGTCTATAGCTACCTATGTAGCTAAATGTTTGACATGCGCGCAAGTCAAAGCTGAACACCAAAAGCCGTCAGGTTTGCTACAACAACCTGAACTTCCCACATGGAAATGGGAAATGGTGACGATGGATTTCATCACCAAGTTGCTAAAGACCGGGAAAGGAAATGATACTATATGGGTAATAGTAGACAGACTGACTAAGTCAGCACATTTCCTACCCATTAAGGAGACTTATAGCTCCGACATGTTAGCCCAATTGTACGTAGATAAGATTGTATCTCTACATGGCATACCAGTGGCTATTATCTCTGACAGAGATACCAGATACACGTCACATTTTTGGAAAAGTTTCCAACAGTCTTTGGGCACGCGCTTAAATTTTAGTACGGCTTACCATCCGCAGACAGACGGACAAAGTGAGCGTACAATCCAAACTTTGGAAGACATGCTTCGTGCATGTGTAATTGATTTAGGTGGTAGTTGGGATAAGCACCTGCCATTAATCGAGTTCTCCTATAACAACAGCTACCATACAAGCATTAAGGCTGCGCCTTTTGAGGCATTATATGGTAGAAAGTGTAGAACGCCTGTTTGTTGGGCAGAAGTAGGAGAAGCTCAGTTATCAGGACCAGATATAGTCCTTGAAACGACGGATAAGATTGTCCAAATTCGTGACCGCCTGAAAGTTGCCAGGGATAGGCAGAAAAGCTATGCAAATTTAATGAGTAAACCTCTAAAGTTTGAGGTTGGTGATAAAGTTTTGGTTAAAGTGTCACCCTGGAAAGGAGTGATGCGTTTTGGTAAGAAAGGTAAGTTAAGCCCGAGGTACATAGGACCATTTGAGATCATCGAACGTGTCGGATCAGTGGCTTATAAGTTGAACTTTCCTGAAGAGCTCAGTGGTATTCACAATGTATTCCACATCTGCAACATGAAGAAATGTCTAGCGGATGAATCGCTAGTCATACCACATACAGATGTGCATATAGATGAGACCTTGAAATTTGTGGAAAAACCTTTGTCGATTGAGGATCGACAGGTAAAGAAGCTTCGAAGGAAGCATGTACCTATTGTAAAGGTCAAATGGGATGCTCGTAGAGGTCTCGAATACACGTGGGAGGTAGAGTCCACAATGAAAGAAAAGTACCCTCAATTGTTTCAGTAAATCTCGAGGTCGAGATTTCTTTTAAGGGGGTGAGGATGTAACACCTCAAAAATTCATGTCCAATATTATATTGACACGTGTCACGGGCTTTGAACGTGTGAAAGAATACTCTAGAGGGACAAAAGTTGACAAACAGAGAAAATACATGAATGAAAGGATTGAAAGTATCAACAATGAATAAATATACTTCACAATAGCCCCACATGATGTTTATATCCTTAAACGAATAAATCATGGATCATACGAACCTAATCGTGAAAGAAAGTGAGGAATTACAAACTACATGGGTTAAATGTGTCAACATGTTTAAAGTATACCTCTGAGTGACCTTTTAGCAAACCCGAAGCTTTGTAATGATAAATTATACTCACTAGAATATGTGATAAAAATTTCACAAAGTTTCGTTATCGTATGAGAAAGTTATGACAATATTCGTATACGAAGGGTTAAAAGCGTCAACGTTGAAAATTTATGACTTATGGGTGATCACAAAGTTAACCAAGGACTTAACCAAGTTTGTAAAAGTCTTAAGGCCCTTAAAAATCAAGTTAGAGGGCTAGAAATGCAAAACTGGAAGTTAAAACCACGCATACAAGGACCAGGGACCAAAAATGCAAAGATTGAAACTTGTTTGGCAGGTTATGGAAGGCCATACCGGCCGCGTAAGACCTGGGTGGTCTCTTACGCGGGCCGCCTGAACCGCCCAGTATCAGAAAAGTGCGAACAGCTGCCAGTTCAGGTCTGTAACCGACTTTAAAGGGTTGTTTTCTTATACCAGGGGCTCCCCAATGGTATTACATGCATAGAGGGCACTTGTCTTGATCTCATAACATCAGTAGGGTTGCTTGGCATGATCCTAGATGATTAAAATTCATATATATAGAGCCCCTTAGTTGCAACTCGTGTGCCATTCATTTGCAAACATTCACAAGTCCACTTCTGGAGCTCCTCTGATCAACAACCAACTTCTCTAGGATCCATAAGCGTACTTAGGACCTTTGTGAGTGTCCTTAACCCTTTCTAATTCAGTTTAGCTTAGTTAATTAGCTAAAAGTCAAACCGTCGTAATTAAGGTTTGACTTCGAGATTAATTAAAATTTGTTCAGTCAAATCTCGAATTAAAAGTACCTATAAGTAGGTATTTATGTGGGTAATAAACCCTTAAAAGGGTATCATCTGATTCCCACCCTAACTAAGTCAATTATCGAGTCAAAGCTAACTTTAAAAAGTCAACAGAATACTTATTTTCAAATTAATACATAATTAGCAATGTAGGATCCATATAACCTGTTTTATCATTAATGTAACTTGGTAATTAATGTAAGAACATGTCTAAACATGTTCAACCCGATAATTTTCAGTAGAGACCCGGTTTGGAACCGAAAGTCGCATAGTTTGACTTATACTTTGACTTTCAGTTTTGACCCATTTAAGCCTAGTTTAGGATTGCCTTAGAGCTTATTTTGAACCTAGTTTCATGTTAGTATAACCCTCTGTGATTATACACCTTGGTTCATTAGTTGTCTAATTGTTATGCAAGTTTCCGTTAATTGCCTAAATGTTGACTAATATGCCCTTTATACCTTAAAATGTGATTTTTGAAAAAGTAAAAGAGTAGACACCTTAGTTACTGATTTATAAACTTGTACTCAAAATTTGATATCAGTTTGAGGTCTAGATTAGGAGTTATGCTCATTAGCGTAATTAGAATGTTTTTATGAATTAAATGGCATAATTAGCATCTAGCCTATCTAAACCCGATTTTTAATACCAAAATTTTTACCTACTGATATAAAATAATATTTTGGAATTTTTGGAGATTTTTAATTAATTTTAGGCTGAGCATAACATAGGGTTGTAGCTTTAATTCGGTTAATGCCGGTTTTGCCCTTTTGAGCTATAAAATGAGTTTTACAAATCCTTTTGACCCTAAACCTTTTTCTACTGATTTTATATGATAAATAAATTATTTGAGCCTTCTGGAATTATAAAAATATCAGCTTTCCTTTGGAAACCCGGAAATGGCTCCAAATCGCCTTTTTAAGCGTTTTTAACGCATAGTATGTGTCAAAACTATTTTAAACATATAAGGGTTAATGCCTACTGATGTATTCAGTAAATTTTTATATATTAACAGTAAGCAAAAGTCTTAAACTCAGATTTCCAGTTTTGACCCTTTAGGCTTATGTGAAATGACCAAAATGCCCCTACGGTGCATAGTACGGTTATAATTAATAAATTTCACATATATATGATACCCTACTATTATAACTTATTAAGTTAAGTATATTTACTAATTAAATCAGACCTGGAACTCAGATTACTAAATAAGCTCTTTTATAACCTTTAAAATGACCAAAATGCCCTTATGGGGCATAGTTTAAGTTTAAATCCGTTTTGGGCATAATGGAAGATATCTTACTGATGTCACAACATATTTAAGGCAAATTAACTTAGGAAACTTATATATGACTCATATGGTTACTCGTTACGCACTTTTCGCGTTCGGATCGGCTTATGTGACAAGTTTGCATATATTAGCCGAAACGGGTCAAACCATATCGTTTTTGTCTCAAAATCCAGAATGTGTTTAAGTCACCCATATTAAACAAGCATACAAGCTTGTCGGGTCAAAACCACATTCTAAATCGGTCTTCACCTTATCATGCGTTTGGACCGTATCTTCCTTTAAAACTAGCAGGTCTAAGCTTAAGCTTAAATTAAAGACCCGTTAGGATTCTAATAGGTTATTAAAAACCTTTGTTCCAGATATAGGAGCCCAGTAAAAGCTATCTGTACTTGCTGATTTGATATACGGCTGGGATTGAATTTATATTTAAGCTCAGGTAAATACTCTTATGTTAGTGCATACATCTGTCGACTTCGTCTTGTATCGAGTCTAGTGCTAGATATGTTAGATCAGGGCGCGTTGTTCGAGAAAATAGGTTGTTTTAAGGTGTTTTAGATCTGATTCCGCTTGAACACCTGATTCCGCTCGAAAGTGATAAGTGAACTTTCAAGCGAAATCACAAAGTTTGTGATTCCGCTTGTACTGTCATATATGCCTTTCAAGCAGAACCCCCCACTCATATATATAGCCTTCAAAGCGGAATCATTGGGAACAATCATCATTCCGGTAACGAACTGCTGCCGAAGCGTTATTTGATCTGTAAACTGATTTTAATCAATATACAAGGCGATTAATAGTGAAACAAGCTGTTTTCTACGTCTGTTTCTTAGTTTCCGCCTCTGAAACAGATTAGAGCTCTTCCGATTGACTCATTTGGGTCACAATTCGATCCTACAAGTGGTATCAGAGCTCAGGAGGAGGAGTTCTGCATATATCAGCCTGTTTTCATTGTGTTTTTTCACTTCTACACCTTCTTTCTTCAACTGAACAAGTTTTCACGGTTAAAATCGGCCAAATTTTTCACAGATTGTATAAAATTGCATATTAACAAAGCCTTGAAAAAACCAGAACAAAATTCGAATTAAAAATAGCAGAAATGGGCTCGAGAAGTGATTCCGCTCGAAAGAACATAGTCTGATTCCGCTCAAGGAGATCTTATTCTGCTCGAAAGTGCACTGGTTCAGCTCCAAATTAGTGATTCCGCTCCAAATTCAACTGGTTCCGCTCCAAAATTGTTATTTGGATATTCCGCTTGAAACAGAAAACTGTGATTTCGCTCCAATTTACTTGTGATTCCGCTCAAATTGTTAATTCCACTTGAAGTTGTGAATTGGGATTTCGCTTGAAAGGAATTTTGATATTCCGCTTGAACTTGAAGATCTTATTTCGCTTGAAGTTGACTATTTTTTAAAAACGTGTTACCGAATCATGGCTGAAGAATTCTACAATGCGTTTGCGACACCCGTTGCACCTGTTACTGCTGCTGAAACATTGTACAGTGAGAATGAGACGGGAACTCATCAGAAACCACCGAAGCTGATGTATATTGAGGATTTTCAGGGATGGAAAAGTCGATTTGAGAACTGAGTTCAGGCATACAAATTTGATGCATGGTGTTCATTGCTGAAAGATTACGAGAGACCAAAGAATGAACGTGGGCTTGAAAAGGGTTTTAATGATTTTTCAGAAGCTGACAAGTTGAAATACACAAGTGAAAAGATGATGATTAGCATTCTTCAGCAAGCAGTTAAAGAATATATTTTTGTTTTGCTTCAACATAATGGTACAGCTAGATCAATTTGGGAAGCTTTGATTCAGAAATTCAGAGGGAGTGCAGATATGATCAAAAACAAAAAGGCTTTATTGAAGAAATCGTTTGATATGTTTACAGCGTTTGATCATGAAACAACAAAGCAGACAATTGATAGATATTGTCATCTGGTATTGGAAATGGGTAGATTGGACATTAAGAAAGAGGATGATGAGTGGGTTGATAAACTAGCTGAAGCTTTACCACAGCACAAGTGGGGAACATATTTGATGATTGTGAAACTCATGAGGAAATCCGAGAGTATGAATTTGGCACAGTTCATTCAGAAAATTGAAGAACAGGAATTGGATATTCAAAAAACTACTATCATGACAAATCCAAATGCCAAACAAGATGTTAGTTTGTATTACCGAGGAAACAAGTTTGAGGCTACCTCCAGCCAAAGTCCAAAAATCTAAACTGGTTTTAGTGCTGATGGTTCATCTAGTCCAAATGGTAGCACCACAACTAATAGTGGTGGATATTCTTCATCGTTTTCAAGTTTTGATCCAAATAGCACAACATCAAGTCCTCAACAGCAGAATGCTACAAATCTACAATGCAATGTGACTTTGCACATTCAGAATGGTCACAACCTGTCTCCTGAATTGGCTAAGCAACACATGGTATCTCTTGTCGCCATGTTAGAGTCCTATGAAAGCTTAGTTGCAGGAAGAATTGGTAATCCTATGCTTACGAAAGAAGACTATGACCAGATTGATGCCGAGGAACTTGAATTGATGGATGTGAAATGGTGTTTAGCTAGTGCTTGTAGAAGAGCTGAGAAGTTTCAACAAATTACGGGCAGAGATGGTTTTCGTGATCTGGAAAATTCTTCTTTAGGATTTGACAAATCAAAAGTTACCTGTTTCCGTTGTAAAGGAAAAGGTCATTTTAAACGAGAGTGTAAAAATCAAGAAGCAACCGGGAATCAAGAAAAGAACAATTATTATTAGAAATCGATTTTTCATCAGATTGAGCAACAACCATCATCGTCTAGTGCCACTGACAATGGAAAGAAGAAAGCTTTAATCATTCATCAAGATGATGAAAAGGTTGCAGAGGGTTTTAGTTGGGACAAATACATACCTAGTTCAGCTCTAGTTGCTCGAGTTCTAGGTGAAGATGAGACTAATCAGAAAAGAATCCCGATTTTTCCAGATCTTGGAAGTGATGTTGATACTGATGATGAGGAAGAATATCTTAACAAATGTAGAAAAAGCATTGATCCTGACAGTTTTAATTTTTTCTATGCAGATAAAGTTGAGATGCTGAATCAGAAGAAGATTGCCCGCTTAAAGAGGGAGCTGGAAGAAGCAAAGTTACTCGCTGATGAAAAGGCGAAGACAGAAGCTGGAGAAACAAAAGTTGAAGCAGTGACTGAAAATGCAATAGAAAAAATTGTTGAAGTGGAGAAAGTGGTAGAGAAAATAGTCGAAGTTGAGAAACTTGTCGAAGTTGAGAAAATTATTGAAAAAATAATTGAAGTTGAAAAAGTTGTTGAAGTAGAAAAGATTGTTGAAATAGAAAAAATTGTTGAAGTCAAGAAACTTGTTGAAGTAGAAAAGACTATCGAAGTTGAGAAGATAGTTGAAAAAGTGGTTGAAGTTGAAAAACCATGTTTAAAATGTTCAGAATCTTGCAAAGATTGTGAGGAGAAAGACAAGAAGATTGCTGAATTAGAGAAAGTTAAAGAAGATTTACTGTCTGATTTGAAGTATGTGAAAGAGTCATACGATGTGCTGAATAGAACAGTTGATGGTCTGAAAAAGACGAATTCAGAAATTGAAAAAGCAATGGAGAAAATGAGTGGAACGTTAATGACAAAACAAAGCGTCATCAAGGATTATATTGAAGATTGTGCTAAGCTGAAGCAGGATTTGGAACTTGAGAAAATTGAGAATGAAAGGATTAAACGATTACTGATGAGTTACACTACTTGTGATTATTTGATTGATCGTGTTTATCCTACTGTTGCAGGTCTTGAAGCATTCATGGAGAAAAAGACTGAAGATACTGATACTGGTAAGAAACAAAGTGTCAAGTATAACAGATGTCCCCCCCGATCCATGAAAGTTATTCTCCCAGGAATCCTAATGAGGAACGTCTAAAAAAGGCAGTCAACATCAAGTTAAAGTCTGAAATCATTGATGAATTACCAGACAATATTGATGTTACATTCACAGCGTCTGACACTGATCATGAGTCTGAGTTAGTAAAGAAAGTGATCGATCAGGTGTTAGATATGGATGAAGAGTCAAAATCGGAGTCTGAGTCTGATAGTTCGAGTTCGTCAGAAAAGAATCCTAGTTCACCGGTTAAAAGGGTTTACAATAAAGAATTCTTGTTATCAAAATCTAATTTGAATGACGGATCAATCAAAGTAGCATATACTTTGAATGATTCAGAAAAATTATATTCTGATAAGGAATTTCCTATAAGAAGTGTTAAAACTGAAATGATCAAACAGGTTTTCAAATTAACAGAAATTAATATTTCTGAAATAAAAGATTTAAATCTTGCTGAAAAACCTAAAAAGTACACTTCAAGAGTTCAACAGAGATTGAACAAGAAAAAGGGTTACAGTTATAGTTCTGGTTATCAAAAGAAACCAAACTACAACGGTAATTTCAAAAAGCAAGGTCTTGGTTTTATTCCTCCAGAAAATTATAAAAATGAGAAAAATTATAAACCAAAAACAAAATTTGTTGCAGGAGGAAGTGCTGAAGATGAACAGAAGAAACCATTCTGGAAACAATCCAATCAAGAGTTTCTTGCTGAAGTAAAGAAAAATGTGAAGAAGTTTGCTCAAAGAGTTGACAGAAGAACATGTTTCAAGTGTCAAAAAGCTGGACACATTGCTTGGAACTGCCAAGAGTCCACTTATTCAAAACAGGGAGTTTCTTCTAACTCTGAAATGAGAAGAAAAAGTGTTGATAAATCGACTGTGGAAGTTGGTGAAACTTCAAAAAGATTTTACAAAAGAAGAGTTGATTTAACAAAACAAAAATGGGTTGTAAAATCTGATAGTAGTTCTGACAATGAATCTGATTCCATAAAATCAGAGGAGTCATCTGTTGAGAAAAAGGTTGTTAATTCCGTTCCTGAGGTGAACGATGAAAATTTTCCCAAGTTGTCGAAGGAAAATAGGAGGTTGAAGGTTGGTAAAACTGAGATATCAGGTCAATTCTTTGCTGATAAGAAAGAATTTGATGCTGAAAAGGTGTTTAATGGCAAAGTTAAACATATTTTTGGTAAGATGGTTGACAGGAAAGTGAAGGATGCAAAAGAATTCTACAAATCAAAATGTTGGTGGGATAGGTGTGTACCAGAATCTCCCAAGGCTGGTCCAGCTTGGGGGAAAGTTTTTCCCAACTGAAAATCTGGACTTGCCGGAGCTCCCAGGTTGGTAAGAGTGGAGCAGGAATCGGCATCATTCTTGAAATATTTGTTTGGTAAATCCTACAAGTGATCCTACAGGTGATATCTTTATATTGTTATATTTTAATTTACAAATGGGATGGTTGGTGAGTGAACCTGCAAGTGGTTAAAGAAGGTTTTCATCTTCAAATGGTTAATCAAGGTCATTAAGTTGAACTTGATTGGACCATACTTACAAGTGGTATTTTGAAGAACAAATGATGAGTTTATCCCCTAACCTACAAGTGGTTTGAAAATCAACAAAACTAATTTTCCGAAAAAACCATTTGATTAAAACAAACTTAGGTGTTTTGAAATCACAATGGGAAAATAGTTTGTTGTGAGGGGGAGTTCTGATTGTTTATGCTAAGAGGATGGAGAAGTGAAGTAATTCGATATCAGTTGTCACTTTATTGGTTTTCAAATTTCCTTTAATGTGTTTGAATTTTAGGGGGAGTAAGAATTTTAGAAAATCCAAAAACATTTGAAAATTTGAAAAAGACAAAAACATGATAAAATTCAAAATGAGTTTTGTTGTATAAAAGAGGAAATGATAGTACATCAGTGGACGATCACAGCATGCTAAAGAAATGGAAAGAAAAATGTGATAAACGGTCTCACTGATGATGTGTCAGTAGGTTTTTGCACTTTTAGTAGATTGTGACGAGATATAAACCTAAATTTCAAACTTGCTTATTTCGTGGGTAATATCTCTCGGATATATGGGTAACCCCCGAAATCTTGTTTGAAGGACCCCTCTTTCTGAGATACTAGGTCTTTATGCTTAGTGATATCTGAGGTATTATCCCGGGACTTCTGATTTTGCGGAAGCAATGGCCTAGTCCCCGGAGAATACTTTACTGCTTGCTTGAAATATAGCGTCGCCCTCAGCATAAAATGATGAGACAATAAAATTGCTAATCAATGCTGTTGTAAAAAAGATCCTCTAAAGGGGACCCACCAAAAGTCGAACCGTCATCTCTCTGCTGAACGAAAGTTCTGACCTGAGCTCTCACGGTTTCGCAATTAACCCCTTACAGATATCATCTAGGTATACTCACCTGTAAGACTGAATATTGGGATCTGGATACGGGAGTATATTCTGAGGTGGGACACGCGAATAAGTTTAAGTGCTTAAAACATTAATATTGTATCTTGAAACAGTTGAACTTTGTGTTAAAATTTAAGTGGATCAGTATACTGACAATCTAAGTGAATTGTTTAGAACTGAAAATGTTTAAAGCTTAACGGTGTTGGTGATTTGTCTCAAAAACTGATATGATCCTCTTACGCAAACTCACAAAAATATTGTATATAAATATTTCTTTACTGCATTTAAATTCTGTTATGTCAAAAATTCAAAAAGATTTTCGGTGTGTTTTAGCATAAATTTTGAAAAATTCAAAAAGATTTTAGACAAGTGATGTTGGAAAGCTGATTTTCAAAATTCCGAGTGCTAATCATGACGAACAGGTTTGGGAAAGTTTGTTTGAAGATGTGTGAAATGAAAATGATATATATTCAAGTGGTTCATCTGAAATTGACATGATAAATCATTTTGTTTGATGCTTGAAAATGATGTGTTAAGTTTGTGTCTTCAAGTGATTAGCAGAGTTTCTAAATTTGTTATATCTTATCTTTTATGAAACTTATGTTTTGGGTAGAGAATATACAGGTGAGCCAGGTTGCGATACCTGAACCTGTGAAGACCAGACTACGATCCTAGCACAAGTTGAGGGGGAGTCTGTTAGAGAAAGAATTTGAAGATGCAATAGCTAGAAGTTTAATCCTGAAGATGCAAGAGTTTTAAAGCTTCATCCGAAGGGAGATTATCTGTTGGTGCTGTTATTCAGGAGAAGATAGAGTGAGACAAGAATCAGATCGAGATTCTGGAAGCCCGAAGACTGATAAAGACTGAAGATGAGAAGACTCGACACTTAAGACTCGTCAACATCTGAGGGGGAGTCTGTTAGTGCATACATCTGTCGACTTCGTCTTGTATTGAGTCTAGTGCTAGATATGTTAGATCAGGGCGCGTTGTTCGAGAAAATAGGTTGTTTTAAGGTGTTTTAGATCTGATTCCGCTTGAACACCTGATTCCGCTCGAAAGTGATAAGTGAACTTTCAAGCGAAATCACAAAGTTTGTGATTCCGCTTGTACTGTCATATATGCCTTTCAAGCGGAACCCCCACTCATATATATAGCCTTCAAAGCGGAATCATTGGGAACAATCATCATTCCGGTAACGAACTGCTGCCGAAGCGTCATTTGATCTGTAAACTGATTTTAATCAATATACAAGGCGATTAATAGTGAAACAAGCTGTTTTCTACGTCTGTTTCTTAGTTTCCGCCTCTGAAATAGATTAGAGCTCTTCCGATTGACTCATTTGGGTCACAATTCGATCCTACATCTTAACTTATTTTCCCTATACGGGCTTGGGATACGGTATTATAATAATACCGCTTGGTCGGGTATGTAGTCATTTAAATCGGATTGTGATTAATGTATTTACATAACTCGTTTTATTCTGTATTATTTGGTGTATGACCCTTGGGGGTTAAATGACCATGTCCCGGATATCCTTGGCATCATTCGAAGAAATGGCCACGACCTAAGCACGGGGTGTAGGCGTACACCTGACAGATGCATTATGTAAAAACTGGTAATCCACTTTAAGGAAATAATCCTTGTGGGCATTATACCTGTGGCGTGTCAATTAATCTAGACCGGCCCTACAAACCGGCCCTAACGGACAACAAATAAATAAATCTGTATACAAGATTATTTTTAAATAATTGTCCCAAGTTATAAAATATTTTTGTGCCATGTGCATTCAAATCAATTTTCAAACTCTTTTCAAAATGAGTCAGTTATTTGTATTTACCAGTGTAAACTGACGTATTTTCTCAAAAGGTTAAGTGCAGGTACTACTCGAACTAGGCCGGCTTTCTCCTAGCGTCCACAATAAGTCTCGCAAGCTTGGACGTCATAAAACTGTTGAACAATGTTTCCTTTTTATTTTGATCCGCCTGTGGATATGTTTCAACTATTTGTAATACTTATTATTACAATTTATTAAAGTTGAAATGAATCTATCTTTTGCTTCCGCTGTGCATTTATATATTGTGTTGTTTTGACTATGATGATATCAACTACGTCACGATACTCCCCACCGGGCCCACCGGTAATACGTGGAAATATCGGGGTGTGACATCACACGACATTGATGGAATCTGGACTCAATCAGACTCTCGACTCGTTTCTTAGTCGAAAGCCGGCTTGAAAACTGATTTCCACCGAAGAGATGGACCGATTAATGGGTCAAACATGAATCTTCATCAAGAACAGCTCACTTGTCCAAATGGGCGGGGCCCATCCGGCCGAATGAACTGGATTTGATATTTTTCGTTGTTTGACATGTCGTTACGCCGTCTCCATTAACTTAAAACTTTTACTTAGAAAATTTTACAAAACTTCAACCACAGATCATCCGCCCAAATGGCCATCCGCCCGGATGACCATCCGTCCTGATGACCTGACCCTGACAATTTCTGTTGATTAAACGCTTTTAACTAAACTTCAAATCTTAAAGGTTCGCAAACAATCACAAACTATCCGAATGGCCATCCGTCCGGATGGAACCCATCCACCCGGATGGATTAGAACCATCCGTTCGGATAGACTATTGAACACTTAGCTCCCTTTTTACCCCACTCGACACTATGATTCCGACCGTGTCAGCACTTGGAAGACTTATGCTTCTGTTCCCGTTCGCAGGCTTATCCAGCGCTCCCTTCAATCCAATCCAGATTGTGTTTACTTGCTAAATACACACTGTGAGTATACTCGAACCCGTTTTCGTTTAACGCACTTTTGGTTGTTACATACGTTCTATATCAAAACACAACACACAACGCAAACACTTTATAAACGCTAACCGATCCCGCATGCTGTACGTGATTTGCTGAATGCTTGTTACTATGCTTATACAGTGTTACACTAGACCGCCTCTAGCAACGATAATACTATAGTTTGGACTCAGCACCTGTTGTGACAGGGGTTGCTAGGGATCACATTACTTTACTTCACGTGTTCGCTTCCGTGAACATGTGTCACGCATACTCTGCAACACAGTCTCGTGGTTTGGTTGTATCATTGTTGGTAGTTACATGCTTCGCCCGTTACGTGTCACATGCTGGTTATGCGTAAACGCTTTTCATACTATATCTATGCAAACTTGTGTACTCACCTTTACTTTATGTATTGAATTTTATTTTAACGTATGTGACAGGTTAATTGGATGTTGTGCTGCAACAAGTTAGGAAGTCTAGAAACTCACCAAATAAATCTGAGTTGTCGGAATGGAATTGGTTTATGAGACTGAATATTTGTAATGACTGATTTGCTTTATTTGTTTAATAGTATGGGATATTGAACCATAAAAATATTGTCATTAATAGTTGTTATGGATTCTCATGAGCAATCTGTTTCACTCAGTGCCATGCACCCGATGATTCCACCATCGGAGCCATAACTATAGGGAATTAGGTCGAGTCGTGTGACGGATTGGTATCAGAGCCATAACTATAGAGAATTAGGTCGAGTCGTGTAGAGTTGACCTAGTCTATAGTCAAAGTACCAACAGGCCAGCTTTGTGCGAACCCCGTAGGGGTTTTGTACAAGCCCACTTTTGATACTCTCATTCAAACTCGCGAAAAACTACATCTTTGTGCGAACTCGCATACTATAGCTTAGTGCGACGACGACCTTTCCTAAGGTTGAAAACTATATTGCCTTTCCTAAGGCTGACAAAATACACACGTTTTCGAAAACACTCGCATAACACCACCGAGTGATTGGGTCAAGATTAGGTGTGAAAACCAAGAACTCTCGATAAGATCACTCACTCTACGCGTATTTTTACTCTCAGCACGAGAATCTTCGTGGAGTTAGGAGTGACATCTATATCTCAACGGGAATCTCCCATTCTATCTCATGGTTGTTTCAACCACAATTAGGAGCGAAGATGTTAAGTTAGGGGTGAAACCCGCATCTTAATAACACGTTCTGTTCCCTACTTTGATTTTACAAATCTCACCAAAGTCCCGACTGTTCCGACGATACGAGTCACGTAGTAACTGGAAGGATTAGTGCTGTTCACCGTGGTTCGGTGAGAACACAGTCTATTAGGCCAAAGCATGTACTCGAACTCATTAGGAATAATCGAATCACTTTGGGTAGTCGATGTCTAACACCCAGGACACTCCCTCTGATTTCTAGCTTGCAATCGCCAATTTTATGCGCCATCGATTTTATGTGTTTATATGTTTCGATTTTTGGAGACTTTACATTTTCTGCTCCTCGCTTTACAAAATGCGCACAACTCGCACAGCTCCCGTAATCTAAAATGCTAACTAATCGCGAACGAACTAAGAAGCCTTATACGCTACACTCCTCGCTTATGCTACCCGCTATCGGTCGCAACTCTCAACCGCGCTACGCAACCTTGAAAGATGTAGGTGAATACGTGCCGTGCAAAATATGTAGGTGAATACATGCAAAATATATGAATTATGTACCTATGTGTATACGTGCCTACATGGATTATGTGCCTACGTGACTGTGTGTTATGTGTACGCAACACTAAATTTTCAAACATAACCCGATATAATCGAATCTCGTCTAATTCATATGACGACGTCTGCTACAGAATTTGCACTTGATAATGTCGTCATTTGGATCTCACACTCACCGTGCTGCCTGACAAAACCATGCTGACAAGCGCATTGCTTCACTTGTGGCCAAGGAAATGGCTAAAGTCATACCTCAGATTGTCAGTGAAATCAATGAGGTCAGCAGCAAATCTTCTGTCGAGTCAAAGAGCGACGCGCCCAAAGCTCCTTTCAGTTTTAAACAGTTCAAAGCCTGCGGTCCTGCAAACTTCCCTGGTGAAGATGGACCAAGCGCTATGTTCCAGTGGTTTGACTCTATCGAGGTCACCTTCAGGAAAAGCGGATGCCTAGAAAATCTCCGCACTCTGAATGCTATTGGAGTCTTCCAGTCCAGGGCGCTGGATTGGTGGATCGCTAAGCGCAACAGGCGCGGGAATTATGCAGCTTATGGCCTCTCCTGGGAAGAGCTCAGGGAGCTTATGATGAAGGAGTTATGTCCTCCTCACGAGGTTCAAAAGCTGGAGAATGAATTCTAGCACATCAAGCAGGAAGGAGGTGACAACGCTGGTCTCACCGCTCGTTTAAAGCAGCTGAGTATCATCTGCCCTAGTTAGGTGGACACGCCTGATAAGACAATCAAGAAGTATATTCGCGCTCTCCCCGATTGCGTAGCCGACTTTGTTCAAGTAGCGAGACCGGCTATTATTGAGGAGACTTATCAGCTAGCAGCCGAGATCAACGACAAACGAGTCTTGGCTGGAGCTTTCAAAACCCCAACTAAGAGTCTGAATCAAGCAACCACAACTCTCGACACCGACAATGCAGCACCTCAAGGTTCAAAGTCCTCACGTCAGAACCGCAAGCGGAAGAACAACAACAACAAGAACTATGCTACTATGGCCGCTCCACTCCATGCAGTCCCCGTACAACCCAGCAACCAGAATCATCAAGCTACTGTTACCAACGCACCGCCTGCTAAGCATGTGTAACAACCCGACTTTCCGAAGTCAAGGTCAAAGTACAAGTCAAAGTCAAAGTCAAAGCCAAGGACAACGTCAGGTTTACGTTCAGATCTGACATTTCTTGCTTAATTATTGCTTGTACTCGCAGACCCGATAATCGATATGTGTTAACTAACGCTATTTTAAACTACAATTTGTTAATATGTGAAGTAACAATGCGATAAAAGTAACTAAACGCTATACTAAACGCTATCACATCGCTACCGCATCGCAATTCGAATCGCAGTTATGGATATTGTTTTTACGTGTGTATGTTATTATGTGCTTTACTTGTGTGTGCTTATACGTTGTGGGATGTTATTCGCAAACGCAATCACAACTCTATCGCATCGCATCGCAACACGAAACACAAGTTTACTTTACGATTATTAGGTTGGTTATGTTATTTGTGTAACTAATGTGTAATACTATCGCAACTCGCTTAAACGCAACGCACAACGCACGAAACGAAAGTTGGAAAACTAACCCGCACGCTACGTCCGACCGAACGACTATTCGATCGAATGGACATCCGACCAGATGACCATCCGATCGGATGGCCATCCGATCGAACAACCATCCGACCAAATCGCTCTACACCGCCTTTCTCCTCTTTCCCCTATAAATACCCCTCCTGTCACATCAACTATTCATTGATGTGACAGCTCCGTCTGACCAGTGCACTCTCAAGCCCTTTTCTCTCGATTTCTCACGATTATTAGGTTGGTTATGTTATTTGTGTAACTAATGTGTAATACTATCGCAACTCGCTTAAACGCAACGCACAACGCACGAAACGAAAGTTGGAAAACTAACCCGCACGCGCCGTCTGACTGAACGACATTCGATCGAATGGACATCCTGCCTTGACTACATGCCTCTCCAATTCATCTATCAATGTATTTGCTAGTTCTACAGCTTCTTCTATAGTTGGTGGTCTAGCTGCCTTGACTACATGCCTAATTTCACCAATTAATCCCCAGATATAACAGGAGATTAACACTGGTCCTAGTGATGCTAGGGTTGGCACTATTCTAGCATATTCAAATAATATAGTAGTGTAACCCTTGCTGTGTACTCCAGTCATTCTAAGGTTTAAGAATTTATTAGCTATCTGTTCCTTTTCATTAGGAGGACATAATTTCCTTTCAACCATATTCTTAAACTCATTCCATTCCATACTATAGATCCTGTCACTTCCCTTAGTCTGGAGAATAGTATTCCACCATTCCAGAGCTGAGTTCTCAAACAGATTGTAAGCAAACATTATCTTATCCTCTTCTGTACACTTGCTTATTTTTAAGACTGCTTCAGTCTTTTCTAACCAGCGTAGAGCTGCAATGGCTCCTTCATTGCTAGAGAATTCTATTGGTTTGCAGGACCAGAATTCCTTATAAGAGCAACCATAAGACATAGTTCTTCTTTTTGGAATTGGCAATTGAAGTAACTGTCCATTGTTCACGCTGTGACCGGGTTTAGTATGTGTTCGCTTACTTCCATTATTACTGTTATTATTATTTTCTGCTTACCTGACATTTTGAATGATAGCTGGCATAGCATCTCTACTCTCTTGGGTTACAATGTGTCGAATAGCACTGTTATTTATCTGATTTTCATTATTCTGGTTTTCCCAATTTGCATCGTCGGCCATCTGGATTTTAAGCAATTACCAAATATTAATATCATAATATATTATCCAATGCAAACAATCACAAAACAAACATATTGATCCAAAATCGTCGACATTGCGACTTACTCTTTTGTATCCACATTTAGTACAAATACAACTGAAATTAAAGTATAATACTAGTATGCATCACTAACCACAAGATGATTTTTACTACAATATATATATATATATATATATTATAATTTGTTTTTCAAACATACACGCATATATATATTTATTTATACTATTATTATTACTATTACTACTTAATAGGGATCCATCCAAAATTCCATATTACGCTCGTCATATTTCCAGACGAGTCGTTCCCCTATCTGTCTCATCCTCTCACTTCCTTCTAGTATCTCCTCACCAAAGGTTTGGAGTTCTTGCACATTTTCAGTGCTCATGGGTGGTGCGGGTGCTGGTATGGGATCTGGGTATTGTGGCATTGGTTCTCTTGTGGGTATGGATTATCTAAAATCTCCCTGATGTATTGGTCATTATCATAATATGGGTCTAGGGGATCCAAGTCGGGATAGGGTCCTACTAGGTCTTACATGGGCTCCTCAACTGGGTAAAGGGGTTGGTAATCCCTGAGGTCATCAAACCAAGGGTCGTAAACTAGTGGAGGGGGTGCAGATACCCTAGGAATCTTAGTTGGGTTTAGTTCAACTTCCATAGGTTGTGTAGGAAATAGTGGTAAAGGCTGAGATGCTATGAGTTGTTCTAGATTAGGGTCTGCAGCGGTAGTAGCTAATATGTGAAAATTAGCTAATCTCCTATTAAGTATATCATGGGTTTGAATATTTATCTCTCTATTGGCCGCTGCTAAGGCCCGCTTTTGTTGCAACTTCTTCATCCTTTTTCTATGTTCATGAGCTCCTCTGCTGAACCATCCTCTCTTCTTAGAAGGGAATGGCTTCTCATATTAAGCCTTGAACATGAAAATTCCTTCTTCGGTGTCAGCCGAATACCCCGAGGGCGTAGACTGTGAAGAGGTTCCTTCATTCCTAGGAGAGTTGGACAGTTGAAGGTAAGCGTCCGAAGGTCCTTGATCACTCATACTGTAAACTAACAAATTGTCAAATAACACAAAATAATAATCTACACGTATGCACATAGTTTCATTGATTATTTCCTAACAAAGTTGACAATTTTAGTGTCAGCAGAACACTTCTTTGGCTGGAATCAATGGCATAGCTCTGATACCACCTTCTGTCGCAACCCCCAACCCCTGCCTCGGGAGGCGGGCGGCCGCGTCCTACTCAGAGATGGTGGTATCGGTGTTTATCATTATTTGGCAGTGAAAATTTCATCAGGACCGTAGTTAGGAAATATTTTATCAGAGTAAAACACCATATTTTCTTAATATTAAACACATGGGAAATTCCCAAGTTTTCATTACAACACGTTTATAGGGATAAACCCTATTTATTGAATAAAACATCTTTCTTTATTTAGGTAACTTTTATAGCCACATTTCTCCAAGCCTTCAATGCTCTCCAGCTGGCTTCTATTTTGGCTTTCACATTTTGTTACCTGAAATGCGTTTAAAAACATTTTGTCAGTGGGAAATACTGGTGAGTGAATCCCAACAGAGTTTATCCTTGTACAGTATTGAGGGCAATCAGCAATTACATTTGTTTATTATTCTACTTTAATTACCACCCACGGTACTGTCGACCCGACTTATGGTCTTGTTACTACTCACAGTGTAGTAACAAATTTTGTATACAAAACCCCAACATACCGACGATAATTGTAGAATTACAAATACTCAATCACTGTTAATTATAATGTAAAACAATTGAGGTTTCGTAAAAACATTTTGCAAAAAGGTTTACAAAAAGGAGATTACTCACATTGCTAGTTTAGACTTTTCCTGGTGGTTTCCTGGTTATAATCTAATAATTTAAACAATGCACACACGTTAGTATAATAACCCAATATTTACAGTAGTAATACCCTCCCCGAGACAGAACTCCAACGACTACGTCAGGCAGAACCTCGACAGCCGTTACGGAGCACTAGATCAATCGGGCAGCGTATCTAATACGTAACCGGGGTTATAATACTAACAACGGGGTAGAACTTCATTAGTTAGGGGGGTATAATACCCGATTATAGCTTCTACACTATAGAAATTCGAGAGAGAAAGAAAAAGTTTGAGCGAGTTAGGACTGTGGTCGATGGCTTCTATTTATAGGGCTGGAAATTGACTTTCTCGCGGCCGGCGTAAAGTTCAGATAAGGGCTTCGCGGCCCGCGACATAGGGATGTAGGTTCTAGCTATGCTGATTCGTTGGTTTTAGACTTGACACGATCACGCCACGTGGCAGCACCGGGTGAGGCTGCGTAGCCTAGTTGTCGCACCCCGCGTAGCACGAAGAGAGAGTCTTCGCGGCCCGCAAGCGACACCTGGATTTTGTTTTTATGTTTATTTTATAAAATTAAAGGTATTTAAGGGCTATTTATCGTATACGGAATATTGTAAATATATTAGGGGTGTCGAAAATATTTTAGGAGGGTTGTTATATCCTCCTCACCGTGTTTTTTTAATGATTCTCATCTATATTATCTTCTTTCTTTCTATTAGTTCCAAGATCCCATCTCTCATTGGCTTCTTCCACTCATCTCAAGACAACCAACCCCCTAGCTCACTTTGCCCTCTCTTTCTGGTATCAACATGAAGGTAATTCCTTTTTTGTTGTTGCATTCTTTTTTTTATATATATAGATGGGATGGTGTTTTACAAGCTATATTTTGGCTGTAGTTCTTCGGTTGGATGCAAAGCAAGTTCAATGAGCACAAGAACTCGGGAACCACCACTTCAGCTATTCGTATGTATCATATATACCTAGCTAGTTTTTTATTTGATGCAAAAGGTGTTTGTTGTTATTGAGATCCCTATCATCAAAGCTTGTAGGGTCTTTGATTTGCATGAGTATTTTCTCTAATATATCTTATTAAAAATAGAATATGGAGGCCTTTGCCCCATCAGTGGCGGATCTAGGAATTTTTTCTTTTTTTCTAAACCGAGGAGCTTCCTGGATCCGCCATTGTGCCCCATACATGATAAGATGGTTGAGACGACAATATAGTGGAATTGATTTGCATTTGATCATTCTTCTTCTTCTTCTTCTTCTTCTTCTTCTTCACTTGGAGGGTACAAAAGTCAAAGAAATGATGTACTCAGTTGAATTTTGGAGATCATAAAGTGGGTGCTTGCTTGTCGATCAAAGACAAGTTTCTTAAACTACGAATTAAATGTTGGAATGTTTACTGCGTGCATGCAAAGTGTTCTTGGTCTTCCTTAAATCCCACCTATATTTTTGTTGATTTTCACAAGTGTCTGTACTTGAGCATCCAAAAACTTTTAGATTAAAGGACCTTGTTTGTTGTTTGCTAAATCATACTGCCGTATTATTTAAACAAACAATAACCTAGCTATCTATCCATCATGCAGATCACATGAAGCAAGAAGAATCTCACGATTTTCCTCGCGGGTTCCTGGCAATAGGAACTTTTGGAAACAATGATTTACCAACAGAAAATGAAGATGATCATACTACAGCAGCAGCATCATCATCTCCAGATCTATCTGAATTCACACCTGAAGAAATTGGAAAACTACAAAAAGAGTTGACAAAACTACTATCCAAGAAACCTAACAAAGTAGCAGGAGAAACAACTACTGATCTCCCGTTGGATAGATTTCTTAACTGCCCATCAAGCTTAGAGGTTGATCGTAGACTTTCAACCACAGTCATCACCAATCCAGATGATAAAGAAGAAATTGATCGCACAATTAGAGTGATTCTTGGCAGATGCAAAGATATTTGCATGGAAAACAGCAAGAAAGCAATCCGGAAAAAGTCCATTTCTTTTCTCTTGAAGAAGATGTTTGTGTGCAGCAGCGGCCTCCCACCAATGCCGCCTGCCTTGCATGATCGACTTCCAGAATCAAGAATGGAGAGGGTAAGTAAGCTTAACTTCATTATATATTTTCTTCAAGAATATATATTATTCCAATTTCAATCTTTCTTTTTTTCCAACGAACAACAAAAGCTCGATCACACCGGTAAACCCAATGGTAAAAGGTCACCCACAACCCGAATGTCCATTGCGGTAAAACCTCTAGCTCAACACACAGCATTTTTGTTCCATACGAAACTCGAACCCCTGACCCTCCACTTTGGAAGGGCATGGATCATCTGCCAGCTTCTTTCCTATTTTATATTTTTGACAAACATACTTTAGTATTAGATTAAAAAACCAACTATTTTAGGGCATATGTAAACTACTATTTTTGGTAATACTACCAAAGTTAAATAGAAAAACTGATAGTTGGTACCTACATTAATAAAACAAATATAACGTTGCTAATTACTCCCTCCGTCCCATTAAATGTGTCTTATTTTGAATTTTCAAAGTCTTTATTTATAAACTTTGACTTTAATTATATATTTTTTGTGTTATATAAAACTTGATGAAAATTAACCCGATAAAAACACTTGTAAAACACATTCAAATCATATAACTTTCATCAAGTATTATCTAACACAAACAAAATTATTTAAGGTCAAAGTTTATAAATAAAGACTTTGAAAATTCAAAATATGACACTTTTAGTGGGACGGAGGGAGTACCTTAAATACAAAATTTGAAAGGTTAGTCTATTTTATCAAGGAAGAAAAGTAGGTTACCAAAAACATAAATTGTATAAAATGTAACAAATTAACAATCATGAACCTAATAACGATTGAGATTATAAATAAGTTTCGTTGTTCAAAAAAAAAATAGAAAAGCTAAGGGGAGAAATTTTCATTTCCTTTTTCCTATTTCGCAAAACTTTAAAAGCTTAAACAATCATTTTGGGGACACACACCAGTTAAAGGCCAAAACAAAAAAGATGAAAGTTCAAATCAGAATATTTTGAAAGTTTATTCCCTTTTTCCTGTGTAGAAAATGTTGTTAACCAATATTTAGTTATGTTTATATAGATAATTCTGATTAATGTATTAAGTGCAGTTATTAAGGGCAATGCTAAAAAATAAGATGAACCCTCAGAATTCTTCTCGAGCATCATCTGCAAAGAAACTAATCGGTAACCGCCAATCAGCCAAGAAGGGGAAAGGTAAAGCAACAGAAAAAGATGATGAAAATGCAAATGATGGATCTAAATGGGTCAAAACAGATTCTGAATGTAAGCTCATTACTAACTGATAAATTACTAGCCTGTTACTCCCCAAAAGCCAAAAGGGTATACAATTCATAACTGCAGTTTCTTATTCAAAGTTCATTTTTCAGATATTGTCTTAGAGATATGAGCATGAATGTCTGGAGATTGATCGAAACGAATCACATATATGATATTATTAAACTATTTGAATACTGGCCGGCAACAACACTGAGCCGGACTTGCTTAAGATCGAGGAGGAGAGAGTGACGATTGGACCATTGCCTTAGTGCAAATGAATCAATAATTATGTTTAAATTCAGGACGTATAGCTTCAAGCCTTGTTTTCTTTTATTGTCCACTCTTTATGGTTGGATGCATGTTTATGGGTTCAAAATACTTTGTTGTACGTGTTATATTCTGCATGTCTTTCTGGATTATAAAGATTAGACATTGAAAATAATATATCTTATACAAGTGGTATATATGTGTGTAAAATCTATAGACTGTTCCATTTGTGGAAACAAATTAGCTTAGTTCATGATAAAGGTAACATTAACCGTGTTATATGCAACTTACAACTGTTACCCTTGATTGTTTGATACAAAGTTTAGAGTCAATTATGTAATTTTTTTTTTGAACGGCAAATTTGGATCACTGACGGAGCACTGGAGTATCATCGTGCCAACAGCCTAACAATTATGTAAGTAATTGTTAAAAGTCTATGTATGTGCCATTTATGCATTAGTCAAGTGTCAAAGGGTTGGATAGTAATATTTGTAAATTAGAAACCGCCACTACTTTGTCGTTTATATATGTTGATTAAGAATGCGGTGTTTCATGAAATATTGCGTCGATCATGTGGTGTGTTTAAATAACGCCGATTAAACAATCAATAGACGGGTGATCTAATATTAATATTTAGTTTTAGGGTTCATATATTTCTCCTTGTTCTTATTTTTTTGTTCTTAATTGATGGTTGAATTCATGATCGCCTGGGTATCAAAGTCGAGGCTCAAACAAGATCAAGATCATTGTTTAGAATCATCATTTAAGATAGTTCCAGTCGTAAAAGAAGAAAAGCGTTGGGTTGTTCATTGTTGGGAAACATAAACAAAATCGAAGTTCATGTTGTCTGTTTATCAAATTCAAAATAAGGTACCAAAACCGAAGTCATGTGTGTTCCTGCTTTATCACGATCGGAAAACAAAAGTCCTTGAAGTGATTTTGTTTGTCTGGTTGTCACTGATTCAAGAGAGATTGTGGACTATTGTTGTTATTTGCCGACTAGGAACAAAAGACGAACCCGACATGTGTTTCATAGTTGAAGACAAAGGGTGTCGTTCAATAACTCAAGAAAATGATCATGGTTGGGTTATCTTAATTGCACTTGGATTCTGAAAGAAAGAAACACACAAGTAACTAAAACTGAAAGAAATGGAGGTTATAAATGTTACAATTTTTCATCACTAACAATTGAAGGAAATTCAAAATTAGTTTCAAGCCTTGTTATCGGAGATGTAATCATAGGTCTCCGCCAAGATGATGACATAATCGAAGATCACATATCGGATGGCTAGGAGGGAATTGCGGTTAATCTCATAAGGTTAAAATTGATTCATGGCTCATCGAAGAAAGCTTTCTTTTTTGACACAGATAACACTAACCCCGCCTCAATCTTAGAGAGTCAACCCACAATTATAACTGAGAGTTCCAAACTAGAAATCAACTGATTAAGGGATCGTGGAAGTCGGATCACAATCATACTCAAGTTGTCCTGAAGACGCAATCGGGGATTTAGACAAGGGTAAAGGTTTCAAAGATCACACTCATGCAGGCCAAAAAGGAATAAAAACTGATCTTACTAGCATGAAGATGATTAATGGATCAAAACAAGGATGCAATCCAAGTCGGAATCACAAAAAGAATAATCAAACTTGGATTAACAATTATGATTTATGAGGTTGATTATTAGCCTCAATCAATCATCTTAAATTTAAGGAATATATATTTAAAATTCATGTATATAAAAAAGTAACATAATTACCTCAAACATCTGAATTTTTTGTTGTTTGTATAAAATGTTGTCCTCCAAGTACTTCCATGTGTTACCCCACACATAGTCTGGCATGGAAAGTGTACCAGACAATAGCATTGTTGCAAATAAAGAACAAAGATAACTTTGCGGGTCCATCAAAACTTGCTCCTTTAACAATTGCCTCAACGTATTCCATGTCATCATCCAAAAGTTCTACCGCGTAGCATAAGTCTCTAAAAGTGGGAAATAATTGTCCATTTACTGTTCGAATTTCTTCAAATGATCTTCGTCCTTTTACTTTGTTTAGTAGAATTCTCAATAATAATAATAATAATAATAAGCTTAACCTAAAGCTGGAAAAACCGAATGAATTCTCTCAATCACAAACCTATTCCTAATCCGAGGTTGCCAAAATCTTTTATCTAGTTTCCAAACAAACTTGAATGGGAGCTCAACATATGTAAGTTTGCGTGCCTGATAGCTTGATTGTTTCATCTTCATCCATGCTAAAAAGATTGAAGAAGCAACATATGGTTTGCTTAAAACATTATTTATATCATTATCGACACCATACAAAACATTTTGTTGACCACGTAGATGGAATGGTAGCCTCATAACCGCAAGAAATTTCAAGTGAACTTCATTAGCAAATAGTCTCTAGCATGCTTCACAAGCAAAAATGTATCTACAATCGTAATATTCCTAAATTTTGTCTTTTTGATTATGTTGGTTAGTTTTATTAATATCTTGTGACACAAGGACTGAAGCTCTATCTAGACATTTGTTGATATTGAACAAATAGTTGATTGAACTAGCTTGATTACAACATTCTACGTTAATGTGTGCTTGATATCTTTTCAATACCATTTATCATACGAAAGAACACTTCGGTTATCTAATGTAACACACTGTGTTGACCAGGTAGATGGAATCGTAGCCTCATAACCGGAGGAAATTTGAAGTGAACTTCATTAGCAAATATTCTCTAGCATGCTTCACAAGCATAAATGTTTCTATAATCATAATATTCCTTGATTTCGCCTTTTTGATTATGTTGGTTGGTTTCATTGTTATCCTCTGACACAATGACTAAAGCTGTATCTGGTCCTTTGTTGATATATTTGAACATATACTTGGTTAAACAACTTGATTACACCACTCTACGTTAATGTGTGCTTGATATCTTTTCGGTACCCTTTTATTATATGGAACAACACTTCGGTTATCTAATGTAACACCAGACTTTATAAGAGTGTCACCAAAATCTCTTCTTCTATACACCGGAAAGCCATCAAAATCAACTGTAATGTAAGGTGTGAGTTTTTGGGAAAGGTTTTGGAACACCTATCATCAACCATGCTAGGACACTTCAAGTTGGCATTACCACAAGAGCCATGAATCATAAATTCGGTCACAAGCGAATAAAGTTCTGGATCTTCATTTTTGTTAGGAATTTCAGCTGAAATAAAGGGATCAATATGTTCAACAGTTGGAAGTTTGTAATCTACTTTCATGAATAAACATATGTGTGCCTGAGGCAGTCCCCGTTTTTGGAATTCGACGGTATAAACATCCACAGTAAAAAAGAATTTTACAAAGCATACAAAAATAAAAAAATAAAAATAAAAAAGATGTAAGGATAAAGATAAGATACATATAATATTAAATGGAAAAAAATAAACACACCTGCATTAATGTTGTCAAAAAATGAATTGTCCTTAAATATTTTATTATTGCATCAAGTTTATGTTTAAACAATCGACACAATATATCAAGCTTGTCTTCAAGCCTAATGGTTTTATCGTTAAGATATTTTCTTATTTCCGGCCATTTGGGATTACATGTTATAGTTATAAAGAAGTCTGAATACCCATACTACTTACATAAACACATGGCATTTAGGTAGTTTTAGACGAGAAACATTTTTTTATTTGAACAGGATGAACAAGATAAATAATTTTAAGTTTTTTAAAAATATAAGAAAATGCATAAAATGCAAAGTTTATTCATCTCTCTTGAAATTAAAAAAAAAACTGAATAAAGCTTATTTATAGAATCAATGTGTAAGTTATATTAGGTACACGTGTATAAGCAAAACCTTCAAAAGTTAAAAAATAGAGTAAATATCAGTTTTCGTCCCTGGGGTATGTTCATTTTAACTAGTCCCGTCCGAAAATCTAATTTTTAACAAATCCTTCTCTATGGTTTTAATTCTTTAACGCTTTCCATCCAAATCACTAACCAAGTTTGATTTTACATTAACTCATTCTCACACTAAAGGGCAATTCTGTCCATTTGCATTTCTTCCCCATTGTTTACTTAATTAAATAAAACACTTGTTGTTTTAATAGAACCCTAATCGTCACTTTCATCCCCAAAGCAAAGCAAAGCAAACCTTAACCTACGACCGATCAATTTCATCCCCAAACTCTACATACGATCGACAGCCCTAAACATATGATCGTAATGGTTCTTGTTGAGTGGAAGGCTCGTGAGGATGGTGAAGAGATCAACCCATTTGAAGCTTATGGTATGTTTAAACCTTAAATTTTGGTATATAATTACGTTATATGTTAACCCATTCTGACCTTTGATACGTTTGTAAATCGCAGCTAATGAACCTACTATGTTTACCCTACAAATATTCCACGCATGAGAGTTAGTGAAATTCCCAAGGAGGAAGTATGTGAATGGCAAAGTCACCTTTTTTGACTATGCAGATTCTGATGAGTTCTCTATGCATGAGTTAAACATAATCTTCCAAAAACCATTAGGTTACCCATCAAATGAGGTAATGCACTATCATTTTAAAATTCCTGATCAAGACTTAGATGTTGGTCTTAGATGTGTTGGTAATGATAAAGATGTTCTAGACATGAACAATATGTGAGAAAGTTTAAAGTGATACAAATATACACTGAACATTGATACAAATATACACTAAACACTTTGTCTAAAAAGGTTCTATAATTTTGTAAACAAGAAGAGCAAAATGTGATATACTCTTGAACAATCTGTGTGAAGTCTTTAATAGGAAACCTGTAGGAGGTAGGGACAAGCCTATCATTACCTACTTAGAGTACATTAGAGTGTACATGATGAAAAGGATTATGGTGGTGAACAAAATGATTTCTAAAGCTAAAGGTCCCCTGACACCAGCTGCAACTGATGCATTCAATGAAATAAAACATGATGCTACATATTACACTGTCACCTTGGTTGGTATGAAGAAATATCAAGTAGGGGCCTCGGGGAATAACCAGGTTGCAGTTGATATGAACAAGAAAACATGTTCTTGTAGGAAATAGGAGCTCACGGGCATGCCGTGTAAGCACGTAGTAGTAGTAATATGGAACATGGCTCAACATGGTGAAAACGTAGGC
This sequence comes from Helianthus tuberosus, assembly GCA_030545235.1. Lineage (NCBI taxonomy): Eukaryota > Viridiplantae > Streptophyta > Magnoliopsida > Asterales > Asteraceae > Helianthus > Helianthus tuberosus. The sequence continues at coordinate 89,742,196 of CM060404.1, forward strand.
ATTCCTGAAAAATGGGTATCTGAGGTATATTGGCTTGATACTTGGAGAAAATTTTATAAGCATACAATTGAACCTGTTAATGGAAGAGACTTTTGGACACCATCAACCTGCCCAACAGTTCTTACACCTCCAAAGCACCATACCCAAGTTGGTAGGCCAAAAAAGAAGAGGAGGAAGTCTGCAGTCGAATTGGCTGATAAGGTTGGAAATGATGGTAAGCTAACCAGAAAAGGGGCCTTTGTCAGCTATGGTAAATGTAAAGGAGTAGGGCATAATTCTAGGTCTTGCAATGGTCAAGGAAGTTCACAATCTATTCCTCAAACTCAAGCCGAACCAAAGATGAAAGGTAACGTGGCAAAAAAAACTATCGTGACTTGTAAGGTGTGTAAAGAAAAGGGGCATAACTCTAGGTCTTGCAGCTCAAAGAAAGTTTCTGGAAGAGGTCCACCACCAACCACACTCATGTTGTTTGTTTTGGTATTTTGGTTATCATTTGAACGTTGTTGGTTATGTTTAGAACATTCTCGATTTGGTTATCTTTTGAACCTTTTTGGTTATGTTTAGAACATTGTTCTTTTGGTTGATGTCGGATGGTGATATGTAATATGTTATGTTGGATGATGATATGTAATGGGTTAATTGAAACTGCAGTTTTAGCTTTCATCTTTTAAAGTGTACGTGTTGCTTTGTTTTTTGGATCTGCACATTTGCAGCACATTAGTCAAATGGGTCGAGTTAATACCTTTAGTCAAATGCAGCACATTAGTCAAATGGGTCATGCTTTGTTTTGTTTGAAACTGGACTTTTTAAAGTGCACTTTTCGCTATTTAAATTGCACTTTTTGAATCTGCACTTTTTAAAGTGCACTTTTCGCTTTGTTTAGAAACTGCACATATGCGATTAGTGAAATGGGCAAAGAGAACCAATTACAAAATACTGAATTCGAAAGTCAAAACAACCACTTTTCATTCAGTAAAGTGATGCTACATTAGTATAACCAAATTGACCTTTACACTACAAATCCAAAAGTAGGTCAATTTGCTAAACAAAATACAGCCAGTAACCAAATTAATTCATTTGGTTATAAAGTACATAAAAAATAACAACCAACTCAAAAACAAAACTAATTGAAGCGTTTTAATTTTTCTTGCCATTGTCCAGTTCTTTACTTCATTTTCATTGATATTCCTTAACAATCCTAGTATGATTTAAGAGGCTCTTGCACAAATTGGAGGATCGGCCCAGGTAACAAACACACAATTTCTGTAACACCCTTACTATTATAAAAGGGTTTTTGTACTAATAACGACAATTAAATGTGTGCTTACATATAAAATACGGGTTTACTAAAAACTTTTACAGTTTAAAAATAGTACAAAATAATGTAATTGAGTTCGTCGTTTAAAAGTTACGACGTAACACCGTGCGGAAGCTTTAATCTCGTGTGTTCGGTTCTTCGTTGAGCTTGATCTTCACTCATCCTAAGTTCAAATATACATACACTGTAAATTTATCACAAACGTTAGTATATGAGACCCTAGAACCCGTCTAAACGGACCCGAAAGCTCAAAATCATCACATAAACAAAATAAAAATTTTGTTTGGAAGTCGACCGTAGGCTACGGTTCACAGACCGTAGCTTACGGTTCACCATATTACTTCAACCAGAACTTCTGGACCGTAGCTTATGGTCTGATCAACAGATTTTGTTTATTTTCCGTTTTTAGTACGAAAACCTTCATAACTTTCTATCCGTTGGTCAGATTTACGTGATTCTTTTTCCTACGCGTTCATAATTTAATTCTCCATCTCATGGAGTAAAAATCCTACATCTAAATCACAAAATTTTAGATTTCAAGCTCTCGGCTTGAAATTCAATTATATCACTTTTTGACCCGTTAAGGGTATTTATGCACTTTTAGGTTTAAATTACGCTCATTCCTTGTATGCCTCATAATTCCCACCCATTCATATTAATTAGTCTTCTACCGCAACTATAATTGTGGTGGATTTAACGTACTTAAATACTTATTCCGAGTTCTATCCCTCGGATATGTCATTTTACGGCAAGACGCACTTTAAGGCGTTTAACCCTAGAAAGTTTATGCCTACAACTTTTATATTGTGACAACTATCAAAATTCCATGTATCCGTACACTGATTAAACAGTAATTAGTGCCTTACTGACTATGCTGATTTAAATTAATGACATGAATGCTTTCTGATTATTGTCATATACATACAAGTGCATCCCCTATTGCATGATAACATATCATTATTGCATGCAACACTGTATTGATTCAAATGATGCACGAAACAAGGATAACACAATAATCAGACAAATCAGAAAATGCTGACGGGAGTTCAGTACATAGACAAACATGGTATTGAGACACAGAATGGGCCAGAAACCAAGAGTTACACTAGTATAGTGTGTAGGGAAATACGGATCATAAAACTGCTTTCCTAGTGATAGTTTAAGTGCCGGAAAGTGCCTAAAACTCACATAAACTGCAGAATTCTGCAAAATTCAGCAAAACTCAGCATTTAAACAACTAAATATTATGCAGAATTATGGTTAAATGGTCCAGAATACTTTCCTAAGTGTCGGGAATCAAAACTGTCACAAAAGGTAACATAAAGCACACTAAACTGGGTAGTTTAGCACCTTAACGAACCGGTAACCAACCGAACAACCGGACACTACCCGAAACACCAAATTTTCACTAGAAGCATTGTTTTACCATTTCCGAGCTAGTTATGGTCCCCGAACATTATAACACATCATATAATGACATAACAACTTATACACTAACTAAACCCCTTAGATTTCAACTAACTAACTTAACCTTCCATTACCAACTAACTACACCCCCCTCCATTTACGGTTACATGAGGGTGGCCCCACCTTGGATTTTATTTGAGTTTTTTATTAGATTATGTTTAACCTTTTGAAACACAATACACACTAGTTAAACACTTGTTGGGAGTTCAATGTTATAAACCACAAGACCATCCATTCATCATAATCTCATAACACATAACACCCTCAAACTCTTCTCTCCTCTCCCTCCCACCTTCGGCCAAGAACAAGCAAGAGCACCACCACCATTTTCACTTCCTTTTCATCCATTTACAAGTCATACAAAGGTGTAAGGAACTTAACTAAGGAGCTAGGAGCCATTGTTGAGTGAAGGACCTCTCCCACAAGCTTTTAACCACCAAGATTAGCATCATCTTCATCTTGTGTTCTTCCCTAGCCTTGTGCTAGTAGTAAGGCCCTTCTAATCCCATTTTACATCTTGTTATGTTGATTAAAAGATGATATATGTAACTAAGCATGAAGAACACTAAAGATCAAGAACATAATCTTTAACATAAGACTAAAAATCATCATGAACTATGTTGTTTAAGTGTTTATATGTTTCTTGATTGTTGTGTAACGCCCTAACACGTTTTAACCAAATTTAACGCAGCGGAAAACACATACTAAAAATTTCTTTATAAGTTATTCTTTCTTTCACTTAAATACATTAATCCCTTTTCATAATTTAATTAAAAACTAACATACGTATATCGAATTAAGAGACCACATACACACCCACGTACAATCCATGTCTTGACTCGATCTTCAACCACGTACACAGCTTGAGCAAGCATTCATAAACCTGTACAACCTGCAGTCACCATAACCAATTACTTCATTAGCAACCGGTGACATAATATATATATATACTTTAAAAACGTGCATAATCAAGCGTCAACGTCTCTTATTCCCGTTCATATAAGTCCATTCGTCCATCCATTCGGACACTCTCGTCTGACTTCTATACTTAACCTTCATTCTCCATTATTAGTATACCTGCATTTCCATTTCATTCTTAACAGAAAACAATTAGCATCATTATACTTTCCTATCCACTTTCGACTCCTTTTTCCGTAAACTTACCTATTTACTTCCATTGTTTAATACTTTCTCACATGTATAACAATAATCATCATACTACAATATATTTTACATCTAAAGTGTAAGTCCGGGATTTACTTACCTTGTGCGTCCGTAATTGCGTTCGCTTACTTGAGTCTCCTTAGCCCGTTAGCCTTCCACGTTCTCAACCATCTTGACATGATTCCTATACATTCATGTCATTACATTCACATTCTTATTAGCATATATGCTTATACATATGAACAACCATATCAAATTCACATCTCATATATGACCTTTGTTAATCCATTCAAACAAGCATAAAGCATACTCAACATCATCCCTACATAATCTTCACATGAACTATATATGTTTACCCATTACTAGCATACAATTTCACTTATTATTGTCTTTTAGACATTTCATCAAACACGTGGTGTGCGTACTACTTCCTAGGCACCAGGTACAACTAGTTTATGCATAATCTTCCAAGTTCACTCATATTTCATCAAATCTTCTTACTAATCAACAAGTATCATTTAACACCTAAACATCAAACATATCAACACCAAATTTCTTTCAATTCATCTAACAATAGTTCATCCTAACACAACATAATTCATGAATATTGGACATGTTGAACACTCATGTCATCTTAATCACCCAACTAGTGGGTTTACATCCTTAAACATCAAATTAGTCAAAATTATGCATAACACATGTTCCCTATGATGATGTTAACACATATTCATACTTAATTTCATACAATTTCGTGGATTAATCATAACCCACTTCATACAAGATCATCAAATCTAAGTTTTAAGACATACCTTATGATCCCCTTGCTTGGGTGATCATTAATTCACGTTCGGTTGTGAATTTAGACTTCATTTACCCCTTCAATTTGAAGGTTCTTCAAGAACTAGGGTTTGAACCCTTGTTCTTTCTCCTGGACATCGATCCAGAACACACACACGTGTGTGTGTTTGTGTGTGTGTGTTTTCTTTTAATTAAACATCTTTCAAGTTGTCCCACTTTGGTCCCTCATGTTTCGTTTTAAATAAATAAGGCTACTACCCTTCGTTTAATACCAACGACATTAATAATCAACTAGGTTAATTATTCCTAGTTAGCATTCATTCACGGGTTCACTTTTATCCCCTAACGGCATTTTACCCGTTCCTTTATATTAACCGGGTTTAAATTACCAAACCCATTTTTGGGGTGTTACATGTTGATTGTTTGTGTTAATGATGTTAAACATCATATGAAACTTGCTAGATTGTGATTAAACACATGATCTAGCAAGTGAGAGGATGATTATGTGATAAATCAAGATGATCATCCTTATGTGTAAGCATGAACTTGAAGTATGAAGTGTTTTCTTGAATGATGATGATCAAAGTGTAATATAAATCATGTAAGTGGATGATTTCAAAACTAGTTTTCTCAAGAAACTAAGTTAAATTACAAGATTTGCTTAAACATGGTTCTTAAAGAAACTAATCACATTTTTAGTGGTTAATCAAGTGTAGAAACATGTTAATGACAAGAAAATTCAAGGAGAAATATTTTTAGAAAATCTTGTTACAAGTTGTAAAGATTTAAAATCTTAAAGAATGATGTTTTTAAACAAATAACCACACTTTAAAGGGTAACTAAGCTTACTTAACACCACTCTAAGTTACTACAAATTTGTACAAAATTTCAAGTTCATGAAGTAGTGTAAATAGCTTGATTTTGGCACATGGTAAGTATTGTTTGATTTGTTGTTGATTGTGGTGATTTTTAAAAGAAAATAATTTGCTTTGAAAGCATGGAAACCTCCATTTTTAAGGGGAAACTGTGGCAAAAATTTTCTAGAATTTAAACACTTAGAAAAATATTTTTAGACAAGTATTTACAAGTGTATTTTAACCATGATCTTTCAAATAAAATTTGCCATAATTATTATTACAAAAATTACAAATATTGGTGGTTGATTTTTTTATAATAAAAGTGACTAAATATGTATTTAGGAAAATATATATTTAGATATCACCATGTGTGTGATTACTTGTATATTATGTGTAATAGTTATATTACTTTAGGACTTGAAATAATATAACTCACCAAAATACCAAGAAATATAACACAAAATATTACCAAAATTCCAAGAAATAAATATATAGTTTATACCCAAAATTTGGACAAACCGAACAAGGAATATAAGCTACATAATATTCCAGAATTAAATTCATAAGTATATTTTGATGAACGGTATTTTGGAAACCAAGAAAACGAAAATATAATTTTTATAATTATTACAAAAATATATCATATTTTTTACAAGAAGAAAATGTATTATTTTTTAGTAAAGAAAAATATATATGTTTTCTTGAATTATTAGAAAATAAAATATTTTTGGGAGAAAATATATATTTTCTTAAACAAATTTAGAATATATTATTTTGGGAGGAAAATGGATTTATAGATATTTTCTAAATTAATCTTGAAACTATATTATTTCTGAGGTTTATATGAAAATATAAATATTTTTGCCAAGAAAATTTCTATAAATGATTTCTTAAAATATGTATTTTAAGAATATATGTTGGTGAATTTTTATTAAAAATATTATTCCGGAAAATATGAATACAAAAATTAAATATAAGAATACTTAATAAATACAATGAAAATACGTATTCTCGTAATAAATACACACCGGAATACGTCACCAATACTTGGCAAAATACACAAGTCTAAGAATACAAGTGTAAGTATACCCATCCTTGGGAAAAGATATACATGTATAAATACATAATGTGTCAAGTTAAAATATATTATTTTAACTAATATCCTAACAATTAACAAATATAATTTAAGTTAAAATATTTACTGTTTTAACAAATACATACATACAATGATTACAAAGTTTATTACGAGCTCACATACAAAACACATGAACTCGCTCAACTTTTGTTGATGTTTTCAAACTACATGTATTTCAGGAAATTGATTATGGATCTGGCAGGCGTGCGAGGATTTTCAAGTTGTGTATTCAAATAAAAGATGTCATCCAGTGTTGTAGGGTTTGGATCGTGTATTTTATCTTGGATAAGATTCATAGTTCAAAGCCTAGTTTTAATAGTGTCTTTTGTCAAGTCCGTTATGGAACTTCAAACTTGGGTTGTTATGTATTTCAAACTTGAAGTCTGTGTTTAAAACAATGTTGTTTGTAATACTTTGAAACTTAATTGGACGAATATCTTGGTTTCTATCATATAGTTGTTTGTTATGGTTGAATGCAATGATATTAAGCAAGTCACACATAATCACGCTTCCGCAAAAGTCAGGGTGTGACAGTTTGGTATCAGAGCTTCGATTGTAGCGAACTAGGATTCCTTCTCGAGTCTAGACTACAATCATTAGGGCTCTCTCACGAAAATGTTTTCACAACATATTTTTCAGTGCATACACAAAACGCCGAGATCCATGGAACAAACATTTTACAAAAGGAAAAACAAGAAAACACGATTGCAAGGTCACATTGGTGGTTTAGTCTGCCTGGGGTAGACTAGGAAAGATAGACAAGTTTCATGAAGGATAACGTGAATACATGTTTAAGTGATGATTGTTTTGTTTGCGTATGTTGAGTGTTAGTGGTTAATATATGTGCACATGTTATGATTGTTATGTTACAGGCATTATGTCTTCTTCAGAGAGTGGGTTATCTGATGCCCACGACCCGATGGCTGTCGTATCGGACGACGAGGTTATGCCCGAGCCGGAGATATTTACGTCAGACACTGAGAGTGGTCCTAACATGCTATCCGAGGATGAAGACGATTTCCAGCCGTTCGCGTTGCCCGACTTTGGCGATGATTTACCTATTGCTGATGGTTTTCCAGTCGAGGATCCTTTCGATATTCCTGCTCCTGTTCACGATCACCTCATCATTGGTCACCCCGATGGTGAGCACATCGTGGCCCCGATCCTCGATGTCGTACCTCTTGTGGTCATTCCTCTCGAGGATTGGCCTTTTGACGACTTGTTTGATGACGATATCGATTTGTTTGTAGATGGTCCCCCAGTTGACGCCCAGGGCGATGGGGAGATTGATGAGGATGTTATTGCTGTCCCACCTCCTGTTGTTCCTATCATTGAGTTGTCTTCTGACTCCAGCTTACATTCGGTTTCAGACTCATTTGAGTCTGTGACTTCTTCAGCGTTACGGGCGGCCGGATTGCAGCTTTTTGCTACCGACTCCGACAAAGACACTGCTATGTCTGCTGCACCATCCCCTGCTCGTGACCCCACACCTCCACACGACCCAGAGCATGTCCCCGAGCTAGCTACAGTTCCTTTTGGTCAGCCTGATGTTGCACCTATTGACCCCGAGCCGATTCTTGAACCTGACCATGTTCCGATTGGGGTACCAGACATTGCACCCCTCATTCCCGAACCATTACCGGTACCTGTTGATCTTCCTCTTGCTGAGCCATTCATTCCTCCACCTCCACCCGCTGATGTTGCTCCCCTCCCTCCTGTAGAGTCTGATGTCCACCGTACTGATTTACCGATTGTTTTCCTTCAGGACATCCCTGTACCCCGTCCAGGGGAAGGTACTTTGGGCCAGCCCCCGAGATATGACCCTTTTGCTTCAGCGGCTTTTCCTCCGATTCCACAGGCGACACCTTTCACTCCCTTCCCATCTACACCACTCGGCGAGCCATTTCGGTGGTTCCCGCCATACTCCATGCCGATCTCAGACCCCTACCATCCCTCACATTTCGTTGGATACACACTGGATGAGTTGCTTTTGTCTTTACAATTACAGTTTGAGATCATGAGTTGCAGAGTTTTGGAGCTCGAGCTGACTCTACGTCCTCCACCTTGTCCCCGTCAGTCTACTTTTGTACCTCCACATTCATCGTCATCCCCTTTTGCACATCCACCAGCTGCTCCTGTTCCTTTTCCAGCTTTTGATGCTCGTTTCCTTACAGTCGAGCAACAGATCAGTTACTTACTTCGTCGTATATACGAGCTCGAGGAGGAGCTTGCGCATGTTTGCAGTTTGCTTTTCTTCCCTCCTCCTCCTCCTCCATCATCAGCACAGTAGGTTTTTGGTTTTATGCGGATGTATTACTTTTGGTGAGAGCACTACTATTGAGCAGAGGTTGTGAAGACTTTTGAAGACCACTTTTTGACTATGTGATTTTTGTATATTGACAGACTCATTGGACAAGGGTAGTGTGACCCTATGTCCCTTTTGATGTGACACAATTTGTAAACAATGTAATTGTGGTTGGAAATTAATGAAAGCTCAATCGTCATGTTCTCACTAAACACGTTGTTGGATTACATGTTCATGTTATGATTATGTTGTTGCTTGATTGCTTGATATGATGAATGCTTATATATATATATATATATATATATACATACAACCTCTAGACAACTATTTATTTACTTAACAAATAAGACCTGACCTAGCCGATCTTCTTCTTAGAAGAAAGATGCCGCCATGAAGGAACACCGATACCAACAATCCTCTGCCGACAACAGAGGCAGAATTACAAGAGCGCATCTCACGGGCCATCGCATAGCACGAGGCCCTTCGCTCCGAACACAGCGGGGGTACCTCAGGGAATAACTGATCGGTACATTTTAGGTACATGTTATTTAAAATTAATAATGATAAAACAATGCATTGATGTTGCTATAAAATATATTATTTGAGTTGTTTTTATATTGTATAGGTTAGGATGTAAAATAATTTAAAAAAATGAGTTATGTGATGAAATTTAAAGATTTTCTCTGATATTGTAAGCAATTGTGTCAAAATGGAATAATAGTTAGGATTAAATGTTGGTAAAACTAACTTATTTGTGTGTTAGAAAGGAATTAAAATAGAATTGAAGGTGACGTTACATGAGATATCTTGAATCCTATTAATTGCATTTTGATAATTTGAATTAATTTTAATAGTCAGCTTTATTTTTTTTTCATAACTTTACATGCAGGGAATGAAAATATTGAAACAATTAAATGGGCTCATAACTCACATGGGTAATGAAGTGTTGGATTAACTGACTAATGGTGGGGACAACTAGCCCACTAAATGAGAGACATGGCCATGACGGTGAAAAATTAAAAAAAAAAAGAAAGCAAAGAAACAAAAGAAAAAAGGGGGACGGTTACGGAAAAACGTAACGGAAGACAGCCCCTTGGCTGTGGTGGTTCTTGTCTAGTGGGACGCAAATCAAGAAAAAAGTAGTATTTTGTGTTGACGACTTTGAACGCAATGAACGGCTAATCTTCTAGGGTTTCACCCCGGTGTAGACTTTGTAAGAATTCTAGGGTTTCAATATTTTGTTTATGATTTAATTTGTGACTAGTTGTATTTAACCATTTGAAACTTATATCAATTGTCTTGCATTTGTATTGGATTCATGAATTGTCGAATGAGTTATTAAATTTGACTTTGTGAAATGAATATGTGCAATTATGCCTTGCTACAGGTTAGGATTTACATGTTCTTTGTAATGAAGTGTAGTGCGGTCTGTTGTCTATGACGTTGATAGCTCTTGGCACCTAAGCCACGTAATACTAAATCCGTTAATAATCAAATGTAACTAAATTAAGTCTAACGTGTAGAAACCCTAGGTTTTGCAGTTGTCGAACCGGGTGTGACCCTTGTTTCTAAATTATTATTTTTACTCATTCTAATTAGTCGTTTTTTTTATAATTATTCTAAACAAACTTTACAAGAAAAAAATAGCAAGCTTCATAATTATTTTGTATACTTGTTTGTAAATAACTTGGGCTAATCGAACAACTAGTGTGATACTAACCACATGCTCTTCGTGGATACGATACTCGACTTACCCTAGCTACCTAGGTTAATTGGGTTTTTGATTGATCGGGACGACACGGTCACGTCAATAACCCACCCAACGGTAATTTTTAGTCATCTAAGACACATTACAATATGTTTGGACATTTACAAGTGTGCTTTGCTAATGTTTTCTGTGAATGATGCTGCTTGTGTTGCAGGCTGTACCTATAAGCAGTTTTTAGACTGCAAGCCCCTGAACTTCGACGGCACTGGGGTTGCCATAGCCTTTGTGCGCTGGGTTGAGAAGACGGATTCTGTCTTAAGGATGAGCAAATGTGCTCCAGAGCATCAAGTCACGTGCATTTCTGGACTGTTTCTAGATGGGGCTCTGTCATGGTGGAACCTTCAAGTTCAGATGTTGGGTGAGGCTGCTGTGTATGCTTTGACATGGAATGAGCTGAAAGAATTGATGAGGAAAAAGTATTGTTCCCGGGCAGAAATCCAGAAGTTGGAAACTGAATTCTGAAACTTGACAATGGAAGGTCCTAAAGTGGCTGAGTATGTGCAGAGATTTCATGATCTGTCTAGGGTGGTTCCTTACTTGGTGGAGCCGGAGTTTAAGAGGATTGAACGTTTCATCTGGGGATTGGCACCTCAGATTTTGAGCATGGTAACAACTTCCAAGCCACCAACTACTACTGAGTCAATCGACTTGAGTGTGGCACCGACTGAGGAAGCCGTTAGATTGGGCAAGTTCTCGATTTCTGAAATAAAGAAGAAAGAGACTCATGTGGAGTCGTCTGGGGAAAACAAGAGAAAGTTCACAAATTTCAAGAAGGGTACTCGGGCGAATAACAACAACAATACCAACAAGCGCGGAGACGCTAATCCGCCAGTTGAGGCACAAGCTGGCACTGCAATTGCTGAGAACAAAGGAAAAGGGTACATGGGTACTCTACCAAAGTGTGATGTATGTCAGTTCCATCATGCCGGTCAGTGCAGGTATAGGAAGTGTGGTAACTGTGGAAGGAATGGTCATTCTAAGGAAACAATAACAACAATAATCAAGGTGGTAATGGAAATGGACGCGGCCAAGGTTGTTATGGTTGCGGTGATGTAGGGCACTTTAAGCGGGATTGCCCCAAGAACAACCAGGCACGTGGAAGGGTATTCACAATCGGAGCTAGGGAAGCACGCCAGGATCCAAATGTGGTTACTGGTACGTTCCCTATTAATCAACGTTATGCATCTGTGCTATTTGATACTGGTGCCGATTATAGCTTCGTATCTCTAGAGTTTAAGAATATACTTGGTTTAGTAGCAAGTATGTTAGACGTCCCGTACTCAATAGAACTGGCTAATGGGAAGCTAGTAGAAGCTAATGAAGTAATTAGAGGTTGTGTTATAGAGCTTGGAGAGCGTGAGTTTCTGATAGATCTTCTGCCAGTCGACTTGGGAAGTTTTGATGTCGTAGTTGGGATGGATTGGCTGTCTAGCAACCGTGTAGAGATTGTGTGCCATGAGAAGATTATTCGCATCCCGATGGCAAATGAAGAGACGATTGTGATTCACGGGGGAGAAGCACGATACGCCTCTGTGGATTATTAGTTGTTTGAAGGCACGGAAATTTTTGCGTAAAGGATGTGTTGCCTTCTTAGCTCATGTTGTGGATAAGGACGCCAAAGAGCCAAAGATTGAAGATATCCCTGTGGTAAGGGAATATCCTGAGGTCTTCCCCGAAGACTTGCCAGGATTACCTCCTCAACGACAAGTCGAATTCCACATTGACTTGGTTCCAGGCGTCGCGCCTGTAGCCAAGGCACCTTATCGACTTGCGCCTTCAGAGATACAAGAGTTATCCACGCAGCTTCAGGAGTTACTGGACAAGGGATTTATAAGGCCGAGCTTCTCACCTTGGGGAGGTCCAGTACTGTTCGTCAAGAAGAAGGATGGTAGCTTTCGAATGTGTATCGACTACCGGGAGCTGAACAAGCTAACCATGAAGAATCGGTATCCCTTGCCGAGGATTGATGATTTATTCGACCAACTTCAGGGATCAAGCTACTATTCCAAGATTGATCTTCGATCGGGTTATCACCAGTTACGGATTCAAAAGGAAAGTATACCGAAGACTGCCTTCAGAACTCGTTATGGACATTACGAGTTTCTAGTGATGTCGTTTGGGTTGACTAATGCGCCAGCAGTATTTATGGACTTGATGAATCGGGTTTGCAAGCCATATCTCGATAAATTCGTGATCATATTTATCGATGATATATTGATTTACTCACGGACGAAGGAAGATCACGCACAACACCTCAGAGCCATCTTAGAGCTGCTAAAGAAAGAGAAGCTCTACGCTAAGTTTTCGAAGTGGGAATTTTAGATACGCGAAGTACAGTTCCTCGGTCACGTGGTAAACGAGAATGGTATTCATGTGGATACCACCAAGATCGAGGCAATCAAGAACTGGGAAACTCCAAAGACACCGATCGAGATCTGACAGTTTTTGGGTTTAGCAGGTTATTATCGCAGGTTCATTGAGAATTTATCCAAGATAGCTCAACCGTTGACCTCCCTTACTCAAAAGGACAAGAAGTACGAATGGGGAGATAAACAGGAAGAAGCTTTTCAGCTGCTCAAGAATAAGCTATGTGATGCACCTATACTATCCCTACCTGAAGGCACCGACGACTTCGTGGTATATTGTGACGCTTCGCGTCAGGGACTGGGATGCGTGCTCATGCAACGACAAAAGGTTATCGCATATGCTTCACGCCAACTAAAGGTCCATGAGAAGAATTATACCACACATGATTTGGAGCTAGGCGCAGTGGTATTTGCTTTGAAGATCTGGCGACATTATCTGTATGGTACTCGATGTACTATTTTTACAGATCACAAGAGCCTCCAGCATATATTCGATCAGAAAGAGCTTAATATGAGACAGCGACGATGGGTTGAGTTGTTAAATGATTATGACTGCGAAATCAAGTATCATCCTGGAAAGGCGAATGTGGTGGCAGACGCCTTAAGTCGAAAAGAAAGGATCAAGCCCATAAGGGTTAGGGTTTTGGAGATGATTATTCAGACGGACCTCACTTCTCGTATTTGTGCAGCACAACGAGAAGCTCTTAAGAAAGAGAACATTAAGGCTGAATATCTCCGAGGAATGGAGAAGAAGTTGGAACCTAATGAGGAAGGAACCTTGTATTTCATGGGACGCATTTGGGTTCCGCTTTTTGGTGGTATTAGAGAGATTATTTTTTATGAAGCCATAAGTCGAGGTACTCGATCCACCTGGATCAGACAAAATGCACCAAGATTTGAAGGATTACTATTGGTGGCCAAGACTTAAGAGTGATGTTGCCATCTACATTGGAAAGGGCTTAACTTGTGCCAAAGTAAAGGCCGGGTATTAGAAGCCTTCAGGTCTCTTGCAACAGCCAGAAATACCCATGTGGAAGTGGGAGCAGATTTCTATGGACTTCATAACCAAGCTACCCAGGACTCCCAGAGGTCATGACACGATTTGGGTAATAGTGGACCGATTGACCAAGTCTGCGCACTTCTTACCAATTCGAGAGAAGGATAACACTGGTAAGCTAGCTGAGCTTTACCTCAGGGAGATAGTAGCACGTCATGGAGTGCCTATCTCGATAATATCGGATAGAGATGGACGGTTTGTGTCAAGGATTTGGCAATCCTTTCAAGAAGCTTTTGGTTCTCAGTTGAATCTGAGTACAGCTTTTCACCCACAGACGGACGGACAGAGCGAAAGGACTATTCAGATGCTAGAAGATATGCTATGTGCTTGTGTAATGGATTTGGGTGGCAGTTGGGACACTCATCTTCCTCTGGTTGAGTTTTCCTATAACAATGGCTACCATACAAGCATCCAAGCTGCACCGTTCGAAGCTCTCTACTGACGCAAATGCCGCTCACCGTTATGTTGGGCTAATGCTAGTGATAGGCAGATGGTTGGCCCTAAACTGGTCCAGGAAACAACTGATAAGATCATGCAGATCCGAGAGCGCATCAAGGCGGCTCGTGATCGACAGAAGAGTTATGCGGATCAAAGACGAAAACCCTTGGAGTTTGAAGTGGGTGATATGGTTTTACTAAAAGTCTCACCTTGTAAAGGTGTAGCACGCTTTGGGAAGCGTGGTAAGTTAAACCCATGATATATCAGGCCATTCAGAATTTTGGAAAGGGTTGGTACCGTTGCATACAAGTTGGGACTACTAGAGGAATTAAACGGTGTTCATGATACATTTCATGTGTCAAACTTGAAGAAAAGTCCAACTCAAGAGACAGTTATCATCCCTGCGGATGAGGTACACATAGACGACACACTCCACTTCACTGAAGAACCCGTTGAGGTTACAAATTGGAAAGTTAACAAGACTCGGAGGAGTAGTGTTAAGCTTGTCAAGGTTCGATGGAATGCACGTCACGGCCCAGAGTTTACTTAGGAGCGTGAAGACCAAATGAAATCAAAATACCCACATTTGTTCCCTAACTCCCCTACAATCGTTAGCGCAGCTTAAAATTTCGGGACGAAATTTTCTTAACGGGGGGAGAATGTGACAACTGTCAAAATTCCATGTATCCGTACATTGATTAAATAGTAATTAGTGCCTTAATGACTATGCTGATTTAAATTAATGATATGAATGCTTTATGATTATTGTCATATATATACAAGTACATCCCCTATTGCATGATAACATATCATTGTTGCATGCAACACTGTATTGATTCAAATGATGCACGAAACAAGGATAGCACAGTTATCAGACAAATCAGAAAATGCTGACGGGAGTTCAGTACATAGACAGACATGGTATTGAGACACATAATGGGCCAGAAACCAAGAGTTACACTAGTATAGTGTGTAGGGAAATAAGGATCATAAAACTGCCTTCCTAGTGATAGTTTAAGTGCCGGAAAGTGCCTAAAACTCACATAAACTGCAGAATTCTGCTGAATTTAGCATTTAAACAACTAAATATTATGCAGAATTATGGTTAAATGGTCCAGAATACTTTCCTAAGTGTCGGGAATCAAAACTGTCACAAAAGATAACATAAAGCACACTAAAATGCGTAGTTTAGCACCTTAACAAACCGGAAACCAGCCGAACAACCGGACACTACCCGAAACACCAAATTTTCACTAGAAGCATTGTTTTACCATTTCCGAGCTAGTTATGGTCCCCGAACATCATAACACATCATATAATGACATAACAACTTATACACTAACTAAACCCCTTAGATTTCAACTAACTAACTTAACCTTCCATTACCAACTAACTACACCCCCCTCCATTTACGGTTACATGAGGGTGACTGATGTGTGCAAAATGCAACATATAAATTACATCAAATGTGGCATAAAACTAACCCTTTTTTTAGTACTAATGTTGGAAAAAGTGTGTTTTTGTCTTCCTTTTGTATTTTCAGGATTAAATAAGCTCAAATGAACAAAAGAAGCAAAAAGGCAGCTAAATCTAACATAAATACAATAAAAGGAATAAACGTGGCATGCCCGACCCCCCCGACAACATCTTCCCAAGCAAAACAAGAGAACAGAAGGCTGAACACGCCCCGTGCTCAATGAGCACGGGGGCGTGCCCAAGTGTTTGCAGAAAAGACAAAGTTGTAGAAGCTTCTATCACCCACCACGGGGGTGTGCCCAGTGGACACGGGGTCATGGTCAACTCTAAGATTTGCAGAATCTAGGGAAATCTTGATAGTACAGATACGCTTCTGCACACGGGGTCGTGCCCAGCGGACACGGGGGCGTGGTCAACTAATGCAGACAAACTGCAATTAATGAAGAAAGAGAAGATTGGTGGACACGGGGCCGTGTCCGGGCTTCTGTGCAGACTATAAATAGGGGTGCTTGGCTCATTTGCAAACGATCCCTTGGCAAACCACCTCTCTCACACTTCACCCACCCACCACCACCATCACAACCCACATCCACCACCATCATCCATCATCCATCATAGAGTGTGTGAGTAGTCTCGGGATCCAAGATTGATCGTAAGAGTTCTTGACAATCAAAGGCCATGTTTGCCTAAGTCTCTTACATCACTTGGTGAAGACAAGTGTTTAGTGTAATACTTTTTATTTTTAATCTTTTCATACTTTTTATTTGGTTCTGTATTAATGACTTTAATAACTAGTTTCTTATGTTGAAGGTGAGTCTTCCTTATCGTTTGTCCGTGGTGTCTTGGCATTATTTTACTGTCTATATAAAATAAAATATTTTCACCATTCATATCTCCACGGTCTATATGGAGGTATGTTGGCTACCTGGTCGGGGGTTAAGGTAACGGTTTGGTAAGAGTCTTGCCTTGTTCAGTGTATAGATCCTGCAAGGACCTGGGTCAACTTTAGTAGGACCTCCTTCAATACCCACTGGTATTGGATGGCGGGGGTCCGAACTCCTTGATCCCCTCATATGTAAACTACTATTAAAACTTTAACCCGGCTACTTAGGATTGTATCCCTGCTGACTCAGACTACTTAGCCGAGGGTAACGTCACCTCCAGAAGAGGGGCCTACCACAGTATGCATTAATAACTTAATTAATTATCTTTCAATAATCCAACCCTTTAGGATTGTATCCTTGCTGACTCAAACTACTGGGTTGAGGGTAACGTCACCTTCAGAAGAGGGGCCTACTACAATAACTAAGATAATCTCTTAAAAAGTGCAAAAGTGCGGAAATAATCAAAGGTTACACTAAACACGAGTCGGATCCAAGTGATTCATCTTGTCTATCTGTTTTTTATTTTATTTTTCAGCATTTTAGTTAGTTTTATTTTTAGTTTAAAAAACCTTTTTCTAAACTTTTGATTTGATTAGATGTTGAGGATAAACCGGTACTAAAAGCTCTTGTGTCCTTGGACGACCTCGGTATCTTACCAACACTATACTACGCTCACGATGGGTGCACTTGCCCATATGTATGTTTAGTGTTAGTAAATATCGTGTTTTATAAATTTAAAACTTGGCTAAAAAAGTGTTAAAGGGCTTAAAATATACATTAAAAACTATACGACACTTCACACGCATCAGTGACCCCACCTTGGATTTTATTTGAGTTGTTTATTAGATTATGTTTAACCTTTTGAAACACAATACACACTAGTTAAATACTTGTTGGGAGTTCAATGTTATAAACCACAAGACCATCCATTCATCATAATCTCATAACATATAACACCCTCAAACTCTCCTCTCCTCTCCCTCCCACCTTTGGCCGAGAACAAGCAAGAGCACCACCACCATTTTCACTTCCTTTTCATCCATTTACAAGTCATACAAAGGTGTAAGGAACTTAACTAAGGAGCTAGGAGCCATTGTTGAGTGAAGGACCTCTCCCACAAACTTTTAACCACCAAGATTAGCATCATCTTCATCTTGTGTTCTTCCCTAGCCTTGTGCTAGTAGTAAGGCCCTTCTAATCCCATTTTACATCTTGTTATGTTGATTAAAAGATGATATATGTAACTAAGCATGAAGAACACTAAAGATCAAGAACATAATCTTTAACATAAGACTAAAAATCATCATGAACTATGTTGTTTAAGTGTTTATATGTTTCTTGATTGTTGATTGTTTGTGTTAATGATGTTAAACATCATATGAAACTTGCTAGATTGTGATTAAACACATGATCAAGTAAGTGAGAGGATGATTATGTGATAAATCAAGATGATCATCCTTATGTGTAAGCATGAACTTGAAGTATGAAGTGTTTTCTTGAATGATGATGATCAAAGTATAATATAAATCATGTAAGTGGATGATTTCAAAACTAGTTTTCTCAAGAAACTAAGTTAAATTACAAGATTTGCTTAAACATGGTTCTTAAAGAAACTAATCACATTTTTAGTGGTTAATCAAGTGTAGAAACATGTTAATGACAAGAAAAATTCAAGGAGAAATATTTTTAGAAAATCTTGTTACAAGTTGTAAATATCTAAAATCTTCAAGAATGATGTTTTTAAACAAATAACCACACTTTAAAGAGTAACTAAGCTTACTTAACACCACTCTAAGTTACTACAAATTTTTACAAAATTTAAAGTTCATGAAGTAGTGTAAATAGCTTGATTTTGGCACATGGTAAGTATTGTTTGATTTGTTGTTGATTGTGGTGATTTTTAAAAGAAAATGTATGCTTTGAAAGCATGGAAACCTCCATTTTTAAGGGGAAACTATGGCAAAAATTTTCTAGAATTTAAACACTTAGAAAAATATTTTTAAACAAGTATTTACAAGTGTATTTTAACCATGATCTTTCAAATAAAATTTGCCATAATTATTATTACAAAAATTACAAATATTGGAGGTTGATTTTTTGATAATAAAAGTGACTAAATATGTATTTAGGAAAATATATATTTAGATATCACCATGTGTGTGATTACTTGTATATTATGTGTAATAGTTATATTATTTTAGGACTTGAAATAATATAACTCACCAAAATACCAAGAAATATAATACAAAATATTACCAAAATTCCAAGAAATAAATATATAGTTTATACCTAAAATTTGGACAAACCGAACAAGGAATATAAGCTACATAATATTCCGAAATTAAATTCGTAAGTATATTTTGATGAACGGTATTTTGGAAAACAAGAAAACGAAAATATAATTTTTATAATTATTACAAAAATATATCATATTTTTTACAAGAAGAAAATGTATTATTTTTTAGTAAAGAAAAATATATATGTTTTCTTGAATTATTAGAAAATAAAATATTTTTGGGAGAAAATATAAATTTTCTTAAACAAATTTAGAATATATTATTTTGGGAGGAAAATGGATTTATAGATATTTTCTAAATTAATCTTGAAAATATATTATTTTTGAGGTTTATATGAAAATATAAATATTTTTGCCAAGAAGAAGTATGGATAAATTTCTATAAATGATTTCTTAAAATATGTATTTTAAGAATATATGTTGGTGAATTTTTATTAAAAATATTATTCCGGAAAATATGAATACAAAAATTAAGTATAAGAATACTTAATAAATACAATGAAAATACGTATTCTTGTACGTATAAATACACACCGGAATACGTCACCAATACTTGGCAAAATACACATATCTAAGAATACAAGTGTAAGTATACCCATCCTTGGGGAAAGATATACATGTATAAATACATAATGTGTCAAGTTAAAATATATTATTTTAACTAATATCCCAACAATTAACAAATATAATTTAAGTTAAACTATTTACTGTTTTAACAAATAATTATATACTTTGGAATAATAATTACTACACAAAGAAACGTAACTCAAAGATACTAAGTCATAACATATAAGACTAAAGTCAAGGCACGACCCATCCGTCTAATACACCTTAGCTCGTTTGTAGGTAGTCGTGTGATCGAGTAGCAGCTTTGAGTTACACCGCATTTCGAGACGCAAGACTGTGAGTTCATGTCCCCCTTTTATTTTAACTGTTTTCAGTTTTATAACTTCGGGGGTGAAGTACATGTTACAAATTGTTTACAAACGGTTACATATGGTATGGTTAGCTAAGGAATGAACTGTTAGATCATGTGAGTGGTGGGTACAACGCTTAAGACCATTAATCCTCGTATAAGGACCGAGGGACATGAGTGATAGATCTATTTGGGTGTTGCGAGCCCCACCATTGGGACCGGGATTTGGCCCATGAGGTGATTATGTCTTCCAGCTGGAAGCCAGGTACAAAATCCGCTAGGTTTAAGCCTTCCTGCATCACTGCACACATATTAATGGCCTTGCAAAGCGTTAAGTGATATGTTTCCTTGTTGCTTTCATACCGGGTTTACAAATACATACATACAATGATTACAAAGTTTGTTACGAGCTCACATACAAAACACATGAACTCGCTCAACTTTTGTTGATGTTTTCAAACTACATGTATTTCAGGAAATTGAATATGGATTTGGCAGGCGTGCGAGGATTTTCAAGTTGTGTCTTCAAATAAGAGATGTCATCCAGTGTTGTAGGGTTTGGATCATGTATTTTATCTTGGATAAGATACATAGTTCAAAGCCTAGTTTTAATAGTGTCTTTTGTCAAGTCCGTTATGGAACTTCAAACTTGGGTTGTTATGTATTTCAAACTTGAAGTCTGTGTTTAAAACAATGTTGTTTGTAATACTTTGAAACTTAATTGGATGAACATCTTGGTTTCTATCATATAGTTGTTTGTTATGGTTGAATGCAATGATATTAAGCAAGTCACACATAATCACGCTTCTGCAAAAGTCAGGGTGTGACAGTTTGGTATCAGAGCTTCGATTGAAGCGAACTAGGATTCCTTCTCGAGTCTAGACTACAATCATTAGGGCTCTCTCATGAAAATGTTTTCACAACATATTTTTCAGTGCATACACAAAACGCCGAGATCCATGGAACAAACGTTTTACAAAAGGAAAAACAAGAAAACACGATTGCAAGGTCACATTGGTGACATAACACAATTTAAATAATTGTGGATTCTTTTGTCAATTTTTTCCCGTTTAAATGTTTTAGTGAAATTCTTCACTTTTGTCAACCAGACCTTTCACAATCTCTTCGCTTTAACCCATTCAATTAACTTAGCGAAACCCATCGCTTTTATACTAACTTTACCTCCTGTTATTATTTTACGCGGAGAGTTACAACCAGTTTCCTTGTTTTACGTTATTGACCCGTAGGTTCTTTCACATAGTCTCGTAGGCTTTTTCCTCAGATTTCCACCTTCTAAGGTAAAACCCCATCAGTTTGTTTCTTTCTATTCGTGACCCGAGAGTCTTTTAGTCCCATAGATTCAACATTAATTATAATCCCGTAGGTTATGATGATCCCATAGATCATCTTTTATTCGTATCTTTATTCAATGTGCATATATGTACATATATGGTGTTAAGGCACCCCTTTTTAAGTTTAGAAATCATTCGTTTTCGTTCTTGAATTCTATGGACCTTGACCATAGTCTAAGGCTACATTTGTTTGTTTTCTTCCAAATCATCCTTCCTACTTTATGGCTTCTAACGTCATTTACATGTTGGTTTGTCCTACGCTTACCGTTACTCGGTTCTTACCTATACTTCCTTACGACTCGTTACCCGGGTTCCTTATCTTAATGTTTTTAACATTCTTGTTTTGTTAGTTTGCGCTTTCCTTACTATTTCAAGCGTTATTCCTTAATTAACTCGTTTGACTCATTTTGGGTGAAATTTCATCACTTATGAGTATCAAACTTCGTTCTTTATTCGACCCGTCCAACTTTGAAATCGTTGAACGTAATTATTAAAATTTATGTTTGAAATTTCTCATCATCTTTTTGTCATGACTCATATCCGAGTCTTTTGACTTTCTATTTCGCGTTCCCATCTCTTGGTTTATGCATTCACTCACAATCCTACCCATCCATTGGGTATCTTTACCGAAGTCATCATCAAGTAACCATTCTTATATGGTTTTAGACATCACCTTAATTTATTTGGTCGTCTTAGCGAAATCTATCTCTTTTATTCAGTCTAGTCCTTTATTCTTTATTTAATTCATTTGACTTGTCCGTGTGAATTTCATCACTTGTGACAATCAAACTCTTATCTCTATGCCTTAGCATTCCTATTAGTCGATCTGTACTTTCATTTACTTTAATCTTTGTCCCTTTTCTCGGGCTCGTTATTCTAACGTAATACGCTCCCTTCATCCGACTTGCGTTTACGTTTAGTATCAAACATCTTACTTGTTTGATTTATTTGGGTACCTTTTTAGTTCGTCACATTTACGTCCGATATTCACCCTGTCCTTACTACATCGGACGTAAATGTGTCCATCATAAAAGTTCATGGTACCACGTGTTTACTACTTACTTGGCCAGAGTAAGCAATCAACACCTAATATACATGACCTTTTATAATTTTCACATTACACCCCATGTAAGTAACGCCTCTATTCAGTTTTCTTGGAAATAACAACCTAGATAAGTATTCTATTCAGGTTTTCCAAGCTTTTCATTTACATATACAACAGTCATTCTCTACGTGTTTGTTGCGTATTGCTATTTATGCGATTAAATTTAAAATGTGCACCTGGTAATGCTTGCCCTAACGGGCTTCTCTTGCTGTTAGTCTTGTTTGCGATCGCTACGCGATTTAGGTCCTTGATGAGTATGCTCTGTTTGTCATACCTCGGACCGTTCCACAGTCATATCCGCAATTTATTCAATTCTCGTCATCTTCAGATGCGAGTGTCCTTCAATTAAAATATTCACAAAGGTTAGTAATTTCGACATCAGTTATCGCCCGTATTATAATACGAGGCTTTCTGTTATACGTGTCAACGCACGTAATTTCATTAACTATTTCACTCATTTTAATTAGGGTAGCGTGTATTACGCGATAACCCTATGTGTTGTTCTCAACACTTTAAACATACTAAACCATTGATATACATGTACTTACCGGATTTGTGATCAAGCCTCGAACAGAACATACTTTACTCTTTAACCATGAGCTCTGATACCTACACTGTAAATTTATCACAAACATTAGTATATGAGACCCTAGAACCCGTTTAAACGGACCCGAAAGCTCAAAATCATCAAATAAACAAAATAAAAACTTTGTTTGGAAGTCGACCGTAGGCTACGGTTCACAGACCGTAGCTTACGGTTCACTATATTACTTCAACCAGAACTTCTGGACCATAGGCTACGATCTAGGACCGTAGCTTATGGTCTGATCAGCAGATTTTGTTTATTTTTCGTTTTTAGTACGAAAACCTTCATAACTTTCTATCCGTTTGTCCGATTTACGTGATTCTTTTTCATACGCGTTCGTAATTTAATTCTCCATCTCATGGAGTAAAAATCCTACATCTAAATCACAAAATTTTAGATTTCAAGCTCTCGGCTTGAAATTCAATTATAACACTTTTGACCCGTTAAGGGTATTTATGCACTTTTAGGTTTAAATTACGCTCATTCTTTGTATGCCTCATAATTCCCACCCATTCATATTGATTAGTCTTCTACCACAACTATAATTGTGGTGGATTTAACGTACTTAACTACTTATTCTGAGTTATATCCCTCGGATATGTCATTTTACGGCAAGACGCACTTTAAGGCGTTTAACCCTAGAAAGTTTATGCCTACAACTTTTATATGCATCTAAGGGTTGAAGGTCATAATGTAAGTTTCTAAACAACCTCTAAGGGTCGTTTGCCCTGTTGGCCCATCAATGGCCTTTTGGTCGATTTTAGTCCTTCATTTTGCGATGAAGGACTTTCACTAAATATTTGACCACTCATTGCACTTTTAACTATAAGTCTATATATGCGTACCTGGCCCGGGTCAACAAATAGACCCGATTTATACCTCGCTTTAATTATCACATATTCTGTGGCGATGCATTTATCAGAATTGCTAATCGCTCCTGTTAACAAAAGACTTAACAATCACATTAGTCGATATTGTCAAATGGTGTTATCACCACCATTTGACCTGTTTGGCCTATATGACCAAACATTTACATATGTAGCAAAACATGGTTATTAAATTACCAATTTGCCCATCCGACCCATTTCAGGTTTTTCTCTCGTTAGATCCTTCTGTCGCAACCCTCGTCCCCTTACTACCCGGGAACGGGCGCCCACGGCCAGTTTCAGTGGTATCGGTGTTTATCAATTTGGCAGCGGAATTTACATCAGGACCGTAGTTAGGAAATATTTTATCAGAGTAAAATACCACGCTTTTATAATATTAAACACATGGGAAAATCCCAAGTTTCAAGTACACACATTTTCATAGGGATAAAACCCTATTTTATTTAAATAAAACATCTCTTTATTTTAGGTAAATTTATAGCCACTTTTCCAAGCCTTCAGTGTTGTCCAGCTGGCTTCTATTTGGCTTTCACATTTTGTTACCTGAAACGCGTTTAAAAACATTTTGTCAGTGGGAAATACTGGTGAGTGAATCCCATTTTAATCAAGTTAAGTAAAACCATTGTACAGTATTGAGGGCAGTTGCACAATTACATTTGTTCCATCTACTTTAATTACCACCCACGGTACTGTCAACCCGACTTGTGGTCATGTTACTACTCACAATGTAGTAACAAATTTTGTATACAATACCCCAACATACCGACGATAATTGTAGAATACAAATACTCAATCACTGTTTAATATAATGTTAATCATATGAGGTTTTGTAAAAATAATTTGCAAAAAGGAGATTACTCACATTGCTGTCTTAGGGTTTTTCTTTAAGATTTCCAGGTGATTATCTATTAATTACA
The DNA here is from genome assembly GCA_030545235.1 of Helianthus tuberosus. Taxonomy (NCBI): domain Eukaryota; kingdom Viridiplantae; phylum Streptophyta; class Magnoliopsida; order Asterales; family Asteraceae; genus Helianthus; species Helianthus tuberosus. Next base: position 89,767,288 of record CM060404.1, read on the forward strand.
CAAATGCACAAGCGTTAGTATAATAACCCAATATTTACATTAGTAATACCCTCCCCGAGACGGCATTCCAACGACTACGTCGGGCAGAACCACGACAGCCGTTACGGAACCCTAGATCAATCGGGCAGCGTATCTAATACGTAACCGGGGGTTATGATACTTACAACGAGGCAGAACTTCGTTATTTAAGGGGGGGGGGGTTATAATGCCCGGGTATAGTGTAGACTATATAGAAATTTGAGAGAGAAAGAAAGTTGTGAACGATCGAAAATGAAAGCTGATGGCCTCTATTTATAATTGTGATCCGCCAGTCTCTCGCGTCCCACGTAGACCACACAGGGATCCTTCGCAGCCCACGACCTAGGGTCCGTAGGGCCTAGCTTGGTCAGCTCACCGTTGTAGACTCGACGCGTGTTTGACACGTGGCAGCACCGGGCTGCGCCCCATGTCCACTGGCTCGCGGCCCGCGTCGAACTAAGAGCAGTCTGTCGCGGCCAGCGACAGACATGTTTTTCTTATTTTTATTTTATTTGATTTTTGATAAAATTAAGGTATTTTGGGCTTGGTTTTCGCATACGGGGTATGTTTTAAGACATATTGGGACATTCTAATTATATTAGAGGGGTCAGAAATATTTTAGAGGGTTGTTATATCCTCCCCACCTTGTTTTAGAACTCGTCCTCGAGGTCTACTGAAATAGATGCAGGTATTTTCTTTGCATCTTTGATTCAAGCTCCCAAGTGTACTCTGGTCCTCTTTTGGAGTCCCATTTCACTTTGACCAGAACTAATCTCTTGTGTTTGAGATTCTTGACTTTCCTGTCTTCGATCTGTAGAGGTCTTTCTACAAATTTTAACTGCTCATTCACCTCAATATCCTTAAGAGGCACTATCAGTGATTCATCGGCTAAGCATTTCTTGAGGTTAGATACATGAAATACAGCATGTATTCCTGCCATTTCCTCTGGTAGTTGTAGCTGATTATAACAACCCTCCTAAGTATTTTTCGACACCCTAATATATTTTAAAATGTTCCAATATGTCTTAAAATATACCCCATATGTGAAAACCGAGCCCAATATACGAAATATCATTAAAAATAAAATAAAAACAAAGTTTTTACTTCGCTCGCGGCCCACGACGGAGATAGAACAAGGCTACGCGGGGCGCGACGGCCTGGCTACGAGGCCGCACCGGAGCACGCCACGTGTCCGACGTGTGTGGGGTCTAGGGCAGACTCGGCAAGCCTATAACAAGACACGTAGTCCCTGGCGGCCCGCGTAGAACTCCCCTTCGTCTGTCGCGGGGCGCGACAGACCCCCTGAACAGCCCTATATATAGAATTCGTTGGCCACAGTTCACAAATCGTTCATTTCTCGACTTTCTCTCTCGAATTTCTTATAGTAGGCATAATCTCGGGCATAATACCCCCTAATTAACGAAGTTCTGCTCTGTTGTAAGTATTATAACCCCGGTTACGTATTAGATACGCTGCCCGATTGATCTAGGGTTCCGTAACGGCTGTCGAGGTTCTGCCCGACGTAGTCGTTGGAATGACGTCTCGGGGAGGGTATTACTAATGTAAATATTGGGTTATTTTACTAACATATGTATATTTGTGTAATTAATAGATAAACACCAGGAAATCCTTAAAAGAAGTCTAAGACAGTAATGTGAGTAATCCTCTTTTCATCTAAACCTTTTTGTGAGTAATCTCTTTTTTGTAAACTGTTTTTACAAAACCTTAAATATTTTACAATGCGATTAAGCAGTGATTGAGTCTTTGTAGTTCTTCAATTACTGCCGGTATGTTGGGGTTTTGTATACAAAATGTGGAACACGTTACCATTTGACAACGAGTTAGCCAATGTGTAATATGACCCACCAGTCAGGATTGACAATACTGAATGAGTACTTGTGTAGAAATAAACAATGTGATAGCTCTCAATACTGTTAAAGATAAAACTCTTCTTGATTAAACTGGGATTCACTCACCAGTATTTCCCACTGACAAAATGTTTTTAAACGCGTTTCAGGTAACAAAATGTGAAAGCCAACTAGAAGCCAGCTGGACAGCACTGAAGGCTTGGAAAAAGTGGCTATAAAAGTTACCTAAATAAAAGAATATGTTTTATTCAATAAAATAGGGATTTTCCCTATGAAAATGTTTGTAATAAAAACTTGGATTTTATCCCAATATGTTTAATATTTTAAAAGTGTGGTATTTACTCTGATAAATATTTTCTAACTACGATCCTGATGAAATTTCCGCTGCCAAATTGATAAACAAATGATACCACCAAAACTGGTTTCGCGGCCTCCCGTTCCCGGGACAGATAGGGGCGGGGGTTGCGACAGAAGGTGGTATTAGAGCTAAGCCACTGATTCAGCCACAGAAGTGTTTTGCTGACACCAAAATATTATTTAAATTGTTAGGAAATTTAATTATGGAAATACGTGCATATCTGTATTTTATTGTTTTGTGTTATTTGACTATTTGTTAGTTTACAGTATGAGTGATCAAGGACCCTCAGACTCGTATCGTCAGTTGTCCGATTCACCTAGGAGTGAAGGTACCTCTTCACAGCCTGCCCTCTCTGGGTATGCAGCTGATAATGAAGAGGGGATGTTTGTATTTTAGGCTCAGTCTGAAGAGCCATTCCCTCAGAAAAAGAGAGGATGGTTCAGTAAGGGAGCACACGAGCGTAGGAAAAGAATGCGAAAGTTGCAGCAGCACAGAGTCCTAGCAGCCGCTAAGCGAGAGTCAGATGCCCATACACAGGATATGCTTAATAGGAGCTTAGCCAATTTTCATATCCCAGCAACCACAGCTGCCGACCCAAATCTGGAACAACTAAAAGATCCACAACCTTTACCTTTGTTTCCCACGCAGCCGATGGAGATAGAAAACAACCCCAAAAACCAAGTCCAAATGCATGATTTCAACCCTGAGGAGATACCTAGGATACCAGCCCCTAATCCCTTAGACCCAGATTATGATCCATGGTTCGATGATCATAGGGATTATGTGCCACGCTACCACCTAAACGACGAACCCATGCCGAACTTAGCAGCCTATCCAGGTCTGGAACCTCTAGATCCCTACTACAATAACGATGAATACATTAGGGAGATCTTAGAGAATCCATACCCTCAGGAAGAGCCCATGCCCCAGTATCCAGACCCAGTACCAGCACCTGCACCCCCAATGAGTGCAGAAAATGTGCAAGGGCTCCGAACTTTCGGAGAAGAGATTTTAGAGAGTAGCGAGAGGATGAGGCAGGTAGGAGAGCGACTCGTCTGGAAGTACGACGAGCGCAATATGGATTACTATATGAATCCATATCAGTGAAGGTGATGATGCAGCTAGTAATAATAATAATAATATATATATATATATATATATATATATATATATATATATATATATAATATGTTTGTATGAAAAAAAAATATAATATATATGTGTAATAATAATAATAATATATGTTGTAGTATAGACCACTTCGTGGTTAGCGATGCATAGTAGTATTGTAATTTTAAATTTCAGTATCAGTTTGTAGTAGATGTATAATAGATAAAAAAGAGTAAGTCGCAATGCTCGATGCTTTTGACCAATATGTGTGTTGTGTGATTGTTGCCTAAATTATTAATTATTTTGTGATATTAATAATTGGAAAATGTTTAAAATCCAGATGGACAATGAAGTGAATCAGGAAAACCAGAATAATGATAACCAGAGTAACAATAACCCGGATAATGAAAACCCGAACAACAACAATAATGGAAACCAAGTGGATAACAGTGCCATGCAACACATAGTGGCACAAGGGATAATAGATGTGATGCCATATATTATCAAAACGGTTAAGGAAGCAGAAAATAAAAGTAAACATGATAGCAAACGACCTTCTGAACCTGAAAACAGCGTGAACAATGGACCCGTACTTCAAGTGCCCATTCCCAAAAGAAGAAGAACCGTGTCTTACAATTGTTCTTATAAAGAATTATGGTCTTGTAAACTAATGGAATTCTCGGGCAATGAAGGGGCCGTTGCATCTCTACGTTGGATAGAAAAGACTGAAGCAGTCTTAAGAATAAGTAAATGTGCTGAAGAGGATAAGATAATGTTTGCTTCCAATCTGTTTAAGAATTGTCACACCCCGATTTCCACGTGTCACCGGTGGGCCCGGTGGGGAGTATCGTGACGTGGTTGGCAACATAATAGTCAAACAACACAATATATAAATATGCACAGCGGAAGCAAATGAAAGATATAATTCAACTGAATATAATATTGTAATATCAAATATCACAACTGTCGATTGTTTATCCACAGACGGATCGAAAATAAAATGGAAACAATAGTTCAACAGACTTTAGGCATCTTAAGCTTGCGAGACTTCTATTGATGCTAAGGAGAAATCCCAGCCAATTACGCTTAGTACCTGCATTTAATCTTTTTGGGAAAATACGTCAGTTTACACTGGTAAATACAATCAACTGACTCATTTTAAAAATGATTGAAAATTGATTTGGATGCACGTGGCATAAACATTTTATAACTTGGGAGAATTATTTAAATATATAATCTTGTGAACGAATTACATGTTCCTTATGCGTTCAGTAGCCCGGATCGTGTCCGGGTTAAAGATCAATAGAAACACCACATTATTCTTTTGTGCACTGACGGGTGTACGCCTACACCCCGTGCTTAAGTCGTGGCCATTTCGTAGAATGATGCCAAGGATATCTGGGACATGGTCATTAACCCCCCAAAGGCTTTTAAGTAAACAAAACTGTTTAAACGGGCCGAATAAATTATTCAATTAACCACCAAACGATGGAATATTTGATGCCCGACCAAGCGGTATTTTATATACCGTAACCCAAGCCCGTATAGGGAAAATAAGTTAAAAGTATTTACCTGAGCAAAGTAATAATCACAATAAGCAAATTGCAAGTAGCTTTTACTGGTCCTCCTAATTTGGAACGAAGGTTTATAATAACCTATTAGGATCCTAACGGGTCTTTAGTTAAGCTTAAGCTTAGACCGGTTAGTTTCAAAGATACGGTTCGTACGCACGATTAAGCGAAGACCGGATAGAATGTGATTTAGACCCGACAAGTTCAGAGACTTGTTTAATATGGGTATTTCATACACATTCTGGATTTTGAGATAAAACCGATAAGGTTTGACCCGTTTCGGCTAATTTATGTAAACTAGTTACATAAACCGAACCGAACGCGTAATAAGCGTAACGGGTATTCATGAGAGCCATATATAGGTTTCCTAAGTTAATATGCTTCAAATATGTTGTGACATCAGTAAGATGTCTTTTTATTATGCCCGAAACGAGTTTAAACACAAACTATGCCCCGTAGGGGTAGTTTGGTCATTTATAAGGTTATAAGAGAGTTTCAGTATTAACCTGAGTTACAGGTCTGCTATAATCATCAAAAATACTTATTTTACTAATTTATAACAGTAGGGTAAAGTATATATGTGAAATTTATCAATTACAACCAAACTATGCACCGTAGGGGCATTTTGGTAATTTCACATAAGCCGTAAAGCTCAAAACTGAAGTCTGAGTTAAAAAACTTTTGCTTACTGTTAAAATATTATAATTTACCTAAGATATCAGTAGGTATCAACCCTTGTATGTTTAAAATAGTTTTATTACATACTATGCATTAAAAACGCTTAATAAGGCGATTAGAAGCCATTTCCGGGTTTGATACATAAAGCTGATATTTCTATTATTCCAGAAGGCTTAAAATAATTTATTGATCATATCTAATCAGTAGCAAAACGTTTGGAGTCGATTAGATATGTAAAACTCATTTTATGGCCCGTAAGGGCAAAACCGACAATTACCGGATTAAGCCTATGACTATAAGTTATGCTCAGCCTAAAATTAATTAAAAATCTTCAAAAATCCCAAAATAATATATTACATCAGTGGGTAAAGATTTTGATATCAAAAAGTAGTCTTAACTAGGCTATACGCTAATTACGCCGTTTAATTAACATAAAGCTTTCAATTTACGCTAATGAGCATAACTCTCAATCTGCACCTCAAACTGATGTCAAACTTTGGGTACAAGTTTATATATCAGTAATTAAAGTTTCTACTCTTTTACATTTTCAAAAATCACGTTTTAAGGTGAAAAGGGCATAATGGTCAACATATGAGCAATTAACGGAATCATGCGTATTAATCGGTTAACTAATGAACCATGGTGTATAATCACAGAGGGTTATACTAGCATGTAACTTGGTCCAAATGAAGCTCTTAGGTATTACTAAATCATACCAAAACGGGTCAGAACTGAAGTCAAAGCAAAAGTCAAAGCTTTGCGACTTTCGGTTCCGAACCGGGTCTAAACAGTAAATTGTCGGGTTGAACATGTTTAGACATGTTCTTACACTAATTACCAAGTTATATTAATGATCAAACAGGTTGTATGTGTTCTACATTGCTAATCATGCATAAATTAGAAACTAAGTATCATGTTGACATTTTATTAGCAAGTTTGACCCGACATTTGACCTAGTTAGAGTGGGAATCAGGGGGAACCCTTTTAAGGGTTTATTACCAACTTATAACTACTTTTGATTCGACTAATCACTGGACCATTAGTGATTAATCTTAAAGTCAACCGTTAATTACGACGGTTTGACTTTTAAGCTATAACTAAGCAAAAACTTAACTAAGAAGGGATAAGCAAACTTACAAGAGTCCTATGAACGACCAGAGATCACTTGAGAGAAGTCTTGAGCTCCAGAAATGATCAGAGAAGCTGAAGTGAGGTGTGAAGAACTTGTTGCAACATCATGGCCTTTTATAGTGCTTAAACCACCATAGATTGTTGACACACAAGTCTACTACTGACCACAATTCATCCACAAGTGTCCCTAAGTGTCTAGGACTGTTTAGGGGTCGCCCACAATGAGAAAATATATGTTTTGGGTCGGTTATGTGCGTTTACAGGCTGCTGTCCCAATGTTTCTGTATCTGGGCGATTAACGCGGCCCGCGTAAGATGTTGTTGGGTCTTACGCGGCCCGCTTGGGCCTTCTGATCTGATTCCACATTTTCAAGTTTCCACATCTTTGTCCCTTGGCTCTTCGAAAGGTCAACTAGCTTATATTTTTGCACTTTGACCCCTTCTTATTTACCTACAAGGGCTTTAAGACTTGTACCCACTTTGCCAAGTCCCTGGACATTTCTGGTTAACCCGAAAAGTCATAACTTTCAACGTTAACGCTTTAACCCCTCGCATACGAATTTGATCATAACTTTCTCATACGATAACGAAACTTTATGAAATTTTTTATCGTGTATTCTAGTGAGCATAATTAATCGTTACAAAGCTTCGGGTTTGCTAAAAGGTCACTCAGAGGTATAACTTAAACATGTTGACACATTTAACCCCCGTAGTTTGTAATCTCTCACTTTCTCTCATATTTAGCTTCGTATGATCCATGATTTATTCGTTTGAAGGTATGAGCGTCATGTAGGGTTAATGTACAATATATTTATTCACTGTTGACATTTAGACTCTTATTTTCATATACTTTTCATGTCTGTCAACTTTAGTCATTTCAGAACATTCTTTCACACGTTCAAACATATGACACGTGTCAACACATTATAGGACGTGAATTTTCGAGGTGTTACAAGAATTCAGCACTAGAATGGTGGAACACTATCCTTCAGTCTAGGGGAAGTGATAGAACTTACAATATGGAATTGGAGGAGTTTAAAAACATGGTAGAAAGGAAATTCTGCCCTCCCAATGAAAAAGAACAGATAGCAAACAAATTCTTAAACCTTAGAATGACTGGAGTAGATAGTAAGGGTTATACTACATTATTCTTTGAATATGCCCGAATAGTACCAACCCTTGCATCACCAGAACCAGTATTAATCTCCCATTATATCTGGGGATTAATTGGGGAAATAAGGCATGTAGTCAAGGCAGCTAGACCCCAAACCATAGAAGAAGCTGTAGAACTAGCAAACACCTTGACAGATGAATTAGTCCGTACCCGAGAAGAGGATCAAAGGAGGAACCTAACCCAGAAGCTTACCCAAGAATTCCGTTCTCGAAATTCTAACCGTGGGAAAAATGTAGGCTCTACCTCTGCACCCTATTGCAGGTATTGCAAAAGGAAGCATTCCGGAAGATGCTCCATATACTGTAACTTTTGCAAAATATCTGGACACAAGGAGGAAGATTGCAGGAAGAAGCCTAACAACTGGATATGCTACAACTGTGGAGAACAAGGTCATATCAAGCCTAACTGTCCAAAGCTAGCTCTAGCCACAAACACCAAGAATACTAAAAATGCTAGAGCATTTGTTCTGACTGCAGAAGAAGCAAAGATGATCCCGGATGTGATCACTGGTACGTTTTTAGTTAATGATGTTTTTGCTAAAGTATTATTTGACTCTGGTGCGAACCAAAGTTTTATTAATACTTCATTTTGCAAACTTCTTAATCAATCATTAACTAAACTCCCATAAGAATGTCTAGTAGAGACAGCAAATGGGGAAACTACTAAGATTTCTGAAATCTTGCAGGGAGCAAGAATAGAAATTCTAAATCAGAAATTTATTGCAAATCTTTACCCAATGAATCTGGCAGGATTTGATGTTGTGTTAGGAATGGATTGGTTAATAGCCAATAAAGCCAGTATTTTATGTGATCAAAAGTCAATCCAAGTAAATTCACCAAGGGGTGAAAAGATCACCATTAAAGGAAATAAAACCTCTAGATCCACAAAATTCATCTCTGTGATGAAAACAGCAAGTTATATAAGAAAAGGGTCATTAGTGTATTTGATTTCTATAATCACTAATACTAAAGGAAAAGAATTAAAGGATATTCCAGTAGTATCCCAGTTTTCAGATGTATTTCCAGAAGAGCTACCAGGGCAACCTCCAGATAGAGAAGTTGAATTCAGAATCCATTTGATACTAGGAACCGCACCAATTGCCAAAGCACCTTACCGTTTGGCACCCGCAGAAATGCAGGAACTAAAGAAACAATTAGACGAATTGTTGGAGAAAGGATTCATTCAGCCAAGCTCATCGCCATGGGGAGCACCGATTTTATTCGTTAAAAAGAAGGACGGATCAATGTGTATGTGCATTGACTACCGTGAATTGAACAAAGTGATGATCAAGAATCGGTATCCATTGCCAAGAATCGATGATCTATTCGATCAATTGCAAGGAGCACAATTTTTCTCTAAAATTGATTTAAGGTCAGGATATCATCAATTAAAGGTACAGGAAGAGGACATTCCTAAGACCGCTTTCAGAACAAGGTATGGCCTGTATGAATTTACTGTCATGCCATTTGGTTTAACCAATGCCCCAGCTGCATTTATGGACATGATGAACCGAATATGTAAGCCATATTTGGATAAATTCATAATTGTCTTTATAGATGATATTCTTATTTATTCCAAAAGCAAAGAGGAACATGCAAAGCATCTGCACGCACTTCTAAGTTTATTAAGAAAAGAAAAGCTTTATGCTAAATTTTTGAAGTGTGAGTTTTGGTTAGAACAGGTACAGTTTCTTGGACATCTAGTTAATCATGAAGGAATTCATGTAGATCCCACCAAGATCGAGGCAATTACCAAATGGAAAACCCCTGAATCACCAACCAAGGTTAGAAGTTTCTTAGGATTGGCCAGTTATTATAGAAGATTTATTCGAGATTTTTCTAGAATAGCCATTCCCTTAACGAAGTTAACCTGTAAATCTGTTAAGTTTGAATGGGGACCAAAACAAGAAGAAGCATTTAGAATTCTTAAGCAAAGACTAACCCATGCACCCATACTAGCGTTACCAGAAGGAACTGAAGATTTTGTAATCTATTGTGACGCTTCTAAGTTAGGTTATGGATGTGTATTAATGCAGCGTCAAAAGGTTATAGATTACGCCTCTAGACAACTTAAGAATCATGAAGAGAATTATTCAACCCATGATCTAGAGTTAGGAGCTATAATTTTTGCCCTTAAAATTTGGAGACATTACCTATACGGTAGTAAGTTTACCATTTTCACCGACCATAAGAGTTTAAGGTATGTTTTTGGGCAAAAGGAATTAAATATGAGACAAAGACGCTGGATGGAGATACTTAGTGATTATGATTGTAATATCCAGTATCATGCAGGAAAGGCAAATGTAGTTGCTGATGCTTTAAGTCGAAAGTATCATGAAAAGCCAAAAAGAGTACGTTCTCTTAAGTTAAATCTGCAAGTAGATTTAAATGAACAGATTAGAAAAGCACAAGAATCAGTAATCAAGGATGATACTGAAAAGTTGAAAGGAATGATTAAGGAATTAGAACAAGGAACAAATGAAATTTGGAGATTCCATAAGAAAAGAATGTGGATACCTAAATTGGGAAACCTACGTTACCGTATATTAGAAGAAGCCCATAAGTCTAAGTATACGATGCATCCTGGAAGTGATAAGATGTATCAGGACTTAAGAAAGAATTTTTGGTGGATAGGAATGAAAAAGGATATAGCAGCATATGTTGCAAAGTGTTTAACCTGTTCACAAGTTAAAGCTGAACATCAGAAACCCTCAGGTTTACTGCAACAGTTAGAAATACCTGTATGGAAATGGGAATTGATAACAATGGATTTTGTTACTAAATTACCCAAAACAAGAAAAGGTAATGATACAATCTGGATGATTGTAGACAGACTAACCAAGTCAGCTCATTTCATACCAACGAAAGAAACTTTCAGTATGGAAAAGTTAGCTAAATTATATGTAAATGAAATAGTTTCATTACATGGAATTCCTCTATCAATTGTTTCTGACAGAGATAGTCGTTTTACCTCACATTTTTGGACAAGTTCTCAAAAAGCAATGGGAACCAAGTTGAATCTAAGCACCGCTTATCATCCACAAACGGACGGACAAAGCGAAAGGACAATTCAGACAATGGAGGACATGCTTAGAGCTTGTGTAATTGATTTCGGAGGTAATTGGGACGATCATTTACCATTGATAGAGTTTTCTTATAATAACAGTTATCATACAAGTATCAATGCGGCACCTTTCGAAGCACTTTATGGACGAAAGTGCCAAACGCCAGTCTGTTGGGCAGAAATTGGAGAAAAGCAACTATCTGGACCTGAGATAGTACAAGAAACAACAGACAAGATCATTCAAGTCAAGGAATGACTGAAAACAGCACGTGATCAACAAACGAGTAATGCTGATAACAGACGAAAGCCATTGGAATTTCAAGCAGGAGATAAAGTGTTATTGAAAGTCTCTCCTTGGAAAGGAGTGGTAAGATTCATCAAAAGGGGAAAGCTAAGCCCCAGGTATGTTGGACCTTTTGAGATCATTAGAAGAATAGGACATGTAGCCTATCAGTTACAACTGCCAGAGGAAATGGCATGAATACATGATGTATTTCATGTATCTAATCTTAAGAAATACTTAGCTGATGAATCACTAGTAGTACCTCTAAAGGACATAGAGGTAAATGAACAACTTAAGTTTGTAGAAAGACCTCTACAGATTGAAGACAGGAAAGTTAAGAACCTCAAGCACAAGAGATTAGTTCAAGTTAAAGTGAAGTGGGACTCCAAAAGAGGACCAGAATATACATGGGAGCTTGAATCAGAAATGCAAAGGAAATATCCACACTTGTTCCAGTAGATCTCAAGGACGAGCTCTAAAACAAGGTGGGGAGGATACAACAACCCTCCGAAATATTTTTTGACACCCTAATATATTTTAAAATGCCCCAATATGTCTTAAAATATACCCCGTATGTGAAAACCGAGCCCAATATACGAAATATCATTAAAAATAAAATAAAACAAAGTTTTTACATCGCTCGCGGCCTGCGACGGAGATAGCACAAGGCTACGAGGGGCGCGACGGCCTGGCTACGAGGCCGCACCGGAGCACGACACGTGTCCGACGCGTGTGGGGTCTAGGGCTGACTCGGCAAGCCTATAACGAGACACGTAGTCCCTGGCGGCCCGCATAGAACTCCCCCTCGTCTGTCGCGGGGCGCGATAGACCCCCTGAACAGCCCTATATATAGAATTCGTTGGCCACAGTTCACAAATCGTTCATTTCTCGACTTTCTCTCTCGAATTTCTTATAGTAGGCATAATCTCGGGCATAATGCCGCCTAATTAAAGAAGTTCTGCTCCGTTGTAAGTATTATAACCCCGGTTACGTATTAGATACGCTGCCCGATTGATCTAGGGTTCCGTAACGGCTGTCGATGTTCTGCCCGACGTAGTCGTTGGAATGCCGTCTCGGGGAGGGTATTACTAATGTAAATATTGGGTTATTGTACTAACATATGTATATTTGTGTAATTAATATATAAACACCAGGAAACCCTTAAAAGAAGTCTAAGACAGCAATGTGAGTAATCCTCTTTTTATCTAAACCATTTTGTGAGTAATCTCTTTTTTGTAAACTGTTTTTACAAAACCTTAAATATTTACAATGCAATTAAGCAGTGATTGAGTCTTTGTAGTTCTTCAATTACTGTCGGTATGTTGGGGTTTTGTATACAAAATGTGGAACACGTTACCATTGGACAACGAGTTAGCCAATGTGTAATATGACCCACCAGTCAGGATTGACAATACTGAATAAGTAATTGTGTAGAAATAAACAATGTGATAGCTCTCAATACTGTTAAAGATAAAACTCTTCTTGATTAAACTTGGATTCACTCACCAGTATTTCCCACTGACAAAATGTTTTTAAACGCGTTTCAGGTAACAAAATGTGAAAGCCAGCTAGAAGCCAGCTGGACAGCACTGAAGGCTTGGAAAAAGCGGCTATAAAAGTTACCTAAATAAAAGAAGATGTTTTATTCAATAAAATAGGGATTTTCCCTATGAAAATGTTTGTAATAAAAACTTGGATTTTATCCCAATATATTTAAGATTATAAAAGTGTGGTATATACTCTGATAAATATTTCCTAACTACAGTCCTGATGAAATTTCCGCTGCCAAATTGATAAACAAATGATACCACCAAAACTGAATGCTTCCTCTTGCAAGCCTTACAATAAGGTGCAGAGGTAGAACCTACATTTTTCCCACGATTGGAATTTCCATAACGAAATTCTTGGGTAAGCCTTTGAGCTAGGTTCCTCCTCTGGTCCTCTTCTCGTGTACGTACTAGTTCATTAGTCAAGGTGTTTGCTAGTTCTACAGTGTCACACCCCAACCGATGGCGGAAACATCAGGGTGTGGCACTGAGCGAAACAGATTGTCCAGAAGTTTCCATAACAACTATATTTACCAAATAGTTAAATTGTTCTGTTCCGACAACTCAGATTTTTATTACAGACAGTTGTTTATTGTTGACCTAGGTCTTTCCTAGCCTCGATTTCACAGCAAAGTAAGCAAATAAGCATCCTAAGCACCTGTCACATACGTTAAAGTCAAAGTCAATACACATAGTGTAAAGGTGAGCATACAAGTTTGATAATAGCATATAGAGTTCGAAATCGTTACGCATAACCAGCACGTACACAGTGTAAAATGAGGCATGTTAGTTATCGACATGAACCTATCGATACCAATGACTGCGGGTTGACTGCCCAAGGTAGTTCGCGATACACACTCACCACTGTGAGCCATGTAAGTAATTGTCCTTAACAACCCCTGAGTAAACAGGTGCTGAGTCCAAACTATAGTACTATCGTTGCTAAGGCAGGTAGACAGCATTCCATGTGTAAACATAACAAATAAGCATTCATTAAGTCACGTATAACATGCGGTAACGGTTAGTGTTAAAGTATTGTGTAGTGTGTTTGATGTGATTTAGTATATGTAACGTATGTAACACCCAAAAGTGCGTAAAACAAAAAGGGATTCGAGTATACTCACAGCGGTTGATGGATTGAAGGGAGCGCTAGAGAGTAGGGTTAGCCTGAACAGATTGATAGCATAACGATAAGCGACGCGTAAAACGGAACAAGTGTTAGTGGGTCGAACAGCAGTTCGATCGGATGGTAGTCCGATCGGACAGCCGATCGTTCGGTTGTCAGTCCTCTCGGATGGTCATCCGGTCGGGTGACCTTTCGAGTGGATTATTTTTTCTTTTGTGAAGGATGTGTTTGTGTATGATGGTTTGACTTTTGAAGTTTTCGTTGTAGTATTTTGAAAACATGGAAGTACCTCTACCTTTCAGGTCGATCGATCGAACGACCGTTCGATCGGGTGACAGTCCGATGGATTGGGCACTTCAGCGAGAACAAGTTCACAGCAGGTTGTCACTCGATCGGACAGTTGTTCGATCTGGTGGCAACACATGTGCATTGAACATGTTGAAAATTGTTTAAGTGTTGGAGTTTCGAAACATCACATAGTCGGATGGTCGGTCGATCGAGTGGTAACTCGATCGAACGGCAATCCGTTCGGTGTTCCCAAAACTCTTGAGGGTTGATTTGAAAATTAATTGTGGGGCCAAGGTGCAAGTCGATCGGATGACCGGTCGTTCGGATGGCTGTTCGATCGGACAGCAGTCCGATCGGACGACACTCCGTCCTGGTCGACCTGTTCGTCTTACACTTGGTTGTTTTGATTGTTTGTCGTTTTATCGAGACGTTTTGATAACGTATTAAGCAACAGAAACCTTGTCAATACTTGGTACCCCTGATCGGACAGAAATCACCCAAATCTGACCAGTTAGCTGTTCAAGACGGTGTTCCATGTTTAACCCGAAATCGGTAGTCTCGTGGATAGAATCCAGATCTTGAACCAACACAACCACAAGAATGAGTAGTAAGTCGGCACAAGCTCCGATTCTATCGGTTTTGAATGCATTGAGTGTAAAAGAGTTGAAAGAAAGTTGGAAAACCATCTTTCAATCCTTTTCATTGTGAATATGTTTAGATCTATGAAAGATCTTTGTTTGTTTATGGGGAAATCGGTTAGATCTAAGTTGTTCTTGGTGGATTGAGGCCAAAACATGAAGTTCTTAAGAACACATGATGACGTCATCCTAGAACACTTTGAATCTTGATGATTTCACGGTTAAAAGTTAAGATTCAAAAGATAGAAAGGTGTAGGAGTGCGTGTAGATTAAAGAAGTACAAGATTTAGGATGAGGTCTTACCGGGATCGCGAGAAATCTGAAGAAAAGTGGGGAAGATGAGCTGGTCGGAGGAGAGTTGCCAAAAGTGGAAAGTATGATGGTGACGGGGGTATTTATAGGGTTTCCCAAAAAGGAAAGGGGAGGAGAGGGGCTGGTCGATCGGTCGGCAGCCTGATCGATTGGCTGGCCGATCGAGCGGCAGCTCGATCGAACAGCTGGTCGATCGGCTGGCCACCTGGTCGATTGGCCACTTGTTCAAGTGTTTGGTGCGACGAGTTTTGCCGTTTCGACTGCGATTGCGAGCGTTGCGATGCGAGAGGATTTCCTAGTCACATTACTTTTAATCCCAACTACTATATCAACATACAAGCATCCTTATTTCAATTCGTTTAGCGTTTGCGATTCGATTGCGATTGAGTTTTCGATTGCGTTTCGATTTGATCACCACAACATAAGATAAATAAACACGCACAAGTAACACATAAGGCACACACACACGTATAACAATAACCAAAATGCGTAAATTCGAGTTGCGAGTGCGATTGCGATAGCGATAAAGCGATAAATAGCGATTACTATGCGATTATTAATAGATACTCCACATAATACAACTAAAGCGATAATAAAATAGGCTAATTACAAGTCAAAGAAGTCAAAACAGGAATTGAGCAAGGAGAGACAGATCGCAATTAGAAATTTTTTCTTCCTTTGACTTTAATCTTGACTTTGACTTTGACTTCCGAAACACGGGGTGTTACAGCCTCCCCTAGTTGAGGGAATTTCGTCCCGAAATTAGGCCGAAGCCATAAAAAGCAACTGCGGGTACTTCGCCTTCATGTCGCTTTCGAGTTCCCAAGTGAACTCCGCGCCTCGTTTGTCTTCCCATCGGACTTTCACGATGGGAATGCGCGAGCGTCTGAGCTGCTTGGTTTGGCGATCCATGATTTCGATAGGCTTTTCCACGAAGTGTAGTGTTTCGTTTACTTGGAGGTCATCGAGAGGTACAATTAAATCATGCTCAGCCAGGCACTTTCGGAGATTTGACACATGGAAAGTCGGGTGGACATTACTAAGTTCCTCCGGTAGTTCGAGTATGTAGGCGAATTTTCCGATCCTTTCCAGAATTTTAAAAGGTCCAACATATCGAGGCGCTAGTTTCCCTTTCTTGCCGAATCTGACCACACCAACGTCAAATTCAAGGGGCTTGCGTCGTATGTCGGCGTAACTTTTCTGTCAACTTCGAGCTTTCAACAAGTTGTCTCGAATTTGGAGGACTTTGTCAGTCGTTTCTTGTAATAGCTCGGGACCGTTTAGTTGCGAGTGACCGATCTCGTGCTATACAATTGGCGATCGACATTTTCTTCCGTATAAAGCCTCAAATGGTGCCATTTGAATGCTGGTATGATAGCTGTTGTTATACGAAAAATCGACTAATTGCAGGTAAGCATCTCAATTACCACCGAAATCTATGACACACGAATGGAGCATGTCTTCAAGGGTACGAATCGTTCTTTCAGTCTGATCGTCGGTTTGAGGGTGGAATGCGGTACTTAGGTTAAGCGTAGTACCGAGAGCCGCTTGAAACGTTTCCCACAGTCACGAGGTAAACCGAGCATCACGGTTAGAGATGATGTCGCGAGGCGTCCCATGTCGACAAATGATCTCATTTGTGTAGATTTGGGCTAATCTTTCTACCTTGTAGTCTTCTCGTATTGGCAAAAAGTGAGCTGATTTGGTCAAACGGTCAACAACAACCCAGATGTTGTCGTGACCTGATGGCGTGCGTGGGAGCTTTGTTATGAAGTCCATATCTATACTCTCCCACTTCCACATAGGGATCGGGGGTTGTTCGAGTAAGCCAGAGGGTTTTTGGTGTTCAGCCTTGACCTTCGAGCAAGTCAGGCACTTTCCAACGTAGAGGGCGATATCTCTTTTCATGCCCGGCCACCGGTACTTGTAGCGAAGGTCCTAGTACATTTTATCGGCACCGGGATGAATGGAATATCGGGATTTGTGGTCTTCGTCCATCAATATCTGTCGCAAATTGGTCCGTTTAGGGATCCAAATTCGGTCCAGGAAGTGGAATATCCCATTCGATTTATTCACAAGATGAGCTCCATCATGGTAGATTCTTTCCTTATTCAAGGTGAGCTCGTTAAAACAAGCATGCCGGGCTTCGCGGATGCGGGTTTCGAGATCGAATTGGGCTTGGGTATTACGAATGCTAAGCAAATAACTCCGTCTGCTGAGAGCGTCGTCAACGAAATTTGCTTTGCCAGGGTGATAACGAATCGTTGAGAAGTTCTACCCATCGGCGTTGACGCATATTAAGTTCCTTCTGGTCAAAGATATGTTGTAGGCTCCTATGATCGGTGAAGATCGTACACTTGGTACCGTACAGGTAGTGTCACCAAATCTTTAACGCAAAAACAACTGCGCCTAGCTCGAGATCATGGGTTGTATAGTTCTTCTCGTGGATTTTGAGCTGACGAGATGCGTAAGCTATGACCTTGTCCCGTTGCATGAGGACACAACCAAGACCAAGGTTGGAAGCATCACAATAGACAATGAAGTTGTCGTTCCCGTCGAGGAGAGTGAGGACAGGAGCATTGCAGAGCATGTGCTTGAGGGTTTGGAAAGCAGGCTCTTGTTCAGTTCCCCAAACAAAAGGCTTGTCTTTATGCGTAAGAGCGGTAAGCGGCACAGCGATCTTGGAGAATCCTTTGATAAATCGTTAATAATAGCCCGCTAGTCCGAGATAAGAACGGACTTCAGAAGGGTTCTAAGGTGTAATCCAACTCTTAACGGCTTCAATCTTTGCGGGATCGACGTGAATACCTTGACTATTTACAATGTGACCGAGGAATTGGACCTCCTCCAGCCAGAATTCACACTTGGAGAACTTGGCATAGAGTCGATTCCCTTGGAGTAGCTCGAGAACCAAACGTAGATGTTGCGCATGTTTGGCTTTCAATTTGGAATAGATCAAGACATCGTCGATGAATACGATGACGAAGCGGTCGAGATAAGGTTTACACACGCGATTCATCAGATCCATGAAAACCGCGGGTGCGTTGGTTAGACCGAAAGGCATAACAACGAACTCATAGTGGCCGTATCGAGTGGGAAAAGCGGTTTTGGGTATATCCTCCTCTTGGATGCGTAACTGGTGATAGCCTGATCGTAGATCGATCTTCGAGAAACACGTAGCGCCTTGTAGCTGGTCAAACAAATCATCAATGCGAGGCAGGGGATAGCGATTCTTGATAGTTAACTTATTCAATTCCCGATAGTCGATGCACATCCTGAACAACCCATCCTTCTTTTTAACGAAAAGGACTGGCGCGCCCCAAGGAGAGGTGCTCAGGCGAATGAAGCCTTTCTCAAGTAATTCCTGGAGCTGGCTCGAGAGTTCGCGCATTTCGGACGGTGCGAGTCGGTAAGGAGATTTGGCAACAGGGTTGGCTCCAGGAATGAGGTCGATACGAAAGTCGATATCACGACTTGGCGGTAGTCCGGGAAGATCCTCAGGAAAAACGTTAGGAAATTCTCAGACCACTAGAACATCGTTTACACCGGGTATTCCCTTATTTCCCTTCTCCGCTACTACAATGTTAGCCAAGAAAGCTCTGTATTCCTTGCGGAGATACTTGCTAGCTTGGACACATGACATGAGCTTGAGACCTTTCGAAGCAGTTTCACCATAAACACACAATAAATCACCATTCGCGAGCGAGAATCGAATCATCTTATCGAAGCACACAACTTCAGCATGGTTTTCGCGAAGAAAGTCCATGCCTACTATGACGTCAAAACTTCCGAGTTGCATCGGAATAAGGTCGATTGGGAAGATGTGATTGTTGAGCTCAAGAGTACAATCACGAAGAACAGAATTAACGGCGACAGTTCTTTCGGTGGCGACTTCAACATCGAATGTCGAGGGGAGATGGGAGCGCTTACGACTAAGAAGCTTCTCGAATTCAAATGACACAAAGCAGTTATCGGCTCCAGTATCAAACAAACACGAAGCATAAATACCATTCACAAGGAACGTACCATTGACTACGTTGTTGTCAGCCTGGGCTTGGCGCATATTGATGTTGAAAGTTCTGGAGCGGGCGGTTTGTTGCTGTTAAGGCTGCTGCTGCTGCTGAGGCTCTTGTTTCACAACCCTGTTCGGGCACATGTTCGCAAAGTGGTTGGGATCACCACATGCGAAGCAGACTCGGGCGTTGATCGCGGGTGCCTGAGCCGCTTGTTGGCCTTGTGGAGCTGGGAGCAGAGCTTGATGAGCGGTGGCTTGAGTTGGTGCTTGACGGGGACCAGTACGGCAGTTAGCAGTGAAGTGACCGTACATATTGCAGTGAGCGCAAAAACGGCAGGCGAGACCCACCGGGTGATGATAAGTGCATGTTGGGCAGGCGGGGTGGGGGCATATGTATGCGCGCTTTGCAGGCGGTGCATAGATTGCTGGAGCTAATCGGTGTTGAGACTGCTGTTGAGCCGGTACGGCTTGAAGTGGAGCAGTAGTGGTAGTGACAGCACAGTTCTTGTTGCTGGAGCTACTATTGTTGTTCTTCTTCTTGCGACGAGAGGATTTTGATGACTGAGCCGCGGCGGTTTCGGCGGTTGGTGCGGCGGTGACTTGATGCAGGTTCATTGAAGTTTTATCCCAAAAACCAGCTTTTACTCGCTTGTCGTTGATTTCCGCGGCAAGAAAGTAAGTTTCTTCGATTGTTGCGGGCTTTGCGGCATGCACAAAATCTGCAACACAGTCGGGTAGAGCTCGAATGTACTTCTTGATCGTCATGTCGGGCATCTTTACTTGATCGGGACAGAAGATGCTGAGCTGCTTAAAGCGATCAGTCAGGGCAGCGTTGTCACCTTCTTTCTGCTTAATGTGCCAGAACTCATCATCCAGCTTCTGGCGCTCATGGGGAGGGCAGAACTCATCGAGCATAACGTTCTTCAATTCGTCCATGACAGACCATATGCTGCATCATTTCCGCGCTTGTTCCTTTCGGTCGTCCACTAGTCTAGAGTGCGGGACTGGAAGACGCCGGTCGCGTTCAGTGTGCGGAGATTATCAGGACATCCGCTCTGTCGCAGGGTGACTTCAATTGAGTCAAACCATTGAAACAAAGCCGTAGGGCCTTCTTCGCCGGTGAACTCTTTCGGTCCACATGCCTTGAACTGTTTAAAGCTGAAAGCAGCTTTGGGAGTCTCGGTTCTGGATTCTTCAGACGATTTGCTCATGTTTTCGTACAGTTCACTGACGACTTGGGGTACAACCTTTTCCATTTGCTTAGTAATCATGGTAGCAAGGTGTTTGTCTGCTTGCTTTCGGCGAGCATCTCGGGTAGCGCGAGATCCAGATGACGACATTGTCTACAACAGACATCTCTACAGGACTCAACACAATATAATCGAATCTCACCTCACAATCCTAATACTACTCAAGCTCGGGAACACGTTTACGTAACATATAGGCACATAATCACAGATTCACATAAGCACAGAAGCACATAAGCACGTAAGGCACAGAAACACATGAGCATATAAGCACATAATTCACTTAGAAGCACATGGGAGCAGCCAGAATACAGAAACCTATCATTCAAAGCCTGTGCGCGTTCGAGAGTAGCGATCGCACATAACATAGCGAGTAGTATAGCATGCGTATAATTCCCAATAGTGTCGATTTGTTAGCGTGTTGAGATAGATGTGTAGTGAGAGTCGTGTGTGTCGATTGAGAAGCGAATGTCGAAAATCGAATAAATCTCCAAAAATTAAAACACATAAGCAGGTAAATACACATACAAACACAGAAAATCGACGAACATCAGAGTCAGCAGTTGCGGGCTCAGAATCGAAACACATAAAAATCGAGAAATGGATTGTCTGCGGCTGTTTAGACATTGACTACCCAAAGTGATTCGACTATTCACAAGGACCTGTTGTACAAACTTTGACTTTCAGGACTGTGCTTTTGCCTCGAATCTTGGGCTTGGCACACATCCTTTCGGTCATATCGTGACTTCAAGTCGTTGGAGTCCGTCGAGACTTTGGTGAGAGTTTTGTAAAACCAAGTAAAAGTCGGATCAAGTCGTCAAGGTTCGGGTTTCACCCCTGACTTAACAACGTTGTTCCTGTTTTGTTAAATAAAAGAGAATTATGCGTCAAAGTATGGATTTCACTCCTATTTCAACGCAAATTCTCGTGTTTATAGATGAAAATGCGAGGCGAACAAGCAAATTTGGTCGAGAGTTTGCCGTTTTCACACCTAATCTCGGCCTAATCGCTCGTCCATTCTTTGTAAACTAAAGTGCAGTGATAGTGTAGCGTGGGTGAGAATAGCGAGAAATAGTAGTAAGCTCGTACATAATCCCTACCGGATATGCACAAGTCGGTCTGTTGGTTCCTAACTGTAGACTAGGTCTCTAAGACATCGACTCGGACTAGGTCGTGTCTTACCTAATTCCCTATAGTTATGGCTTTGATACCAATCTGCCACACCCCAACCGATGGCGGAAACATCGGGGTGTGGCACTGAGCGAAATAGATTGTCCAGAAGTTTCCATAACAACTATATTTACCAAATATTTAAAGCAACACGTCCCATACCATGTCATAAATGATAATATAATTATTACAGAAAAGATCTAGTCAAATTGTTCTGTTCCGACAACTCAGATTTTTATTACAGACAGTTGTTTATTGTTGACCTAGGTCTTTCCTAGCCTCGATTTCACAACAAAGTAAGCAAATAAGCATCCTAAGTACCTGTCACATACGTTAAAGTAAAAGTCAATACACATAGTGTAAAGGTGAGCATACAAGTTTGATAATAATATATAGAGTTCGAAATCGTTACGCATAACCAGCACGTACACAGTGTAAAATGAGGCATGTTAGTTATCGACATAAACCTATCGATACCAATGACTGCGGGTTGACTGCCCAAGGCAGTTCACGATACACACTCACCACTGTGAGCCATGTAAGTAATTGTCCTTAACAACCCCTGAGTGAACAGGTGCTGAGTCAAAAACTATAGTACTATCGTTGCTAAGGCAGGTAGACAACATTCCATGTGTAAACATAACAAACAAGCATTCATTAAGTCACGTATAACATGCGGTAACGGTTAGCGTTAAAGTATTGCGTAGTGTGTTTGATGTGATTTAGTATATGTAACGTACGCAACACCCAAAAGTGCGTAAAGCAAATAGGGATTCGAGTATACTCACAACGGTTGATGGATTGAAGGGAGCGCTAGAGAGTAGGGTTAGCCTGAACAGATTGATAGCATAACGATAAGCGACGCGTAAAACAAAACAAGTGTTAGTGCGTCGAACAGCAGTTCGATCGGATGGTAGTCCGATCGGACAACCGATCGTTCGGTTGTCAGTCCGCTCGGATGGTCATCCGGCTGGGTGACCTTTCGAGTGGATTGTTTCTTCTTTTGTGAAGGATGTGTTTGTGTATGATGGTTTGACTTTTGAAGTTTTCGTTGTAGTATTTTGAAAACATGGAAGTACCTCTACCTTTCAGGTCGATCGATCGAACGACCGTTCGATCGATCGGGTGACAGTCCGATGGGTTGGGCACTTCAGCGAGAACAAGTTCACAGCAGGTTGTCACTCGATCGGACGGTTGTTCGATCGGGGGGCAACACATGTGCATTGAACATGTTGAAAATTGTTTAAGTGTTGGAGTTTCGAAACATCACATAGTCGGATGGTCGGTCGATCGAGTGGTAACTCGATCGGACGGTAATCCGTTTGGTGTTCCCAAAACTCTTGAGGGTTGATTTGAAAATTAATTGTGGGGCCAAGGTGTAAGTCGATCGGACAGCAGTCCGATCAGACGACACTCCGTCCTGGTCGACCTGTTCGTCTTACACTTGGTTGTTTTGATTGTTTGTCGTTTTATCGAGATGTTTTGATAACATATTAAGCAACAGAAACCTTGTCAATACTTGGTACCCCTGATCGGACAGGAATCACCCAAATTCGAGCAGTTAGCTGTTCGAGGAAAAGGGAGGAGAGGGGCTGGTCGATCGGTCAGTAGCCTGATCGATTGGCCACTTGTTCAAGTGTTTGGTGCGACGAGTTTTGCCGTTTCGATTGCGATTGCAAGCGTTGTGATTCGAGAGGATTTCCTAGTCAAATCACTTTTAATCCCAACTACTATATCAACATACAAGCATCCTTATTTCATATTCGTTTAGCGTTTGCGATTCGACTGCGATTGAGTTTTCGATTGCGTTTCGATTTGATCACCACAACATAACATAAATAAACACGCACAAGTAACACATAAGGCACACACACACGTATAACAATAACCAAAATCTGTAAATTCGAGTTGCAAGTGCGATTGCGATAGCGATAAAGCGATAAATAGCGATTACTATGCGATTATTAATAGATACTCCACATAATACAACTAAAGCGATAATAAAATAGGCTAATTACAAGTCAAAGAATTCAAAACAGGAATTGAGCAAGGAGAGACAAATCGCAATTAGAAATCTTTTCTTCCTTTGACTTTAATCTTGACTTTGACTTTGACTTCCGAAACACGGGGTGTTACATACAGCTTCTTCTATAGTTTGAGGTCTAGTTGCCTTGACTACATGCCTAATTTCGCTAATTAATCCCCAGATGTAACGGGAGATTAATACTGGTTCAGGTGATGCAAGGGTTGGCACTATTCTATCATATTCGAAAAATAATGTAGTGTAACCTTTACTATCTACTCCAGTCATTCTAAGGTTTAGGAACTTATTTGCTATCTGTTCCTTTTCATTGGGAGGATATAATTTCCTTTCTACCATGTTTTTAAATTCTTCCCATTCCATATTGTAAACCCTGTCACTTCCCTTGGATTGGAGGATAGTGTTCCACCATTCTAAGGCTGAGTTCTTAAACAGATTAGAAGCAAACATTATCTTATCCTCTTCCGCGCACTTGCTTATTTTTAAGACTGCCTCAGTCTTTTCTATCCATCTTAAAGCTGCAACGGCCCCTTCATTGCCGGAAAATTCTATTGGTTTACAAGACCAGAATTCTTTATAAGAACAACCATAAGACATGGTTCTTCTTCTTTTGGGAATGGGCACTTGAAGTATGGGTCCATTGTTTACGCTGTGTTCAGGTTCAGTAGGTCGCTTACTGCCTTTATTACTTTTATTATCTGCTTCCTTAACTGTTTTGATAATATAGGGCATCGCATCTATAATCCCTTGTGCTACTATGTGTTGGATGGCACTGTTATCCACTTAGTTTCCATTATTATTGTTGTTCAGGTTATCGTTATTCGGGTTATTGTTACTCTAATTTTCCTGGTTCACTTCGTTGTCCATCTGAATTTTAAACATTTGCCAATTAATATCACAAGATAATATTTAATGCAAACAATCACACAACACACATATTGGTCAAAATCGTCGAACATTGCGACTTACTCTATTTTATATTATGCATCCATATATCTTACAATATAATTGAAATTGAAATTACACTACTATTAGGCATCCGTATCTTTTGTCTATATTTTTTTTTTCAAACATACACACATATTATATATTATTATTATATTATTATTGGTATGGGTTCATACAAAACTCCATATTACGCTCCTCATACTTCCAGACGAGTCGTTCTCCTATCTATCTCATTCTCTCGCTTCCTTCTAAAATCTCCTCACCAAAGGTTCGGAGTTCTTGCACATTTTCTGCACTCATTGGGGGTGCAGGGGCTGGTACTGGGTTTGGGAACTGGGGCATGGGTTCTTGGTAAGGATTAGGGTTCTCTAGAATTTCCCTGATGTATTGGTCGTTATCATAATAGGGATCTAGAGGGTCCAAGTCTGGATAAGCTGCTAGCTTTGGCATGGGTTCGTCTTCTGGTATTGGATAGCGTTGTTGGTAATCCCTACGGTCGTCAAACCACGGGTCGTAGTCTGGGTCTAAGGGATTGGGGGCTGGTACTCTAGGTATCTCAGTGGGGTCAAAATCAGGCATTGGGATTTGATTTTCTGAGTTGACTTCAATCTCCATTGGTTGTGTGGGAAACAGTGGTAAGGGCTGAGGTGCTACAAGTTGCTCTAGATTAGGGTCTGCAGCTGTAGTTGCTAAGATTTGGAAATTTGCTAGACTCCTATTGAGCATATCCTGGGTGTGAGCATATGTTTCTCTCTTAACGGCTGCTAAAGCACGTTGTTGTTGTTGTAACTTTTTCATTCTCTTCCTACGTTCATGCGCTCCTCTACTGAACCATCCTCTTTTCTTATGAGGGAATGGCTCTTCAGATTGGGCCTTGAACACGAATATCCCATCTTCATTGCCAGCTGAATACCCTGAGAGGGTAGGCTGTGAAGAGGTACCTTCGTCCCTAGGTGAGCTGGACAACTGACGGTAGGCGTCTGAAGGTCCTTGGTCGCTCATACAGTAAACTAACAAATAGTCAAACAACAGACAACAATAAAATACAGATATGCATGTAGTTCCGTAGATAATTTCCTAACATTGTGAATAATATCTTGGTGTCAGCAGAACACTTATGTGGCTGAATCAGTGGCTTAGCTTTGATACCACCTTCTGTCGCAACCCCCGTCCCCTTACTACCAGGGAACGGGCGGCCGCGGCCAGTTTCAGTGGTATCGGTGTTTATCAATTTGGCAGCGGAATTTACATCAGGGCCGTAGTTAGGAAATATTTTATCAGAGTAAAATACCACGCTTTTATAATATTAAACACATGGGAAAATCCCAAGTTTCAAGTACACACATTTTCATAGGGATAAAACCCTATTTTATTTAAATAAAATATCTTTTTATTTTAGGTAACTTTATAGCCACTTTTCCAAGCCTTCAGTGCTGTCCAGCTGTCTTCTATTTGGCTTTCACATTTTGTTACCTGAAACGCGTTTAAAAACATTTTGTCAGTGGGAAATACTGGTGAGTGAATCCCAGTTTAATCAAGTTAAGTAAAACCATTGTACAGTATTGAGGGCGGTCGCGCAATTACATTTGTTTCCATCTACTTTAATTACCACCCACGGTACTGTCAACCCGACTTGTGGTCATGTTACTACTCACAATGTAGTAACAAATTTTGTATACAATACCCCAACATACCGATGATAATTGTAGAATACAAATACTCAATCACTGTTTAATATAATGTTAATCATATGAGGTTTTGTAAAAACAATTTGCAAAAAGGATATTACTCACATTGTTGTCTTAGGGTTTTTCTTAAAGATTTCCTGGTGATTATCTATTAATTACACAAATGCACAAGCGTTAGTATAATAACCCAATATTTACATTATTAATACCCTCCCCGAGACGTCATTCCAATGACTACGTCGGGCAGAACCACGACAGCCGTTACGGAACCCTAGATCAATCGGGCAGCGTATCTAATATGTAACCGGGGGTTATGATACTTACAACGAGGCAGAACTTCGTTATTTAGGGGGGTATAATGCCCGGGTATAGTGTATACTATATAGGAATTTGAGAGAGAAAGAAAGTTATGAACGATCGAAAATGAAAGTTGATGGCCTCTATTTATAATTGTGATCCGCCAGTCTCTCGCGCCCCGCGTAGACCACACAGGGATCCTTCGCAGCCCGCGACCTAGGGTCCGTAGGGCCTAGCTTGGTCAGCTCACCGTTCTAGACTCGACGCGTGTTTGACACGTGGCAGCACCGGGCTGCGCCCCATGTCCACTGGCTCGCGGCCTGCGACAGACTTGTTTTTCTTATTTTTATTTTATTTGATTTTTGATAAAATTAAGGTATTTTGGGCTCGGTTTTCGCATACGGGGTATGTTTTAAGACATATTGGGACATTCTAATTATATTAGAGGGGTCAGAAATATTTTGGAGGGTTGTTATATCCTCCCTACCTTGTTTTAGAACTCGTACTCGAGGTCTACTGAAATATATGCGGGTATTTTCTTTGCATCTCTGATTCAAGCTCCCAAGTGTACTCTGGTTCTCTTTTGGAGTCCCATTTCACTTTGACCAGAACTAATCTCTTGTGTTTGAGATTCTTGACTTTCCTGTCTTCGATCTGTAGAGGTCTTTCTACAAATTTTAACTGCTCATTCACATCTATATCCTTAAGAGGCACTATCAGTGATTCATCGGCTAAGCATTTCTTGAGGTTAGATACATGAAATACAACATGTATTCCTGCCATTTCCTCTGGCAGTTGTAGCTGATAGGCTACAGGTCCTATTCTTCTAGTGATTTCAAAATGCCCAACATACCTGGGGCTTAACTTTCCCTTTTTGATGAATCTTACCACTCCTTTCCAATGGGAGACTTTTAATAATACCTTATCTCCTACCTGAAACTCCAACGGTTTTCGTCTGTTATCAACATAACTCTTTTGTCGGTCACGTGCTGCTTTCAGACTTTCCTTGACTTGAACAATCTTGTCGGTTGTTTCTTGCACTATCTCTGGTCCAGATAATTGCTTTTCTCCAATTTCTGCCCAACAGACGGGAGTTCGGCACTTTCGTCCATAAAGTGCTTCGAATGGTGCAGCATTGATACTTGCGTGATAGCTGTTATTATAAGAAAATTCTATTAATGGTAAGTGATCATCCCAATTACCTCCGAAATCAATTACACAAGCTCTAAGCATATCTTCCATTGTCTGAATTGTCCTTTCACTTTGTCCGTTCGTTTGAGGATGATAAGCAGTGCTTAGATTGAGCTTGGTTCCCATGGCTTTTTGGAAACTTGTCCAAAAATGAGAGGTAAAACGGCTATCTCTATCAGACACAATTGATAAAGGAATTCCATGTAATGAAACTATTTCATTTACATATAACTTAGCTAATTGTTCCATACTGAAAGTTTCCTTCATAGGTAAGAAATGAGCTGACTTAGTTAGTCTATCTACAATCACCCAGATTGTATCATTACCTTTCCTTGTTTTGGGTAATTTAGTAACAAAATCCATTGTTATCAATTCCCATTTCCAAACTGGCATTTCTAACTATTGTAACAAACCTGAGGGTTTCTGATGTTCAGCTTTAACTTATGAACATGTTAAGCATTTAGAAACATAAGCTGCTATATCTTTCTTCATTCCTATCCACCAAAAATTCTTTCTTAAGTATTGATACATCTTATCACTTCCAGGATGCATCGTATACTTAGACTTATGAGCCTCTTCTAGTATACGGTGGCGTAGGTTTCCTAATTTGGGTATCCACATTCTTTTCTTATGGAATCTCCAAATTCCATCCGTTCCTTGTTCTAATTCCTTAATCATTCCTTTCAGTTTCTCAGTATCATCCTTGATTACTGATTCTTGTGCTTCTTGAATCTGTTCATTTAAATCTACTTGTAGATTTAATTTAAGAGAACGTACTCTTTTTGGCTTTTCATGATACTTTCTACTTAAAGCATCAGCTACTACATTTTCCTTTCCCGCATAATATTGGATATTGCAATCATAATCGCTTAGTATCTCCATCCAGCGTCTTTGCCTCATATTCAGCTCCTTTTGTCCGAAAACATACCTTAAACTCTTATGGTCGGTGAAAATGGTAAACCTACTACCATAAAGGTAATGTCTCCAAATCTTAAGGGCGAAAATTATTGGTCCCAATTCTAAATCATGGGTTGAGTAATTCTCTTCATGATTCTTAAGTTGTCTAGATGCATATGCTATAACCTTTTGACGTTGCATCATCACACATCCATAACCTAACTTAGAAGCGTCACAATAGACTATAAAGTCTTCAATTTCTTCTGGTAACGCTAGTATGGGTGCATTGGTTAATCTTTGCTTAAGAATTCTAAAGGCTTCTTCTTAACCAAATTTCTATTTTTACCCTTTCTCTTAATATTAGATTACACTACTAGGTAATATTTACAAAAACTCATAAATTCTTTGTCATTTCATGACCAATTTACCATTTCGCCCTTTTTACCATAACCCATGGTTTTTATTGTTTACATTAGTTCCGACCCGTATTAAATGCGTCGGAAATCGATATTTCCCATATTATCTTTATAGTATTTATACTTATAGAATAAGTAACTATTCTACAAAAAGGGTGTAAGTTTCACTTACCTCTCATCCGGTTTACGCTTTTCTTCTCGTACTTGATCTGTTTGACCCGCTTCCTCCCAAGCCTTCATCTAGCTTGTCAAGAGTTATCATCATTATTTACAAGGTGGTTAGATTAGTCTTTAACAATCACGACTATTCCACCTCACGCATTTTATATCCAAAATTATCATTTATCGTATTATAGGTCGGTTTGACCTTTTTAAAGTCAACAGCCTATTAACATAAGTAATTACACGATGTAGCTCGACTACTTGTTTAACTACTTGATCAATTACCCGGTAGCATCATTCTTAGGCTACCATTTACCCACTTTATTTACCAAGTTTTATAATCATAATCCATTGAATTAACACGACATTAATCTTTCTTAACACATGATGATATCAAACAACATTTTTAACATAACTTTATCATCATTTCATCTTATTATACAAAACCCATTTCATGATATGTATGATCTATGTACTCAAACACCTAAATTGTTCAAGCACTTTGCCTTTACTATCTAATATGATGATTCCAACCGCAAGTTAGACACCAACTGTCACACCCCAACCGATGGTGGAAACATCGGGGCGCGGCACTGAGCGAAACAGATTGTCCATGAGTATCCATAAAACCTATTAATTACCAGATATTTAAACGTCGTGTCCCATACCCATAACATACCCAAATAAAACAGTTATTACAAATAATTGTCTCAAAAACAAATATTGTTCCGACAACTCAAATTTAGCGTAACATAACTAGACCCCTAGCTTGATTCACCAAAGCACAACATTCCTAGCATCTTAAACACCTGCCACATACGTTAAAATAAAGTCAATACACATAGTGTAAAGGTGAGCATACAAGTTTGATAGTAATAATAGAGTTCGAAAACGTTTACGCATAACCAGCATGTAACATGTTTAATGCGAAGCAAGTAGGTTATCAACAATGAAATATGCACAGACGTGACTGCGAGTTGTAGAGTCCGCAACACATATCACCACTGTGACACGTGAAGAAATACCCCCCCCCCCCCCCGTCCACGACAGGTGCTGAGTCCAAACTATAGTACTATCGTTGCTAAGGTGTCAGGCAACAATCACTGTATAAACATAACATACAAGCATTCATCGAGTAACACGTATAACATGCATTAGAGGTCAGCATATAAAGGTTTTTGTGTTGTGTGATCGATGTGATTTAGCATAAGTAACGTATGTAACACCCAAAAGTGCTTAAAGCAAAAAGGGATCGAGTATACTCACAGCGATGGTAGCTAATGGATTGAAGGGAGCGCTAGAGTGAGCCTGATTACAGAACGAGTACATAAGCGATGAATGGTGCGTAAAACGATGCAAAGAATCAAGTGACGAATGGTCATCCGATCGGATTATAATCCGAACGGATGGTCATTCGATCGAATGACAATCCGTTCGGATGGCCATTCGGTCGGATTGACATTCGTTTGGAGTGGGTGTGTTTGTGTATGATGGGTTTGAAGTTTTCGTTGTAGCATTTTGAAAACAGAGAAGTATCTCTACCCTTCAGGTCGAACGGTCGTTCGATCGGATGGCGATCCGTCGGTTAGACCTTTCTCAGAGAATAAGTTCACAGCAGGATTGTCATTCGGTCGGATAGCCTTCCGATCGGATGGCAATCCGTTAGAACTGATGATCTTTGAAAATTGATAAAAAGTTTAAGTGTTGGGAAGCATGATTCAATCCGATCGGATTGTCGTTCGATCGGATGGAAGTTCGATCGGACGGCAATGCGTTTGGGTGACTGGTTCATTTTGGAAATTCGTTACGTTTGAAAGTT
This sequence comes from Helianthus tuberosus, assembly GCA_030545235.1. Classification (NCBI taxonomy): domain Eukaryota; kingdom Viridiplantae; phylum Streptophyta; class Magnoliopsida; order Asterales; family Asteraceae; genus Helianthus; species Helianthus tuberosus. Next base: position 89,798,343 of record CM060404.1, read on the forward strand.
TAGCGGCTTGATCGAGACGGTATGACAACGTATTGAACAACAGGAACCCCACCAAGTCCATACTACCTGATCGGGTGGGAACCACCCCAGTCCGATCAGCTAACTGTTCGTGACGGTTTATTCTTGTTCAACCTGAAATCGGTTATCTCCTTGATAGAAATCAGATCTTGGACCGGCACTTCGCTAGAGAACAAGTAGAAGGCCTGAACTAGCTCCGATTCTATCGGTTTTGAGTGCATAGAGTGTCAGAGTTTGTGGGGAAAAGTGAGGAAATCATTCTTTCAACTCTTTTAGACTTGAAATGTTTAGATCTAGTGAGATTTGTGCTAAAAACATATGGAAATCTCTCAGATCTGAGTTGTTCTTGGTGGAATGAGGCCAAATCTTGAAGTTCATGAGAACCCCATGATGACATCATCCTAGAACACCTCATATCCGCTGATTTCACGGTTAAAAGTTAAGATTCAAAGGTGAAAAAGATGAAGAAGTGCGTTTAGATCATAGATGTACAAGATTTGGGAAGGAAACTTACAAGAATTGCGAGAAATCAAGAGAAAAGAGGGCTTGAGCGCGCTGGTCGAGTGAGAGTGCTGTCACATCAATGTTTGAGATGTGACAGGGGTATTTATAAGGTTTTCAAAAGAGGAAAATGCGCACATGGAACGGATCGGAAGGCACATCGATCGGATGGCCATCCGATCGGATGGCCATCCGATCGGATGACCATCCGATCAAATGGTTATTCGATCGAGTGTTCCGGCGAGTTAGATTTTGGCGTTTCGTTCTGTGCGTTGAGCGTTACGATGCGTTTCGTGTGAGCGATGCGATAGTATTACCCATTAGTTACACAAATAGCCTAATTACTATATCTAACATACAATCATCATAAGTAACTTGCGTTCAGCGTTTGCGATTGGATTGCATTGCATTGCGATAGGGTTGTGATTGCGATTGCGATTAAACACCTCAACATAATTATAACATGCACAAATAACACATAATAGCACACATACGTAAAACAATATCCAGAACACAAAATTCAAGTTGCGATTGCGATTGTGATGCGATTAGCGATAAGTCGATTAGCGATTATATTGCGATAAAACCTCGATTGTTATAGATACTCCACATAATACAACTAAAGCAAACAAATTATAGAATTCGATTACAAGTCAAGAAGCATAAATCAGTAATTAAGCAAGGAGTGACAGATCGCAATTAGCAATCTTTTCTTCCTTTGACTTTGACTTGTACTTTGACTTTCAAAAATGCGAGTTGTTACAGCCTCCCCTACTTTAGGAAATTTCGTCCCGAAATTTAAGAAGCAGGCGTAACAAACAGTTGCGGATACTTTGCCTTCGTGTCACTTTCGAGTTCCCAGGTGAACTCGGCGCCGCGTTTGCCTTCCCAGCAAACCTTCACAATGGGAATGCGTGAGCGTCTGAGTACCTTGGTTTCTCGGCCCATGATCTCGACAAGCTTTTCCACGAAGGGTAATGTTTCGTCCACTTGTAAATCCTCGAGAGGGACATGCAATTCCTGGTCGGCTAGACACTTTTTGAGGTTCGAAACGTGAAAAGTCGGGTGGACATTACTAAGTTCGTCTGGTAGTTCGAGTCTGTAGACCACTTTGTCAATCCTTTCCAGAATTTTAAAGGGTCCAACATATCGAGGCGAGAGCTTTCCTTTCTTGCCGAATCTGATCACCCCCTTCCAAGGTGCAACCTTTAGGAGTACGTGATGGCCAACGTCTAATTCAAGGGGCTTGCGGCGTCTATCGGCGTAACTTTTCTGACGAATCCAAGCTTTCGGCAGATTGTCTCGTATTTGGAGGATTTTGTCAGTCGTTTCTTGCAACAACTCAGGACGGGTAATTTGCGCGTCTCCGATCTCGTGCCATACAATAGGCGATCGACATTTTCTTCCGTATAATGCCTCAAATGATGCCATTTGGATGCTAGAGTGGTAACTGTTATTGTACATGAATTTGACTAAAGGTAAATGCGAATCCCAATTACCACCGAAATCTATAACACACGAGCGAAGCATGTCTTCAAGGGTACGAATCGTGCGTTCAGTCTGACCGTCGGTCTGGGGATGGAAAGCGGTACTTAGATTGAGAGTAGTACCGAGAGCGGATTGAAATGTTTCCCAAAGACACGAAGTAAATCGACCATCGCGATCAGAAATGATATCACGAGGTGTCCCATGTCGACAAATATCCTCGTCGGTGTAGAATCGTGCTAATCGTTCTACCTTATAGTCTTCGTGTATCGGTAGAAAGTGAGCGGATTTGGTGATACGATCAACAATAACCCAGATGCTATCGTGACCTGATGGCGTGCGCGGAAGTTTCATTATGAAGTCCATAGCTATACTCTCCCATTTCCACATAGGGATCTCGGGTTGTACGAGTAAGCCAGAGGATCTTTGATGCTCAGCCTTGACTTTTGAATAAGTCAGGCATTTTGAAACGTAGATAGCGATATCCTTCTTCATGCCCGGCCACCAGTACTTGTAGCGTATGTCCTGGTACATCTTGTCGGCACCGGGATGAATGGAATATCGAGATTTGTGGGCTTCGTCTAGCAGGATTTGTCGTAAGTTGGTGCGCTTGGGAATCCAAATTCGGTCTAGATAATGGAATATACCTTTCGATTTATTCACCAGTTGTTTGTCATTATTGATAATCCTTTCTTTCTTCAAAGTACATTCGGTAAAACAAGCGTGTTGTGCATCACGAATAAGAGCTTCGAGATTGTGCTGGGCTTGAGTATTGCGAACGCTATGCAAATAGCTTCGTCGACTGAGAGCATCGGCAACGACGTTTGCTTTGCCAGGGTGATAACGAATCTCACAGTCGTAATCGTTGAGAAGTTCTACCCACCGGCATTGGCGCATATTCAGTTCCTTCTGGCTAAAGATGTGTTGTAGGCTCTTATGGTCGGTGAAGACCATACACTTGGTACCGTATAGGTAGTGTTGCCAAATCTTTAGTGCAAAAACAACTGCACCAAGCTCGAGGTCGTGTGTGGTATAGTTCTTCTAGTGGATCTTGAGCTGGCGAGATGCGTAAGCGATAACCTTGTCTCGTTGCATGAGAACACAACCAAGACCAAGGTTCGAGGCATCGCAGTAGACTATGAATTCGTCGTTTTTGTCGGGTAAAGAGAGCACGGGAGCGTTACAGAGCATAAGCTTAAGCGTTTGAAAGGCCTCCTTTTGCTTGGTTCCCCAAACAAAAGGTTTGTCCTTGTGCATAAGAGAGGTAAGCGGTACAACGATTTTAGAGAATCCTTCGATGAATCGGCGAAAATAGCCCGCTAGTCCGAGAAACGAACGGACTTCAGACGGGTTCTTGGGTGTAACCCACCTCTTAACTGCTTCAATCTTCGCAGGATCGACATTAATACCTTGACTATTGACAATGTGACCCAATAATTGGACCTCCTCAAGCCAGAATTCACACTTGTAGAATTTGGCATAGAGACGGTTTCCTTGGAGTAACTCAAGAACCAAATGGAGATGTTGCATGTGTTCGGTTTTTGACTTGAAATAGATCAGGATATCATCGATAAAAACGATGAGGAAGCGATCAAGAAAGGGTTTGCACACGCGATTCATTAGATCCATAAAAACTGCGGGAGCGTTGGTCAAACCAAAAGGCATAACAACAAACTCGTAATGACCATAGCGGGTTCAAAAAGCGGTTTTGGGTATATCTTCTTCTTGAATGCGCAATTGATGACAGCCTGAGCGTAAATCAATCTTCGAGAAACACGTAGCACCTTGTAGTTAATCAAACAAATCATCGATTCGAGGCAAGGGATAACGATTCTTGGTGGTAAGCTTATTCAATTTCCTATAGTAGATGCACATCCAGAATGATCCGTCCTTCTTTTTGACGAAAAGGACAAGCGCGCCCCAAAGAGAGGTGCTAGGGTGAATGAAGCCTTTATCAAGTAGTTCCTGACTCGAGAGTTCGCGCATTTCAGAAGGAGCGAGACGATAAGGCGCTCTAGCAACGGGATTTGCTCCAGGAATGAGGTCGATTCGGAAATCGATATCACGAGCGGGAGGTAAACCAGGTAAATCATCAGGAAAGACATTAGGAAACTCACGAACCACAGGCACCTTGTCTATTGCCTTAACTTCCTTTTCCTCCGCTACTACGATGTGTGCCAAGAAAGCTTGGCATTCCTTGCGGAGATACTTGCTAGCTTGGACACACGACATGAGTTGTAACTTGTTCGGAGCGACTTCGCCATAAACACACAATTGATCACCATTCGCGAGGGAGAAACGAAACATTTTATCAAAGCGAACAATTTTAGCATGATTTTCCCGAAGGAAATCCATACCTACTATGACATCAAAGCTACCGAGCTGTATCGGAATAAGATTAATCGGGAAAACGTGACCTTTGAGATCGAGAGTACATGTAACACCCCGAAAATACAAATTTGTTACTATAAATACGATGTTGGTAAATAAACAAAATGAATTAACTAGGAATAAAATAACCTAGTTAGAGGAAAAGCCTTGTAGTGACATGCTAGTGGGTTAAAGCACCTAAGATAAAAACCTGATAATAGATGGGGGACTAAAGTTGTTAAGTTTGAAACTTAACTTATTAAAAACAAAATAAAAACACCAAACACACACTTTGAGTGTGTGTCTGGGTCGAATAGAACACAGGGGGCGACCAAGAACCTCCATCAAACCTTAGATCACACAAATCTCACAAATTGAAGGCACAAATCAGTTCCAAAATGAAATCCGAGCTTAGATTGGTGATCTCCACAGTAAGGGGGGTCATAATGTATGTGAATTTTATAGAAAATCACTATTTGAATTTCTGGATTAACTTAGAGAATTCGAAATTTGTTGTTGCGTGAATGTTATATGGATGGAATAGAAATAATATTGTGTCTAGGAGTGAACCCTAGACAATTATATGTTAAAATCATGCTTAATTCTTGTGAATTCCATGAACACCAATGAAGGTGATTAGTGGGTTTTGTGGGAACTTGATAAACACTAGGATTTTGGTTGTTATTCTATTGTAATCTGATTTTTATGAAGTAATTTCTGATTTATTGATGTTAAAATTTATAAGAAATTGTCCGATTGATGTTAATTTTGGCTATATAACAAGTTATGAGCTTGATAATGAATTGTGTAAAATTATGCCCTTAAAGTGTTTGTAAAAATGCCTAAGAGAAGGCTAAATGTTGAAATTTGAACAAAAACGCATACTTGTACTAGTTGGTGAACTATGAGTTATATGATAATAAAAGAGTTCTAAATGGTTTGCGGTTGAACTCTATAGGAAAGGAAACCGGAACGTCAAGCGGACAAGTCGGTGTTGACGCGCGTTTGAAGGGTGTGCTTTGAAGGTATGTAACTTGTTCCGTTACATTACGCAAATTAGGCATTTCCATCGTTCATAGTTGTGGTTTAGTATAAAGATTGGTATTAATTGAAGTGACGTTGTTCGCTACTTGATTGAATGAGTTAAAAACTGATTAGAAAGCGTTTGGTAGTCATTAGAAATGGAGGATTCCATAAATGAGCCAAACAGGTCGAATAATTGTTTAGCAGTAGTAAAATTGTGTTTTGAATAGCATTTGGCGAAGACGCGTCACAAGAGCGTGAAACCATAGATTTGGTAATGAAACGCCGGTGATCGTAAGCCCTGGATGTTAGGGTAAATACGCCTTGCGGTCATAAAATTGTTAGTGGTTAAATTAGCGCAAGTTTTATACGGGTCAAATAAATACATTATGCATTTATAGACTTCCAGCCCGTACATTCTTATATTTGATACAATGATCATGATAGACGCGTCGATAATTTTATTACAGACGCATAGAAAAAAGAATCACCTAAAATGGACTTTCGGATCAAAAGTTATGAATGATTGAAGTTAAAATTGTGCCAAACTTAAGAGCTGGAAATCTGCAGCTCAAAATAAGCAGCAGTCTGTGAAAAACAGGGTGTCGCGTCACGCGACACCAAACTAGGTTCATCGTCGTGTAACGCGACGTCAGTCGCGGGCCGCGAAGGCTAATAAGGGGTCCGTCACGGAGCGCGACAGACCCAAATGTGCGGAATTTTGTTCCGTTTTCATTGTTGGATTTCAGAACTTGTTTATGCCCATTCTAACGTTGTCAAAACTAACTTTTGATGTGGTTTTGACCTTAGGTGATGTTGATCATGTTCCGGATGACAATCAAGCAACATTTCAAGAACCGAACACTATCTTTTAAAGCTTTCGCGCTTGTTTAATCTTGTTGAAACAATGTTTTAAGTTGTAATCACTTAAATTATAATTTTTGGGATGTTAAACTAGTTAGTAGTTTACTGGTAAGTTAACACTATGAAAGTTCTATTTCGTATCTTTTAATGAATTGAAGTATTTTGGGTTTAAAAATGTGTATCTTATATTAAATTCACATAATAACGAGAAGGGTGTTACAAGTTGGTAATCAGAGCTCAAGGTTGTCAACAAAGTGTGTTCGGTTCAAGCTTGATCAATCATCCGGTAAGAATTAATTATTTTAGTAGATCTTATCATATGTGAGAAAAAGGGATGCGAATTAATGTGCACGGGAAGAGCGTGTTAATACACTCAAACCCGGAAAGTGCACTAAATGAGAACGGTCAAAGCAAGTTATGAACTTGACTAAACCGAAGAAAATAAAGTATATGTTATACATGAAATGTTTAATAATTGATGTAAACGTTTCAGTTTCAAGATGACGGAAAGGGGTGACAATGATCTGGTGCCGACAGTCACCGAACAAATGAAAGAGGTAATTGCCGAAGAAGTGGGGAAGGCAATTAAGGGTAGTCTATCCGGTTTAATAGACAAAATTCAAAATACAGTGCTATCGTTAGTTGAGGAACGAGTTAAAAGGTTGGAAGACAATGTCAACCTTATGAAAGAAAAATCCGGAGAACGTAAGGGTTATTCATACAAAGAGTTTATGGCGTGTAAACTACCAATTTACAATGGGGAGGTTGACCCGATAATATGCCAAAGATGGCTAAGCGATGTCGAAGGGGTATTTGAAAGGACCCACTGTGACGTGAGCGATTTTGTGGCTTACGGAATGGGTCAGTTGAGGGGTCAAGCCAAAGACTGGTGGGATAACAAAAAGAAAGAAATTGGAGCCGAAGCGGCAAGGGTCATGACATGGGACGAGTTTAAGGTACCATTCCTTAAACATCACAGTCCCAAGGCGGTCATCAACAGAATCAAGGAGGAGTTCATCCAGTTAAGGCAAAGGGGTGAAACAATTGATAAAATCACGGGTATATTCATGGATAAGCTGAGGTTCTGTGATGAGCTAGTGACTACCGAGGAGCAGAAAATATATTATTATTATAATATGTTAAGTGCTGAATATCGAGAGTTTATGACTCCTTCCAAGTATGAGAGGCTCACCGAGATTATAAATACGGCCCACGAAAGAGAAATTGAACTTAAAAAGAAAATTGAACGAAGTGAACGAAGGGCAGTGGATGTTAATCCGAGCCCCACAAAGAAGGCTCGAATGACTGAGTCGGCAAAGAAGACTGATGCGAAGGGTGGATCACCGAGTTGCAAAGTGTGAGGGAAAGGGCACAAGGGTGAGTGCCGCTTTAATGACAAACCGTGTCCCATATGCGGGAAGACGGGGCACACCACGTCATTATGTCCGGGAAAGGTCTCTGTATGCTACAAGTGTTACCAACCGGGCCATAAGAAGTCCGAATGTCCAGACTTGGTTGGAAAGAAAGACACCAAAGAATCTCCAACAGAAACTCCGAAGGCAAAGGCCAGGTCCTTCCAACTATCAGCGGCTGAAGCGAAAACAGAACCCGATGTGGTCTCAGGTATATTCACAATAAACTCGATTCCTGCACGTATATTATTTGATACGGGTGTGAATAAATCCTTTATTTCACATGGATTTATTCGACATCCTTCATTTGTATTGACGAAATTATATGTGCCCTTAGAAGTTGAAATAGGGGATAACAAGAGTTTCATAGTGTGTGATGTCTGTCAAGGCTGTAAATTGAGCATCGATGATGAAGAATACTCGATAGATCTAATCCCGATGTCAATGGGAGAATTCCAAGTGGTGGTTGGAATGGATTGGCTATCCCGACACCACGCGAAAGTCGTGTGTTACCATAAGGAGATAAAGTTAACATCTCCGAGCAGAAAACACGTTACAATCTATGGCGAGAAAGGAGGCAATCCTGTGATATGCTCGATGTTAAAAGCTCATAAACTCATGAGGCACGGATGCAGAGCGTTTATGATATACGCGAATGAACCGGGGAAAAAACTACCAACGATTGGAGACGTACCGGTGGTACGTGATTTCGAAGATGTGTTTCCGGAAGACTTACCGGGAATACCACCTGAACGGGAAGTAGAGTTTGGAATTGAATTGGTTCCGGGCGCGAAACCCGTAGCAAAGGCGTCGTACCGACTTGCGCCATCGGAGCTACAAGAACTAATGTTGCAGATTCAAGACTTGCTCGATAAAGGATTTATAAGGCCGAGTGTGTCTCCTTGGGGTGCACCGGTGTTATTCATGAAAAAGAAAGACGGAAGCATGCGAATGTGTATCGATTATCGAGAGTTAAACAAACTCACGGTGAAGAATCGATACCCGCTTCTGAGAATAGATGATTTATTCGACCAATTAGAAGGTGCAAATTGGTTTTCAAAAATCGACCTTAGATCGGGGTATCACCAGTTAAAGGTCAAGGAAGAGGATGTACCGAAGACGGCTTTCCGCACGCGGTACAGACATTACGAGTTCCTCGTGGTGTCATTCGGGTTGACAAATCCACCCGCGATTTTCATGGATCTCATGAACCGGGTTTGCAAGCCTCTGTTAGATAATTCGGTAATCATGTTTATCGACGACATTCTAGTGTATTCGAAAAGTGAGGCAGATCACGCGCATCATTTGCAGGAGGTGTTAGAGACACTCAGACGAGAAAGGTTGTATGCGAAAATTTCAAAGTGTGCCTTTTGGTTACGAGAGGTACAATTCCTCGGCCACATCATAAGTGCCGATGGAATATTGGTAGATCCGTCAAAGATAGAGGCCGTGGCAAAATGGAACCTCCGAAGAATCCTTCGGAAATTAGAAGTTTCTTAGGGCTTGCGAGATACTACAGGAGATTCATTCAAGATTTCTCCAAGATTGCTTCCCCGTTAACTAAATTAACTCGAAAAGAGGAAAGATTCATATGGGGCGTTGAACAAGAAAGGGCATTCCAAACGCTAAAAGAGAAGCTAACTCACGCTCCGGTATTAACGTTGTCGGACGGAGTCGAAGACTTGGTAGTCTACTCGGATGCGTCATATTTGGGGCTCGGATGTGTTTTGATGCAACGAGGCAAAGTGATAGCTTATGCCTCGAGACAATTAAAGGTACACGAAAGGAAATATCCCACGCATGATCTCAAATTGGCGGCGGTGGTGTTTGCGTTAAAAATATGGAGGCACTATTTATACGGGGTAAAGTGCACCATATTTACCGACCACAAGAGTTTAAAATACTTCTTCGATCAGAAGGAGTTAAACATGCGGCAAAGGCGATGGTTGGAAACGGTAAAAGACTATGATTGCGAGATACATTACCACCCCGGGAAGGCCAATGTTGTGGCGGATTCCTTAAGTAGGAAAACAGACTATGTCCCCATAAGAGTGCGGTCGATGCAGCTTGTTGTAACCTCGGGTTTACTTGAACGAATCCGAGAAGCACAAGCTGAGGCAGTAAAAGAGGAAAACTTGAAAAAGGAAAGGATAGTTGGTCAACTGAAAGATTTGGCAGATTGTAACAACGGGTTAAAGACTCGGTTCAAAAGAATATGGGTCCCAAATTCATGTGGAGTCAAGACGCTTCTACTTGACGAAGCTCATAAATCCCGTTATTCTATCCATCCGGGGGCAACCAAGTTGTATAATGATCTAAAGCAAAACTATCGGTGGCCTGGAATGAAGAGGGATGTTGTAAGGTATGTGGAGAAGTGCTTGACTTGTTTACAAGTCAAGGCGGAACACCAAAAGCCATATGGAAAACTGCAACCATTGGAAATTCCAGTTTGGAAATGGGAACATATCACCATGGACCTGTTGACCAAACTGCCAAGGACGAACCGAGGATTCGATGCTATATGGGTGGTTGTGGATATATTGACGAAGAGTGCTCACTTTATTCCTATACATGAGACAAATACTTCGGAAAAGATGTCTGAGGTGTATACAAACGAGATAGTGGCACGTCATGGGGTACCGGTATCTATTGTGTCGGACAGGGATACCCGGTTTACTTCACACTTCTTGCGAGATTTCCAAGAACAGATGGGAATGAAACTTTTTATCAGCACTGCATACCATCCTCAGACGGATGGACAGAGTGAGAGAACGATACAAACACTGGAAGACATGCTGAGGGCGTGTATTATTGATTTCGGGGGCAGTTGGGATGTGTATTTGCCGTTAGCATAATTCTCTTATAACAACAGTTATCATGCCAGCATCGGCATGGCCCCGTATGAGATGTTATATGGTAGGAAATGTAGAACCCCGGTGTGTTGGGGTGAAGTGGGTCCGCGTGAATTGGCCCATAAAGACGTAGTTCAAGCCACTAACAAGAAAATTGATGTGGTTCGAGCTCATTTGAAAGCGGCCCAAGATAGACAAAAGTCTTATGCGGATAAAAGACGGAAACCGATTGAATTTCAGGTGGGCGACATGGTTATGTTAAAAGTTTCCCCATGGAAGGGCGTTATCTGATTCAGGAAAAGAGGGAAACTAAGCCCGAGGTTTATCGGGCCATTTAAAATCATTGAACGGGTTGGCAAGGTAGCGTATCGCCTTGAATTGCCGGATGAATTGAGTGGAATCCATGGCACGTTTCATGTGTCACAACTACGAAAATGTCTAGCGGAGGAAACGGCTTATATCCACTACGATGATATCAAGGTGGACAATAGACTTAACTATGCGGTAAGGCCAATTGAGATTCTAGATCGGAAGGTTAAGAAATTGCGGAATAAGAGAATTGATCAAGTGAAGATCAAGTGGGAGCACAAAAAAGGATCGGATACTACATGGGAATCCGAAGAGGAGATGCGACGTCTCTACCCGACATTATTCGGTATGTATTCCGGTTTCGAGGACGAAACCCTTTTAAGGGGGGTGGACTTGTAACACCCCGAAAATACAAATCTGTTACTATAAATACGATGTTGGTAAATAAACAAAATGAATTAACTAGGAATAAAATAACCTAGTTAGAGGAAAAGCCTTGTAGTGACATGCTAGTGGGTTAAAGCACCTAAGATAAAAACCTGATAATAGATGGGGGACTAAAGTTGTTAAGTTTGAAACTTAACTTATTAAAAACAAAATAAAAACACCAAACACACACTTTGAGTGTGTGTCTGGGTCGAATAGAACACAGGGGGCGACCAAGAACCTCCATCAAACCCTAGATCACACAAATCTCACAAATTGAAGGCACAAATCAGTTCCAAAATGAAATCCGAGCTTAGATTTGTGATCTCCACTGTAAGGGGGGTCATAAGGTATGTGAATTTTATAGGAAATCTCTATTTGAATTTCTGGATGAACTTAGAGAATTCGAAATTTGTTGTTGTATGAATGTTATATGGATAGAATAGAAATAATATTGTGTCTAGGAGTGAACCCTAGACAATTATATGTTGAAATCATGCTTAATTCTTGTGAATTCCATGAACACCAATGAAGGTAATTAGTGGGTTTTGTGGGAACTTGATAAACACTAGGATTTTGGTTGTTGTTCTAGTGTAATCTGATTTTTATGAAGTAATTTTTGATTTATTGATGTTAAAATTTATAAGAAATTGTCCGATTGATGTTAATTTTGGCTATATAACAAGTTATGAGCTTGATAATGAATTGTGTAAAATTATGCCCTTAAAGTGTTTGTAAAAATGCCTAAGAGAAGGCTAAATGTTGAAATTTGAACAAAAATGCATTCTTGTACTAGTTTGTGAACTATGCGTTATATGATAATAAAAGAGTTCTAAACGGTTTGCGGTTGAACTCTATAGGAAAGGAAACTGGAACGTCAAGCGGACAAGCTGGTGGTGACGCATGTTTGAAGGGTGTGCTTTGAAGGTATGTAACTTGTTCCGTTACATTACGCAAATTAGGTATTTCCATCGTTCATAGTTGTGGTTTAGTATAAAGATTGGTATTAGTTGAAGTGACGTTGTTCGCTACTTGATTGAATGAGTTAAAAACTGATTAGAAAGCGTTTGGTAGTCATTAGAAATGGAGGATTCCATAAATGAGCCAAACGGGTCAAATAATTGTTTAGTAGTAGTAAAATTGTGTTTTGAATAGCATTTGGCGAAGACGCATCACAAGAGCGTGAAACCATATATTTGGTAATGAAACGCCGGTGATCGTAAGCCCTGGATGTTGGGGTAAATACGCCTTGCGGTCATAAAATTGTTAGTGGTTAAATTAGCGCAAGTTTTATACGGGTCAAATAATGTCACACCCCTATTTTCCACGTGTCACCGGTGGGCCCGGTGGGGAGTATAGTGACGTAGTTGGTATCATCATAGACAAACAACACAATATATAAATGCACAGCGGAAGCAAAGATAGATTCATTTCAACTTTAATAAAGTGTAATATTAAATATCACGAATAGTTTAAACAGATCCACAGGCGGATCAAAATAAAATAAGATATTGTTCAACAGCTTTATTGACATCCAAGCTTGCGAGACTTATTGTGGACGCTTAGAAGACAGCCAGCCTAGTACGAGTAGTACCTGCACTTAACCTTTTGGAAAAATACGTCAGTTTACACTGGTAAATACAATTTAACTGACTCATTTTGAAAAGGGTTGAAAATTGATTTGAATGCACGTGGCACAAAACATTTTGTAACTTGGGATAATTATGTGAAGATAATCTTGTAAGGGATTTACATGTTACTTATGCGTTCAGTAGCCCGATCCGTAGACCGGGTTAAAGATTAATAGACACACCACAATATTGAGTTATGCACTGAAAGGTGTACGCCTACACCCCGTGCTCAGGTCGTGGCCATCTCGTAAGATGATGCCAAGGATATCCGGGACATGGTCATTAACCCCCCAAAGGCTTTAAGCAAACAAAACACATTCAAAACATAGCATATCAATAAATTTAACCTCTATTCGATTAAAGAATTCAATGACGGACCAAGCGGTATTTTATATACCGTACCCCAAGCCCGTATAGGGAAAATAAGTTAAAAGTATTTACCTGAGCAAAGTATAATTCACAATAAGCAAATTGCAAGTAGCTTTTGCTGGTGCTCCTAATCTGGAACGAAGGTTTATAATAACCTATTAGATTTCTAACGGGTCTTTATTTAAGCTTAAGCTTAGACCGGCTAGTTTTAAGGACGACACGGTTCAAACGCACGATTAAGCGAAGACCGGATAGAATGTGATTTAGACCCGACAAGTTTGAATACTTGTATAATATGGGTATACTAAATACATTCTGGATTTTGAGACAAGATGATAAGGTTTGACCCGTTTCGGTCAATTTATGCAAACTAGTTACATAAACCGAACCGAGCGCAAAAAGGGCGTCACGGGTAACCATAAGAGTCATATGCAAGTTCCCTGAGTTAATATACTTTAAATATGTTGTGACATCAGTAAGATGTCTTCTATTATGCCCAAAACGGATTTAAACACAATTTATGCCTCATAAGGGCATTTTGGTCATTTAAAAGATTATAAAAGAGTTTTATTTGTAATCTGAGTTACAGGTCTGATTTATACAGTAAATACACTTAATTTAATAAGTTATAACAGTAGGGTATGACCTATATGTGAAATTTATCATTTAAAACCAAACTATGCTCCTTAGGGGTATTTTGGTAATTTCACAAGGGCTAAAAAGGTCAAAACTGGAAACCTGAGTTCAAAAACTTTTACTTACTGTTATTATCCCAAAATATACTAAAAATATCAGTAGGTATCAACCTTATATGTTTAATATAGTGTTAGTACATACTATGCGTTAAAAACGCTTAAAAAGGCGATTTGGACGGGTTTTTAAAGGAAAGCTGATATTTTTATAATTCCATAAGGCTCAAAATATTTTATTTAACAAATAAAATCAGTAGAAAAAGGTTTGGGGTCAAAAGGATTTGTAAAACTCATTTTATGGCTTAAAATGGCAAAATCGGTATTAACCGAATTAAACTTAGAGACCTATGTTATGCTCAGCCAAAAATTAAATAAAAATCTTCAAAAATCCCAAAATATTATATTAAATCAGTGGGTAAAAAGTGTGATATCAAAAAGTGGGTTTAAACAGGTTATATGCTAATTACGCCATTTAATTAACACAAAGCTTTCAAATTACGCTAATGAGCATAACTCCTAATCTAGACCTCAAACTGATGTCAAATTTTTGGTGCAAGTTTATAAATCAGTAACTAAGGTTTCTACTCTTTCACTTTTTCAAAAATCACGTTTTATAGTCAAAAGGGCATAATAGTCAACATTTAAGCATTAATCGGAAACATGCATATGAATCGGATAAGTATTGAACCAAGTTGTATAATCTCAGAGAGTTATACTTATATGAAACCTGGTCCAAAATAAGCTCTAAGGCAGATCTTAAACATGCACAAATGGATCAGAACTGATAGTCAAAGTAAAAGTCAATTTATGCGACTTTCGGTTCCGATCCGGGTTTAAACTGAAAATTGTCGAGTTGAACATGTTGAGACATGTTCTTACATTAGTTACTATGTTATTGTAATGATCAAACAGGTTGCACGTACCCTACATTGCTAATTATGCTTAAATTTGCAAATAATCATTCTGTTGACTTTTTAAAGCAAGCTTTGACTCGACAATTAACATAGTTAGAGTGGGAATCTGAAAATACCCTTTTAAGGGTTTGTTACCCACATAAATACCAACTTGTAGGTGCTTTCAATTCGAGAAATGACTGAGCAAATTTCATTTAATCACGAAGTCAAACTTAATTTACGACGGTTTGACTTTTGATTAATTAACTAAGCTACAACGAATTAGAAGGGGTTATGAATACTTACAAGAGTCCTAATTATGCTTAGAGATCACCAGAAAGCCTGAGGTTGATCAGAGGAGCTCCAGAAGTGGTCTTGTGAATTCTTTGTAATTGCAAGTGATGAAAGTTGCAACTTCAAGTTCCCTTTATAACCAATTTGATCTCATTAGATGATGCCACAAGGGTCTAGGGATGTTGTAAGATGTGTCCAAGTGCCCCCCTATGCATGTAAAACCATTGGTGAGTCCCTGGTATCATGCAACAGCTGTTAACAATCGAGATCAGACCTGCAACTGGCAGCTGCGCACTTTTGTTCGCTGGTGACTTGTAGGCGGGCCGCGAGAGGCCTTACGCGGGCCGCGTACAAGCTGCGACCAGGTTAACAAGTTTCCTTTGTTTTGCAATTCAGTCCTTGTCCTTTGATACGTGGTTTTGGCTATTTATTTTGCACTCTTGACCCTCAAACCTGATTTTTAAGGGCCTTAGGACATCTACAAACTTGGGTAGGTCCTTGGTTAACTTTGTGCTTACCCGAAAAGTCACGAATTTCAACGTTAACGCATTTAACCCTTCGTGCACGGTTTTGATCATAACTTTCTCATACGATAACGAAACTTGATGAAATTTTTATCACATATTCTAGTGAGTATATTGTATCATTACAAAGCTTCGGGTTTGCCAAAAGGTCACTCAGAGGTATACTTTTAACATGTTGACACATTTAGCCCCTGTAGTTTGTAATTCCTCACTTTCTTTCATTTTCCGCTTTGTATGATCCATGATTTAATTGTTTAAGATTATAAACACCATGTAGGGTTATTGTAGGGCCTATTTATCCATTGTTGACACTTTGGACCCTTATATTCACATAGTTTCACTGTTTGTCAACTTTAGTCCCTCTAAAGTGCTTTTTCACATATTCAAAGCCTATGACACGTGTCAATACATTATTGGACGTAAATTTTCGAGGTGTTACATCCTCACCCCCTTAAAAGAAATCTCGACCTCGAGATTTACTGAAACAAATGAGGGTATTTTTCTTTCATCGTGGATTCTACCTCCCATGTGTATTCGGGACCTCTACGGGCATCCCATTTGACCTTTACAATAGGCACATGCTTTCTTCGAAGCTTCTTTACCTGTCGATCCTCAATCGACAATGGTTTTTCCACAAATTTCAAGCTTTCATTTATATGCACATCCGTATGTGGTATGACCAGTGATTCATCAGCGAAACACTTCTTTAGATTACAGATGTGAAAAACATTGTGGATAGCACTGAGCTCTTCAGGAAAGTTTAACTTATAAGCAACTGATCCAATACGTTCGATAACCTCGAAAGGTCCTATGTATCTCGGGCTTAGCTTGCCTTTCTTACCAAATCGCATCACCCCTTTCCAAGGTGATACTTTAAGCAATACTTTGTCACCTACTTCGAAGTGAAAAGACTTACGCTTTGGATCCGCATAACTTTTCTGCCTATCCCTGGCAGCTTTCAAACGATCGCGAATCTGGACAATCTTGTCCGTTGTTTCAAAGACCAAATCTGGTCCTGATAATTGCACTTCTCCTACTTCTGCCCAACAGATGGGTGTTCTGCATTTTCTACCATATAATGCCTCAAAAGGCGCAGCCTTAATACTAGTATGGTAGCTATTATTATAGGAGAACTCGACCAATGGCAGATGCTTATCCCAACTGCCACCTAAATCAATCACACATGCACGAAGCATGTCTTCCAATGTTTGGATGGTACGCTCACTCTGTCCGTCTGTCTGTGGGTGGTAAGCCGTACTAAAATTCAAGCGCGTGCCCAAAGACTGTTGGAAACTTTTCCAAAAATGAGAGGTGTATCTCGTATCTCTATCAGAGATAATTGACAATGGTACACCATGTAGAGCTACGATCTTATCTACATACAATTAAGCTAACATGTCTGAGCTGTAAGTTTCCTTAATGGGTAGGAAATGTGCTGACTTCGTCAGTCTATCCACTATGACCCATATAGTATCATTTCCCTTCCTCGTCTTTGGCAATTTGGTGATGAAATCCATCGTCACCATCTCCCACTTCCATGTGGGGATTTCAGGCTGTTGTAACAAACCTGACGGCTTCTGGTGTTCTGCTTTGACTTGCGCACAAGTCAAACATTTAGCTACATAAGCAGCTACAGACTTTTTCAAACCAATCCACCAGTAGTTTGCCTTTAGATCCTGGTACATCTTGTCAGCTCCAGGATGAACGGAATATTTGGAACTGTGGGCTTCCTGGAGGATAACATCTCGAAGTCCTCCATAAACTGGAACCCATATTCGTCCATTCAATCTTAGCATTCCGTCCTTGTCATAGGATAACTGCTCCTCAGTTACTCCTAGTTTTTCTTCAGGATAGTTAGCTTCCAACACAGCTTCCTTCTGTGCAGCTAACACCCTCTCGTTCAAACTATTCCTTATTTCAATGCGCTTGGCATTGATTCTTATCGGCTTTACTCTTTCTTTTCTGCTTAAGGCGTCAGCAACTACATTTGCCTTGCCTGGATGGTATTTTATCTCACAATCATAATCATTTAGAGTTTCCATCCATCGTCTTTGTCGCATGTTCAAGTCCTTCTGATTGAACAAATGTTGAAGGCTCTTGTGATCTGAATAGATCACACACTTGGTTCCATACAAGTAGTGTCTCCATAATTTCAATGCAAATACAACGGCACCCAACTCCAAATCATGGGTGGTGTAATTCTTCTCGTGCACCTTTAGCTGTCGTGAAGCATAGGCAATAACCTTGCCCTTCGGCATGAGTACACAACCCATACCAGTGTGTGATGCATCACAGTACACCACAAATTCTTCTATACCATCGGGCAATGTTAGTACTGGTGCATTGCTTAACTTTTTCTTAAGAATGTCAAAGGATTCCTGCTGCTTAGGGCCCCAATCAAACTTAACCTTCTTACGTGTCAACGAAGTTAGGGGCGCAGCAATCCTTGAGAAGTTTTCGATGAAACGCCTATAATATCCAGCTAAACCCAGAAAACTGCGAATCTCAGTAGGCGTCTTTGGCTCTTGCCAATTCATAACTGCTTCTACCTTCGCGGGATCCACTTGGATACCACGCTCACTTACCACATGTCCAAGGAATTGGACTTCTCGAAGCCAAAACTCGTACTTCGAAAATTTGGCGTAGAGTTTCTCATGATGTAGAAGTTTAAGAATACAACGAAGGTGTTTCTCGTGATCAGCTTGGCTCTTCGAATAGATGAGAATGTCGTCAATGAAGACGATGACGAATTTGTCTAAGTAAGGCTTGCAGACGCGATTCATGAGATCCATGAATGCGGCCGGTGCATTAGTGAGCCCAAAAGGCATCACCAGGAACTCGTAATGTCCATAACGAGTCCTAAATGCAGTCTTGTGCACATCTTCATCCTTGACCTTCAACTGATGATAGCCTGACCTCAAGTCGATCTTAGAGAAGTAGCTTGCCCCTTGCAATTGATCGAACAGATCGTCGATCCTGGGCAAAGGATACCTATTCTTGATAGTGACTTTATTAAGCTCATGGTAATCGATGCACAGACGCATCGATCCATCCTTCTTCTTGACAAACAAAATCGGTGCTCCCCAATGAGACAAACTAGGTCTAATAAAACCTTTGGCTAGCAGATCATCTAATTGCGTCCTTAACTCCTTCATCTCCGTTGGTGCTAACCTATAAGGCGCTCTTGCTACTGGTGCTGCACCCGGGATGATGTCAATTCGGAATTCCACTTGCCTATCTGGTGGTAAACCAGGTAGTTCTTCGGGAAAAACTTCAGGATATTCCGAAATGATAGGGATGTCTTCAATCTTGGGCTTTGGCTCATCAATAGTAACCTGTGCCATATAAATGACACAACCCTTCTTCAAGCATCTAGATGCCTTGAGCATGGACACTTGCTCGGGCAATCCATGCTGGGTATCCCCTTGAATGGTAAGTGACTCACCAGACGGAGTTTTGACTACTACTTGCTTTCTGCTGCACATAATCTGGGCTTGGTTATGCGATAACCAATCCATACCTATAACTATATCAAAGCCGGCTAGCTTAAAGGGAAGTAAGGACAAAGGAAAAGAGTGATTCCTAATGGATATAACACATCCATCTAACACAGTTGAGGCGGTTTCTATGGTTCCATCAGCTAATTCCACCTCATATTTCACACTTAAGGGTTTTACAGGCAATTTCAACAAGTCACAAAACTTATTATCCACAAAAGACTTATCTGCTCCAGAATCAAACAATACTCTAGCAAAAACATCATTTATGAGAAAAGTACCTGTGATCACGTTGTCATCCTGAACAGATTCCTTAGCGTCCATCTTGAAGACCCTCGCATTGGTCTTCTTCCCATCTTCGGTTTTCTTGGTGCTCTTTGGGCAATTGGACTTAATGTGCCCTTTTTCATTGCAACCGTAACATGTTGCATCTTTCAGCTTCTTACACTCCAAAGTCTTATGATCCATGGATTTGCAAATTCCACAGGGTCTCGAGTGAGACTGGGATTTCGACTCAAGTCGACACCTCCCAAAATGGTTCTTCTTACAAGTTTTACATTTGGGCTTATCTCCCGATTGTTGCCCATCCTTCTTAGATCCCGACCCTTTCTTGTGGTCGTTATTTCCTCGGTGTTTCTTATCTGATCTTCGTGAGGTATCGTCCTCACGCTTCCTCTTACCTTCTTCTGAGTTTCTGAGAGCTCTCAACCTGACTACGTCCAAAGTAAGAGATAGAGATAGATCAGCTGCTGATCTGAAGGTTGCAGGCCTTGATGCCTTAACACTTGCTTTAATCTCTGGGGCTAAACCCCCGATGAAGCGAGCAATCCTTTTAGGTTCTGGGGTTACCAAGTACGGAACCAACCTAGATAGGGTATTGAAAGTGGTGAGGTATGCCTGGCAGTCTAAATTCTTCATCACTAACGATAAGAAGTCTGATTCGATTCTCTCGACTTCGTGCTGCGGGCAATAATTCTCTTTAATAAGAGCAACGAACTGATCCCATGACAAGTTGTAAAGTGGGATCTTTCCAGCAGCTTGTATGAGAGACTTCCACCACGCCAGTGCTTCTCCTTTGAACGATTGGGATACATATTTCACTACATCCCTTTCAGCACAACCGCTGATGTCTACAACCGTATCCATCTCGTCTAACCAAGTCATACAATCTATTGCTCCTTTCTCCCCGGTGAAGTCCCGGGGTTTGCAAGAAACAAAGTACTTGTAAGTACAGGACTTGGTATGTGGTTTGGCATCATACACCATCCTCTTTGAGGGAACACTGTTCTGATTTGATGAGTGTCGATCATCATCCTTCTTGAGCTCATCTTTCTTAGATTCATCCTTCTTGAGCTCATCTTTCTTAGATTCATCCTTCTTAGAGGGCGGTTTGTTATGAGCCTCCGAGTGTGTCTTTGGCTTGGAATGTGGTGCGGATCGGGTCCTACTTCGGGTCCCGCTCGATTCACTATACTGTCTATTTAGTGCTTCGATAACAGCATCATTTACTAATGCTTTCAACTCCGCACCAGTTACTAATATTTTTGCATTTTCAGGGTTTTCCTCTGGACGACTGTTTATCTCTTCCGACTTAGCCATGTAGTCTTAATTGCTACATAAAAATAAGGACAAGGTCTATTTAGAAGCCTAAACAGTATTATCGTTCTTGACGATTTATTAACCATGGTTTTAATAGCCATTTTAGTTAATTTGTTAATTATTCAGGATCTTTATCATAGCCCATAATCATAAATTAATAATAGCACATAGGCCTAGTCACGTAGACAAATTTCTAAATTATAAATTTAGATCTTATAGGATTAAAGTTTGCATAAAAAAATCAATCATTTTCCTGGCAGGGGGTCTATAAACTACGACTGTCTTTTTGCTTTATATGACATTAGTTATAACCCGTAGGCATTTTGTCACAATCAAATATATATAAAAATATAAATTTGGATAATTTATTAAAAAGGGTGACATGTGTGATTTTGCGGATCACATTAGCCAAGAATGTTAACATATTTGCAGATGTTAACAGAGATTTGAATCTTTTTAAACAGGTTCTACCATATTGGCCAGGTCTTTAATATGACATTCAAGCTAGGTTTTACCTTTTAAGATTCTTATTATTTTATTAAAATGGTAAATCGAAATATGTTATTTTTCATTTATTCACATATTATATTCATGCATAATTTAAAAATGAAAAACTTAAATTAACCATTCCAATTAAAATTTAAACTAGTACGAGTTTGCCCTAAACGGGACTTTTACACAAATAACACGCCCACGCAGGGGCCAAATTAACAACAAACCCACGCAGGGGTCAAAAAGAAAAACATGCCCACGCAGGGGCAGAACAGAAAAGATAATATGCCCACGCAGGGGCAGGGTACAGAAATAAATGTCCTCGCAGGGACATGATTACAACTAAAATAAATAAACAAACAAAGGATTTAGTGATCCTTCTTGCTTTTTCCCTTGATCAAATTCACCATTTTCTTGAACATCCCCTGGTTATGCCTTCGTTCTTCTTGCAATTCATGCCGCACCTCTTGTCGCACCTCATTTATCCCTTGAAGGATTTCTTGAAATTGTGGCGGTGACATTACCGGCGCCTAAGGGGGCTGCTGATATTGCGGAGGTCGAGGAGGCGGTTGTTGGTACCCATATGGTGGGTATCCATAGGTCGATTGTCCCGTAGCCCAGGGACCTCCGTAGGGACCTTCCGGACGGAGAGTGTTGAAGCTCGAAGCTACCCAGTAGGGATCCTCTGCAAAGTTGTAACTTGTGTGGATCAGCTGCTCGAAGGGATTGTACGCTGCCGCACCAGTGTAAGTGGGAATTGGGTCTCCAAAACCCAATGGTGGCTGTGGCGCGACTGGCGCAGAGTTCACTTCTGAGACGGGGTGTGAAGATTCTCCCATATCTGGTTCCTCGTGGACAGGCGAGTACCGGCTGCCACTTGAATGTGGAGGGGTGCTGATGCGCACTCCCCCTCGTGCGGATATTCGCAAGGTCGTTCTCCTTCGCCTCGGGGGCGAGGGAGGCTGAAGCCGAGGTGGTGCTGCCGGCGGAGTGACCGCGACAAGTCGGGAATCCTCGGAAGGATTCTGCTGCTGCTGTGGCTGCTGCTGTGGCTGATGTAGGGGAGAGTTGTGCTGAAGCTGGTACAGGGGAGAGTTGTGTTGCGGCTGGTGTAGAGGTGAGCTATGGTGTGGCTGGTGCAGGGGAGAGTGGTGTGGCTAGTGCAGGGGAGAGCTATGATAACTGGGAGTAAATACCCAGTCATACTGCCGGAATTTCTCCTCAAAGCTGTCGGGACCATTGTAAGGTGATCCCACAAACGGTGACCCATCTGAAATTTCAATGGGATGGTTGGGAGTTCCGGATGGTGGCATTGCAGGATCGGTGTCCTCATCGATATCCATCGGGTTGCCACCGGAAAAGTGGTCTTCAGGTACAAGTGGGTTAAAACCCACTGGTTCTCTAAGGTAATCAGCAGGGTTGAACTGGCCCTGGAAGACGGGTGATAGGTGGTCAAAGGGTGAATTGTGTCCTAGTAGAGGAATGTAGGACTGGTGAGAGTTATGGGGCTCATTCTCAGAATGAGGCCCAAAGGAGTGTGGGATAGACGGGGAGGTACTCAGTGAAACTGAGCGCCTAGCTGGTTCAGTAAAAGACCTCCAAAGATCTTGAGCATCTGAGTTATGGGGATCTGAAGGTGTTCGCCGGTGCGAAGGTCCGGCCTCATGGTCGTTTGGGGCGGTAAGTGGCCCGTTTCCTCTGCCTCGTCCTCTCATTCGTGGCGGCATTTTGACAACCTGTCAAAAACAAACAAGTGATACAACAAGAAATATATAAGACAAAGTTAGAAATAAAAACCAAAAAAATTTGGATAGTTCCTAAGTTCTTTGTCTAGACTCGAGAATCGAGGAATGTGCAATTGTGTAACTGAGATTAAACACAAAAGGCTAGTGTTTAATTCACTCAGAGTTGGCTCTGATACCAACCAGTCACACCCTTATTTTCCACGTGTCACCGGTGGGCCCGGTGGGGAGTATAGTGACGTAGTTGGTATCATCATAGACAAACAACACAATATATAAATGCACAGCGGAAGCAAAGATAGATTCATTTCAACTTTAATAAAGTGTAATATTAAATATCACGAATAGTTGAAACGGATCCACAGGCGGATCAAAATAAAAGAAGATGTTGTTCAACAGCTTTATTGACATCCAAGCTTGCGAGACTTATTGTGGACGCTTAGAAGACAGCCAGCCTAGTACGAGTAGTACCTGCACTTAACCTTTTGGAAAAATATGTCATTTTACACTGGTAAATACAATTTAACTGACTCATTTTGAAAAGGGTTGAAAATTGATTTGAATGCACGTGGCACAAAACATTTTGTAACTTGGGATAATTATGTGAAGATAATCTTGTAAGGGATTTACATGTTACTTATGCGTTCAGTAGCCCGATCCGTAGACCGGGTTAAAGATTAATAGACACACCACAATATTGAGTTATGCACTGAAAGGTGTACGCCTACACCCCGTGCTCAGGTCGTGGCCATCTCGTAAGATGATGCCAAGGATATCCGGGACATGGTCATTAACCCCCCAAAGGCTTTAAGCAAACAAAACACATTCAAAACATAGCATATCAATAAATTTAACCTCTATTCGATTAAAGAATTCAATGCCGGACCAAGCGGTATTTTATATACCGTACCCCAAGCCCGTATAGGGAAAATAAGTTAAAAGTATTTACCTGAGCAAAGTATAATTCACAATAAGCAAATTGCAAGTAGCTTTTGCTGGTGCTCCTAATCTGGAACGAAGGTTTATAATAACCTATTAGATTTCTAACGGGTCTTTATTTAAGCTTAAGCTTAGACCGGCTAGTTTTAAGGACGACACGGTTCAAACGCACGATTAAGCGAAGACCGGATAGAATGTGATTTAGACCCGACAAGTTTGAATACTTGTATAATATGGGTATACTAAATACATTCTGGATTTTGAGACAAGATGATAAGGTTTGACCCGTTTCGGTCAATTTATGCAAACTAGTTACATAAACCGAACCGAGCGCGAAAAGGGCGTCACGGGTAACCATAAGAGTCATATGCAAGTTCCCTGAGTTAATATACTTTAAATATGTTGTGACATCAGTAAGATGTCTTCTATTTTGCCCAAAACGGATTTAAACACAATTTATGCCTCATAAGGGCATTTTGGTCATTTAAAAGATTATAAAAGAGTTTTATTTGTAATCTGAGTTACAGGTCTGATTTATACAGTAAATACACTTAATTTAATAAGTTATAATAGTAGGGTATAACCTATATGTGAAATTTATCATTTAAAACCAAACTATGCTCCTTAGGGGTATTTTGGTAATTTCACAAGGGCTAAAAAGGTCAAAACTGGAAACCTGAGTTCAAAAACTTTTACTTACTGTTATTATCCCAAAATATACTAAAAATATCAATAGGTATCAACTTTATATGTTTAATATAGTGTTAGTACATACTATGCGTTAAAAACGCTTAAAAAGGCGATTTGGAGCCATTTCCGGGTTTTTAAAGGAAAGCTGATATTTTTATAATTCCATAAGGCTCAAAATATTTTATTTAACAAATAAAATCAGTAGAAAAAGGTTTGGGGTCAAAAGGATTTGTAAAACTTATTTTATGGCTTAAAAGGGCAAAATCGGTATTAACCGAATTAAACTTAGAGACTTATGTTATGCTCAGCCAAAAATTAAATAAAAATCTTCAAAAATCCCAAAATATTATATTAAATCAGTGGGTAAAAAGTTTGATATCAAAAAGTGGGTTTAAACAGGTTATATGCTAATTACGCCATTTAATTAACACAAAGCTTTCAAATTACGCTAATGAGCATAACTCCTAATCTAGACCTCAAACTGATGTCAAATTTTTGGTGCAAGTTTATAAATCAGTAACTAAGGTTTCTACTCTTTCACTTTTTCAAAAATCACGTTTTATAGTCAAAAGGGCATAATAGTCAACATTTAAGCATTAATCGGAAACATGCATATGAATCGGATAAGTATTGAACCAAGTTGTATAATCTCAGAGAGTTATACTTATATGAAACCTGGTCCAAAATAAGCTCTAAGGCAGATCTTAAACATGCACAAATGGATCAGAACTGATAGTCAAAGTAAAAGTCAATTTATGCGACTTTCGGTTCCGATCCGGGTTTAAACTGAAAATTGTCGAATTGAACATGTTGAGACATGTTCTTACATTAGTTACTATGTTATTTTAATGATCAAACAGGTTGCATGTACCCTACATTGCTAATTATGCTTAAATTTGCAAATAATCATTATGTTGACTTTTTAAAGCAAGCTTTGACTCGACAATTAACATAGTTAGAGTGGGAATCTGAAAATACCCTTTTAAGGGTTTGTTACCCACATAAATACCAACTTGTAGGTGCTTTCAATTCGAGAAATGACTGAGCAAATTTCATTTAATCACGAAGTCAAACTTAATTTACGACGGTTTGACTTTTGATTAATTAACTAAGCTACAACGAATTAGAAGGGGTTATGAATACTTACAAGAGTCCTAATTATGCTTAGAGATCACTAGAAAGCCTGAGGTTGATCAGAGGAGCTCCAGAAGTGGTCTTGTGAATTCTTTGTAATTGCAAGTGATGAAAGTTGCAACTTCAAGTTCCCTTTATAACCAATTTGATCTCATTAGATGATGCCACAAGGGTCTAGGGATGTTGTAAGATGTGTCCAAGTGCCCCCCCTATGCATGTAAAACCATTGGTGAGTCCCTGGTATCATGCAACAGCTGTTAACAATCGAGATCAGACCTGCAACTGGCAGCTGCGCACTTTTGTTCGCTGGTGACTTGTAGGCGGGCCGCGAGAGGCCTTACGCGGGCCGCGTACAAGCTGCGACCAGGTTAACAAGTTTCCTTTGTTTTGCAATTTAGTCCTTGTCCTTTGATACGTGGTTTAGGCTATTTATTTTGCACTCTTGACCCTCAAACCTGATTTTTAAGGGCCTTAGGACATCTACAAACTTGGGCAGGTCCTTGGTTAACTTTGTGCTTACCCGAAAAGTCACGAATTTCAACGTTAACGCATTTAACCCTTCGTGCACGGTTTTGATCATAACTTTCTCATACGATAACGAAACTTGATGAAATTTTTATCACATATTCTAGTGAGTATATTTTATCATTACAAAGCTTTGGGTTTGCCAAAAGGTCACTTAGAGGTATACTTTTAACATGTTGACACATTTAGCCCCTGTAGTTTGTAATTCCTCACTTTCTTTCATTTTCCGCTTTGTATGATCCATGATTTAATTGTTTAAGATTATAAACACCATGTAGGGTTATTGTAGGGCCTATTTATCCATTGTTGACACTTTGGACCCTTATATTCACATAGTTTCACTGTTTGTCAACTTTAGTCCCTCTAAAGTGCTTTTTCACATATTCAAAGCCTATGACACGTGTCAATACATTGTTGGACGTAAATTTTCGAGGTGTTACAAATAAATACATTATGCATTTATAGACTTCCAGCCCGTACATTCTATTTTTGATACAATGATTATCATAGACGCGTCGGTAATTTTATTACGGACGCATAGGAAAAAGAATCACCTAAAATGGACTTTCGGATCAAAAGTTATGAATGTTTGAAGTTAAAATTGTGCCAAACTTAAGAGCTGGAAATCTGCAGCTCAAAATAAGCAGCAGTCTGTGAAAAACAGAGTGTCGCGTCACGCGACACCAAACTAGGTTTATCGTCGCGTCACGCGACACCAAACTAGGTTCATCGTCGCGTAACGCGACGTCAGTCGCGGGCCGCGAAGGCTAATAAGGGGTCCGTCGCGGGGCGCGACAGACCCAGATGTGCAGAATTTTGTTCCGTTTTCATTGTTTGATTTCAGAACTTGTTTATGCCCATTCTAACGTTGTCAAAACTAACTTTTGATGTGGTTTTGACCTTAGGTGATGTTGATCATGTTCCGGATGACAATCAAGCAACATTTTAAGAACCGAACACTATCTTTTGAAGCTTCTGCGCTTGTTTAATCTTGTTGAAACAATGTTATAAGTTGTAATCAGTTAAATTATGCTTTTTGGGATGTTAAACTAGTTAGTAGTTTACTGGTAAGTTGACACTATGAAACTTCTATTTTGTATCTTTTAATGAATTGAAGTATTTTGGGTTTAAAAATGTGTATATTATATTAAATTCATATAATAATGAGAAAGGTGTTACAGTACAGTCACGTAGAACAGAACTGACGGTGACGGTTCTTCTAGTGGCAACTTCTACGTCGAAGGTTGATGGGAGGTTAACGTGTTTACGGTTTAGGAGCCTTTCGAATTCGAAAGATACAAAACAGTTATCGGCTCCAGCATCAAATAAACACGAAGCATATATACCATTTATGAGAAACGTACCATTAACCACGTTGTTATCTGTCTGGGCCTGGCGGGCGTTGATTTTGAAGACTCACCCGTGGGCTGCTTGCTAAGCTGGCGGCTGCTGCTACTGCTGGTGTTGTTGCGGTGTTGGCTGTTGCGGCTGCTGTGGCTCTTGCTTCACCACTATGTTTAGGCAGACGTTTGCGAAATGGTTGGGATCACCACACGCAAAGCAGGCACTTGCGTGAGCAGGAGCTGCTTGCTATCCTTGCGGAGCTGGTAGAGAAGGAGCTTGAGCAGGCGCTGGAGCTAGAGCTTGGCGAGGACCGGTACGGCAGTTAGCGGTGAAGTGGTCGTACAGGTTGCAGTGAACACAGAACCAGCATGCGATACCAACCGGGTGATGGTAAGTACAAGTAGGGCAGAGCGGATGTGGGCCAGTGTATGCACGCTTTGCTGGCTGTGCATTGGCCACAGGCGCCGCTACTTGGCGGTGTTGAGGTTGCGGTTGGGCAGGTACAGTTTGGAGTGGTGCAGCAGTAACTGCACAGTTCTTGTTGCTAGAGCTGTTGTTCTTTCTCTTGCGACGTGAGAGCTTTGAAGATTGCGGTGCGGCGGTAGTTTCAGCGGTGGGAGTAGCAGTGACTTGATGAAGACTCTTGGCAGCTTTATCGAAATAACCAGCCCTGACTCGTTTATCGTTGATCTCAGCGGCGAGCAGGTAGGTTTCCTCAATAGTTGTCGTCTTCGCAGCTCGCACAAAATCTGCAACACAATCCGGAAGAGCAAGAATGTATTTCTTGATCGTAATCTCGGGGGTAGTGACTTGACCTGGACAGATGAGACTTAGCTGCTTGAAGCGAGCAGTTAAACCAGCGTTATCTCCACCATCCTGCTTGATATGCCAGAACTCGTCCTCCAACTTTTGGAGCTCGTGGGGAGGGCAGAACTCTTGCATCATGATGTCCTTCAACTCATCCCATGTTAGCCCGTAAGCTGCATCATTCCCTTGTTTGTTTCTCTCGGTGGTCCACCAATCTAAAGCTCGGGATTGGAAGACGCCGGTAGCGTTAACAGTGAGAAGGTTTTCTAGACAGCCACTCTGGCGCAAGGTGACTTCGATTGAATCAAACCATTGAAACATGGCCGTAGGCCCATCTTCTCCGGTAAATTCTTTCGGGCCGCAGGCTTTGAACAGCTTGAAGCTAAAAGTGCCTTTAGGGGTATCTGTCCGGGATTCTTCTGAGGATTTGCTAGCGTTTTCGTTCAGCTCGCTAACAATTTGCGGAATGACTTTCACCATCTACTTTGCGACGAGAGAGGCGATTCGCTTGTCAGCATGACTACGTCTAGTAGCTAGGGAGTGGTGTGTACCGAATGACGACATTGTCTGCAACAGACATCGTCACAAGGCTCAACACAGTTTCGATTACCCTAGTATAGTCTAGCGATCTCACCAAAAGCTACTTTATAAAGCACAAGAACACATTCAATCACTTAAGCACACATTCACATAGGCACATAACCACAGAACACATAAGCATGTAGAGCACAGAAGCACATAGTCCATGTAAGTACATAAGCACGTAGAGCACAGAGAACACAATAATCACGAGGGCACACTATATTTTGCACGTATTCACCTTCTTATATTACACATATTCACCTATCTTTCATAGCAGCGTAAGCGATCGAGAGTTGCGAGTGGGATTAGTGAGATTGCAAGTAACACAGCATGCGATTTGTTAACGTGGTGTAAGCTGTGTGTGGTTTGGCAGAGCGAGAAACGTGAAATCGAAACCATCAGTACCACCATATTGTTTATCTCAAAACGCTAACAAATAAACACATAAAAGTTCCACATAAAATCAATGAATTTCAGAGTTAGCTGCGGCGAAATCCAGAATCGAAACACATATAAAAATCGAGGATAGATTGTCTCGGCTTGATAGACGTCGACTACCCAAAGTGATTCGACCATTCACAAGGATGCTTTCAAGGTCCTTTTTGTCCCAATAGACTGTGCTCTACCACCGACATGCGGTGAATGGCACGCATCCATTCGGTCCTTTCCGTAACTCGAGTCGTTGGAATCCATCGAGACTTTGGTGAGAGTGTTGAAAAACCAAAATAGAGGGCGAAACGAGTTGTCAACATTCGGGTTTCACCCCTAACTTAACAGCTGCATTCCTGTTTGCGAGATAGAGAGAGAAAATCTGCGTCGAAGTATGGATTTCACTCCTAGTTCAACGCAAATTCTTGTGTTTGTAGTAAAAAGTCGCGTCAAGCAAGCGATCTAGTCGAGAGTTTGCGGTTTTCACACTTAATCTCGGCCACATCACTTTGCTTTCATGAGAAATTTGAAATTCGTGTGAGTTACCAGCCTTAGGAAAGGCCGACCTTGCGCGAAGCGGTAGTATGCGATGTTCGCGCAAGTGTGTAGTGTATAGCGAGTTCGAACGAGAATAGCAAGTAGACCTATACAAAACCCCCACCGGTTTGCACAAGTCGGTCTGTTGGTACTTAGACTATAGACTAGGTCGTTTCTAAGACATCGACCCGGACTAGGTCGAGTCTTGCCTAATTCCCTATAGTTATGGCTCTGATACCAATCTGTCACACCCCAACCGATGGCGGAAACATCGGGGCGCGGCACTGAGCGAAACAGATTGTCCATGAGTATCCATAACAACTATTAATTATCAGATATTTAAACGTCATGTCCCATACCATAACATACCCAAATAAAACAGTTATTACAAATAATTGTCTCAAAAACAAATACTGTTCTGAAAACTCAGATTTAGCGTGACATAACTAGACCCCTAGCTTGATTCACCAAAGCACAGCATTCCTAGCATCTTAAACACCTGCCACATACGTTAAAATAAAGTCAATACACATAGTGTAAAGGTGAGCATACAAGTTTGATAGTAATAATAGAGTTCGAAAACGTTTACGCATAACCAGCATGTAACATGTTTAATGCGAAGCAAGTAGGTTATTGACAATGAAATATGCACATACGTGACTGCGAGTTGTAGAGTGCGCAACACATATCACCACTGTGACACGTGAAGAAATACCCTTAGCAACCCCCGTCCACGACAGGTGCTGAGTCCAAACTATAGTACTATTGTTGCTAAGGTGTCAGGCAACAATCACTGTGTAAACATAACATACAAGCATTCATCGAGTAACACGTATAGCATGCATTAAAGGTCAGCGTATAAAGGTGTTTGCGTTGTGTGATCGATGTGATTTAGCATAAGTAACGTATGTAACACCCAAAGGGATCGAGTATACTCACATCGATGGTAGCTAATGGATTGAAGGGAGCGCTAGAGTGAGCCTGATTACAGAACGAGTACATAAGCGATGAATGGCGCGTAAAACGATGCAAAGAATCAAGTGACGAATGGTCATCCGATCGGATGACAATCCGAACGGATGGTCATTCGATCGAATGACAATCCGTTCGGATGGCCATTCGGTTGGATTGACATTCGTTTGGAGTGGGTGTGTTTGTGTATGATGGCTTTGAAGTTTTCGTTGTAGCATTTTGAAAACAGAGAAGTATCTCTACCCTTCAGGTCGTCCGGTCGAAAGGTCGTTCGATGGGATGGCGATCCGTCGGTTAGACCTTTCTCAGAGAACAAGTTCACAGCAGGATTGTCATTCGATCGGATAGCCTTCCGATCGGATGGCAATCCGTTAGAACTGATGATCTTTGAAAATTGATAAAAAGTTTAAGTATTGGGAACCATGAGTCAATCCGATCGGATTGTCGTTCGATCGGATGGCAGTCCGATCGGACGGCAATCCGTTTGGGTGACTGGTTCGTTTTGGAAATTCGTTAAGTTTGAAAGTTTAGCGGCTTGATCGAGACGGTATGACAACGTATCGAACAACAGGAACCCCACCAAGTCCAGACTACCTGATTGGATGGGAACCACCCCAGTTCGATCAGCTAACTATTCGTGACGGTTTGTTCTTGTTCAACCTAAAATCGGTTGTCTCCTTGATAGAAATCAGATCTTGGACCGGCACTTCGCTAGAGAACGAGTAGAAGGCCTGGACTAGCTCCGATTCTATCAGTTTTGAGTGCATAGAGTGTAAAAGTTTGTGGGGAAAAGTGAGGAAATCATTCTTTCAACTCTTTTACACTTGAAATGTTTAGATCTAGGTGAGATTTGTGCTAAAAACATATGGAAATCTCTCAGATCTGAGTTATTCTTGGTGGAATGAGGCCAAATCTTGAAGTTCATGAGAACCCCATGATGACATCATCCTAGAACACCCCAAATCCGCTGATTTCACGGTCAAAAGTTAAGATTCAAAGGTGAAAAAGATGAAGAAGTGCGTTTAGATCATAGATGTACAAGATTTGGGAAGGAAACTTACAAGAATTGCGAGTAATCGAGAGAAAAGAGGGCTTGAGCGCGCTGGTCGAGTGAGAGTTCTGTCACATCAATGTTTGAGATGTGACAGGGGTATTTATAGGGTTTCCAAAAGAGGAAAGTGCGCACATGGAATGGATCGGACGACACATCGATCGGATCATCCGATCGGATGGTCATCCGTTCGGATGACCATTCGATCGAGTGGTCCGGCGAGTTAGATTTTGGCGTTTCGTTCCTTGCGTTGAGCGTTGTGATGCGTTTCGTGTGAGCGATGTGATAGTATTACCCATTAGTTACACAAATAGCCTAATTACTATATCTAACATACAATCATCATAAGTAACTTGCGTTTAGAGTTTGCGATTGGATTGCGTTGCGATGGGGTTGTGATTGCGATTAAACACCTCAACATAATTATAACATGCACAAATAACACATAATAGCACACACACGTAAAACAATATCCAGAACACAGAATTCAAGTTGCGATTGTGATGCGATTAGCGATTATATTGCGATAAAACCTCGATTGTTATAGATACTCCACATAATACAACTAAAGCAAACAAATAATAGAATTCGATTACAAGTCAAGAAGCACGAATCAGTAATTAAGCAAGGAGTGACAGATCGCAATTAGCAATCTTTTCTTCCTTTGACTTTGACTTTCAAAAATGTTGGTTGTTACACCAACATCATCATATCATGAATACCCACTTAGTACACATATGGGTAATCACCAAATCCTTAGTTTTATCACTAATTCTTCTAGTTTTCAACTAGGGTTTTGCTTCTAAGCCTGAATTCAACACAATATCACTCATACATTCAACATCCATTTCTGAATTTTGATTATGAGTGTTCATCATAGATTTCAAGACATCACCAAATTGCAAAATTTGGCATACCTTACGATCCCATTGACTTGGTGATCGGTTATACGTGTTCATGCATTTGATTCGGGTTAGATTTGACCTTCAATTTGATGCTTTTGTTGAAATTAGGGTTAGACCCCTTTTTCTTCCCCCCTGGTCGATCGAACTAGAACACACACTTTTGTGTGTGTTTTAATTTAATAATTTTTCTGTTTTATAAATGTTTTAATTAAAACATTTTCCTATTTACCCACCTTTAGTCCCTCATGTTTTTGGTTTGTTATTAAGTAGGCCACAACGTACTTATTTCTAATAACATTCAGTCTAATTAACTAGGTTAATTATTCCTAGCTAACTTAGTAAGTTCGGGGAGTTAAAAACCCGTTTTATTTAAATTTTGTTTTCTCAAAGCATTTATTTTTCTTTTTAATTAATATTAGGATTATTTGTTTAAGTCCTAATATTCATCGGGTTAATTTTACCACTAACGGTATTTTACCCGCTCTTTGGTATTAACGGAGTTTAATTACTAAACCCGTTTTCGGGGTGTTACAATTTCCTCCCTGTTCAACAAGAATTTTATTGAAATGATAAAAAATAAAGCCATAAAAACTAAATTAAATCTGCAAACATACACTTACAACACAAGAATGGAACCCACGACCTGGATTGGATCTAGTCCACGATGTGAGAAGTACCGTTCCAGATCCACATTTGCAGATGACATTTGCGTTGGGCATTGGAAGTGGATCGATGAGAGAGAGAGAGAGAGATAAAGTCTAGGGTTTTATAAAAAAACTCAGTTTCATTTTGGATATAAATTGGGGAAGAAATGAAAATTGACATAATTGCCCTTTAGTGTGAGAATGAGTTAATGTAAAATCAAACATGGTTAGTGATTTAGATGGAAATGGTTAAAGAATTAAAACCATAGGAAAGAATTTGTTAAAAATTAGATTTTATGATGGGACTAATTAAAATGAACAAACTTCAGGGACGAAAACCGATATTTACTCTAAAAATATATCCACCAACTAGTTTAATATCTTGTTATATGTACATAACATACACATTAGTATGCAATAAGTAAAAATGTTAGAAAAAATAAGCCACTAAAAAAGAACTATTTAATTTTTTTTTTAGGGAAAAATTTAGTATTTTGAAATAAACCCTAATTTAATGATCCAATATTTTACAATAAAATTTGGTCATTACAAGATTTGAAAGTCTAATCAATTATTGTTTTGTTTTTTTTTTAAATGATAAATCACACTCTTTTAACTTCTAACTATACCAAATTATAACTTTTTCTATTTTTATTCTTTATACATATTGAACATGAACCTTCACTATCTCAAAAAGAAAAAAAAAAAAAAACTTTATCCAACACCTGCTAAAACCAAGGGTGGAGGCAATGTATAATGAGGGGTACTGCCTCTCAACTTCATCTTCGTGGTGTAAAAATATCCTTCAACTCCGTCTACATAGTGTAAAATTTTTGTCTTCCTATACAAAAGATACTCTCAATCTCAAAAAAATTTGAAATACTCCTCAATTTTTAAGATATATCTGCCACCGTAAAAAACAAACTCTGACTTGTACCAATTTTGGTTATATGTCACATGCTAGTCTGATATGACCTGTAGGAATCTAGTAATGTTTCTTTTTTAACAAGAGGGGTTGAACTTAAAGTAGTCGATATCTCAAAGGACCGATGGGGATAAAATTGTGGAACCAAAAGACTATAGTTGATTCAGTAGTCAAACATTACACCTATCTTCCAAACGCCCCCAGATTTGGGGATAGTTAATCTAGGGTTTATAGATAGATCTGAAATAACAAATTAGCATTCTCTCTTGATGTTTTACGATTCGAGAGTGTGTATTGTTTAAAGATTCGGTGATTATTACAGGTTTTAGTTTGTATAATATCGCCGCTGTTTCGTCTAGGGTTTTAATTTTGCTGTTCATCACTGGAAATTGGGGAATTATAGTAGTAGAAGATAAAAGGTTGTCAATTTAAGATCGGGAGGCTGCTGCCGATGCAAGTTTGTTTAGTTTAACGAAGAAATATTAGTTGATTTCTCATATACCGAAAACTTTTGAGTTCAATGTCGTGGGCAGGGCCTGAAGATATTTATCTCTCTACTTCTCTTGCAAGCTATCTTGACAGTAAGCTTTTTTTTTTTTGTCAGATGTTTTCATTATCCTTTTGTGCATGTTTTATCTTTGTGGATCTTGTAGATGTCATTTTTGTAATAGGTTTTACTTTAAATCACTATGCAAGGATGTAATTTTTATTTGCTTTTGTCATTGTTGTGCTTGTGAACCGATAACTTGTATTTATGTAGGGTTAAAGTTATGTTGAACCATGTCTTTATCCAATAATGTTCACATTTTTTGTTATGGGAAAGATGGTGTCACTATGACATGAAATTTCTTCAACCAAGTGGTTGAGGGTGTAGTGTAGGGGGTGTGTATTTGCCTTATCAAAGTAAAAATCAAATAAGTTTGTATCTAGCATCCACATTTTTAGCATGATCTGTTTGCTGCATGTGTGTGTGTGTGGGTGGGGGGGTGGGGGGGGGGGGGGGGGAGTATTTTAGTAGCATTTGATTTACTTTTGATTATCTTACTGTTGACTTATTAAGTGTCCATGAACATGTTTTCATTGATCATTAATCCAAAATTCGTGAACTCTCAGTGACTCCCATATATGAAATATTGACTTTGAAATCTTTCTTTGACTGGTAGACCTTGTACATCTTTGGTTTCATAGTGTTTCTGTTTAAAACGTCTAGCAAGAATGCAATATGTTGCCATTGGTCTTGGTTCAAACCACGAGTTCTTCATGACTTCCATACATACAAATTAGAATATTACAAATCAGAGCTTTTTGATAGAGGTCTAGTAGCGTTTCCTGAAACCCTTTACTCTAAATACAATGCTTTGTGTTTTTATTTTATATACTCAGTAAATCCCACCAATAGCAAAGCTAAGTTAGGGTCTGAGGAGGGTAAGATGTAGACAACCTTACCTCTACCCCGTAGGAATAGAGAGGTTGCTTCCAGTGATACCCCCGGCTCGATAGTAGTTTTGCATCAAACCTTGGACACAAGGCACATAACACTCATCAATTTAGACAAAGGCCGATTAGTGCATGTACCCCGTTGTCTTTCGGCTATCAACGCCACCACATGATGCATGATTAACCATCCCCCCTTTTTAACGTCATTTTCACGAAATTAGTAAAATAACGTTAATTTTTAGTAGCATTTGATTTACTTTTGATTATCTTACTGTTGACTTATTAAGTGTCCGTGAACATGTTTTCATTGGTCATTAATCCATAACACGTGAACTCTCAGTGACTCCCATATATGAAACATAGTTGTCAAAAGCGCAAAAGGGGCGCGCCTAGGCGCTCGGGCGCAGCGAGGCGCGCCTATAGTGCCTGGTGGTAGCTTAGGCGCAAAAACGGGCTTTTTTTGTAAAAACAGTGCTCAGGCACAAAAGGCGCGCGCCTAGGCGCTCGGGCGCAGCTAGGCGAGCCGAAGCTGAATATCCAATTGATGTTGATGGAAGTTCTGATCACTTTGATGATGGTCTTGATGATTAATGATGAACTATAACTCTATAAGTTTAAATGTTTTAGTAACCGCAAACGTTTGTATAAGTCCTAGTAACTTTTGGTATCACTACGTGTGTATAAGTCCTAAACTTTTGCTACTAACTATTAGCTACATGATCTTAAATGGCATATATAATAGTTTTTTTTTTTTTATTTTATATGTGGAATCTTATTTATTTTCAAAGCATAACATATTTTTTATATTTTTTTCTCTATGTGCTTTTCTTAAAAAAGCCCACGCTTTTTTTGCGCCTTGCGCCTAGGCTCCGGGCGAGGCCGATGCGCCTCGCCTGCGCCTTGCATATTTGACGACATAGATATGAAATATTGACTTTGAAATCTTTCTTTGACTGGTAGACCTTGTACATCTTTGGTTTCATAGTGTTTCTGTTTAAAACGTCTAGCAAGAATGCAATATGTTGCCATTGGTCTTGGTGTTTTATTTTATGTTTCAAATCATCATCATAGTATCATACTCAGTAAATCCCACCAATAGCAAAGCTAAGGTAGGGTCTGCGGAGGGTAAGATGTAGACAACCTTACCTCTACCCCGTAGGAATAGAGAGGCTGCTTCCAGTGAGACCCTCGGCTCGATAGTAGTTTTGCATAACACTCAGCAATTTAGACAAAGGCCGATTAGTGAATGTACCCCCTGGTCTTTCGGCTATCAACGCCACCAGATGATGCATGATTAACCATCCCCCCTTTTTAACGTCATTTTCACGAAATTAGTAAAATAACGTTAAAATTAGTGTACTTTCATTTTTGCCCCCGAGCGTCCACACATATATACATTATATGCGCATACCGCAAGCAGGGCGTCTTTATTTAATGTTTCAAATAAGTGTTCTAAATAGTGAATAGACATGCTGTTGTGACACTTAAATTACCATGAGTGCTGTTGCATTTTTCTTTTTCTTTTTTACCTTAGTGATCTGCTAGTTTTCATGCAAATATAAACTTGCGACAATTGATAAGGAGTTTGGTCATTCGTCGTCAATTACAACTGTCTTTTTTACATTTTTATATTGTTTACTAACTTAATTAAAAAATTATAACTACTTTGCTTTTAACTATCTCGAGAACTAAATATTGTTGGTGCTTAATGCACACTCTTAATGACCCATCTTTTTTCATGCTTAACTAATTTAGCATTAGACCTTTGCTCAACCGCCTAGCTCTGCCAGGTGCTTTTTTATACGTTGTTTCAAATCAATTGACTTAAAAGAATTTTAGATGTATAAATTGCCATGTTTGTGGAATAATGTTCAACCTATAAAATATCAGTACCTTAAGCTAAGAAGATGAAGAGTCTTGTAAATAAAGTAAATAATCCAATCAATTATTGTAGTTTTTGTTTTCTATTCTAAAATACTTGTATGAAAATATTTAATGGAATAGACTTGTGAGGCGTGTCTCTTAAGTCTTATGTTGTCATATGCAAAAAAGATGCAACATATTCTTGTGTTGTTCAAGTATACTTTTGGATATCACTACACTCAATGCTCTATTATGCAAACAAGTAAAATAAAAATGAACCGATAAAACTTTTGATATTATGGATTCTCAATTAAACTAATGAGAACATTTACTTTTCCTTACAGAGAAGCTTCTTGTACTGCTACGTGATGGAAGGAAGCTATTGGGGATACTTCGGTCTTTTGATCAGTTTGGTACTGAAATTTTCACTAGCTATCAAGCTTAGTCTTCAGTAATAATCATTTCGGTAATATTAATAAATTGTTTGGTGGTCACATGCAGCCAATGCTGTTCTTGAAGGTTCTTGTGAGCGAGTAATTGTTGGCGATCTTTATTGTGACATACCACTAGGTCTATACGTAATTCGTGGTGAAAATGTTGTTCTAATTGGCGAGCTGGTTTGACATCCTTCATTGCTCTTATCTCTTGAAAAAGAAAACATTGTTTTGATTAAAGATTTATTGTTGTTTCTGATTTGTTTACATAATGCTTAGGAAATGGAGAAGGAAGAACTTCCACCTCATATGACTCGAGTTTCTGAAGCTGAGATAAAAAGGGTAAGCGATACACTTATACCTTTCTATTTTATATACAAGTGTAGGCGATATGATCAATTAAGAAAACATAACTTCTTTCAAGTGTTTTCATTTAATGAGAACATTTCAATTGCTTAGGGCGCCTCTACATCTGTTATCCTTTTATTATCAAATGTTTTTTTTTCTTTTGATGATCTCTTTTGAATAATTTTTTTTACAGACTCGATCTGAATTTTGTAAGTGATAGGGTAAAACATAAAACTGTTAACATATAATATTATTTTGATGGATTGTTAGTGAACATGCTATATTTGTAGTAGTAGTGTATTTTGTGCTTTCTGGTCCTAGATTCTAAATTAAAAAATGATAGTTGTGTGGAATGAGCTTGCTTTGGTTGTTAACTAAAACATGGTTTATTACAAATGCAACTTACTTTTTTACATATTTTCCATTCTATGTAAGATAAAAAGGTTCATTTCGTGAGGATGTAGCATGGTTTGAATTTTTATACCATTGTAAGTAGGGATGAGCATTTGGTACCGGGTATATTCGGTACCGGTACTGGTCTTTACGGGTAAAACACCGGTAAATACTGGTAACGGTACCGAACCGATATATTCGGTACCGGCTATGTTGTCAAAGACGCAAGGCGCAGGCGAGGCGCATCGGCCTCGCCCGTAGCCTAGGCGCAAGGCGCAAAAAAAGCGTGGGCTAGGCGCAAGGCGCAAAAATGAGTTTCTGAACTGGAATTTAGTTGAATTCCGAAAAACCGGGCCCGCGTGAGGTCTGTTTTTGCACTCGTTTTTAGTGAAACTGCTTGTTTTTTTCTGGTCGTTTTTGCTTGTTTTTTTCACTGCGCCCCTAGGCGCACGCCTTTTGCGCCTAACCACCGTTTTTACAGAAAAAGCCCATTTTTGCGCCTAGGCTACCAACAGACGCTATAGGCTCGCCTCGCTGCGCCCGAGCGCCTGGGCGCGCGCCTTTTGCGCTTTTGACAACTATGGGTACCGGTACCAATTTTACCCGTTTTTCGGTACCCGTTCGGTACCGTGCTCATCCCTAATTGTAAGTAACCTTCTATAGTAGATAAAATGATGATGTGACACCTGGTATTTAATTAAGTGGTGGTGTAACTCAATTCGGCCTCACCCAGACCTATATTTTTTAAGCTTGATCAGTTCACAGATGATTTCAAATTCAATTATCTATCTCCTGTTCTATTTATTTGTGTGTTGTGTGTTTTAGCCGAGTGTCTCTAAAAGCAGCCTCTCTATCCTCAAACCCTACCAATAGCTTTGCTATTTGTGGGATTTATTGGGTATGGTTGTTACTTGTTGACTAATAACACTTTTGTGCTGAACTTGACACAACTTGATTAGAAAGTATGGTAATTATGTATATATGCCCCATATACAAAGGGTAAGAGCGTAAAATAGCGCAAGCATATTAAGCTTGCGAGCTTTACAAGGCGAGTATATAAATACATGTGCTTGACTTGAAAGTCTACTTGAGTAGCACGAACTTGAGTCGATTTCAATATTTTTGGAATGGATAACACCCTTAGCTGCATGAAGCAATGTTAAGACTAGTGTGTGTTAATGTGATGGACTATTCATAGGTTTTAATGATGATATATATGCATTGTGATTGAGGGGCTAATAATAATTTCATATGTTGGGCAGGCTCAGAAAGTGGAGAGGGAGGCTACAGATTTGAAGGGCACAATGAGGAGGAGGATGGAATTCTTGGATATGGACTGATTGATTTAATGGAAATTTGTCGGTTTGTTTATTAATGTTATACCAATATCTTCCTTCCGCAAATATTATCGCGGCCTGGGTTTGGTGGATTATGATGTTTAAGTTTGCATAGTTTTAGTTTTTGTTATGTATGTTCAAATAATGTTTTATTTGGCATATCAAATAAAAGTATACAGATCTTGTTGTCAGCATGAGCAATTTGCATAGCAACTCCATTGAACTTGTGACTTGTGAGCTTAAAACTGTTTATTTTGACCAAAGTAGAAAATAGGTTTAGGTTTAGCCTTTTTTTCATGGTCACAAAAGTGC
This sequence comes from Helianthus tuberosus, assembly GCA_030545235.1. Lineage (NCBI taxonomy): Eukaryota > Viridiplantae > Streptophyta > Magnoliopsida > Asterales > Asteraceae > Helianthus > Helianthus tuberosus. The sequence goes on from CM060404.1 coordinate 89,838,944, forward strand.
AGCTCAAACAATCAATGCCGGCTTGACCAGTGCTTTTTTTTTTTTTCTACAATAGGTATGCAAAGGAGATAAAATATGGTCAAACATGTCCAAATTCCTAAATGATGGACCAATTAATAACACGTTAACATGTCCTTTTTTTTCTGAAAGGAGAACTTCATTAGAAAACACCGAACCCGAAAACCGGGACGGACAACAAACAAAAACTACATATTAACAAATTTACACCAATCAGCCCAAACTAACAAACCATTTTTAGCTCTATGTTTATACCAAAGAAAACTAACGGCCCGAACTTCACTGAAAATGTCTTCCACTAACATGTCCTTGAAAAGGCAATATCACGAAAATTCCAACACATGTGACACTTGCATGTTACATGTATTCATTGTAATGCTGCTCGTGGGTATGAAAACAGTGATTTTCTTTATACAAACAAGTGAAACAAAGAAGATAAAAAAAAACAACATTGCTTGCTTACCCTCTTTCCTCCATCGTCAGAGACCAAAATCAAAAATTAAAATCAAAGAATGGTGTCCTATAATATAATAATAATAATAAACCCATCATCACTGTGATCTTCTTCTTGAATGCTGTGAAACAGCATTCCCTTCAAAGAAATCCAAGAGTGCAGTCTCTAGATCTTCAACAGAGTACTTGATATAGTTTTCAGGGTGCCTCCCACTCTCTATATGAGTCCTGAATCTGCCTAGAAACGAACGATAAGCTGGGATCAATAGTTCCGATATTGAAATCCTTAGTTCTTCACGAAGTTGCGCATCCGGTATCAGCCATAACGCTTGTGTTTTATGAACCTCGTCAAATATGGCATTAAACGACTTGAATCGTTCTCTCAAAGCACTCTTTGAAACCCCGGAAGAAAAGCTTCCACTCACGTGTAATCCTTCATCTCTTAAACAATACAACACCCCTACCCATGTTGCGCGTTGGTAGCTCGTTGCAGCTTGCCTGAACTTTGCCGTGAGCTTCCTCAAATAAGTATCTCCTATCATCTCTCTTAGTTCCGGTGACCCCTTAATCTTCTGAACAATGTAATGAACATTGTTCATGACAAACACATGAGCTAGGGATGTGTCTTTATAGTGCTTGGACTTACCTACTAAATTGAATTGCAAAATCACAATTATCCATATCAGATGGAGAGCCAATGGTGATTGCTCTTCATGCTCAGTAAAATCCATATCAGGAGTACTCGCATCATCCGAGTATCTAGAACCGGTTACAGGTCTAGACACAATCAACTCACCTAAAGTCTGCTTGTAATCCGAAATCAAGCTTATGTAGTTCATGACATACCTAGTCAAAGGATGAATGGTTCCTCCAGGGACTGGAACTCTAGAAGGTTCTCGAAGAACAGCGTTTTCAAACTCATTCAGCATTCCTCTAGCAGCCTCCGCAAGCCGCGAAATAATCTCCGCTGCTTGAACCCGAATCGATTCAGCTGACGCCCCTTCAAACACAACATCAATATCAGGCAACAACTCCACCAATGTGTCATGTAAATCCAAGATCTTAAACAGCTTCTCCGGAGCTCGTCTGCTGATGCTAATCGCTTCTGCGAAGTTAAACAGCTGAACCGCAGGGCCTTTAACCGTTTCCATGAAACAAGCTTCATCAGCGGCTGAACCTAAACCTTGAAATATCTGCTCACAGAGTCTCTTCTCGCTTGCAAACAAAACCCTAACGCACATTTTAGCAGCACGTATCCACTTCCCGATCTTCGCATTCAAAGCATCCCACTCCAGCCGTTGGATATCTCCGATGCTTAACTTCTCGACACCGAGCTTCCGGAAGCTTCCATCCACCGCTGCTTTCCGTACGCTTCCGTAGACCTGAACGCACTCGCGGAAGTAACCGGCGGAGATCATACGCTCGGCGATTGAACGCAGATCGTATATGCTATCCGATGGCATCAGATCTAGTTCACGAATACTGCTCATAGATCTGTAGCTAGAAATCGCTCTACTACTGTTCTCAGCTTGTTCGGATAACGAAGAAGAACCGTCTCTGGAGAGTGCGTCTTCTTCACCTCTGTTGCTGTAATCGCTGTGTACGGAAAACTCGGTGAAGGAGTTAGCGGATCGGGGAGTTGACTCAGATAAGGAGTCGGTCTCGATTGGAGTAGCGTGAGGGATGAGGATGTTGCGAAACTCGTCTTCAAGTCTTGCCATGGCAATCTGAATAGCGGTGTTGACTTTCTTTGACTGTCCTTCATCGCCTGATAGGGTGGTTGACTCCATGGAAAGCAGGATTCGATCAACGGCCTGCAAGTATAGATCGATCTCTTGACGGTCGGCGTCGAAGATCATACGGAGTCTAGCGTCATCGGAAGCGGTAGCGTCCCACCGGAGAATGATGTTTTCGGCGGTTTCGTAGGGTACAGAATCGGTCTCCGGCAGCTCCATCAACAATTATTGAAGTGGTCCAATTGGAAATCTGGAAAACGAAAAGGGAAGGGAAGGGGTTTGAATCAACAGAGTTTGATTTATGCGGTGGAAGGAGGGTTAAGCTAAAGACTTCTTCGTATGTATTTCACAATAAATGATAGCCCAATAAGCTTTTTTCAAACATTATATATATAATACTAAAAGGACTTTTTTTAGTTTAGTATAAGAGTAAACTTCCGTTTTGCTCCCTGTGGTTTGCTCACTTTAACGGTTTTGCCTCAAACCTTTCAAAATAGTCATTTTACTCCCTAATCTTTAAAAGCTTTCATGATTTTGCTCCCTGCCCCTTAACCTCATCCATTTATGTTGTTAAACCATGTCACGTGCAAATCACCTCAGGGGCATTTATGTCTTTTCTCAACCCTGTTTAATGAATCACATTTAAAACCCTAACAACCATTATCACCTACCCCATTTCATCTTCTTCCCCATCAGCAAAGAAAAACCCTAACTTCCATGGCAGACATACGCTTAAGAATGCGCGACCCAGGAATTGATCAAACAGTTGGTATGCAACAACCATATATGACAAAAAAACCTGCAAATTTCACAACCCAGATCGGAAAAAGATGTTTAAATTGATTCTAACATTATCAAATTAAGAAAAATAAAATAAATTTTTCGATACTAATATTATTCAATTATAAAAGTATATCAAAAATTCAAAATTCAGCTAGACAATTGAACAAAAAGTTGGTCTGCAACAATCAAAATCATCCAATTTAGTAAAAAAAAAAAAAAAGTTCAGCTACCATTTTAACAAAGAGTTGATCTGCAACATAAAATTATCCAATTAAGTAAAAAAAATAAAAAAATTCAGCTGCACATTTGAACAAACAGTTGGAGTGCAACAATCGTACATGAATAATACCTGCAAATGTGACAATCCAGAACGGAAACAGATGATTTACCCAATTAAGAATGCGACCCAGATTGGGGATTCAACAAAATATGAAGAAAAGATTATGATGGGAACCGATTTGTTTTGAATTGAAAGGATGAAGAAGAAGATTGGTGAGAGATAACGATGAAACAGTTAAGATGACGAAAGAGTATGGGTTTAGCCATGTTGAGCACATAGATAGAACCTCCTTCCTGGATTAGCTCGAGTCCAAGATGTCACGTTCGAGGTTGGAGATCCACAAGCACACTGTACGTCTGCCATGGAAGTGTAAGGGTTTTTCTTTGCTGATGGGGAAGAAGATGAAATGGGGTAGGCGATAATGGTTGTTAGGGTTTTTAAATGTGATTCATTAAACAGGGTTGGGAAAAGACATAAATGGCCCTCAGGTGATTAGCACGTGACATGGTTTAACAGCATAAATGGATGAGGTTAAGTGGTGGGGAGCAAAATTATGAAAGCTTTCAAAGATCAGGGAGTAAAATGGCTATTTTGAAAAGTTTGGGGCAAAACCGTTAAAGTGAGCAAACCACAGGGAGCAAAACGGAAGTTTACTCTTAGTATAATGTAAAACTCAAACATAATGTTCGTTTATATCATTTCTGATGATGAGTTGGAGAATAAATAAACACTCAAACGATAATGAAAACTAATAATGGTATTAAACTTGTAGGCAAAAGATCAAATACAAATAAACTTAACCTACTAAACATACAAATTGAAGGAATAGTCAAAAAGACAAGTTGACATTTTTGTAATTACCACCAACTATCAAATTTACTATACAAATGTGAACTCAACAAAAAATACCTAAAAAACACAAAAAAAATGTTTTTTTAATATTTTTTATAAAAAAATCGCTACATTTTGTTACAAAAAAAATAAAAAATAAAAATAAATTTTTTTTGCTACTAAAAGTAGCGATTTTTTATAAAAAATATTAAAAAAATATATATTTTGTGTGTTTTTTTATTTTTTTTAGATTTTTTTAGGTTTTTTGGGGATTTAGTTTTTAGCATTTTAGCTTGGGTGGTGTAACAACCCTCAGTAAAACCGATACCCTAGTATATTTTAAAATGTCCCAATATGTCTTTAAATACACCCCGTATGTGAAAACCGAGCCCGAAATACGTTATAGCATTAAAAATAAATTAAAAATCTGAATTTTGGGCTGAGGCGGGTGTCACGGCCCCCGACCCGGTTTGACCCGTTTCAGGAGCCGCGAGACAGAAATCCCGTGGTATTTATTTAATTGAGTTTAACAGCGGAAGTTTATCATCAGGATCTTTTTAAAGCTAAAATTTTCCTGATTATTTTATTTCACAACTCGGGATAAAATCCCGGTAATTTACAATACTAGAGAAATCTTTATTTTACAAAACATATTTCTTTATTTAATAATGAGCCACTTTCTTAAGCTTGCAGTGCTCCACAGCACCTTTCCTGAATCACAACAGATCACCTGAAACATGTTTGAAAAAGGTTTTGTCAGCGGGAAATACTGAGTGAATCATTCTATTTAATAAAACAGACTTGTTTGTTATAATATACAGTATTAAGAGTGATTACATTGTTTCTATATCAAACCAACTACCCACGGTATTTGTCACTCGACCGGATCTGTGACTATGGTCATATCCCCCATTGGCTGCCCCAATGGTGACGATTATTAAGTAATGTATACAAAACCCCACATACCGGCTGTACTTGGTGATTACAAAAACTTAATCCCCGTAATTATAACTTTGAAAATAAACATGCTTTTATAAACAAATTTGATAAAAAGAGAGAATGACTCACATTGCAGATTTAACACGGATAGAGTCTAGTTTATGGATTAGCCTTGTTAACCTAATTTAAATAACAATGCACACAAAACTGGGTTAGTAATCAATACAGCATTTACGATAACTCACGAGATCAAACCCTCACAACTAATGACAAAGTGCGATACTTAAACATCCATCGAATTAACGACGAATGACAAAGCATAACCCTAATGTGGGCAGCACTTAAACATCCATTGGATATATTGATCGATCGGACAATGAATCATAAAAGCGATCGAGTTATTACCCTGTTTTGCGGCAGCACTTCGTAAATCGTGTGTGTTGTGGGACTGTTTATGCTATAACTCAACGTACAATTCGAATTTGAACGTCGAACGAACACTCAATTGCATGAAACAGACGCTACTATTTATACATGAAAATGGTCCCTGTCGCGTGTCGCGACAGGTCCCCTTGTGCCTGTCGCGTGGCGCGAGGGGTGCCAATATACCCTAAGGTAGCCTTGTGTCCCAGTAGGCTTGCTGAGTTGGTTTCGTGTTATTTCGAATTTTTGACAACAAACTGTATAGATATTACCGATTAGGGTTTACCCCCCCCCCCCCTGAGTTTTAGGGGCCCTGATCCTAATTCCGATTGTTCTGAAAATTTTAGGGATTATGCAGAATTACTTGGGTGTCTCAATTAGGGTTTCCTTTTGGATAAACTAATACAATAAATAGGAATTTTGATACGAGTTGTTACATTCTCCCCACCTTAATAAAAATCTCGTCCTCGAGATTTACTGGAATAAATGAGGATACTTTCGCTTCATTTCTGATTCCAGCTCCCAAGTGTATTCAGCTCCTCTCTTTGAATCCCACTTGACTTTAACTAGAACTAGTCGCTTGTGCTTGAGAAATTTCACCTTTCGATCTTCTATCTGAAGAGGTTTCTCAACAAATTTTAATTTTTCATTTACCTCTATATCTTGAAGAGGTACTACCAGTGATTCGTCTGATAAACATTTCTTGAGATTGGATACATGAAATACATCATGTACTCCAGCTAGTTCTTCGGGTAGTTGTAAACGATAAGCAACTGGTCCTATACGTTGGATCACTAAAAATGGTCCTACGTATTTGGGACTTAGCTTTCCTTTCTTACCGAATCTAACAACTCCTTTCCAAGGAGAAACTTTCAACAATACTCTGTCTCCAACTTGGAATTCTAACGGCTTGCATCTATTGTCTGCATAACTCTTCTGGCGATCACGAGCCGTCTTCAGCCTTTCCTTGATTTGAGTAATCTTGTCGGTCGTCTCTTGCACTATTTCAGGACCTGACAATTGACTTTCTCCTATTTCTGCCCAACAAACTGGAGTTCTGCATTTTCTTCCATACAATGCTTCGAATGGGGCAGTTTCAATACTTGCATGATAACTATTGTTATAGGAGAATTCAATTAATGGTAGGTGATCATCCCAGTTTCCACCAAAATCTATCACACATGCTCGGAGCATGTCCTCTAGAGTTTGGATTGTCCTTTCACTTTGCCCGTCTGTTTGGGGATGATATGCTGTGCTTAAGTTTAGTCGAGTTCCCATAGCTTCTTGGAAACTTTTCCAGAAATGAGAAGTGAAACGACTATCCCTATCTGATACAATGGAGAGTGGAACTCCATGTAGAGATACGACTTCATCTACATACAACTTTGCTAGTCTTTCCATGTTAAAGGTTTCTTTCATAGGCAGAAAGTGAGCAGATTTGGTTAATCGATCCACAATTACCCAAATCGCGTTGTTACCTTTTCTGGTTTTGGGTAACTTAGTAACAAAATCCGTTGTTATGAGTTCCCATTTCCATACAGGCATTTCTAACTGTTGTAGTAAACCTGAAGGTTTCTGATGTTCTGCCTTAACTTGTGAACAAGTAAGACATTTAGAAACATATCTAACTATATCCTTCTTCATGCCTATCCACCGGAAATTCTTTCTTAAATCTTGATACATTTTATTGTTTCCAGGGTGTATGGTATACCTAGATTTATGAGCTTCCTCTAGGATCTTATTTCTTAATTCTCCCTACTTTGGTACCCAAATTCTGCTTTTGTGGAATCTCCATATTCCATCAGCTCCTTGCTCTAATTCTTTTATTCTTCCTTTCATTCCTTCAGCATCTTCCTTGATTGCTGTTTCCTGAACATTCTTTATTTGTTCCCTTAAATCTAATTGTAGATTTAACCTGAGAGCACGAACTCGTCGTTGTTTTTCATGATACTTACGACTTAAGGCATCTGCAACTACATTTGCCTTTCCTTCATGATACTGAATATCACAGTCATAATCACTTAGGATTTCCATCCATCTTCTTTGTCTCATGTTTAACTCTTTTTGCCCAAAAATATATTTAAACTTTTATGATCTGTATAGACAGTAAATTTACTTCCGTACAGATAATGTCTCCAAATCTTAAGGGCAAAAATTACGGCTCCTAATTCTAAATCATGAGTCGTATAATTTTCTTCGTGCTTTTTCAATTGCCTTGAAGCATACGCAATTACTTTCTTGCGTTGCATTAGCAGACATCCTAATCCTAGTTTTGAAGCATCACAGTAAACTTCAAAATCTTCAGTCCCTTCCGGTAAAACTAGGATTGGACCATTGGTTAATTTCTGCTTCAATATTCTAAAGGCTTCTTCTTGTTTAGGTCCCCATTCAAACTTAATGGCTTTACAGGTTAGCTTAGTTAATGGTACAGCTATTATGGAAAAATCCTTAATAAACCGTCTATAATACCCAGCTAGACCTATAAAACTTCTAATTTCCATTGCGGTTTGCGGAACCTTCCAATTGGTAATTGCCTCTATTTTAGCAGGATCTACATGAATACCTTCGTGATTCACCATGTGTCCTAAGAATTGCACTTCTTGTAGCCAAAATTCACACTTCGAGAATTTGGCGTACAACGTTTCTTTTCTTAACAAAGTTAAGAGTATATGCAAGTGCTGACAATGTTCGTCCTGACTTTTGGAATAAATAAGTATATCGTCTATGAAGACAATTACAAATTTATCCAAATACGGTTTACAGATCCTATTCATCATATCCATGAATGCTGCAGGTGCATTCGTTAACCCAAAGGGCATGACTGTAAACTCGTAATGACCATACCTAGTTCTGAAAGCAGTCTTAGGGATGTCTTCTTCTTGTACCTTTAATTGATGATATCCGGAGCGTAAGTCAATCTTAGAGAAATATTTAGCTCCCTGAAGTTGATCAAAAAGATCATCAATCCTAGGTAATGGGTATCGATTCTTAATTGTAACCTTATTCAATTCTCTATAATCAATACACATTCTTATCGAACCATCTTTCTTCTTTACAAACAACACTGGAGCTCCCCAAGGGGATGAGCTAGGTTGTATGAATCTTTTACTTAGTAATTCATCTAATTGTGTTTTCAGTTCTAACATTTCGGTAGGAGCTAACCGATAAGGTGCCTTAGCTATCGGTGTAGTTCCAGGAATTAGATGAATCCTAAATTCTACTTCCCTGTCTAGTGGTAATCCTGGTAACTCTTCTGGAAATATATCCGAGTATTCTGAGACTACAGGGATCTCCTTAAGTTCTTTGTTCTTAGTATTAATGATTACCGAAATCATATATACTATTCCTTGCTTTCGTTCATAACTAGCAATTTTCATTACTGATATGAACTTCATGGGCTTACGTGGTTTATCTCCTGTAATCGTGATTACTTTTCCAGTAGGTGCCTGAATTTCTATAGAATTCTTATCACAAAGGATTCGAGCATGGTTGGCTATTAACCAATCCATTCCTAACACAACATCAAATTCAGCTAATTTCATAGGTAACAGATTTGCAGAAAATTTATGACCTGAAAGTTCTATTTCTACTTTTTTGCAAAACCTGATCTATTTTAACTGAATTCCCATCTGCGGTTTCGACGGTAAAAATCTGCCTAATGTTGGTTAAAGGTAACTTAAGAGCTTGACAGAATAAAGTATTTATAAAACTTTGGTTTGCACCAGAGTCAAATAATACTTTTGCGTATACGTTGTGAACTAAGAACGTACCAGCTATCACATCTGGAATGAGTTCTGCTTCTTGAGTGGTTAGCTGGAATGCTCTGACATTCTTCTTAGTAGCTCCGTTGGTCGCTTTGGTTTTGTTGTCTGCAGGTTTGACCAATTTAGGACATTCTGTTTTGAAATGTCCGGCTTCTCCACAATTGTAACAAATTGTGGATTTCTTCCTGCAGTTTTCTTCACGATGTCCTACCGTTTTGCAAAAATTGCAGGTTATATCGCATCTTCCATAATGTTTCTTTTTGCATTTCCTGCAGTATGACGGAGTTGGAGATTGCCCTAATCCTCTTTTCTTGAAGCTGTTATTATTACCCATACGAAATCCTTGGGTAATTTTCTGAGCCAGTTCCTTCTTCCTGTTTTCATCTTGCGTGCGTACCAGTTCGTCAGTTAAGGTATTGGCTAATTCCACAGCATCATCAATCGTACTAGGTCTTGCAGCTTTAATAATGTTGCGGATTTCGCTAATTAATCCCCAAATGTAGCGAGAAATGAGTACCGGTTCTGGCGAAGCCAATGTTGGTACCACCCTAGCATATTCGAAGAATGTCGAAGTATACCCTCGACAGTCCACATTCACCATCCGATGGTTTAGAAACTTATTTGCCATTTGATCTTTTTCATACTCGGGACAGAATTTTCTTTCTACAAGATTCTTAAATTCTTCCCATTTCATGGCATATGCCTCAATCATTGTTTTAGCTTGTAACACAGTGTTCCACCATTCTAACGCCCCTTCTTTAAAAAGATTTGACGCATACATAACTTGATCTTCCTCAGCACATTTACTTATAGCGATTACTGCCTCAGTTTTCTCTAACCAACGTAGTGCTGCAATAGCCCCTTCATTACCTGCAAACTCAGTTGGTTTACAGGCAAGGAATTCTTTGTAAGTGCAACCAGGTGTTGCAGCTTTCATTTTCTTGAAAATTGGGGCTTGCAGATCATTATTGTTATTAACATGATTCCCGCCTCCGTTTATACTGTTACTAAAGTTGTCGCCTTGAGTACGTTTACTAGGAATGATTGATTGAGGTTTAACAGGTTTCTGGACAGCAGCTACGATTGCTGGAATAACATTGGCTATTCCTTGTGCAACAATATCCTCTATATCTTGCCTATTTAACAATTGTTCTTCCTGAATTAGCTCAGATTGATTTACTTCATTTATTGGTTCATTACCAATGTTTGCTATCTGATAATTAATTTATAAATAAATAATTAGTATAAAAGAAATAATCCAATGTCACAATTAATTGCACATAATCACGAAAACGAATATACAAACAAAATTGTAATTTTTCTAAAATTCCATTTGTTTTATAGATGATATCATGCCTCTATATATAACCGTTTTATTATTTCTTTTACACATACTGATTTTTTATTAATATTACTATTACACAATCATAGTCTTACTACCCACTTCTCTCTTGTCACTTGTTTTCCTAAAAACGAAGCTCCCTTTCATCATATTTCCAGGCAATTTGTCCTCCTATCTCTCGGATCCTATTCCCAGCATCCATCAGCTCTTCACCAAAATGGCGAAGTTCAGCCATATTCTCGTTACTCATCGGTGGATTTGGTAGGGGTTCTGGATCGAACTGTGGGAGAAAGGAATAAGGATTGTTGACAATGTTTTGGAATTGCCAATCATTTGTCCACCATTCATCCATTCCTAAAGGTTGGGTATGGATTATGGGTTCTGAAATTGCTGGTTCAAGATTTATAGGGATTTGGGTTTCAATAGGAAGAGTAAAAACATTTGTATTGACAGGCTGAATAGTATCACAGCTTGCCAATATAAAATCTATTTCCTCCTGAAATGTCATTTCCTGATTTCGTTTAGAACTTTCTCCAATTTCCATCTGAGTTTGTCTAGTACCTTTTCCAACCTCCGTTTCTATTTCCTTAGAGTATTCCTCAAATTGTATTCCCATTTGCCTAGATTCTTCCCTGACTTCAGTCTCCAATTCCTTCTGTTTAGAACTTTCCCTGGTTTCAATTTCTTTTCCTTTTTCTAAGGGATTATTTATTTTAGGAAGTCTCTTAGCTGGCTTTTTTCTTACGTAGACGACTTCCCCACACGTATCTCCTTCTTTTCTTTGGTTTTGGCTTTTCCAAAGGTGGATCGTTGAATTCTATTGGTTGTTCCACATCAGGAAAGTACCCAGTAAATTCTTTGGAAACTTCTATGTTTACGGGGTAGAGGTTGAGATTCTCTAGGGCTCTAGATAACTCATTCATGCTGTTTAAAATAAATTAAAAATTTTATAACAACTTTCAAAATAACCTTCACATATTATTGCATACGATATGATTACAAAACAACCGAAATTGAAAACATACTTATGTTTTATTGTAAATTTATTTATTTACTGGATGGATTTTCTAACTTGTAGAAGATATGGTTTGCTAATTAATTTATTTAGAGATCTGCATTTACTGCTACTGTAGCTAACATATAAAGATCTGCCCATTTTTCGTCTAACTTGTCTTCCCAAGGTGATTTACTGAGTAGTTCTTGGGTTTCCTTTTTAACTTTCTTTTCTCGGGATTTCCTTAATTTCTCCTGACTTTTTCTAATAATTAAACTTCTTTTATCGGGAGAAAGTGGTTCCTCGTATTGGGCTTTTCGAACGAATATTCCTTCTTCAGGAGTTTGGGATGAACTTCCTTTTTCATTTGATGACCTATCTAATTTAAGATAGATATTTGAAAGCTTTTGCTTACCCATACTGTAACTAACAAATAGTCAGTTAATAAAACACATAATCACATAATAGTAATCAGGAAAAATTAAGTATTTCTAAATACTTAATTAGCTTAACTCAGTGGCTCTGATACCACCTTTTTCTGTCACGGCCCCCGACCCAGTTTGACCCGTTTCAGGAGCCGCGGGACAGAAATCCCGTGGTATTTATTTAATTGAGTTTAACAGCGGAAGTTTATCATCAGGATCTTTTTAAAGCTAAAATTTTCCCGATTATTTTATTTCACAACTCGGGATAAAATCCCGGTAATTTACAATACTAGAGAAATCTTTATTTTACAAAACATATTTCTTTATTTAATAATGAGCCACTTTCTTAAGCTTGCAGTGCTCCACAGCACCTTTCCTGAATCACAACAGATCACCTGAAACATGTTTGAAAAAGGTTTTATCAGCGGGAAATACTGAGTGAATCATTCTATTTAATAAAACAGACTTGTTTGTTATAATTTACAGTATTAAGAGTGATTATATTGTTTCTATATCAAACCAACTACCCACGGTATTTGTCACTCGACCGGATCTGTGACTATGGTCATATCCCCCATTGGCTGCCCCAATGGTGACGATTATTAAGTAATGTATACAAAACCCCACATACCGGCTGTACTTGGTGATTACAAAAACTTAATCCCCGTAATTATAACTTTGAAAATAAACATGCTTTTATAAACAAATTTGATAAAAAGAGAGAATGACTCACATTGCAGATTTAACACGGATAGAGTCTAGTTTATGGATTAGCCTTGTTAACCTAATTTAAATAACAATGCACACAAAACTGGGTTAGTAATCAATACAGCATTTACGATAACTCACGAGATCAAACCCTCACAACGAATGACAAAGTGCGATACTTAAACATCCATCGAATTAACGACGAATGACAAAGCATAACCCTAATGTGGGCAGCACTTAAACATCCATTGGATATATTGATCGATCGGACAATGAATCATAAAAGCGATCGAGTTATTACCCTGTTTTGCGGCAGCACTTCGTAAATCGTGTGTGTTGTGGGACTGTTTATGCTATAACTCAACGTACAATTCGAATTTGAACGTTGAACGAACACTCAATTGCATGAAACAGACGCTACTATTTATACATGAAAATGGTCCCTGTCGCGTGTCGCGACAGGTCCCCTTGTGCCTGTCGCGTGGCGCGAGGGGTGCCAATCTACCCTAGGGTAGCCTTGTGTCCCAGTAGGCTTGCTGAGTTGGTTTCGTGTTATTTCGAATTTTTGACAACAAACTGTATAGATATTACCGATTAGGGTTTACCCCCCTGAGTTTTAGGGGCCCTGATCCTAATTCCGATTGTTCTGAAAATTTTAGGGATTATGCAGAATTACTTGGGTGTCTCAATTAGGGTTTCCTTTTGGATAAACTAGTACAATAAATAGGAATTTTGATACGAGTTGTTACAGCGGGCCGCGTAAGCCCCACCTCAATCGTGACGCGGGCCGCGTCAACTTAAAACGGGGCACGGCCCTGGGCCGCCACGTGGCCCAACACCTGGCGGGCCTACCTGATGACCCAGCTAAGCTACGCAGTTGACCGGAGTCAACGCGGGCCGCGTAAGCCTTAGTTTACCTTTACGCGGGCCGCGTGAAGACCAGATTCAGCACCTATAAATATAACGCATCGGATTTCATTTCGAATTCGCTCACAACGACTTCTTTCTCTTAAATTCTGATAGTAGGCTTATAATACACGGGTATTATACCCCCTAATTAGCGAGGTTCTGCTCCGTTGTAAGTATTATAACCCCGGTTTTGTAATAGTTACGCTGCCTGATTAATTTAGGGTTCCGTAATAACTGTCGTGGTTCTGCCCGATGTAGTTGTTGGAATACCGTCTCGGGGAGGATATCATTAATATTTTCAAAGGGTTATGATACTAACCTATGTACATTTGTATAAATTATAGATTATATCCAGGAAACCCTTACGCGAAGTCTAAGATAGCAATGTGAGTTTATCCTCTTTTTGTTAACCTTTTTGTAATATTCTACAAAACCTTAATTGTTTTACAATGTGATTGAGTCTTTGTAGTTCTTCAATTACTGTCGGTATGTTGGGGTTTTGTATACAAAATTTACTACATTGTGAGTAGTAAGTCGGGATGACAATACGTTACCATTGGACAATGAGTTAGCCAATGTGTAATATGACCCACAAGTCAGGTTTGACAGTACTAAAAGGAGTAATTGTGTAGAAATAAACAATGTGATAGCTCTTAATACTGTTTTAATTGATAAAATATTTCTTGATTAAACTGGGATTCACTCACCAGTATTTCCCACTGACAAATGTTTTTAAAACGCGTTTCAGGTAACACAATGTGACAGCCAATTAGTAAAAAGCCAGCTGGAGAGCACTGAAGGATTGGAAAAAATGTGGCTATAAAAGTTACCTAAAAGACGATGTTTTAAATTCAATAAAATAGGGTTTATCCCTATAAACGTATTGTAATAAGAAACTTGGGTTTTGCCCATGTGATTATTAATATTAAATATGATGATTTTACTCTGATAAACATTTCCTAACTACGGTCCTGATGTAATTTCCGCTGCCAAATTAACAAGCTGATACCACAGAAATTCTGAGTTCGCGTCCACCCATTCCCGGGGATCAGGGATCGGGGTGTTGCGACAGGAGGTGGTATCAGAGCCTAGCCACTGGTCTAAGCCAAAGAAGTGTTCTGCTGACACTTAAAATCTAAACTTGGTGTTAGGAAATAAATTACTAAAATACATACATAACTGTGTTTATTTGTTATGTGTTATTTGACTATTTGTTAGTTTACAGTATGAGTGATCGAGGACCCTCAGACATGTGTCGTCAGTTGTCTGATTCACCTAAGAGTGAAGGTACCTCATCACAGCCTGCCCTTTTGGGGTATTCTGCTGATCAGGAAGAAGGGATGTTTGCTTTTAAAGCTCAGTCAGAAGAGCCATTCCCTCATAAGAAACGAGGATGGTTCAGTAAGGAAGCCGTTGCACGTAGGAAAAGAATGAGAAAGTTGCAACAACAAAGAGCCTTAGCAGTCGTTAAGCGAGAGACAGATGCCCATACACAGGATATGCTTAATAGAAGCCTAGCCAATTTCCATATCCTAGCCACAACTGCTGCTGACCCTAATCTGGAGCAAACAATAGCACCCCAACCACAATTGCAAATCCCTGACCAACCAATGGAGATAGAAAACCCTGAAAACCAAGTGGAGATGCATGACTTCAACCCAGAAGAAATCCCTAGGGTACCAGCACCAAATCCCCTAGACCCAAATTACGATCCCTGGTGGGATGACGTTAGGGACTATGTGCAACGTTACCCGATCCATGAAGACACACCCATACAGAACATAGGAGCCTATCCAGGTATGGACCCTTTAGATCCCTATTACCACGATGAATATATTAGGGAAATCTTAGAAGATCCTTACCGATTTCAGGCACTTTCACCCCCATATCAGGAACCCGCACCCCAGATTCCGAACCCAGTCCTAGAACCTGCACCCCCAATGAGTGCAGAAAACGTGCAAGAACTTAGGACTTTTGGGGAGGAAATTTTAGAAAGCAGTGAGAGAATGAGACAGGTGGGAGAGCGTCTCGTATGGAAATACGATGAGCGCAATATGGATTTTTGGATAAATCCATATCCGTGATGTGATAGAGGAGATGGTATAGTAATATAATATAATAAAATAAAATATGTGTGTACGGATGCCTATTACTATTAGTGTGATTCTATTTCTGTTGGTATTGTAATTTTTATTTTAGTACTAGAATGTAATAGATGCATAATAGTATATGAAAATAGAGTAAAAGTCGCAATGATCGACGTTTTTTGCTAGATTGCGTATCATGTGATTAACTATATTAAATATTATCTTGTGATATTAATATGGGATAAATGTTTAAAATTCAGATGGCCGACGAAGGAAATCAAGGAAATCTGAATAATGATAACCAGAGTAACATTAACGTGGTTAATAAGAATCCGAGCATCAATAACAATGGAAACCAAATGGATAATAGTGCCGTTCAACACATAGTGGCACAAGGAATCATAGATGCCATGCCATTTATTATTCAAACCATTCAAGAAGCGAATAATAAAAGTAAACATAGCAGTAAGCGACCAATCGAACTAGAACACAACATAAACAATGGCCCTGTACTTCAAGTACCCATTCCTAAAAGAAGAAGAACCATGCCTTATGGTTGTTCTTATAAGGAATTCTGGTCTTGTAAACCGATAGAGTTCTCGGGTAATGAAGAACCTATTGAGCTCTACGCTGGATAGAAAAGACTGAGGCTGTTCTGAAAATAAGCAAGTGTGCTGAAGAAGACAAAATAATGTTTGCTTCTAATTTGTTTAAGAACTCAGCTTTAGAATGGTGGAACACTATCCTCCAGTCAAAAGGAAGTGATAGGGTATACAATATGGAATGGGAAGAATTTAGGAACATGGTAGAAAGGAAATTCTGCCCTCCTAATGAAAAAGAACAAATTCCTAAACCTTAGGATGAATGGAGTTGATAGTAAGGGGTACACCAAGTTATTCTTTGAATATGCTAGAATAGTACCAACCCTTGCATCACCAGAGCCAGTATTAATCTCCCGTTAGATCTGGGGATTAATTGGAGAGATTAGACATGTAGTCAAGGCAGCTAGACCTCAAACCATAGAAGAAGCTGTAGAACTAACCAATACCTTGACAGATGAACTAGTCCGTACTAGAGAAGAAGATCAGAGGAAAAACCTAGCCCAAAGGCTTACTCAAGAATTCCGTTCTGGGAATTACAACCGTAGGAATATGGGTTCTACCTCTGCACCTTTCTGCAAGGTTTGCAAGAAAAAACATTCGGGAAAATGCTCCACTCTTTGCAATTATTGCAAGATGCCAGGGCACAAGGAAGAAAATTGCAGGAAGAAATCCAGTAATGGATTATGCTACAACTGTGGAGAAAAAGGTCATATCAGGCCAAATTGTCCAAAACTAGCCCCAGCTGTAAACAACAAGAACACTAAAAATGCTAGAGCATTTGTTCTGACTCCAGATGAAGCCAAGATGATTCCAGATGTCATAGCCGGTACGTTTTTAGTTAATGATATTTTTGCTAAAGTATTATTTGACTCTGGTGCAAACCAAAGTTTTATTAATACTTCGTTTTGCAAACTTCTTAATCAATCATTAACTAAACTTCCACAAGAATGTCTAGTAGAGACAGCTAATGGAGAAACTGTTAGGATTTCTGAAATCTTGCAGGGAGCAAGAATAGAATTTTTAAACCAAAAATTTATTGCAAATCTTTACCCAATGAATCTGGCAGGATTCGATGTCTTTTTAGGAATGGATTGGTTAATAACCAATAAAGCCAGTATTTTATGTGATCAAAAGTCAATTCAAGTAAATTCACCAAAAGGTAAAACGATCACAATTAAAGGAGATAAACCATCTAGATCTACAAAATTTATCTCTGTGATGAAAACTGCAAGTTATATAAGAAAAGGTTCTATAGTGTATTTGATTTCTATAATCACTAACAATAAAGGAAAGGATTTAAAAGATATTCCAGTAGTATCTCAGTTTTCAGATGTATTTCCAGAAGAATTGCCAGGGCAACCTCCAGATAGAGAAGTTGAATTCAGGATCCATTTAATACCAGGAACGGCACCGATTGCCAAAACACCTTACCGTTTGGCACCCGCAGAAATGCAGGAACTAAAGAAACAATTAGACGAATTATTAGAGAAATGATTCATACAGCCAAGTTCGTCACCATGGGGAGCGCCGATACTGTTTGTTAAAAAGAAGGACGGATCAATGCGTATGTGCATTGACTACCGTGAATTAAACAAGGTTACGATTAAGAACCGGTACCCATTACCAAGAATCGATGATATGTTCGATCAACTGCAAGGAGCTCGATTTTTCTCAAAAATCGATTTAAGGTCAGGATATCATCAATTAAAGGTACAGGAAGAGGACATTCCTAAAACCGCATTTAGAACAAGGTATGGACATTATGAATTTACGGTCATGCCATTTGGTTTAACCAATGCCCCAGCTGCATTTATGGACATGATGAACCGAATATGTAAGCCATATTTGGATAAATTCATAATTGTTTTCATAGATGATATTCTAATTTACTCTAAAAGTAAAGAGGATCATGCAAAGCATTTGCACGCACTTTTAAGTTTGTTAAGAAAGGAAAAGCTTAACGCTAAATTTTCAAAGTACGAATTTTGGTTAGAACATGTACAGTTTCTTGGACATCTAGTCAATCATGAAGGAATTCATGTAGATCCCACAAAGATCGAGGCAATTACTAAATGGAAAACCCCTGAGTCACCAACCGAGGTTAGAAGTTTCTTAGGATTAGCCGGTTATTATAGAAGATTTATTCAAGATTTTTATAGAATAGCCATTCCTTTAACTAAGCTAACCTGTAAATCTGTTAAGTTTGAATGGGGATTAAAACAAGAAGAAGCATTTAGAATTCTTATGCAAAGATTAACCTATACACCCATATTAGCGTTACCAGAAGGAACTGAAGATTTTGTAGTTTATTGTGACGCTTCCAAATTAGGTTTTGGATGTGTATTGATGCAACGCCAAAAGGTTTTAGCTTACGCATCTAGACAACTTAAGAATCATGAAGAGAATTATTCAACCCATGATCTAGAACTAGGAGCTATAATTTTTGCTCTTAAGATTTGGAGACATTACCTTTATGGTAGTAAGTTTACCATATTCACTGATTATAAGAGTTTAAGGTATATTTTCAAGCAAAAGGAGTTGAATATGAGACAAAGACGCTGGATGGAAATGCTTAGTGATTATGATTGTGATATCCAGTATCATAAAGGAAAAACAAATGTAGTAGCAGATGCTTTAAGTCGAAAGTATCATGAAAAGCCAAAAAGGGTACGTTCTCTTAAATTAAATCTACAAGTAGATTTAAATGATCAGATAAGAGAAGCACAAGAATCAGTAATCAAGGATGATACTGAAAAATTAAAAGGTATGTTAAAAGAATTAGAACAAGGAACAAATGGAATTTGGAGATTCCATGAAAAGAGAATGTGGATACTTAAATTAAGAAATCTACGTTATCATATTTTAGAAGAAGCCCATAAGTCTAAATATACGATGCATCCAGGAAATGATAAAATGTACCAGGATTTAAGGAAAAATTTCTGGTGGATAGGAATGAAAAAGGACATAGCAGCCTATGTTTCTAAATGTTTAACATGTTCACAAGTTAAAGCTGAACACCAGAAACCCTCAGGATTGCTACAACAGTTAGAAATGCCAGTGTGGAAATGGGAATTGATAACAATGGATTTTGTTACTAAATTACCCAAAACAAAGAAAGGAAATGATACAATCTTGGTGATTGTAGATAGGCTAACCAAGTCAGCTCATTTCTTACCAATGAAGGAAACTTTCAGTATGGAACAGTTAGCCAAATTATATGTAAATGAAATTGTTTCTTTACATGGAATTCCTTTATCAATTGTTTCTGGTAGGGATAGTCGATTTACCTCTCATTTTTGGTCGAGTTTCCAAAAGGCAATGGGAACTAAGTTAAAGTTGAGCACAGCTTATCATCCTCAAACAGATGGACAAAGCGAAAGAACAATTCAGACAATGGAAGACATGCTTAGAGCCTGTGTAATTGATTTCGGAGGTAATTGGGATGATCACTTACCTTTAATAGAATTTTCTTATAACAATAGTTATCACACAAGTATCAATGCTGCACCATTCGAAGCACTTTATGGACGAAAGTGCCGAACCCCAGTCTGTTGGGCAGAAATTGGGGAAAAGCAACTATCTGGACCTGAGATAGTGCAAGAAACAACTGATAAGATTATTCAAGTCAAGGAACGACTGAAAGCAGCACGTGATCGACAGAAGAGCTATGCTGATAACCGACGCAAACCATTAGAATTTCAACTAGGAGATAAAGTATTATTAAAAGTCTCTCCCTGGAAAGGAGTAGTAAGATTCATCAAAAGAGGAAAGCTAAGTCCCAGGTATATTGGACCTTTTGAGATAACTAGGAGAACAGGACCTGTAGCCTATCAGCTACAACTGCCAGAGGAAATGGCAGGAATACATGATATATTTCATGTCTCTAATCTCAAAAAGTGTTTAGCTGATGAATCACTGATAGTACCTCTTAAGGATATAGAGGTAAATGAACAACTCAAGTTTGTAGAAAGGCCTCTACAGATTGAAGACAGGAAAGTCAAGAACCTCAAGCATAAGAGACTAGTTCTGGTCAAAGTAAAGTGGGACTCCAAAAGAGGACCTGAGTACACATGGGAGCTTGAATCTGAAATGCAAAGAAAATATCCGCACTTGTTCCAGTAGATCTCGAGGACGAGCTCTAAAACAAGGTGGGGAGAATGTAACAACCCACAGTAAAACCGATACCCTAGTATATTTTAAAATGTCCCAATATGTCTTTAAATACACCCCGTATGTGAAAACCGAGCCCGAAATACGTTATAGCATTAAAAATAAATTAAAAATCTGAATTTTGGGCTGAGGCGGGCCGCATAAGCCCCACCTCAACCGTGACGCGGGCCGCGTCAACTTAAAACGGGGCACGGCCCTGGGCCGCCACATGGCCCAACACCTGGCGGGCCTACCTGATGACCCAGCTAAGCTACGCAGTTGACCGGAGTCAACGCGGGCCGCGTAAGCCTTAGCTTACCTTTACGCGGGCCGCGTGAAGACTAGATTCAGCACCTATAAATAGAACGCATCAGATTTCATTTCAAATTCGCTCACAACGACTTTTTTCTCTCAAATTCTGATAGTAGGCTTATAATACACGGGTATTATACCCCCTAATTAGCGAGGTTCTGCTCCATTGTAAGTATTATAACCCCGGTTTTGTAATAGATATGCTGCCCAATTGATTTAGGGTTCCGTAATAACTGTCGTGGTTCTGCCCGACGTAGTTGTTGGAATACCGTCTCGGGGAGGATATCATTAATATTTTCAAAGGGTTATGATACTAACCTATGTACATTTGTATAAATTATAGATTATATCCAGGAAACCCTTACGCGAAGTCTAAGATAGCAATGTGGGTTTATCCTCTTTTTGTTAACCTTTTTGTAATATTCTACAAAACCTTAATTGTTTTACAATGTGATTGAGTCTTTGTAGTTCTTCAATTACTGCCGGTATGTTGGGGTTTTGTATACAAAATTTACTACACTGTGAGTAGTAAGTCGGGATGACAATACGTTACCATTGGACAATGAGTTAGCCAATGTGTAATATGACCCACAAGTCAGGTTTGACAGTACTAAAAGGAGTAATTGTGTAGAAATAAACAATGTGATAGCTCTCAATACCGTTTTAATTGATAAAATATTTCTTGATTAAACTGGGATTCACTCACCAGTATTTCCCTGTGACAAATGTTTTTAAAACGCGTTTCAGGTAACACAATGTGACAGCCAATTAGTAAAAAGCCAGCTGGAGAGCACTGAAGGCTTGGGAAAAATGTGGCTATAAAAGTTACCTAAAAGACGATGTTTTAAATTCAATAAAATAGGGTTTATCCCTATAAACGTATTGTAATAAGAAACTTGGGTTTTGCCCATGTGATTATTAATATTAAATATGGTGGTTTTACTCTGATAAACATTTCCTAACTACGGTCCTGATGTAATTTCCCCTGCCAAATTAACAAGCTGATACCACCGAAATTCTGAGTTCGCGTCCGCCCGTTCCCGGGGATCAGGGATCGGGGGTTGCGACAGGTGGGGTGGGGGGGTTAGGTTTTTGGGGGTGGGGGAGGGGGGTTTAGGTTTTTGGGGGGGGGGGGTGTTAGGTTTTTTTTAGGTTTTTTAGATACATTTGTAGAGTAACTTTGATAGTTATTGATAATTACAAAAATGTCACCTTGTCTTTTTTACTTTTACTTCAATTTGTATGTTTAGTATGTTAAGATTATTTGTACAAAAACTTTCCCCTAAACTTGTAACGTGACCTCTTGATTTAAGTCATTTAACAACCCAACCTTTAGATTTGTAATTGATTTCTTTTATAGTGTTACTAGATGTATTATTTTTTAAATTTCTAGTTTTGTTATTAACTACTGTAAATATGCTTGTACATATGCTTAGTTTTATAATCTTTCTGGTGTTATTAGATATAATATTTCTTTAAATATCTAGTTTTGTTATTAACAACTTTACATATGCTTAGTTTTATAATAAAAAGTTTGTTTTGTATTCGTTTAATAAATACTTCATTCTAATTTATATATTTCACTTAATATTTTATCTCTAGCTTCTTATATACTTCTTTATAGAATATAATTTTAAATATTGTGCAGATTCTGTCACTCCCGGTGATTTAAAGATATTCTCATAGAATAATTGGCTCCGAAGAAGGTTAAAATAGTTGGTTGGAGGGTGTTTCTAATGGCTTTCAACCCGAGAAGCTCTTCAGCATAGACATATGCAATTTCATTGGCCGTGTGCCCGTTTTGTGAAGAGGTAAGCGAAACAGTGGATCATCCATTCACCTCTTGCATCTTATTCTTTGAGGTGTGGCGGGTTATTGTGTCTTAGTGTCATCTTCCCTCATTCTTTGCGTTCTCTTCTAAATACATTAATTGGTATCATAAGAACCTCAAAGGGAGTAAATTATACAATAAGGTGGTGCAATCTGTTATGCTGATGGTTTGTTGGTCACTCTGGAAGACCAGGAACAATCTTGTCTTCAACTGAAAAAGCACATCGCGAAAATGATTGCAAAGGAAGTTAAGACCATAGGCTTACTATGGATCAAGTCCCCGTCAAATAAGGTGTCGATAAGCGAAGAGCAATGTAGAAAGTTTGACTCTAATTAAGTGTAGCTGTCTGTGGTTTGTTTTCATTGTTTCTTTCGTGTTTGTATCTCTAGCATCTTACTACTGTTTCTGTCACACCCTAATTTTTCAGTGGTCCCGGACTTGGGGTTTATGTGTGACGATTGATAACACATATTCACATATAGCACAACAGAAGTCTTTGGGATTATAAAATAGTATTACAAAGTACAAGTGTCCATTCAAAATTAATATACAGACGAAAAGTATACTAAAGATCCACAGGCGGATCGAAAATAACAAAAAATGAATATTAAGACTACTAGGCCTTGCGTGGAGTTGCAAATTCCAATAGGCATATACCGAGCAGCTCCAGCCTATTCCGTACTTGCAAACCTGGGCTTAGTCTTTTGAAAATACGTTAGCTTTTGCCAGTAAATACAATTAACCGACACATTCTGAAAACCTTTTCAAAATTATTTTTATACCATTTAGTATATCATTTCAATAATAACTTGGGCAAAGTGATATCTCTTGTTACTAGTATTACATGCTTGTCAATACATATGGGGCCAGGAACTAAACTCCGATACATGATTAACCGACACACCACTTTTCAATAGAAATATTATAATACACGGGTATTATACCCCCTAATTAGCGAGGTTCTGCTCCATTGTAAGTATTATAACCCCGGTTTTGTAATAGATATGCTGCCCAATTGATTTAGGGTTCCGTAATAACTGTCGTGGTTCTGCCCGACGTAGTTGTTGGAATACCGTCTCGGGGAGGATATCATTAATATTTTCAAAGGGTTATGATACTAACCTATGTACATTTGTATAAATTATAGATTATATCCAGGAAACCCTTACGCGAAGTCTAAGATAGCAATGTGGGTTTATCCTCTTTTTGTTAACCTTTTTGTAATATTCTACAAAACCTTAATTGTTTTACAATGTGATTGAGTCTTTGTAGTTCTTCAATTACTGCCGGTATGTTGGGGTTTTGTATACAAAATTTACTACACTGTGAGTAGTAAGTCGGGATGACAATACGTTACCATTGGACAATGAGTTAGCCAATGTGTAATATGACCCACAAGTCAGGTTTGACAGTACTAAAAGGAGTAATTGTGTAGAAATAAACAATGTGATAGCTCTCAATACCGTTTTAATTGATAAAATATTTCTTGATTAAACTGGGATTCACTCACCAGTATTTCCCTGTGACAAATGTTTTTAAAACGCGTTTCAGGTAACACAATGTGACAGCCAATTAGTAAAAAGCCAGCTGGAGAGCACTGAAGGCTTGGGAAAAATGTGGCTATAAAAGTTACCTAAAAGACGATGTTTTAAATTCAATAAAATAGGGTTTATCCCTATAAACGTATTGTAATAAGAAACTTGGGTTTTGCCCATGTGATTATTAATATTAAATATGGTGGTTTTACTCTGATAAACATTTCCTAACTACGGTCCTGATGTAATTTCCCCTGCCAAATTAACAAGCTGATACCACCGAAATTCTGAGTTCGCGTCCGCCCGTTCCCGGGGATCAGGGATCGGGGGTTGCGACAGGTGGGGTGGGGGGGTTAGGTTTTTGGGGGTGGGGGAGGGGGGTTTAGGTTTTTGGGGGGGGGGGTGTTAGGTTTTTTTTAGGTTTTTTAGATACATTTGTAGAGTAACTTTGATAGTTATTGATAATTACAAAAATGTCACCTTGTCTTTTTTACTTTTACTTCAATTTGTATGTTTAGTATGTTAAGATTATTTGTACAAAAACTTTCCCCTAAACTTGTAACGTGACCTCTTGATTTAAGTCATTTAACAACCCAACCTTTAGATTTGTAATTGATTTCTTTTATAGTGTTACTAGATGTATTATTTTTTAAA
This sequence comes from Helianthus tuberosus, assembly GCA_030545235.1. Taxonomy (NCBI): domain Eukaryota; kingdom Viridiplantae; phylum Streptophyta; class Magnoliopsida; order Asterales; family Asteraceae; genus Helianthus; species Helianthus tuberosus. The sequence continues at coordinate 89,863,719 of CM060404.1, forward strand.
TTTCTAGTTTTGTTATTAACTACTGTAAATATGCTTGTACATATGCTTAGTTTTATAATCTTTCTGGTGTTATTAGATATAATATTTCTTTAAATATCTAGTTTTGTTATTAACAACTTTACATATGCTTAGTTTTATAATAAAAAGTTTGTTTTGTATTCGTTTAATAAATACTTCATTCTAATTTATATATTTCACTTAATATTTTATCTCTAGCTTCTTATATACTTCTTTATAGAATATAATTTTAAATATTGTGCAGATTCTGTCACTCCCGGTGATTTAAAGATATTCTCATAGAATAATTGGCTCCGAAGAAGGTTAAAATAGTTGGTTGGAGGGTGTTTCTAATGGCTTTCAACCCGAGAAGCTCTTCAGCATAGACATATGCAATTTCATTGGCCGTGTGCCCGTTTTGTGAAGAGGTAAGCGAAACAGTGGATCATCCATTCACCTCTTGCATCTTATTCTTTGAGGTGTGGCGGGTTATTGTGTCTTAGTGTCATCTTCCCTCATTCTTTGCGTTCTCTTCTAAATACATTAATTGGTATCATAAGAACCTCAAAGGGAGTAAATTATACAATAAGGTGGTGCAATCTGTTATGCTGATGGTTTGTTGGTCACTCTGGAAGACCAGGAACAATCTTGTCTTCAACTGAAAAAGCACATCGCGAAAATGATTGCAAAGGAAGTTAAGACCATAGGCTTACTATGGATCAAGTCCCCGTCAAATAAGGTGTCGATAAGCGAAGAGCAATGTAGAAAGTTTGACTCTAATTAAGTGTAGCTGTCTGTGGTTTGTTTTCATTGTTTCTTTCGTGTTTGTATCTCTAGCATCTTACTACTGTTTCTGTCACACCCTAATTTTTCAGTGGTCCCGGACTTGGGGTTTATGTGTGACGATTGATAACACATATTCACATATAGCACAACAGAAGTCTTTGGGATTATAAAATAGTATTACAAAGTACAAGTGTCCATTCAAAATTAATATACAGACGAAAAGTATACTAAAGATCCACAGGCGGATCGAAAATAACAAAAAATGAATATTAAGACTACTAGGCCTTGCGTGGAGTTGCAAATTCCAATAGGCATATACCGAGCAGCTCCAGCCTATTCCGTACTTGCAAACCTGGGCTTAGTCTTTTGAAAATACGTTAGCTTTTGCCAGTAAATACAATTAACCGACACATTCTGAAAACCTTTTCAAAATTATTTTTATACCATTTAGTATATCATTTCAATAATAACTTGGGCAAAGTGATATCTCTTGTTACTAGTATTACATGCTTGTCAATACATATGGGGCCAGGAACTAAACTCCGATACATGATTAACCGACACACCACTTTTCAATAGAAATATTATAATACACGGGTATTATACCCCCTAATTAGCGAGGTTCTGCTCCATTGTAAGTATTATAACCCCGGTTTTGTAATAGATATGCTGCCCAATTGATTTAGGGTTCCGTAATAACTGTCGTGGTTCTGCCCGACGTAGTTGTTGGAATACCGTCTCGGGGAGGATATCATTAATATTTTCAAAGGGTTATGATACTAACCTATGTACATTTGTATAAATTATAGATTATATCCAGGAAACCCTTACGCGAAGTCTAAGATAGCAATGTGGGTTTATCCTCTTTTTGTTAACCTTTTTGTAATATTCTACAAAACCTTAATTGTTTTACAATGTGATTGAGTCTTTGTAGTTCTTCAATTACTGCCGGTATGTTGGGGTTTTGTATACAAAATTTACTACACTGTGAGTAGTAAGTCGGGATGACAATACGTTACCATTGGACAATGAGTTAGCCAATGTGTAATATGACCCACAAGTCAGGTTTGACAGTACTAAAAGGAGTAATTGTGTAGAAATAAACAATGTGATAGCTCTCAATACCGTTTTAATTGATAAAATATTTCTTGATTAAACTGGGATTCACTCACCAGTATTTCCCTGTGACAAATGTTTTTAAAACGCGTTTCAGGTAACACAATGTGACAGCCAATTAGTAAAAAGCCAGCTGGAGAGCACTGAAGGCTTGGGAAAAATGTGGCTATAAAAGTTACCTAAAAGACGATGTTTTAAATTCAATAAAATAGGGTTTATCCCTATAAACGTATTGTAATAAGAAACTTGGGTTTTGCCCATGTGATTATTAATATTAAATATGGTGGTTTTACTCTGATAAACATTTCCTAACTACGGTCCTGATGTAATTTCCCCTGCCAAATTAACAAGCTGATACCACCGAAATTCTGAGTTCGCGTCCGCCCGTTCCCGGGGATCAGGGATCGGGGGTTGCGACAGGTGGGGTGGGGGGGTTAGGTTTTTGGGGGTGGGGGAGGGGGGTTTAGGTTTTTGGGGGGGGGGTGTTAGGTTTTTTTTAGGTTTTTTAGATACATTTGTAGAGTAACTTTGATAGTTATTGATAATTACAAAAATGTCACCTTGTCTTTTTTACTTTTACTTCAATTTGTATGTTTAGTATGTTAAGATTATTTGTACAAAAACTTTCCCCTAAACTTGTAACGTGACCTCTTGATTTAAGTCATTTAACAACCCAACCTTTAGATTTGTAATTGATTTCTTTTATAGTGTTACTAGATGTATTATTTTTTAAATTTCTAGTTTTGTTATTAACTACTGTAAATATGCTTGTACATATGCTTAGTTTTATAATCTTTCTGGTGTTATTAGATATAATATTTCTTTAAATATCTAGTTTTGTTATTAACAACTTTACATATGCTTAGTTTTATAATAAAAAGTTTGTTTTGTATTCGTTTAATAAATACTTCATTCTAATTTATATATTTCACTTAATATTTTATCTCTAGCTTCTTATATACTTCTTTATAGAATATAATTTTAAATATTGTGCAGATTCTGTCACTCCCGGTGATTTAAAGATATTCTCATAGAATAATTGGCTCCGAAGAAGGTTAAAATAGTTGGTTGGAGGGTGTTTCTAATGGCTTTCAACCCGAGAAGCTCTTCAGCATAGACATATGCAATTTCATTGGCCGTGTGCCCGTTTTGTGAAGAGGTAAGCGAAACAGTGGATCATCCATTCACCTCTTGCATCTTATTCTTTGAGGTGTGGCGGGTTATTGTGTCTTAGTGTCATCTTCCCTCATTCTTTGCGTTCTCTTCTAAATACATTAATTGGTATCATAAGAACCTCAAAGGGAGTAAATTATACAATAAGGTGGTGCAATCTGTTATGCTGATGGTTTGTTGGTCACTCTGGAAGACCAGGAACAATCTTGTCTTCAACTGAAAAAGCACATCGCGAAAATGATTGCAAAGGAAGTTAAGACCATAGGCTTACTATGGATCAAGTCCCCGTCAAATAAGGTGTCGATAAGCGAAGAGCAATGTAGAAAGTTTGACTCTAATTAAGTGTAGCTGTCTGTGGTTTGTTTTCATTGTTTCTTTCGTGTTTGTATCTCTAGCATCTTACTACTGTTTCTGTCACACCCTAATTTTTCAGTGGTCCCGGACTTGGGGTTTATGTGTGACGATTGATAACACATATTCACATATAGCACAACAGAAGTCTTTGGGATTATAAAATAGTATTACAAAGTACAAGTGTCCATTCAAAATTAATATACAGACGAAAAGTATACTAAAGATCCACAGGCGGATCGAAAATAACAAAAAATGAATATTAAGACTACTAGGCCTTGCGTGGAGTTGCAAATTCCAATAGGCATATACCGAGCAGCTCCAGCCTATTCCGTACTTGCAAACCTGGGCTTAGTCTTTTGAAAATACGTTAGCTTTTGCCGGTAAATACAATTAACCGACACATTCTGAAAACCTTTTCAAAATTATTTTTATACCATTTAGTATATCATTTCAATAATAACTTGGGCAAAGTGATATCTCTTGTTACTAGTATTACATGCTTGTCAATACATATGGGGCCAGGAACTAAACTCCGATACATGATTAACCGACACACCACTTTTCAATAGAAATATAATAGCATTAGCGTCTGACAGGTGTATGCCTGCACCCCGCGCTTAGGGCGTGGCCACTTGCAATTAAGTGAGCCGTGGATATCTGGACACGGTCGCATTAACCCCTAATGTTTAAGTTATCAAGCATAACAGATTAAAACGGGTTGTTTGGATTTGGACATCATTCGTCATTGATCCCAGTACTATGACTCGTATAATATGGGTCAAACAACCGTACATTCTGATTAGAACTGATTTGTAAAGGTTTTGACCCGATTCGGCTAACTTATATAAACAATGTTATATAAGTCAACCGTACGCGCATATGCGGCACCGGGTGGTCAAATGGATCTATGACAAGTGCAATATGCCAAAACATGTTTCATTATGTTACCATATTAGTTTCGAACTCAGATTATAAGTTCATTATATTTTTGAACCATTCTTTGCATCAAAAGGATATTTTGGGCATTATTAGGCATAATATAAGGACTTGCATAAAACCTGACAAATGATATGATCAGTAGGTATAACCCTTAGGGGTTACAACTTCAAATCAATATCTAAACAGGTCAGAATCGAAAGTCAAAGCAAAAGTCAAAGTGTTTGACTTTCGGTTGTGAACCGAGCTCTAAGCAGGAAATAATGGGTTGGACATGATCTAACTTGTCCTAATATGCTATATAAACTGATAAAATGTCAAAAGTTAAGGTTTCGATACTTAGAAGTTCATTTAACGTAATTTATGAAAATATGCGTTTTTTACTTTTATTTAATAAAACTTTGACCCGTCATTTGACCAACTTAACGTGATCTTCAGAAGGTGCGCTCATATGGGATTAACACCTACATTATTATGATCACGTAGCCATGTTCGATTTGAACTTTGACTTGACCGAAATGGTCATAACCGAAAGTCAAAGCAAAAGTCAATTTGTTTGACTTTCGATTAATAACTAGCTTATAAATGAAACAAGACTGAGTTAGAACACTTTCAAGTGTTCAAAGGAGTGCTATAACTCCAGGAGGGAAGCCTCTATAGAGAAGAAGCTATCCAAAAAGATTAGAGAATGAGAATTTGAGAGGTGCAAGTCTTGAATGGTTCATGAACACCTCTATTTATACTTGTACAAGAGCTACAAGGTCATGCCACATGTCCCTGATGCTTTGAGACACTCAGGAGTGTCCTAGCAGGTGTCTAATGGTGGATCAAAGTGGCAAAATTGCGAGAGAGGTGGCAAATATGACACCCGGCAATTTAGGCCAGTCTCGTACTGTTATAACACGTGTAGTGACTGAATAATAATAATAAGATTCTATTAAATATAATGTTATCTAATAATAAAAAAAGTTTGTTAAATCCAAACGAAATTAGAAAGTCAGTTGGCAATAAAAAGATAAACGCTTATCGCGTAACGACAAAATGCGAAACGAACTTTGGTGACCGCCCGGATGAATATTCCATTATGATTGAAATTCTATTTCTAATCATAATCGTGAAGAAAAATTAATTAAAGCGCTTAAAATTCTTATATTGTGAATTTAAGCACATACCGCGCGATACTGCGTGTATACTACGAAACGTGAATAGCGCAGTCAATCTGGAATGACAAAATATTATTCAGTAATATTTTAGTAGGATTATTTTTATAAATTAATAAAATAATTTTAAAAGCATTAAAACGCTATAAAATGTCAGATAAGATACCTGTTAATCAGTAAAATACCTGTTTTTTACCTGCATTATGTGTATATATTATATGTATATGTATGATATGTGAGAGTGGAGATAGGTGGCAGCATTGGTGATGCCCACCTCTCTATCGTTTTGTGCAATTTGACAAGTGTAATGCATGCAACCAAAATCAATCTTTTCAAATCAAATCAAATCACTTAAAATCTTCTCAAAACAATCAAATGAATCTCATATCTTCTTCCCTCAAAACTCACGACCGAAACCACCTACTCACCTCCACTTTTCAAAATTTCAACTCATTTTCATGAAGATCATGGACATTTCAAGCTAGTCTTGATTCGGTTTGAAGATCAAAAGGTGATTCCAAGGCGATTTCAAAGAGGAATAAGCTCACTATCATCAAAAACCTCATCATCATTCCATTTTCATACTTGAAAGGTATAAAAATTTCATTATTTTAAAGTCTTGTTCTTGATGATGATGATGATGATGATGATTAGCATGGTTCTCAGATACTTGAAAATCCTCACAACTCTTCTAAACAAAACAACAAATGATTTTCAAAAAATTAAAAATGAGATGAACATATGTATGTGTGTGTAGCCGTGAGCATGTGTGTGTGTGTTAGAATGTATGTTTTGATTTTTGATTAAAGTGTTCTTGTAGAATGATTGTTTAAATGATTTGAATATCATGCATGTGAAATTTGAAATGATTGAATGATTGAATAAAGTATGAATATGTCATATGTTATGAAAAATAAAAGATTAAGGATGAATAGTCTTGTGTGATGAATGTGAAGAAAATGTGCATAAAGTGCTTGTACATAGATTTATTAGATGATTTAGGTGCTGTTTGTTTTTTGGCCAGAAGTACTTCTGGCTACTTATGTCTGCGCGACGCAGACGCGCGCAGACGTTTGATGTCTGCAGCTTGTTTGTTTTCTCGCAGACCTTTCATTAAAAAAGGTCTGTGAGACCTCTTCTTGGAGCAGACATGGACCCAAGTCTTCTCCTCGCAGACGTTTACCTCTTCTTGGCACCACCTCCGACACCCCTGCTCCGCCACCACCTCCACTCCGCCACCACCTCCGCTCCGCCACCACCTCCACCTCTGTTATCATCATCATCAAAACCCCCAAATCGAACCCCTGCTCCGACCCCAAATCGAACCCCCAAATCATCAAATCGAACCCCAAATCATCATCATCAAAACCCCCAAATCATCATCATCATCAAAACCCCCAAATCGAACCCCTGCTCCGACCCCAAATCGAACCAAAACCCTAAATCGAACAAACCCCCAAATCGAGAGAGAGAGAGAGAGGGAGCAGCAGGAGACCATCATAATCATCATCATCGGAGAACGGTGGCCGGAGCCATCGACATGTCGTTCAGCTCCTCCGCAAATCTCGAAATCTTTCGACTCGATTTCCAATCCGACGATGTGGAACCCTAGGTTAGGGTGGTGACGGTGTGAAGGCGGAGGTGACGGTGGTGGTGATGATGGCGGTGGTGAAGTGGTGGCGGTGGTGAAGTGGTGGCGGTGGTGATGATGGCGGTGGTGCAGATTTTAGAGAGAGAGTAGAGAGAGATACTGTGTGTTTTGTGTGTGTTTTAGAAGAGGTTTTATATAAAAAAAACCCTCTTCTCCTTGCAGACTACAGACATTTGGTCCACCTCTTCTCCTGCAGATGCCTGCAGATGTGGTCCGCAGACTGCAGACCTTTTTCCTACAGAAAAAACAAACGGCACCTTAATGAACATCATGAAATAAAATTGTTGTGGGATGATGAAGATTCATTTAAATCAGTAGCTAAACATGAAAAATAAAGTTATATGATTTGTTTAGAAGATACAAAAATTATGTCATAACTTGGTAGCTTTGCATGTTGTACTATTGGCTTGAAAAGTGGTAAATCGGGTGATATTCACATGATTTTTGTGCTATTTATAAGACTTGCATATACATGAGTAAAATTATTGTTATGATCAGTAGATAACACGTATTATGTTAAAATATTAAGTCATGATGATTTGGGACGGTTATGATAAAGTTCGGTACGAAACTATGCGTTAAAAACGGTAAAAATCAGCTTTTAAAGTAAATTTCTCAAAACTGTTTTAAATCTGATCATAAAACGATTTTTTTATGATAAATATAAGTATTTTAATTTATAATAAGTATCTTTGGTGTTTGGTTGGTCATACGTGACTTCCGACGCCCAAAAACGATACCGAAACGGTAAAATACGCATATTTTAATGTACGCGAAATCGGGATGTTTAAGAGTGAACTTTATGTGTTATGAATTGATATGTGAATATGAGTATGTGTAAATATGATTTACTAATTGATATCATGATGATATGAGATGATGATATGTTTAGACGTTTGTGCGGTAAAAACGGTAAACCAGATCATAAATCCCATTTTGTGTTAAAATTTGTGATTAGTATGAAAAATCTGTATGAAGTGACTTGATGAATTATTCGATATATATTGAGTGTTTGAACATAATATATGTACATGAAATAACATGATACGTAAATTACGATATATATATATATATATATACATATATACACCGACTATGTCTATACTTATGCACATATATTATGAAGCACAAATCGCAGATATATTGCGAATAAGTAGACATCATAATAAAAGGTCACCTATAAAATCGTTCAAAACGCAAAAATCTTAACATATATATATATATATGTGTGTGTGTGTGTGTGTGTGTGTGTGTGTGAACATATATATAAATTGTCAACTTAATAAAAATAAAGATTTTTATGAAAATCTAAAGAGATGTGTGAAGATTCAAAGTATACGAGAAACTAAATTGTTAATGAACAATTAGTTATTAAATCATTCCTATTTTAATTAGGATATGTTGATATAAAACCAAAGGATTGCGATAATAAAAGCGCAACCAAAGGTGAGTGTCACAGAACCTCACTTTTTACAGTTTTATTAACTGTTTTCGGGGTAAAGAACACGTCTTTAATAAAGATATTTTTCGTATAAAACATGATTTCAAACAAATGTATTTTAGTGAGAATTGATGTGTGCAAAATGCAACATATAAATTACATCAAATGTGGCATAAAACTAACCCTTTTTTAGTACTAATGTTGGAAAAAGTGTGTTTTTGTCTTCCTTTTGTATTTTCAGGATTAAATGAGCTCAAATGAACAAAAGAAGCAAAAAGGCAGCTAAATCTAACATAAATACAAGAAAGGGATCAAACGTGGCATGCCCGACCCTCCGACAGCATCTTCCCAAGCAAAAACAAGAGAACAGAAGGCTGAACACGCCCCGTGCTCAGTGAACACGGGGGCGTGCCCATGTAGGGGTGTTCATGAGCCAATCCGATCCGATCGAGGGTCTGCTCATGCTCGGATTGAATTACAACCGATCCGATCCGATCGGATCAAATTTGCAAAACCGAGCACAAAAGTGATGCTCATACTCGGATTGAATTTGAATCGAGCGGATCGTTTTCGCTCGGTTTTTCTCAAATCCTAACTAAAATCGAGCGGATCATTTTCGCTCGGTTTCGCTCGATTGAATTATAAGGCTGTGTTCAACAACAAAAACAAATCCTAACTTAATTAAAACATGTGCAACACCTTACTAACAAAAGCAATACATAACTAAAATCATAATTCTAAAAATGTTTTTAACAATATCAAAAGCACAAAATAAAGTGCGAAATACAAATTGTCATTTAGCTCAAAAGCAATAAAACTTCTTCTTTAAGCTTGATCATCTCCATCCACAAAATTCAACTTCAAATCAACATATAACCTATAAACACAAGCATTAAAAAAACCCATTAAGTTCTACACATTACATAAGAACTTTTAGGGTTAGATTTTGATATTAACTATTAAGTTGGGCGGGATTTTAATTTTTTTGGGCTAGTATATTTTTTGGGCTTTAATCTTTAAAATCTATAATATATATATATATATATATATATATATAGGGAGGAGTTCATGCGAGAACCACTCTTATTGCGAGAACCGCGAGAACCAATGTGAACACAACCTAAAATAGCTAAAAAAACCTAACCCCCACCCCCCCCCCCCCAAAAAAAAAAAACCTAAACCCCCAACCCCCCCCCCCCCACCCCAAGCTAAAATGCTAAAAACTAAACCCCCAAAAAAACCTAAAAAAATCACAAAAAAATCTAATTTTTTTTTTAATATTTTTTATGCTCAAATCGCTAATTTTAGTGGCCAAAAAAAAATTAATTTTTTTTTGCTTCGAAAAGTAGCGATTTTTATATAAAAAATATTAAAAAAAATTGTGTATTTTTAGCTATTTTTTGGCATTTTTGGTTGTGTTCACATTGGTTCTCGCGGTTCTCGCAATAAGAGGTGGTTCTCGCATGATCTTCTCCCTATATATATATATATATATATATATATATATATTATTAATAAAAATAATTCAAGCGAAACCGAGCGATCGATGAGCGAGCGGACCTTTGCTCATGCTTGGATTGAATTTGAATCGAACCGATCCGAGCGGCTCATTTACAAACTGAGCGGGAATCAAACGAGCATTTTTCGAGCATTTTTTGAGCGATCGTTGAGCGATCCTCGATCTTCGAGCATTTTGAACAGCCCTATGCCCAAGTGTCTGTAGAAAAGACAAAGCTGTAGAAGCTTCTATCACCCACCACGGGGGCGTGCCCACTGGACACGGGGCCGTTGTCAACTCTAAGATTCGCAGAATCTGGGGAAATCTTGATAGTACAGATACGCTTCTGCACACGGGGTCGTGCCCAGTGGACACGAGGGCGTGGTCAACTAATGCAGACAAGATGCAATTAATGAAGAAAGAGAAGGAAGGTGGACACGGGGCCGTGCCCAATGGACACGGGGCCGTGCCCGAGCGTCTGTTCAGGCTATAAATAGGGGTGCTTGGCTCATTTGCAAGCCATCCCTTGGCACACCACCTCTCTCACACTTCACCCACCACCCACCACCATCACAATACCATCATCCACCACCATCATCCATCATAGAGTGTGTGAGTCGTCTCGGGATCCAAGATTGATCGTAAGAGTTCTTGACAATCAAAGGCCATGTTTGCCTAAGTCTCTTACATCACTTGGTGACGACAAGTGTCTAGTGTAATACTTTTTATTTTTAATCTTTTCGCACTTTTTATTTGGTTATGTATTAATGACTTTAATAACTAGTTTCTTATGTTGAAGGTGATTCTTCCTTATCGTTTGTCCGTGGTGTCTTGGCATTATTTTACTATCTGTATAAAATAAAATATTTTCACCATTCATATCTCCACGGTCTATATGGAGATATGTTGGCTACCTGGTCGGGGGTTAAGGGAACGGTTTGGTAAGAGTCTTGCCATGTTCAGTATGTAGATCTTGCAAGGACTTGGGTCAAATTTAGTAGGACCTCCTTCAATACCCACCGGTATTGGATGGCGGGGGTCCAAACTCTTTGATCCCCTCATATGTAAGCTACTATTAAAACTTTAACCCGACTACTTAGGACTGTATCCCTGCTGACTCAGACTACTTAACCTAGGGTAACGTCACCTTCAAAAGAGGGGCCTACCACATTATGCATTAATAACTTAATTAATTATCTTTCAATAATCCGACCCTTTATGATTGTATCCTTGCTGACTCAAACTACTGGGTTGAGGGTAACGTCACCTTCAAAAGAGGGGCTTACTACAATAACTAAGATAATCTCTTAAAAAGTGCAAAAGTGCGGAAATAATCAAAGGTTACACTAAACACAAGTCGGATCCAAGTGATTCATCTTGTCTATCTGTTTTTATTTTATTTTATTTTTCAGCATTTTAGTTAGTTTTTACTTTTTATTTTTCTAGTTTAAAATCTTTTTCTAAACTTTTGATTTGATTAGACGTTGAAGATAAACCGGTATTAAAAGCTCTTGTGTCCTTGGACGACCTCAGTATCTTGCCAACACTATACTACGCTCACGATGGGTGCACTTGCCCATATGCGTGTTTGGTGTTAGTAAAATATCGTGTTTTATAAATTTAAAACTTGACTAACGTGTAAAAATGGCTAAAAATATACATAAAAACCTATAACACACCGCACGCATCAAGAATTCACGAAAACGTCATTTTACTGTCTTATATATTGTTTTAAGAGAAAAACATGTTATTAAAAGCTAAGTATATGTTTTTATATACAATATTCTTTTAAATTATATAAAAAATGTATTTTCATCGAGAATATAATTTTTAGAGTATCATAATATGTTTATGAACTCAAAAAGATGTGTAACTTAAACTGTTTTCAAGAAAAACGAGTTTAAAATGCATTATACTGGTTTCGGGGAGGAAACTGAGTAAATAGACGACGTTATAGGTATAACGATCGTAAAGATTTAAAAATGAATTTCTTTTAAATCTAAGTTAGAACAAATCAGTCGGGAGTCTCATGTGTGCAAGACTAGTATAGGCTTGCATAGTGAGGGGGTGCTGAAAGTTTGTACAACGCCAAATATTAAATTGTTATTCAGTAGGTTATATATAATAAGTGAATTGAGGACAGGCATTAGATGCATCATAGCCATTTTAATCTCTTAAGAATACGCGTGGAATCGTTGATAGATCTATCGGGTTGACTACCCCATCATGATCGGTCGCTCCGATCTATATAGCGGAGAATTTGAATTACCTTAGTAGTCTAGCATGGATTAATCTCTCGATCGTTTAATATAGCTCGTAATGTCTTGCAATCTTACGAAACCGAAACCACAACGAAAATTTAATATTATTTAATCAAAGTCATGAGTAAAAGTTTTCATCAGAGATAGGGTGGAGTTATTTCGCATGAATTCTTTCATGACATTTTATATGAAATAAGGTGTATGCCGATTTCAAATCATATTTTAAATGATGTTATTTTTATTAAAATGAATGTCCTATTTTTAAACATATGAGAATGTTTTTAAATATGAAATGGTTTTTCAGACCACTAAGGGTCAAATAAGGAAGTTTTTCCTTAAATAAAATATTAGAAAAATTATATGTGAACTCACCCTCCATTGTGTTGATACTTGATTTTACGTGTTCTTCAGGTACATGAGTTCGGCTTCGAGGAATTTTGGCTTGTGCGTCATATGGTTGTTGATGCTTGTTGTAATTAAATAAACTAGGTTTATTACTATGGCCGCGTTGCGGCGAACTTCTTTTGTCATTTAGTCTGTGTTTACATGTGCTTTGAAATAACTACGAGCGCGTTACGCACAGAACCGCTGACAAGAATAAAAAGAAAATGTAGAAAAAAAAACAGTATAAGATAACCGAAAGAAAATCAACAAAAAAAATTTTATGGTAATGATGTTGTTCGTATGAAACCCGTGGTCAGAGATGAGCAAATGGTATTGGGTACCGGTACCGAATCTCCCGAACCGAAAGATTTTAAGTCAATTCGGTAGCAACCTTTTGCTTTCCTGGTACCGGTTTGCTACCAGTTTTTACCTTTATATACCTGTACCGTAACCGGTATTTTCGATACCATTCCATTTCGTCCAGAAGTGTTTTCGTCCAAGGGAGGGTGTTTTGGGTGGGTAGTGTTTCGGGTGGGTAGGGGTGTTTGTCTAAGAGAGGGTGTTTCGGGTGGGTGGGTAGGGGTGTTTGTCCAAGAGAGGGTTTTCGGGTGGGTGGATTTTAATATTTAAGTATTTATAAAAAAAAACAATTTTTAAGTGTTATTAATGTCACACCCCGATTTCCACATATACGGTGGGCCCGGTGGGGGAGTATCGTGACGTGGTTGGCAACATAATAGTCAAACAACACAATATTTAATATGCACAGTGGAAGCAATTTAAAAGATATAATACAACCGAATTTAATATTGTAATATCAATGTCACAAATATTCGGAAGTTTATCCACAGAAGGATCGAAAATAAAATATGAAACAATAGTTCAACAGACTTCAGGCATCTTAAGCTTGCGAGACTTCTAATGATGCTAAGGAGAAATCCCAGCCAATTACGCTTAGTACCTGCATTTAATCTAATACAATCAACTGACTCATTTTGAAAAATGATTGAAAATTGGTTTGGAGGCACATGGCATAAACATTTTATAACTTGATTAAAATGCACAGAGGCAAGGTTAATCTTTTTAACTTGGGAGAATTATTTAATATTATAATCTTGTGAACGAATTACATGTTCTTTGTGCGTTCAGTAGCCCGGATCAAGTCCGGGTTAAAGATCAATAGACACACCACAATATTCTTTTGTGCACTGACGGGTGTACGCCTACACCCCGCGCTTAAGTCGTGGCCATTTCGTAAAATGATGCCTAGGATATCCGGGACATGGTCATTAACCCCCCCCCCCCCAAAGGCTTTAAGTAACAAGACTGTTTAAACGAGCCGATCAAATTAGTCAATTACCCACTCAACGCTGGAGGATTTGATGCTCGATCAAGCGGTATGCTATATACCGTAACCCAAGCCCGTATAGGGAAAATAAGTTAAAAGTATTTACCTGAGCAAAGTATAAATCACAATAAGAAAACGCAAGTAGCTTTTACTGGTTCTCCTAATCTGGAACGAAGGTTTATAATAACCTATTAGAATTCTAACGGGCCTTTAGTTAAGCTTAAGCTTAGACCGGTTAGTTTCAAAGACACGGTTCGTACGCACGATTAAGCGAAGACCGGATAGAATGTGATTTAGACCCGACAAGTTCAGAGACTTGTTTAATATGGGTATTTCCTACACATTCTGGATTTTGAGATAAAACCGTTAAGGTTTGACCCGTTTCGGCTAATTTATGTAAACTTGTTACATAAACCGAACCGTACGCGTAATAAGCGTGACGGGTATTCACGAGAGCTATAGACAGATTTCCTAAGTTAATTATGCCTCAAATATGTTGTGACATCAATAAGATGTCTTTCATTATGCCCGAAACGTATGTAAACACAAACTAGGCCCCGTAGGGGTAGTTTGGTCATTTAAAAGTTTATAAAAGAGTTTAAGTAACAAGCTGAGTTACAGGTCTGATGTAATCAGCAAATATACTCAATTTACTAAGTTATATCAGTAGGTTAAAGTATATAAGTGAAATTTATCAATTATAACCAAACTATGCCCCGTAGGGGTATTTTGGTAATTTCACATAAGCCGAAAAGCTCAAAACCGAAGTCTGAGTTTATCAACCTTTTCTTACTGTTAAAATATTATAATTTGCCTCGAATATCAGTAGGTATCAACCCTTGTATGTTTAATATAGTTATAGCACATACTATGCGTTAAAAACGCTTAAAAGGCGATTAAAGGCCATTTACGGGTTTGATACATAAATCTGATATTTTTATATTTTCAGAAGGCTTAAAATAATTTATTTATCATATGTGATCAGTAGCAAAAGGTTTGGAGTCGTTTAGATATGTAAAACTCATTTTATGGCCCGTAAGGGCAAAACCGACATTTACCGATTAAGCCTACGACTATGAGTTATGCTCAGCGTAAAATTAATTAAAAATATTTAAAAATCCCAAAATAATATATTACATCAGTGGGTAAAAGATTTGATATCAAAAAGTATGTTTAAGTAGGCTATACGCTAAATACGCCGTTTAATTAACATAAGGCTTTAATTTTACGCTAACGAGCATAACTCTTAATCTACACTTCAAACTGATGTCAAACTTTGCATACAAGTTTATATATCAGTAATTAAAGTTTCTACTCTTTTACATTTCCAAAAATCACGTTTTAAGGTGAAAAGGGCATAATGGTCAACATATGAGCAATTAACGGAATTATGCATATTAATTGGATAACTAATGATCCGAGGTGTATAATCACAGAGGGTTATACTAGCATGTAACTTGGTCCAAATAAAGCTCTAAGGCATTTCTAAAACATGCCATAACGGGTCAGAACTGAAAGTCAAAGTATAAGTCAAACTATGCGACTTTCGGTTCCGAACCGGGTCTAAACAGGAAATTGTCGGGTTGAACATGTTGAGACATGTTCTTACACTAATTACCAAGTTATATTAATGATCAAACAGGTTGTATGGGCTCTACTTTGCTAATCATGCATAAATTGCAATTTAAACTTTCTGTTGACTTTTTAATTACACGTTTGACCCAACATTAGACCTAGTTAGAGTGGGAATCAGGGGGAACCCTTTTGAGGGTTTATTACCCACATAATTACCAACTTATAACTACTTTTAATTCGAGATTTGACTGAGCCATTATTAATTAATCTCGAAGTCAAACCGTAATTTCGATGGTTTGACTTTTAGCTAAATAACTAAGCTAAACATAATTAAAGAAGGATTAGCAAACTTACAAAGGTCCTAAGCTTGATTAGTGATCACTTGAGAGTGTCTTGGAGCTCCAGAAATGATCAGATTGCAAGAGGAAGATGTGAAGAACAATGGTGCATATCATGGTCCTTATATAGTGTTTAATCCACCACAATTCTTTGACACATGAGTCTACAACCCACCACAACTAATCAACACATGTTCCTAGTGCTTAGGGGGTGTCTAGGGGTCAAGAGAAAAGTGGAAAATCGGATGAGATCGATCAGATTGCACTCAGCAGGCAAAAACCCAAATAATTCGAAGCTGGGCACCCCTAGCGTGACGCTAGGCCCCCCTCGCGTCGCGCTAGGCCCCTTCTGCACAAAATCAATATTTTTAGATTTTGCGGATTGATCCTTGGCTCTTCAAAATTCGATTAGGCACTTGTTTCTTGCATTATGAACCCTTATAATTGATCTATAAAGGCTTTAAAACATATACCCACTTTGTTAGGTCCCCGGTTAACTTTATTGTTACCCGAAAAGTCCTAACTTTCAACGTTTACGCTTTAACCCTTCGCACACGAATTTGATCATAACTTTCTCATACGATAACAAAACTTTATGAAATTTAAATCGTGCATTCTAGTGAGCATAATTAACCGTTACAAAGCTTCGGGTTTGTCAAAAGGTCACTCAGAGGTATAACTTAAACATGTTGACACATTTAGCCCCTGTACTTTGTAATCTCTCACTTTTAGCTCCATATGATCCATGATTTATTCGTTTGAAGGTATGAGCATCTTGTAGGGTTAATATACAATATACTTATTCACGGTTGACATTTAGAATACGTATATCCACATACTTTCCATGATTGTCAACTTTAGTCCTTCTATAATATTTCTTTCACACGTTTAAACATTTGACACGTGTCTACACATTATAGGACTTGAATTTTTTGAGGTGTTACAATTAAAAAGTCAAAAAAGATGCCAAAGGGCCCAGAAGTGTTTTCGTCCAACTGTTTCGGGTGGGTATTGCAAAAATTCCACTTTATTATTCATTAACTTTGTCACGTGTCTATATGTTATATGTGAGTGTATGTACTGAACCAATAAGGAAAGTTTACTATTACTATGATTTGAAAACTACTATTCATTAGGTTGGTTTATTAATATATAGGATAATTGTTGGACACTTTTAAAACTCTCATGGGACCGTGTGTACTAAGACCTTTAAGGGTCACTTATCATCGTTATGGTTGTGAACTACGTTTACAACTTTAAAAATTAATGTTTTTAAATTATAAATTGTCTAATATAAACAATGTATCGACCACCAATATGTTATCTGGGTACCAAACTCCGTCACCGCTACGTTGTATTTCCGCTACGACGTTTTTGGGGTGTGACAGCAGAAATGGCTGGTTGTTGCTGCCAGCAATGATTCTGCCAGCGATGCTCTTGCGAACCGCAAGAGGTACTGCCTTACGGTCCGTAAGGGCTTTTGGCGCCCATTGTTTTGAATGCCTTACGGACTGTAAGGCATTATGCCTTGCGGTTATTAAGGGATCGTCAGAAATCATTATTTTGGTTTTTTTCTCATAATTGACCCCTCAACATCCAAACTTCCACATTTTTACATATTAGGTCTCTCTTGCCCAACTTTTTTTTATGGACGGCAAACAGCTCACCTGGCTAGGACCGCGGCCAACGACCTAGCCCCCCCGAGTTCGAATCCACGCGCATGCGGGCTCTTTCGACCCTTCGCCCGGAAGCTTTGCATAAATTTGAGAGTTAATTGGACACGTGTTGCCATGTTATTTGTTAAGAATTTTCGAGGTGATACAGTTTCTTTTTTGTTTAATGAAGTATCACCTTTAATAAAATTATAAATTAATTTTGAGTTTTTATATTTTTAAATTTGGTGTAGAAATTACATGAGAAATTGTACCTAGCACATGATAGACCTAGATTATAAATCATAACTAGACCAAGCAAATGTTATCAGTCATGAAATGATTAGGTTTTAGAGTTCGAGCAATTATAAAAGTAAGTACTAACATATCATACCGGATATCTCAGCTATATTGATAATTGAATATATACCGCGAAAGTGTAAAATACAATATTTTTTAACGTATGATGTGAAATTACGCACATTATAAACTCAAAACCCTAATCACGCATGTTGAAAAACCATAATCATGCATGTTGAAAAATCATAACCCATTATTATGATTTTTCAACATGCGTGATTAGAGTTTGAGTTTCGAGAGTGGTACCAAATCGAGACAAACTCTGAATACTAGATATGACCTCATAATAATAACGTGCGTAATTTCATATTGTACGTTAATCTTCCCCTTCAAAATTTATTTTTACACCTATCATTATTATTCAAATACAATATTAAAAATTAAATTTACATATGTGTAAGTTTGACATTTACACATGTGTAAATTTGTTGTATTTTCACATGTGTAAAAACAAATAATTATTAAGAGTGATTTTGAAAGGAAAGATTAATTATTTAAAAAATATATTCTTTTTTTTAATGTTGTAATTTAATTCTAATGAGGTTTGTATTTAAAAAATATGATTTTGATTGGTTTTTTTCATTCGTTCTTACGGTTCTCGCAATAACCATCCATATA
The DNA here is from genome assembly GCA_030545235.1 of Helianthus tuberosus. Classification (NCBI taxonomy): domain Eukaryota; kingdom Viridiplantae; phylum Streptophyta; class Magnoliopsida; order Asterales; family Asteraceae; genus Helianthus; species Helianthus tuberosus. Next base: position 89,882,367 of record CM060404.1, read on the forward strand.
TATATATATACATGGCCGCCCTGCGGGTGGGCGGGGAGGACCACCGGTTAGGGCCCGATATTTCGAGAGGCACGTTTTTTATGAAAAAAAACCCGACATGTACATGTAAAATATTTTTTTAATCAGGTACATCCATACAAAGACCAACATAGGCCCTCTTACAAAACTATTCTTTTGGTTTAGATTAGTTATTAACCCCTTTGACATTAGGTTTAGACCTTTAGTGAGCCAAAATACCCAATTTCGTTAAGGCCAAAGGGCACATTTTTTCAAGCTCGAACAGGGTACACGAATTCTCGGGGCCGGCCCTGTATATATATATATATATATATAGTGAGGAGTTCATGCGAGAACTGCGAGAACCAATGTGAACACAACCTAAAATAGCTAAAAAACCTAAAAAAAAACCTAACCCCCCCCCCCCCCCAAAACCTAAACCCCCCCCCTCCCCCACCCCCCCAAAAACCTAACCCCCCTCCCCCCCCCCCCCCCCCAAGCTAAAATGCTAAAAACTAAACCCCCAAAAAACCTAAAAAAAATCTTAAAAAATAAAAAAAAAATCTAAAATATTTTTTTTTAATATTTTTTATGCTCAAATCGCTACTATTTGTTATTATCATTTCAAACCTCATCATGTTTATAATTTGTAACCAAAAAAAATTGTTTTTTTTTTTTTGCTTCGAAAAGTAGCGATTTTTATATAAAAAATATTAAAAAAAAATTTGTGTGATTTTTAGCTATTTTTAGACATTTTTTGTTGTGTTCACATTGGTTCTCGCGGTTCTCGCATGATCTTCTCCCTATATATATATATATAATACTAATAAAAAGATCCCCTTAATGCCACATGGCATTTTTTTATAATAAAAGATTTCACTAAAAAGCCATGTGTCAGTTTATCATTTACCTTAATCATAATAAATAATAAGTAAATTAATATAAAGACTATTAAATGATTGAATTTAACACATATATATATATATTAAATGAATTTTATATTCATAATTATATGTCTTCAATATTCTTAATATTAATTATCTATTTACCTATACTTTAAAACATACTTATCAAAAGAAGATGAGATAACCAAAAATATATACATCCATCCATCCATCACTATTTATTGTAACCAAAAATTTCAAACCTCATCATGTTTATAATTTGTTATTATCATTTTCACAAATGTTAAACATGTATACAAACAATATATATATATATATATATATAGAAAAAGTGTAACGTACAATAGGGCTTATCGTATACTGGTACGCGATTGTGAAATTGCATGTTATAAAAAAGCATGCTGGAAATCGCATGTTGGTATTTTTGATGAAATCGCATGTTGGTTTTTTTGTACCAATTTCCCATGTTGGTATATAAAGCAATTTCGCATGTTGGTTTTTCAGCACAAATCGCATGTTCAGGAGTGAATTTGCACCAGATCGTACAGTTGGGATGATCATGTACATTTTGTACGATAAGAGCCATTGTACGTTAATCTGTCTATATATAATATTAGATAATGAACTAATTCCATTCCATCTTCTACATTGATAACACTTTTTAAAATAACAAAATATTAATTTGAAATACAATATACTAATCCTTTTGTATTCAAAAACAAAATTCTTACTTCGTAAATGCGTCATTTAAAATGAGTAATGTTATATTTTTTTTCTTTGATTTTGTATGTATAGTTCATATTAGGGTTATATGTATTCATATCAAAATTTATATTTTATTATGTGTAATGCAAGAAATAATATGAAATATAAAAAAATTCAAAATTTATAATTTTTATGTATTTCAAACGCAACCAACCTCAACAATAAGATATTTATTTTTAAAATCCCATTCAAGTTTGTATAAACTGAAACACGTATTTTTTTTTTCCAAAGAACTCGATCAACTCCATAATTATCTTAAAGTCTTTCATTTTCTAAATTTCTATCATTAAACCTATGTAACACATGGGTCTATTACCTAGTATATATATACATGTATTTATATATTTGAAAGTGATGAAAGTGTATGTGGTGGCTATGAATTCCAAATTAGCTGTCAATTATAATGATAGAAATTAACTAACTAATTAGCATCATCAGGGCTACTGAATTATTCAACTAATTAATTAGCATTAGGGACACTGAATGATTCAAGTGATTAGTAAGTATAGTATAGGGGATACTGAATTATTCAACTTTTGATGCATTTGAAAGACGAGTTAATTGTGATAAGAAATTAGCATGTAAGAGTCAAAGTTCATGTGCCTACATGTGTGCACTTTGTCTAACACATGTGGCCCACCCGATGCTTGCCTATTTGCCATTTCGTTTTTCTTAATCTATATCGAGTTTTCAACATTATATATATCTTTCGTTTGAAAAAAAATATATATATATATATATTTATATCTTCAATATTTCAAGTCATTGATTTCTTATCACACTATACCTATATACAACTTGAAAAAAAAAAAACGGAATTAATCAGTTATTTCAAGTCATTGATTTCTTATCACATATTTTTCTCTCTCTAGTTGTCACTCCCTTTTGTTGACTGTGTTGAAAAGAAAATTGAACTTAAGTTGAATCAAACAAGTCAAACCGATAATGAGTTGTACGTTTCCTTTTTTTGCATGCTTATAGGATTGTTGTTTTTGTTTTTATGTTCACTTTTTTGTTGAAAAATTACCTTCATTAACTTTTGTAGATCGTTTTTAGTTTTATCACTTAGTAGAGACTTATCCTTCGAGGAGAGATTTCATGTTCAAACATAGATATATAAAAATACAAATGCCAGAGAACTAGAAACAAAAAGTGAAAATCCTCTATTACTTTTAGTTCTTCTGCTTTTAATAAGTATGAGTTGTTCCTAATTTAGGGTGAACGGGGTGAGTGCGGTGAGTGTTTACCGCATAGGGGAAGAAGAGGCAAAGGAGAAAGAGAGTTGAATAATGATGGAGCCCACTCTTTTTAACCAATCACAATTTTTTTTTGTTTTTTATATTTAAAAAAAAAATAGTTTACCCCACCTCAAGAGAGGTGACCAGCCCTTACGTTGTAGTGCAAGAGTGAACTTAGAAAGAGGAATTGACATGGCAAGGTGTGATTTGGTGGATGGGAAGTTTACATCTCCTCAAGAGGTGACCACCTCTTTCACCCTTAGTGATAGCTTCCTCTTCATGAGAAGATGATCGATTATTCTCCCCCTTTTCTATCATCAAATATAGGAGGCAAAGTGGAGGGAGTATTGCCTTGCGTTGACGTGGACTTTTATAGGTTAAGTCAACTACGCTAACAACAGCAATTAGACGATCAAGGATTTTTTTTCAGGAAGTTGTTCAATGAGAAGAGGGTAAATAGGCCTCTCGTTCGCGGTCAAGGTTTAAATAGTATTTCGGTGGATGACGCTCAGGACTTGATTCGTCAGTTTTCGGATTCTGAAATAAAAGAGGATGCTTTTGAATGCGGGTCTGATAGGGCTCCGGGGCCGGATGGAGTGAATTTTAGATTCATTAAGAAGTTTTGGTTTCTTTTTGAACAAGATTCCAGGGAGATCATGAATAGCTTTCATGAGTTCGGGAGAATCAACCAAGGGAGTGGGTCGTCTTTTATCACTCTGATCCCTAAAGTTAAGGACCCTACGAACCTCAAAAATTACAGGCCAATTAATCTTATTGGGGTTATCAGCAAGGCTATTTCTAAAATCACTGCCAACAGATTAAAAAAGGTTATTGGTAAGGTCATATCTCCCTCTCAGTCGGCGTTTGTTAAAGATAAGTACATTTTAGACAACCCGTTTATGCTCAACGAGGTTATGGCTTGGCTTAAGCAGCGCAAGAAGAAAGCTTTTCTTTTCAAAATCGATTTTGAGAAGGCCTATGATAACGTTAATTGAAAGTTCCTTATTGACATCTTGGGTCAGATGGGGTTCCCGGATAGATGGCGGTTATGGATGGAGGGGATTCTTTGGTCGGCTAGATCAGCGGTGTTGGTTAACGGCTCTCCCACTTTCGAATTCAAATGTCAAAAAGGGTTGAGACAAGGAAATCCTATTTCTCCTTTTCTCTTCCTGATTGTCATGGAGATTCTTTCGTGCCTTATTTCCAACGCTAGCAACTATGGGATTTTTAAAGGGATTAAAACCCCTAATGGAGGCCCGGTGGTCTCGCACTTTCTTTATGCTGATGATGCGCTTATTCTGGGGGAGTGGAGCAAGGAGAACATTCAAACGGTTGCTAGAATTTTAAGGATTTTTCATATCTATTCGGGATTAAAAATTAATTTCCATAAGTCGAACTTGTTCGGGCTCGGGGTAAATGAAGAAGAAACGGAAGAAATGGCTTCTATCTTGGGGTGCATGACAGGTACGTTCCCTTTCAAATATCTGGGTATCTCGGTTGGAGCTAACATGAACCGGATAAACAACTGGTATCCGGTTGTGGATACTATTCAAAAGAGGCTCTCTTCTTGGAAGGCTTCATCTCTCTCTATTGGAGGTAGAGTCACTTTAATTAAAGCGGTTCTGGAGAGTTTGCCTATATACTACATGTCTTTGTTTAAGGTTCCTGTTAAAATGGTGGAGAAACTTGAATCGTTGATGAAAAGATTTCTATGGGCTGGTAATGACAATGTAAAGAAGATGCATTGGGTATCTTGGGACCGGGTGGCGTTACCGAAAAAGCTTGGGGGGTTGGGTTTATGTAAACTTAAGCATATTAATTTTTCTCTTTTGGCAAAATGGATATGGAGGTTCAAAGTCGAAGGATTTAGTCTTTGGAAATCTGTTGTTGAGGCTATTCACGGACCGGGTAAGAAGTGGGCGATATTGCCGCTAAACACCGCTATTTTTGGTGTTTGGAGGAATATAGTGAAGCTGGAAGAGGTAACTATCTTCAAAGGGAGCAGATTTTCGTCTTATATTAAAAGTACACCGGGGAATGGGAAGCATACTCGTTTTTGGTCGGATTGCTGGATTGGAGACAGACCTTTAATGTTTTTATGGCCAAATTTATATGAAAAAGACAACAATAAAAATTGTTTCATTGCGGATCGGCTGAAGATGGTAGAGCAGCGCTTGGAGTTCGATTGGAGCTGGTCTGTTCAACTGTCTTCCGATAGGGACCTGTCAGAGCTCGCCGAGATGGTAAATCTTTTTAGGGAAGTTCGTGTAGTCGGCCGCCCTGACAAATGGAAGTGGTTAGGGAATCAGGAGGCAACATTCTCCGCGGCTGCAGTTAGAAAAACTCTTATTGAAGACATCGCCCCCAGTTTCAGAGACATTTCGGAGTGGATATCTTGGGTGCCGTCGAAGTGCGGTATCTTTTTTTGGAGAGCTCTTCAAAATAAAATCCCGACTAGGATGGCTCTGGCTCATCGCAACATTCCAGTCGCTATTTCTAGCTGTTGTTTTTGTGGTGATTATGATGAGAGTACGGATCACATATTTACGGGTTGCTCGGTGGCAATTAGAGTGTGGCAGTCTTTTAGCGAATGGGTGAGGCTCCCCCCTTTGTTTGCGTTTGAGTTCAAAGATGTTTCTAAATTTCATTTGTCCTGCAATCATAATAAGGAGGAGAGGAAGGTGGTTAAAGGCTTGGTTATGATTGGGTGTTGGTGCATATGGAAGGCAAGGAACGAAAAAAAAAAATTCTAATGGGAGAGGTAGGTACGAAGACATTGTGGGAGATTTAAAGTCGTTCGGATTTCTTTGGTTGAGGAATAGATCGAAACATAAAGAGATTATTTGGGTAGAGTGGTGTAAATTGCCTTTGTATATGTTGTAGTTTTTTTGTGGTGAGTCGGCCTGTTGGTTCGGTCTCTGTGTTTTAATAAAAGTTACATTTAAAAAAAAATGTAATGACTCAAGACACAATTGTTCTATGAAATAGCTATAAAAGGTTCTAAAATTTCTTAAACAGTGTTAATAAAAGCATATACGGCGGACATAATGTTAAGGCTACACGGTATGGTGCCGGATGAAGACGGTGACGGGATGAAGACGGGAGGGGGCGGCGTGGGAGGACGGGCGTCGCCGAGGGGGGCCCCACCTGTTTGCTCCGTCGCAAACGGCACAAATCGGACGATTCGGACGGGACGGAGGGGGGGCGGCGTGGGAGGACGGTGGGGACGTGGCGTCGCCGGGCTGAGGACGGGTGGGCGACGGTCCCATACCGTGTAGCCTAGGTGAGGTACTAATTAAGGTGGGGAAGAACGATATTTCAAACGATATATTACGACCTTGTGCATTTTTATTTACTTATTTGTTTTTTCTATCAATAGTCTTCAAAAAAAGTTTCAATTTACGACTAATGTAATTAGTGTAGGCTTGTTTTAACACGATGAAAATTCATGAACGCAAGAGTTAATTTGTTACTTTTGTTTATTGTGCTTGACTATTTAACCATGATGGAATCGTCACATGAAAACACAGACAAAGTATTTTAAAGAACGTATTTTATGTCCCGGTAATGTCAACATAATGCTCATCACCGACAACTCTTAGCACTATGCTTTTCTTTGATGTGATAAAACAAGCAACATATACAAAAAAAAAAAATCTATCAACCTTGGAACAGGAAACTCATGTCTTAGATGATACAAACAAAAGTACATTCATTAATCTAGGTGCTAGATTGTCCCATTATCTGTTTGTTAGGTTCCATTTATATTCCTTCATCAATGTTCATTTTTGTTAGATTTGTCAAGTAAGAATATACGTATATAACTTTACAAACTTTATTCTTGAATTATATATTTGGATATTCTTTGTAGAAACTTGTTGTGTTGTGATATTTGGATAATAACTTTGACATTATGGATGTATTTTATGGTTGAACCTACAAAGTAATATTATATGTTTATTTGTTCATTTATATGTTTTCCCGTTTGTTTTGAAGTCGTTAGTATAATATTATGGTTGACCTTACAAATTAATATTATATGTTTATTTGTTTTTTTTTTTTTATCATTTATATGTTTTCCCGTTTGTTTTAAAGTTGTTAGTATAACAAACAAAAATGAAAACGAGTAAACTTATTGGCTTTTTTTCATTTGTATGTTTTCCCGTTTGTTTTAAAGTTGTTAGTATAACAAACAAAAATGAAAACGAGTAAACTTATTGTTTTAATGGCCTTACAAGAACAAAAAATAATATGTTACGCACTTAATGCTCATTTGTTAATGTTTATTTGTTCGATTATAAAGAGATAGAGGCTTGTGTAATAGTGGTGATCTCAATAGAATGGATACCATACTAGGCCTCCTATATGTGTATATACGAAGCAAACATTGAACATAAGAATAACTAACTAAACTATACAACATAAACATAACATACTACAAGGCTAAAATTGACAACATAAACATAACATACTACTACAAAGTATCTATGCTCTAAGATATGCAAAACATCATCAGAAAAGGTAGCCTCAACTCCCGGAAGATAAGATAAAATGCCCAAGTTGTTGAGCGCAATCCGTGTTGGGTTTGAAAAAGGATAGCTGAATGTTATCAACAACACAACCAAAAGTGTAAATGTTGAAGATTCCGATTATGTAAGTTGAGACTCAGAGCTAGTAAGTCTTGAAGACCTTTTGATGAAAGGAGCTGGAAGCCCCAACAACATAATATCAAGAGACATTAATTGTCAGCCACTTTGATTGTTTGGGTGAATTAGCATGTGAAATTCAAGTGGTATGCAATGGTGGGGGGGTTGGAACTTTTGAGACCATTGTATATCGCACCTTGATAGATGACGGGCTGAAAGTGTCAAGATTGGAAGAAACTAACAAACAAGAAAATTATCTGTTAAATATATTTTGTCTAAAACAAAATATATTTCTTTAACCCCCAACGTCACATTCTTTCAAAACTCGAATATACATCTTGATCCCTCGATCGAATAAACCGTATATCGTGTCAAACCTGTGCCCGATCTTCTCTAACTCATCGACTTCGTAACGCTCGTCTTTGACTCGGACATTTGAACAATCATGGGCGACACTCATGTCTTCTTTTGAGTGTCCCAGATCTAGTCTTCAATCGTAGATCCACCTGCGACACTAAGATGTCATCGGGATAACCCGAACACTATACAGTGATCAAATACCTGGCGACATTGAGAGTGTCGCTAGTGACTGTTGCCTGATCAACTAAGTCTTGGTTTGCAGTCTTCGAATCTTGACACTTTCAGCCCCTCGTATATCAAGTTGTGGTAAACAATGGCCTCAAAAGTTCCAACAATCCGTGAGTGTAAGCGCTCAATCAAATCCATAACAATACCTGATGAACTTCAAGTAATAACGATTTTGTCCTCATATATCAAGACATAGTAGAAAATCGAGTCTCGGCTATAAACAAATAGAGAGGCGTCATAAAAACATTGAGAAAGTCCAGAACTAATAATTGTAGAAGACAAAATGAAAAACCAACTTCCAGGTGCATGCTTGATGCTATAAAGAGCCTTTTGCCATTAGGGATGGCCAAAAAACCTAAACCCATTGGGTATACCTGAAACCAGAAACATTCGGGACAAATATACCCGAAGCTCGACGGGCTTGGGACCAGGTAAGGGATTAATTTTATAAATATTCGCAAGAGGACGGGTATGGGATTAGGTGATAGTGTAATACCCAGCCCAATTACCCGAAGCCGCATACCAGTTTGCCCAAACATATAGACGATTTTTTTTATTCTCTTAACCCTTGTCTCTTTACTAGTAGGTTCGTTATGTAAAAAGTATTTTTTTTTTTAAATATGTTTTTGATAATATTATTTATATTTTTTATGTTACGAGAATATATATAAAGTTATATAAAAATTATAATGATATTATGTATTTGATCATTATATTATATTATATTATATTATATTATATTATATTATATTATATTATATTATATTTTCTTTTGTAATAGTTATAATATAATTAAAAATATGCTTGGTTGGTCCCTGTGGTTTTCAAAAATTGCAGACTTGGTCCCAGTGGTTTACTAATTACACGCGTGGTCCCAAAACTTGTCAAAAATGCACTCGGTTGGTCCCCAGCCCTAACATCAGTTAAATTTCTCAGTTAAGTCCATGTTAAATGACCAAAATACCCTTGCTTATTAACTCTCTTTATAATTTTTGTTTAGTTTTACTTCCCCATCATCATCTTCATCTTCATCAGTTGGACCAAGTCATCTTCATCACTATCATCTTCATCACCGTCCTTTCCTTGTTACCAACCTCCGGTTTATAAACAGTTTCGAGATCCGCTCCTACACTAATCTCCATCAACAACCCCTCAATTTTAACGCCCCACACCGAAATCACCAATTTATATATCTATCTATCCCATCTCACACAGCTTAAACCCACTTTCAGATCTGCAGGCCACAACAAAATCAACCGACAGCCATAAACATTTTCTCAGAAAAACAACCGTAACTAACACAAAACAAAAGTATCGCAAAAGAAGTAGGTACCTGTCATGGATGAGATCGAAACGGTGAAGATCAGATGATATGCAGCCTCAATTTGGATGATTCAACCAGAGAATTCGATACGCCTAAAAACCAGACCTCTGATTCGAAGAGAGAGAGAGAGAGAAACCTGTGTTGGTGGTTCTTGTTTGAGAAGAGAGAGAGAGAGAGAGACCTGTGGTGGTGGTGCTTGTTTCAGAGGTTGAGGTTGAATGTTTCAGAGGTTGACTTCGGCCATAACTCCAGCCACCACATCCGCTAATGATTCAGAGGTTGACTCCGGCCATAACGTCTTCAGAGAGAGAGACCTGTGGTGGTGGTGCTTGTCTCTGATAGATTTATCAAGCATTCGCTGTTAACTCCGGCCATAACTCCGGCCACCACATCCGCTACTATGGTGGTGGGGCTTGTTTGAGAAGAGAGAGAGGGACCTTAGTGGTGGTAGGTGATCTGTGGTGGTGGTGGTGGTGGTGGTAGGTACATAGAAAGATATATATTGGTGACAGTGAAATGGGGATTGAGGAAGAAGAAGTGGGGTGCATCTCTTTTTGGGTTTTTTTAATTATTTAATTGTTTAAGGGTAATATAGTCATTTCACACATTGTTAACTGATATATTTAACTGATGTTAGGGCTGGGGACCAACCGAGTGCATTTTTGACAACTTTTGGGACCAAGCGTGTAATTAGTAAACCATTAGGACCAAGTCTGAAATTTTTTAAAACCACAGGGACCAACCAAGCATTTAACTCTAATTGTAAATAAAGAAATGTACATGGAAATCTCAACGTGTACTTGTTTAACAAACTAACAGAGTAAAGAGAAAACCCGATGCCCGGGGAAATGTCTAATACCCGACGGGTGATTACCCGATGGATTTTGGGCCAGGTAAGTTACTAGGATTACCAATACCCGACATGACCTAGGCCCATTGTCATCCCTATTTGCCATAAACACAATTGGCGTGGTCGGTTAAGTCAACAAAGCCTAGATGTCGCCACGTGTATGCAGTCTAGGATATGTAACTATGAAGAAAGACATTGTTGACATCAACATGTCGTAGATCCCATATGAGAAAAAACAAAAGATTATATTGCGGCTGTAAACGAATTGGAGGAATAAGAACTGGGCATGTGCTTGTTTGTTCGTTCACTTTTTTTAAACAGACGATAGAATAAGAGCAATTAAATGAATGACGTTTTTTTTTGTTCATGTTTGTTAATAATATATGTAAACATTTCACGAACATAACTAAGCGAACACCAATTAAAAGTAAACTTCAACATCAACTAAAATGAACGAAAGTGACATGTGTTTCTTCATTTAATTAAATGGATAAAAGTTGTTCATGTTTGTTTGTTGTATTAAACAAATTGATATACGAACTTCTATGAATGGTTCACGAACAGTTCAAGTACTGAACGTTAGGTTCATTATATACACTAGGTCGAATAGTAGTAGGTTTAACCACAAGGCTAAACGTCTCAGGGTAATCAATCACCGTCATCTGATAAAAGCCCTTAGCAACAAATCAGACTTTGTATCAACTAACAATTCCATGAGGATCACGATTAATCATGTATACCCACTTACAACTGAAGCGGTTAATCTTGGAATTGGGAGATAAAGATAAAAAAAAAAGGATTATAGATAATTCTTGGTGAATTATTTTAGAGATAATTGCTAGTTTGAATTAGATAGGGTTATCTAGTTGGTTAGTTTATTTAATTAAATAGAGTTTGAGTCAGGTTAGGACTAGAACAAGTTTAGTATAAATAGATGGTTAGGGTTATTGTAATTGTATGCTTTCATTAATAAATAATAAAAGAGTCAAAGAGTTTGTTCAAATCGTGTTTCATTTAAGGGCCTGATTTCCAACAACAACCAATAATGTTGGCGTAAGTGGGAGCGGAAGTGCGGAACCAATACCTAAGTCCGGTTAGGATGCAAAGCAACAACCTCCACTAGTTTGTTTACATCCGACATATCAGACCCAAATGGGGTCAGGTGAGCAATTTATATTATAACCACTTATATTGGCCATTTGGTTAGATCTGCCTACATGCTAATAGTTTCAGTTGATGTTAGGACATGATACGTTGTTTATTTAGGTAACTTTGAACTAGTTACTGAAAAGTTGTATAAATAAATAAATAAATAAAAAGATGAAACTTGAAAGAACAAAAAACCAACAATTTGTTAATTTGCATCTCATTGTTGTTTTCCATGAAGCAATGAGATGGTGAGTTGGGCCGAAAGTTTGTCTTGGTGCCGACAAGAAGATGCCCTTTTAAGGATATTTGGGATTGATAATTAAACCTGTTTGGTTATTACATAGCAAGCAATAAACAACTCTTACAAACTGTCCCTCCCTATGGACACCTCTTTGCTTCTTCTTCTTCTGTTCTTCTTCGGTCCATATCCCTCTGAAAACCCTTGTTTTCAGCTGCGGTTCGATAGATCCATCTTCCAGTTGGCGCACCGACTGATATGTTTTCTCTATGTGTATACATATAATCCCTGATTAAATCCTAATCTCTTCTATTCTTCTAATTGCCTCTCTAATGTCTATCCGGTCATCCGGATCGCTCTGGGTACATTCTGCGCCGATCTGCAATAACCTTTGCATTTCGCCTAATGAAGTCGTGTGCCCCGTGATCTCTGGATCCAACAACTCCACCTCTCTTTGCTCCGATATAGCAGATTTTACCCACTCTACCACATCTGTCCCACCTTGGCCTTTGTTATGGTACTGAGATGGAAATTTGCCCGTTAGAATTTCTAGAATTATGATTCCTAGACTATACACGTCACATTTGTGTGAAATTGAATGATTATGTACTGCTTCGGGGGCTTTGTACCCCGTTAACACGTTTGCTGCGTGACTTGCATCGATAATATTGATTAGACCGTAATCTACTACTAGTGGGTCGTTATTAGGCCCAAGAAGTACATTGCTCGATTTCAAATTTCCGTGAGGTAACGCTAGCATGGATAGTTCTCTGTGGATGTAACCCATTCCCAGCGCCACACCTTTGATGATTTTTAATCGAGCCGCCCAATTAAGCTCCGCATGACTCTCCCCTCGATCACCTAAAAGATTTGCATTATTATCGTTAATTAGTAAAAGATGTAGTCTCTAAGTTAACATAAATTAGTAAGTTTACCATGCAACAAATAAAGTAAACTGCCTTTAGGAATGTACTCGTAGATGGCGAGTTTCTCTTTCTTCTGAAAATGACACGCGAGTGGTGCCAACACATTCGGGTGCTCGAGTCTTCCAAGTCGACTCATCTCGACTTGGAATCCGTCTTTACTCATCTTATTCATCACTTTCAACCTTTTAACCACTAAAACCAAATCGTTTGACAACTTAGCTTTATACGAAGACCCTAACGATCCATTCCCAAGAACCTCTGCACCGGCTTTCATCAAATCCGACAACCCAAATGCAACGGTGCCTTTGTTCAACAACATAAGATCACCCTTGGTCTTTTTAGGAGATGATATGTTTTCTTGGGTTAAGTAGTCATCTTCCTTTAGGCTAACACTAGATATATCCAAATCAAACGAACCGTCACTGCTTCGCTTCTCTAAGCACATCTGATCAGCTTCTTCTTTCTTCCTCTTTTGCACCAACACGTAGATTGCAATTAACATTGCCGCAAGAATGAAAGCAGAGAGAGCCATGAGCATGTAAGCTATCTTTAAAGACTCGGGAGGCGGGGGCTTCGATGGTGGTTTAGGTCCTTTAGGAGACTGCTTCACGTTGACACATAGCTTACGAAGTTTTGGGCCACAAAGCCCGGGATTCCCATCAAATAAGGCCACATCAAATCTTGATAAACTAGAAGGAATGTCCCCTGTTAGATCATTATTTGAAAGGTCAAGTGACTTCAAAGTTGGCTGTCCAATTAATGGAATTAGACCCGAAAACTTGTTATCATTGAGATGCAATTCCAATAGACGAGGGAGCTGAGCCAAGGAAGAAGGAATCGGACCGGAGAAATTGTTGTTGTCAAACCATATTTTCTTTAAGGACACCATTTGGGTGAAGTAACCTGAAGGAATTTGACCAGAAAACTGGTTCATTGACAAGTAAATAGCTTTCAAAGCTCCAAGTTTATTGAATTCAGGGATTGGGCCAGAAAATGCATTGTTTACAATGTTAATGACCCTTAAGCCTTGCAATTGTGAAAGGGCGAAAATGTCTATTTCACCTGATAAATTGAGTGATTTTAAACGAAGGGTGGTAACCATCCCATTGCCACAGACAAGCCCGACCCATCTGATGGTTTCGTCGCAAGGTCTTGTTCCGGGCTTCCAGGAATCAAGAGAAATGGGGTTGTTTAAAGATTGTTTGATTCTAAGCAAAGCCTCAGTGTCGTTCATGGCGGATCTTGTCATGATTGGAATCATAATCAACAAGATACACAACGAAAAAGGAGGCCAGAGCTGACCAAGAAAGGCCATTTAATTTACATCCAAAAATGGAGAGTAAAAACACCAAAAAATGGGGAAAAAGAATCTCAATGGTGATCGTTTGGCTTTTTTCATAGCCGATGGTAACTATCATCTAAAATTGCGGTGTAGAATAAAAGAAGTCAATGTCTTTTTTTTTTTACTAAACCGTTATTATTATAAGATATATTAAGTCTTTTTTTTTTTTTTGTAAATTTCAATTTACAATTTTTTTTAATGGCAAACTACTTTATTCGTCACCCATTTTTGTACAAACAGATTGCAAACTAGCAAGACATTAGTTTCAATCTACCATATTATGTTGGCAGTAATTCCCGACTCATCACAAGTCGGTGATGGGAAAGGGTGACAAAGGAGTTCAAGTCACAAGTCGGTGAGCTTGAGGGACCAAATTTGACAAGTAGGTTAAACCGGTTAAGTTTCCTAATTACCTTATATTTAATATGGTAATGTCTTGGCCACCAAGTTAAGGTTAGCATATATAAACCAAGTTAGGATTAGACATTATTAGGAGAAAATAAACCAAGTTATGGTTTATGAGCTATTGTAATCAAGTTTTTTTTTAGTTATATTCTCTTGGTTATAATAAAAGTTCTTGGAGAGTTATTCCACTCGCATTTGTGTTCTTCGTTTGATTATCGACTGGAACTTGAGATTACACCCATACTCTTTCGCCTCGCCTAAACTTATAACATTACATAACCGGGAAACTAAACGACACCCAGTTTTCCCATTCCAAAGTCACACCTTTTGCTCTGTGTTTGATCCAAAAAAAAAAAACATCGCCCACGACAATACGTCTCCCGGAAAATAGGAGTTCGTTTCTCGCCTTCTAAATCACCCAACACGAGACCAAAACTATTGCTTGAATTACCCTTCTTTTGAACTTGGAAACCTGCAGCTTTCTTGAGACTTGCATCAGATCTTTTACTGTTGATGGCGGAAATGTTGCACCATTATTACTATATTACGCTCATTATTATAAGAATATGTTATATTAATTGGAAATAAATATATCCATTTCATTAACTTACTAACATTGATAACTTAGAGAAGCGAAACCAGTCATTTAAATACAACTGTCCACAACGTCAACAAATGTAACTATAATTATATATTATTAAGAAAGTGTTGAGTCTAGCATTGGTGTATTAGGGCTTTTGCTTCACGCTAGTTTTCGCTAGTATTGATGGCATGAGCAGTGGTATTTTCCGTTATTATAGACTAGAAGGATATGTATGGATGAAATGTTAAATTGGACGAAATGTTAAGGCACATGAAATATTGATGTAGCGAAAATATTGCGTAGGGAACGAAATGCTGCCCAAGTGAAAAAGCCACATTTTGCGCGAGAGTATTTTGAGCGAAAAACCACATTTCGCTAAGTTATGTTGACTATGTATGTTATGCGAAAAGTTGACCCCATTCACATGTGAAGCTTGTAAAGTTGGATAGGAGTCATAGGACTGTCTTAGCGTTCTACGAGGGTCAAGAGTGGTAGAACAGTAGAGTCTTACATGTGATTGACGGGCTATATACATGTAGCTAGCGAATCTATACATATCATGTATATATATACTTGTGACATTTGACAACGACAACTGGCAATGCATGAAGAATGGTGGGGGAAGGAGACAAAATGATGGTGATGTATTGAATAGTGGGATGATTAAGAGAGAAAAATCAAAAAAAAAGAGAGAAAAATCAAGAAAAGTAATATTCTTTAAAATAATATCTAGCTAAGGGGGTCTATTCATACAAGAATCTCTCTGTTTCGATTACGACCTAATACTCGTATCATCTTATCACTTAACTCCCCGCGAGGAAATGTGGAATCCAAACTTCTATCAACGATTGATAACTAAAAACTGTGATGTTACTATGTAACTATGGGTTTATGACTATAAAGTTATGACAAAAGATCAAATACAAATGACTTTATCATACAAAATGTACGAACTGAAGGATTTTTTGAAAAAGAGTGGTGGCATTCTTGTAATTTCCTCAAATTGTAATATATTCCTTCATGCTACGTCCTTTCTTGCCGGTCAATGACCCTGATTGGTAAATCAAGCTTTGCAAATCCTAAATATAAATCGATCAATTGCGCTAAACGTGTTTTGAACACTCCTTTGATTATGATTTCTCTTGCTTCTCAGATCGATCAATTGAATTTCCTTAAATATTGCAAATTTTAATCAGATGAATTGAAGCTTTTGAATGATGAATTGAAGCATGCAAATCATATTCGATTGTTAAATTGAGCCTTGTGAATTGTTTCTTACTGTCAATTTGTAGTTACATAATGATTTTGAACCAGTGTGATTTTGATGTAGAAGAAACAGATAGAATAATTACTCTAGTAGAGTAATTATGTTTTGTAATTAGAGTAATTGTTCTATTATCAGAGAAATTATGCTATAATACCTATACTAGAGTGATTATTCTATAAGTAGAGTAATTATACATAGTGCATCAAACACTAGTCATTCAAAATTACTCTATAGGTTCATCAAACAACATAAAATTCAATTACTCTATGTTGGGATTGAACCCTACCAGAGGAACAGATAATGAAAGCCAAAACCGGTTCACAATAGTAGATTCACAATAAACAGATGTTTACATTAAGCTTTCTCCTTGACAGTGGTTATCTAACAGCTGATATACTTTAAGTACTGCTCAGAAGAACAACTGATGAACCAAACACTGATGAAACGCTAAAGACTGCTAAAGACAAACACTGACGCTCTATCTACTGTTGTCTCTTAAGTACTACTGTAGACACAAGCACTGCCCATTCAAGGACTGATCACCTTTGAAGAAAGCACTAATGCTCAACATCAGTGCTTAGGCTACAACAGTGGAAAGTGAATCAGTAGTTTACCCATGTTTTATTCTCAATCAGTTGTTAGACATCAGTAATTTGTATAGAACAGTGTTTACAGGTTGTTAGATGTCACTTTCATGGTGACGTCAGCTGAGATACATCAGTGGTTTGGTTTGTCTATAAATGGAACAGTACTCTGTACTGTTACATTTGATCGTTTTGAGTGAGTTCTTCCCCTCAATTCAATCCTTTCATCTTGTGCAACCAACCGCTGGAGTATCAGGCTGAGGGGGAGTTTAGTTTGTAAGCATGCTTGTAATCTTTTGAATTGCTTTGTAATCTTTTGACTGATGAAAAGCATTTGTTTATCTAAACTATTTTCTTCCTTGATTGTGTTTACAAAGTTTGTGATCATTTCCGCTGCACTTAAACTCTATTCATCTCTATTTGATTTGTTCAAATTATACAAACAAGCACAATCATGAGAGCCTCAGATCCTAACAATTGGTATCAGAGCATGGACAGTCAATTTCGATTTAACAGTCAAATTGACATAACAGTTCGGCTCAAAATTCATTGATACTAAGGTTGGTTGTATTCAGTTGAAAAACAGAGTGACGGGTGATAACGCTTAAAGTTGTTATTCAAATACTCTGTAAAACAACCAAGATGTCATATGACACACAAATCTCACACAACGAGTGATATCATGCACAAGTCACTCATAGTTTTCAGATCTGCAAACATGTCTGTTAAACTATGGAATTATTTCTTCTTTTCAAAATTGATTTCAACTGTTGATATGAAATTTGTGATGTTCTCATTCAATGCTAAAGTATGAACCTCAGATTAACAAAGACCTATGTTCATAAAACATTAGTGTTTTTGATAACCTATAAAGAGGGAAATTAAAACTTTAGTCATTCAGAGCTTATGTGTTGAAAACAGGTTGAGACCCTCAAAAGGACAAAATCAACTATGTTAAAATACATTCAGAAAATCAGGGATCAACATAGTCCATATCATATGTAGTGTGAGATTGGTTGAAAAACCTGTGCAAACATGACCAATTCTCTCAAAACATTACTGCAAAATGATATTGGATTAAGGTTTCTCTCAACAAAGACCTCCCAGTAAGTAATTCATTACTTATAAATGGGAAGGGTAAAAAGGGAAGAAGAAAATTCACAAAAACTCAAAAGCGTGTTTATCTCAAAACTTTTGAAGTCAAAAGAAAAGAGTATAAACATAAAACACTTAAGAGTCAAAGTTTGAGGTAATAATGATCATTAAGAAACTGTGTGCATTCATCTGTTCAGGATAAGGTTCAGGTAAAAATGGTAATTCCGGTGAATGAACTTAAAAGAGGACTAGACAAATTTTCAGAATCTTCACATGGTAACGAGATCTATAACAGGATTTTCAAAACTCATGTGTCCTTGTGTCCTCATGTTTGCAATCAACTGACAAGAAAATGGTACCAAACAGTGGTCAAAATGTATTCAAAATTTCCTACCACTGCTGTCAATCCACTGACCATTTTCATAAACTTGAGAATGATATGATTACGTCTTTTATTGAAAATTTACCAGATCCTTTTGATGCTGTTCTCAGAAAAGCCTTTAACCGTTTTTATTCAAAGGTTTTTCTCAAATAACCAGGATATATTATTCGTTTTTTTAAGAATAATATATTTTGAACTTTTGCTTGTTTTTTGTTGGCAATAGTTGCTGTTACCTGTCAAGATATAGTACCTTATTTTTGTTGGTATTATTGTCCTCATATATGGGTCAAAAGGAAATGGTACATACGTCAAGGTCATGTCATACTCAGGTTTGTTTTAAACACTAATCAAAGGTTGATTGCTAAACAGTGCTTAAACTACTGGGGCACTCATGTTCTAATTTGGATATTAAACGAAAATGAGTTGCCTTAGCAAAAAGTTCTTACCATCTGGGGTACTAAACCACTGTCAGAAATTCATAAAAAAAAAATTTAAATGTGAAAATGACATGTGGCAAAACCTTGAATGAAAATTTCTTTAAAAGTTGCTGACATAATGGGCTTTTAAATCGTTATCATTATCTCAACCCCAAACACTGTTTTGTTCAAACATCTGCTCTCTAACTACTGTCCACCGCTGAAAGTCAACCACTGTTCTTCCATCTTCATTGTAAGCATTGATATTCAAAATCTGCGTTACAACCACTGATATGCTATCCACTGATAGTAAAAATCACCCACTGTCCTCATTTTGACCGTTGTAACCACTGATACTTGCTTCATCAGTGGTTTCCAAAACAACTGTTCTCCATAATTCATCTCTTCGTCATCTGTTGACACGTGGTCAGTTTTTAGCCCTCAGATCATAATAACCGCTGCCACATCAGCGATCATTTTTTTTTCCCTTAATAAAACCCTGATCAAAACCCCAAACAGGGTTTTACACTGTCGAATTGAATTCCAAAAAATTCTCTTCTCAAAGCAGTTTCCAACCTTTCTTCCCAAATCACTCTCCGATCCTTCTTCATCAAAATGACAAAATCAAGATCAAAATCAAAGTCAAAATCATCATCTTCGTCCAAAGAGGTCGCTCAAACGGCTGCTGAACCCATTGAAATTCCGTACAAATCCCCGCATAATTATCTGGGTCTACTCACAAAACCCACCAACAACCACACATTCGATTCCATCATTGATACAATATCTGCATCAAAGTACAAAACTTTGCTTACCGCAGATGCTCCTATTTATCTGAAAACCCAGAGAGAGTTTTGGGAAAAGGCTACGCTTGAAAAACAAGATGATAAAGTCATTGCCATCAACTCCTCGATACAGGGTAAAGAGATTCAAATTACACCGCAATCAATCTCCGAAGTCTTTAAACTCGATGATCAGAAAGGTAAAACTTCCTTTGATAAAGCCGAGTTGAAAACTAATTTCGTAAAAAGGGGATATGCAGAACTGTCACGGCCCCCGACCCGGTTTAACCCGTTTCAGGAGCCGCGGGACAGAAAATCCCGTGGTATTTATTTAACAGCGGAAGTTTCTTCAGGATCTTTTAAAAACTGAAATATTTCCCAATTATTTTATTTCACAACTTGGGATAAAACCCGGTAATTTACATTCTTTAGATTTCATGAAGAAATCCTTTATTTTACAAAACATGTTTCCTTATTTTATACTGAGCCACTTCCTTAAGCTTGTAGTGCTTCACGGCACTTTTCCTGGATCACAACAGATCACCTGAAACATGTTTGAAAAAGGTTTTATCAGCGGGAAATACTGTGTGAATCATTCTTATTTGAATAAAACGACCTGTTTGTTATAATTTACAGTATTAAGAGCGATTACAATGTTTCTATCTTTTGAATTAACTGACCCAGTTGTCACTTGACCGGACTTGTGACTGTGGATATATCACTTGTTGGGTTCGTTCACCCACAAATGATAAATAATTAGTAGCTATGTGCACATCCCCCCACATACTGGCAGTAATTTCAGATTACATAGACTTAATCCCTGTAATTATAACCTTTGAAAATAAACATGCTTTTGTAAAGTAATTTGGTAAAAAAGAGAATGACTCACATTGCAGATTTAATCTGAGCAGAGCCTAGCCTACTGATTAGCCTTTTAACCTAAATTAATAATAAGCACACAATTCGGTTAGTAACTTAATACAGCATTTACGATAACTCACGAGATTAAAACCTTCACAACGAATGACAAAGTGCGATACTTAAACATCCATCGATTTAACGACGAATGACAAAGCATAAACCCTAATGTGGGCAGCACTTAAACATCCATTGGATAGTTTAATCGATCGGACATTGAATCGTAGCAGCGATCGAGTTATTACCCTGAATTGCGGCAGCACTTCGTGATCAGTGTGTTTTGTGGGACTGTTTATGCTATAACTCAACGTGCAATTCGAATTTGAATGTCGAACGAACACTCAATTGCATGAAACAGCTATTCTATTTATACTTGAAAATGGTTTCCCCCGCGTGTCGTGGAAGGTGTCACATTTCCTGTCGCGACTCGCCTGAGGTGTCAAGGTAGAGTAGGGTAGGCTTGTCACTGGTATAGGCCTGCTGAGTCGACGTTTCGTGAATTTTCATTTTTTGACAGCGTTTTCTGTAGATAACTATAACTAGGGTTTACCCCCCCCCCCCTTAGTTTTAGGGGCCCTAATCCTGATTCCAGATGTTCTGAAAATTTTAGGGTTTGTTCAGAATCACTTGGGTTTCTCAATTAGGGTTTCCTATTGGTCAATTTAATTAAATAAATATGACTTTTAATGAGAGTTGTTACATTCTCCTCACCTTAATAAAAAATCTCGTCCTCGAGATTTACTGGAATAAGCGAGGATACTTTCGCTTCATTTCCGATTCCAGCTCCCAAGTATATTCAGCTCCTCTCTTTGAATCCCATCTGACTTTGACTAAAATTAGTCGTTTGTGTTTGAGAAACTTGATCTTTCGATCCTCAATTTGAAGAGGTTTCTCAACAAATTTCAACTTTTCGTTTACCTCTATATCTCGAAGAGGTACTACCAGTGATTCATCTGATAAGCATTTCTTGAGATTGGATACATGAAATACATCATGTACTCCAGATAATTCTTCTGGTAGTTGTAAACGATAAGCAACTGCTCCTATACGTTGGATTACTGAAAATGGTCCTACGTACCTTGGACTTAGCTTTCCTTTCTTTCCGAATCTAACTACTCCTTTCCAAGGAGAAACTTTTAATAATACTTTGTCTCCCACTTGGAATTCAAGTGGTTTGAGCCGATTATCTGCATAACTCTTTTGACGATCACGAGCCATTTTCAGTCTTTCCTTGATTTGAGTAATCTTATCAGTAGTTTCTTGCACTATCTCAGGACCTGACAATTGACTTTCTCCTATTTCTGCCCAACAAACTGGAGTTCTACACTTTCTTCCATATAGTGCTTCAAATGGGGCGGTTTCAATACTTGAATGATAGCTATTGTTATAGGAGAATTCAATTAATGGTAAGTGATCATCCCAATTTCCACCAAAATCTATTACACATGCTCGGAGCATGTCTTCTAGAGTTTGGATCGTCCTTTCACTTTGTCCATCTGTTTGTGGATGATATGCAGTACTCAGATTGAGTCGAGTTCCCATAGCTTGCTGAAAGCTTTTCCAGAAATGAGAAGTAAAACGACTATCCCTGTCCGAAACAATGGAGAGTAGAACTCCATGTAAGGATACAACTTCATTTACATACAATTTTGCCAACCTTTCCATACTAAAGGTTTCTTTCATTGGTAGAAAGTGAGCTGATTTGGTTAATCGATCCACAATTACCCAAATCGCATCATTACCTTTTCTGGTTTTGGGTAACTTAGTAACAAAATCCATTGTTATAAGTTCCCATTTCCATACTGGCATTTCTAATTGTTGTAGTAACCCTGAAGGTTTCTGATGTTCTGCCTTAACTTGTGAACAAGTGAGACATTTAGAAACATATCGCGCTATATCCTTTTTCATTCCTATCCACCAGAAGTTCTTACTTAAATCTTGGTACATCTTATTGTTTCCTGGGTGCATAGTATACCTAGATCTATAGGCTTCTTCTAAAATCTTAGGTCTTAAGTCTCCTTGCTTAGGTACCCAAATTCTATTTTTGTGGAATCTCCAAATTCCATCTGCTCCTTGTTCTAATTCCTTTATTCGTCATTTCATTCCTTCAGCATCATCCTTGATTACTGTAGCTTGAACATTCTTCAATTGTTCCATTAAATCTATTTGTAGATTTAATCTGAGAGCACGAACCCGTCGTTGTTTCTCATAATACTTACGACTTAAAGCATCTGCAACTACATTTGCCTTTCCTTCGTGATACTGAATATCGCAGTCGTAGTCACTTAAAATTTCCATCCATCTCCTTTGCCTCATGTTTAACTCTTTTTGCCCAAATATATATCTTAAACTTTTATGATCTGTATAAACAGTAAATTTACTTCCATACAGATAATGTCTCCAAATTTTAAGGGCAAAAATTACGGCTCCTAATTCTAAATCATGAGTCGTATAGTTTTCTTCGTGCTTTTTCAATTGCCTTGAAGCATATGCAATCACCTTTTTGCGTTGCATAAGCACACATCCATATCCTAGTTTTGAAGCATCACAATATACTTCAAAATCTTCAGTTCCTTCTGGTAAGGCTAAGATTGGTGCATTTGTTAATTTCTGCTTTAATATTCTAAAGGCTTCTTCTTGCTTTGATCCCCATTCAAACTTAACTGCTTTACAGGTTAACTTAGTTAATGGTACGGCTATCTTGGAAAAATCCTTAATAAACCGTCTATAGTACCCAGCTAAACCTATAAAACTTCTAATTTCCATTGCTGTTTGTGGAACCTTCCAATTGGTAATTGCCTCTATCTTAGCAGGATCTACGTGAATACCTTCGTGATTCACCATGTGTCCTAGGAATTGCACTTCCTTTAACCAAAATTCACACTTCGAGAATTTGGCATAAAGCTTTTCTTTTCTTAACAAAGTTAAGAGTGCATGAAGGTGTTCACAATGCTCTGTCTGACTTTTGGAATAAATAAGTATATCATCTATAAAAACAATTACAAATTTATCCAAATATGGTTTACAGATCCTATTCATCATGTCCATAAATGCAGCAGGTGCATTTGTTAACCCAAAGGGCATGACTGTAAACTCATAATGACCATACCTAGTTCTGAAAGCAGTTTTAGGTATGTCTTCTTCTTGTACCTTCAATTGATGATATCCGGAGCGTAAGTCTATCTTAGAAAAATATCTAGCTCCTTGAAGTTGATCAAACAGATCATCAATCCTAGGTAATGGGTATCGATTCTTAATTGTAACCTTATTCAATTCTCTATAATCGATACTCATTCTCATTGAACCATCCTTTTTCTTAACAAAGAGCACTGGTGCTCCCCAAGGAGATGAACTAGGTTGTATGAATCCTTTACTTAGTAATTCATCTAATTGCTTTTTCAGTTCTAACATTTTTGTGGGTGCTAACCGATAAGGTGCCTTGGCAATCGGTGTAGTTCCTGGAATTAGATGAATCCTAAATTCTACTTCCCTATCTGGGGGTAATCCCGGTAACTCTTCTGGAAATACATCCGGATATTCTGAGACTACAGGAATTTCCTTAAGTTCTTTATCCTTAGTGCTAATGATTACCGAAATCATATACACTATACCTTGTTTTCGTTCATAATTAGCAACTTTCATTACTGATATGAACTTCATGGGCTTACGTGGTTTATTTCCTGTAATCCTAATTACTTCTCTGGTGGGTGATTGAATTTCTATGGAATTCTGATCACAAAGGATTCTAGCATGGTTGGCTACTAACCAATCCATTCCTAATACAACATCAAATTCAGCTAAATTCATTGGCAATAGGTTTGCAGAGAATTTATGTCCTAAAAGTTCTATATTTTCTTCCTGCAAAACTTTATTTATTTTAACTGAATTTCCGTCTGCTGTTTCAACTGTAAAAATCTGCCTAATATTGGTTAAAGGTAAATTAAGAGCTTGACAGAATGAAGTATTTATAAAACTTTGGTTTGCACCAGAGTCAAATAATACTTTTGCGTATATGTTGTGAACTAAGAACGTACCCGCTATCACATCTGGGATGAGTTCTGCTTCTTGAGTGGTCAGCTGAAATGCCCTGGCATTCTTCTTAATAGTTCCGTCGGTCGCCTTGGTTTTGTTGTCTGCTGGTTTGACCACTTTAGGACATTATGTTTTGAAATATCCTGTCTCTCCACAATTGTAACAAATTATGGATTTCTTTCTGCAATTTTCTTCACGATGTCCTATAGTTTTGCAAAAATTGCAATATACCTTGCATTTTCCAAAATGTTTCTTTTTGCAATTTTGACAGAACGACAAAGTCGAAGATTGCCCTGTTCCTCTTCTTTTGAAGCTGTTATTATTACCCGTACGAAATCCTTGGGTAATTTTCTGAGCTAATTCCTTCTTTCTTTTTTTCATCTTGGGTGCGTACTAGTTCGTCAGTTAGGGTATTAGCTAATTCCACCGCATCGTCAATAGTGCGAGGTCTCGCAGCTTTAACGATGTTGCGGATTTCACTAATCAGTCCCCAAATGTAGCGAGAAATGAGTACCGGTTCTGGCGAAGCCAGCGTTGGTACCACTCTAGCATATTCAAAGAATGTCGAAGTATAACCGCGACAATCTACACCCGTCATACGATGGTTTAAGAACTTATTCGCCATTTGATCATTTTCATATTCAGGACAGAATTTTCTTTCTACTAGATTCTTAAATTCTTCCCAAATCATAGCATAAGCCCTATTTCTTCCTTTAGCTTGTAACACAGTGTTCCACCATTCGAGCGCCCCTTCTTTGAAAAGATTTGACGCGTACATGACCAGATCATCTTTAGCACATTTACTTATTGCAATTACTGCTTCGGTTTTCTCTAACCAACGCAGTGATGCAGTTGCTCCTTCATTGCCTGTAAATTCAGTGGGTTTACAAGCAAGGAATTCTTTGAAAGTGCAACCAGGCGTTGCAGTTTTCATTTTCTTAGGAAATGGAGCTTGATGTGGTTCATTGTTATGATTAACATGATCATTGCCTCCGTTTACACTATTACTGAAGTTATCTTCAGAAATACGTTTACTAGGAACGATTTGTTGTGGTTCGATTGGATTCTTTACAGCAGCAACGATTGCTGGAATAGCATTGGCTATCCCTTGAGCAACAATATTTTCGATATCTTGCCTAGTCATATATTGATCCCCTGGATGTTGCTCAGACTGATTAACTTCATTTACTGGTTCATTACCAATGTTTGCCATCTGATAAATAAATTTTATATAAATAATTAGTATAGATACAAATATAATAAAACAGTTTGCACATAATTACATTAACATGTATAACCAAAAATTATTGATTTCCCGAGTTTCATTTCTATATAATATATTATGCCTCGTACACACGATTATCATACAACGTTTTATTGTTAAGTTATTACACATACTGGTTCTTATGTTTATTTATCAAACTCCCATTATCTGATCAGCTAATTTCTTAAAAACGACGCTCCCTTTCGTCATACTTCCAAGTAACTCTTTCTCCAACATCCCTAATCCTATTTCCTGCATTAATTAACTCTTCGCCCCAGAGACGAAGTTCAGCCAGATTCTCCGGGCTCATAGTTGGGTATAGTGGAGGTTCTGGGTCAACTTGTGGGAAAAATGTATCAGGGTTGTTTAAAAGATTTTGGTATTGCCAATCAGTTGTCCACCATTCATCTAATTCTACTGGTAGTGGTTGAGGTTGGACAATAGGATCTGGAATAGCAGGTTCCAGATTGATTGGAATTGGAGCTTCTAGTGGGTAGCTGAAAAGATCTTCTTCAGTAAATATAAGGTTTGGATTAGCTGGTTCAAGGTTTCCATCGGCAGGTCCGATGAGATCACTCATTACTAGTTTATGATCTAAAACTTCCCAGGGAGTCATTTTCTGTTTCTGTCTAGAACTTTCTCCGATTTCTCTTTTTGTTTGCTTAAAACTCTTCTCAGCTTCTATCTCTACATGATTAACATTTTCCTCAATTTCTACCCCTTTTCCTTTGTCTTTTGGTGCTTCAGTTTTAGTAACCTTTCTTGTTGCTGGCTTTTTTCTACGTACACGCCTCCAGCCCACAAATCTGCTTCTTTTCTTGGGTTTAGGTTTTGCCAGTGGTTTGGATTGAAATTCCATGGGTTCTTCTTGATCAGCGAAGTAACCGGTGAATTCCTTGGAAACTTCTATCTTAACGGGATAAAGGTTAAGATTTTCTAAAGCTTCAGATATCTCATTCATGCTGTTTAGCATATATGCAAAGTACATACCAAATGTTAAAATAAAATAACAAAATTTCATAGATAACCCTTAAATATTATTACATACCATACATAAAACAACTGACAAGTAAAATATACTACAATTTACTGTGAACTTATTTATTTACGGAATAAGGTTTCTGGATTGTAGATAAATAAAGGTGCTAAAACTTGAGTTAGAGTATTTAGAGATTTGCATTTTCTGCTACTGTGGCTAGCATATAAAGATCTGCCCATTTCTCATCTAATTTGTCCTCCCAAGGTGTTTTACTGGTTAATTCCTGGGTTTCCTGTTTAATCTTCTTCTCTAGGTTTTTCCTTATTTCCTCCTGACTTTTCCTAATAATCAAACTTCTTTTATTAGGAGAAAGTGGTTTCTCGTAATGTGCCTTTCTCACAAATATTCCTTCTTCAGGAATTACATAAGGTTTTGTTTGGGATGAACTTCCCTTCTCGTTGGATGACCTATCTAGTTTAAGATAGATATTTGACAGCTTTTGTTTACCCATACTGTAACTAACAAATAATCAGTTAATAAAACACATAATCACATAATTGGCAATCAGTAAAATTAAGTATTTCTAAATACTTAATAGGCTTAGATCAGTGGCTCTGATACCACCTTTTTCTGTCACGGCCCCCGACTCGGTTTAACCCGTTTCAGGAGCCGCGGGACAGAAAATCCCGTGGTATTTATTTAACAGCGGAAGTTTCTTCAGGATCTTTTAAAAACTGAAATATTTCCCAATTATTTTATTTCACAACTTGGGATAAAACCCGGTAATTTACATTCTTGAGATTTCATGAAGAAATCCTTTATTTTACAAAACATGTTTCCTTATTTTATACTGAGCCACTTCCTTAAGCTTGTAGTGCTTCACGGCACTTTTCCTGGATCACAACAGATCACCTGAAACATGTTTGAAAAAGGTTTTGTCAGCGGGAAATACTGAGTGAATCATTCTTATTTGAATAAAACGACCTGTTTGTTATAATTTACAGTATTAAGAGCGATTACAATGTTTCTATCTTTTGAATTAACTGACCCAGTTGTCACTTGACCGGACTTGTGACTGTGGACATATCACTTGTTGGGTCCGTTCACCCACAAATGATAAATAATTAGTAGCTATGTGCACATCCCCCCACATACTGGCAGTAATTTCAGATTACATAGACTTAATCCCTGTAATTATAACCTTTGAAAATAAACATGCTTTTGTAAAGTAATTTGGTAAAAAAGAGAATGACTCACATTGCAGATTTAATATGAGCAGAGCCTAGCCTACTGATTAGCCTTTTAACCTAAATTAATAATAAGCACACAATTCGGTTAGTAACTTAATACAGCATTTACGATAACTCACGAGATTAAAACCTTCACAACGAATGACAAAGTGCGATACTTAAACATCCATCGATTTAACGACGAATGACAAAGCATAAACCCTAATGTGGGCAGCACTTAAACATCCATTGGATAGTTTAATCGATCGGACATTGAATCGTAGCAGCGATCGAGTTATTACCCTGAATTGCGGCAGCACTTCGTGATCAGTGTGTTTTGTGGGACTGTTTATGCTATAACTCAACGTACAATTCGAATTTGAATGTCGAACGAACACTCAATTGCATGAAACAGACTATTCTATTTATACTTGAAAATGGTTTCCCCCGCGTGTCGCGGAAGGTGTCACCTTTCCTGTCGCGACTCGCCTGAGGTGTCAAGGTAGAGTAGGGTAGGCTTGTCACTGGTATAGGCCTGCTGAGTCGACGTTTCGTGAATTTTCATTTTTTGACAGCGTTTTCTGTAGATAACTATAACTAGGGTTTACCCCCCCTTAGTTTTAGGGGCCCTAATCCTGATTCCAGATGTTCTGAAAATTTTAGGGTTTGTTCAGAATCACTTGGGTTTCTCAATTAGGGTTTCCTATTGGTCAATTTAATTAAATAACTATGACTTTTAATGATAGTTGTTACAAGAACAGTCAAAGGTAGATACCTTACAAAAAGGTTACTTCCCTTCTGCACCAAGGTTTTTATTTCACACACTTCTGATGTGTGTTTCTAATAAAACAACAGCTTTTAACGAAATATCATTAAAGATTCAATGTCTGGGTTATGTTATTATAAATAATGAAAATTATAACTATTCCCAGGAGATCTTTAATGACTTAATAAAAAATGTTGATAGCAAATCATTTTTACTTTTTCCAAGATTCTTAAGTTACTATTTTAAACAAAAATTTGAAAAAGAAAATGAAAATTTGCTAAAACAAGGTGTCTATTTTCAAATAAAAGGGTTAACAACTGAAACATTTTCTAGAATGATGGCACCAATAAAAACAAAAGCAGAGGTCCCTGAGCAGAATTTAGCAGTTACCACTGCTCCTCAGACATCTGCTGCTGAGCCCACTGCTCCAGGTGATCATAGCAGCACTACCACTGCTTTGAAACCCACACCTGACATTTCCAAAAAGACCAAAAAGAAAACATCCAGAAAACCCACAAAACCCAAGAAAAGGGCAACTCTGGAAGATGAGATCCCAGAGCAACTGCCTGTGACAACACAAATGTCACCAAAAACCACTGCTGCTACTTCCTCACAGCAGCTGGTAGAAAGATCTCCACCCTTACCTCAAACTCCTCCTGCATCCTCACAAAAGGATCTGGTTGTAAGCACAGGGACCCCACAATATGAAGCTCTGGACCCAATCGGATCCATCTTCCTCAGTCCTGATCCCAAGGACATGTCTCTTTCAACACCCATACCCTCACCAATCATAATGCCACAATCAATAATACCCTTGTTGCATGCAGTTGCTATAGCTCAGACACAAACCAGTTCCTCTCTATCACCTGTCACTGAGAGTATACTCCCACAAGTGACTGGGTCTGATGCTACTACTCCTACTATCCCAGCAACAATTGAGGAGGTTACACCCCCTGAGTTACAAGTAACTCTCGGTGGTAGTTCAAGTGGAGCAGCAACTACAACTGATGGATCAACAGATCTTCAGTTGGACAGTTGTTTCATTAGTAAGACTCCCTTGAAGGCAATTTCTTCTATAGCACCTTCGGTAACCACCAGCGAGTTAGTTTTAACCACTGGTATCATCAAAGGATTATCAAGTGCTGAAGAAAGAAGTCCCCAGTACCAAGAACAAGGGGCATCAATGGGTGATTTTTGGGACTCAGTTCCTAAGTCACACATTGATACAACCACTGCTGGTGGGGATTCAGATGATCCTACTAACGTGGGTGATGATTCAAAATATCAGGAATTGACGGGCAGAGTTGAAAAACTTGAAACTTCAGTTGCTGAGATAAAGGATATGGTGCAGCAGCTATTAAAAGCTCAAAAAGCACAAACCACTGCTGTTCCAGCTCAAGCACCTGCTCAACCACAAGCACTTGCTGCAAATGAGCTCTGGAATCTCTTTCAACCCTTGTTAGAAAAACAAAAACAAATGGCTGATCAGCAGTATGAAATGCATGTAAAAATGCTGACAAACATGGTGGAATCTAGATTCAAAGATACTCAAGCAGACATTAAGGCTATAAAGGCCAGCATCCAAAGCACCACTGGAAAAGCTCCATCTACTATCCTCTTCATGGATAAACCCCTTGCAGATAATGCCAAAAAGGGGGAGAATATCAAGCAGTTGAAGAAAAAGGGAATTGAAGATGGCCTGTATGTTGAACCAGAACAAGAAAAACAGACATCTAAATCCTCAAAAGGTCCAAAATCTCAAACAACAAAATCTCAAACTTCCATCCAAACAGCTGATACAGCAGTAGTTACAAAAACTACTGCTAGCCAAACAGCTGTTATCTCTTCAACACACACTACTACAACCACTGCCCCACCCAAAACCTCATTACCACCATCACCAGCACCTCAACCAACCCCTGCTCAAAAGCAGAAGACATCTGCTGATACATCAGTAGTTGTAATGACAACAGAGGTTGGAACACCAGTTGTTTCAACAGCTGTTAGTCAGTCATACACCACTGCTCTCGTCAATATTACATCACCCTCATCGCCTCCTGCGAAAAAGCAGAAGACAACAGATGTTACAACATCTGTTGTAAGGACAACAGTAGTTGAAACACCAGTTGTTACAACTACTGTTGGTCCAAATACCCTCACTACATCTCAAGCCATATTTGCTTCAATCAATAAACCACCTAAAAGCACCCCTCCACCAGAAACAATTTACACTCGAAAAAGAAAAACAACTCAGCCAACAGATGACGTATATGACCCTGAGGCTGCAAAACATCCACTGGAGCTTGAAGCTGTAAAAAATGAGATGAAGCAATTTTACACCGAAGATGATCCTTAAAAAAGGAGATTTCCTTCTCTCATAGGCTTCATAGTTCCAGACAATATGGATGAATATCTTGAGCTCAAAGCAAGACAGGCTAAGATAAGAGCCAAAGTTGAATGCAAGGATCAAGGTGATGAAGCCATTTTGGAAAGAATGGAATTCCTGCTCACCAAAGTCAAACAAATGGAAGAATATGCAAGTGATCTGAACAAGGAAATGTCAAACCTATCTCCTGAAGCAGATCAACGAAAAGAATTGAGAAAAGAATATCTTGCATACATAATGAAAGAAAAGTTCTATCCTGCTGAAGAAACTCAATTCAAAGAATGGCCAATAGTTGCATTAAAGCATGAGGCTAACAGAATTGAAAGAATTAAAAATGATCCAAGAAAAAAGAAGACAGCTCCAAATTGGAACAAATACAAGAAGTTCATAGCTGATCTTACTTCTGAGTATAAAAGAAAGAAGCAGGAGCTGGTGGATGCAAGGGTGGATACTGCAAATGCCATAGCAAAATGGACTAAGCAGCAAACAGATGAAGCTTATGAAAGGCTTAAGAAAAGGAGGATGACAGTCTCTGACACTCCTAAAAAGTCTGACTACAAAAAGCTAAAGGAGCAGATCAAGACTTTTGAAACACTGATCAACGCAGCAAAAATCTCAGTTACAATGTTGAGAAAAGAAAAGAGGGAACAACTGACTGTTGGAGAAGAAAAAGAAAAAGAAACTGATTATTTTGAAGAAGCCATCAAGAAAATGGCTTTAGATAAAGAAAAATCAGCAAAGCTACAAGACCTTGCCAAAAAGGTTTTGAGCCAATCATCATCAGCAGATATCACAGACAGTGAGCTTGATCAACAAGAGAAACAAGAGCAAATTGACAAAGAAGTTGCAGAAGATATAGCTGCAGCAAATCAAGTAATAGAAGAGGCCTTCAAAAGAATGTCTGAAGCTCAAGATACTGCTTTACAATTTTTCTCAAGGCCAAAATCTCCAAGCTCATCATCAAATAAGTCTCTCCCAAGAAACCCATTTGGTTTAAAAATACTAAAGTGGCTCTCTGATCAAAAGACCCATGTATTGACTCTGGTCAGAACCAATGGAGAAGTGAAGCATATATCAAGGAATCAAGCACTAGGCCTGGGTGTTGAAGATCTACAAGATCTCCTTGAGCTTACGCTGTGCCGGGATGAAGATGATACAAGTTCTCAGGATTTTGAGCTAAAATTTAAAGAACAAGTCAAAGAACTTCTGATGAGAAATAAAAATCCAGAATAATGAAGGGTTTTGGCATTATCTGTTCCAGGGGGAGATCACTGGAAAGCAGCTAAGAAGGTACTTCGATATCTGCAAGGGACGAAAGACTATAAACTGACTTATAGAAGAAGTGATCATTTAGAAGTGGTGGGCTATTCTGATTCTGACTTTGCAAAATGCAAAGATGACAAGAAATCCACTTCGGGCTATATCTTTATGTTAGCAGGCGGCCCTATCTCATGGAAGAGTCATAAGCAACAGTTGACCACAACTTCCACAATGATGGCAGAGTACATTGCTGTTTATAACGCAACCTGTCATGGAATGTTGCTTAGAAATCTGATCACCGGACTCAAAATCGTTAAATCCATTTCTAGACCATTGAAGCTTTACTGTGATAATTCAGCTGTCGTTAGTTTCTCGAACAGTAACAGTTCGACTGGAGCTGGTTTATATCTCGATACAAAATATATGTTCGTACGTGAACGAGTTGAGGAAAATAATCTTTGTATCGAGTATATTAGTACTAAAGATATGCTTGCGGATCCGATGACTAAAGGTCTCCCTCCTAAGGTTTATGAAGAACATGTTCGGAATATGGGATTTAGTAAAGACCTTATTTGAGCATATTGTACTAGCTTATGTTTTATGTTAATGAAATTTCCTCAGTTTGATTTTGTATGTCTCTTAGAATATGTTCAACCGGTATAATGGCATATAGACAAATAAAGTTACAAATCAAACAAAGGGCTTATGCGTATTTTGATCATGACGATTAGGTTTTAAATTAAGGCTATAGTATGATTAATGGGGGTCCTGAGTCGCATAATGATTCAACGGCTGTATTTCTCTGCTATAGTACTTGTTTAAGGCTAAAATGAGTGTTAACTCCTGATCAGGCTTATCTAATACTCATAGTAAATGATTACTCGGCTAAGTGGGAGAATGTAAGATTAAATATATTATGTATTAATATTTAATCTATAGCCATTATAATCATTTACATAATATAGATCAAAATATATAATAACCTATTAAATAATTAGTTGATAATTGTTGATGGACCATATTACCCGTATTAACTAATTAGGTTTCCTCCTGGGTGCTTATATAAGGAGAATTATGTGGAGGTTAAAGGGTTACTCAGTTACACAATTAGACACAACCCCATTAGTCATAACATCATAATTCGACCTCCTCTCCTAACCGATACCCTTTTCGGTTTTCTAAGTTCCCATCATCAGTCAGCACCCTAAGGAGGAACCAGATCACGATGACAAGCATGTCGAACTCCATTACTGGATTCTCCACTGCACTGTCTGCTGTAACAGGTATGTTTTCATGTTTTCCTTTATGTTTAAACAGAACTGATCCAACATGTGGTATTAGAGCATATGTTGATTAGTCAGTTCTGTTTTTCGTATCCATAATTCTGGGATTGAAACTTGGAAAACAGAATTTTGTAATCCTCATTTAATTCATAGCCGGTTTCGAGTCGGTCATGTCCACTCGAGATCACTGTTTTCGGAAAAAGGTTAATCATATGTTCATTCGAAATTAACTGGATTATGTTTTAACCGAAATCTGTTTAGAAAAGCTATTAAAATTTAGGTTTCGGGTTCCAGAATTTATGTTTTATTTTCTAGGGTTCATCATGTTCTTAGGAAAATTTGAAAATTCTATTATGTTTTGGAATATGATTCGGATTATTAAGTGTTTTTCCTGTTTTGATCTGATTTTGTCTTCTAAAGATTTTCGAAAACTGTTAAAAGATAAACAGATTATAATTTTGAAATATTTGATAAATTTAGATCATCACTAAAACAGGAAACCATATCTTAAAATCCCTTAGATTTCGAATTTTCAGTTATGTTTTCACATTCACAGCTGTTAACAGGAAGTTTCGAGACCATCAGATTACGACTCGAGACCACCAGTCTCGACTCGAAATCATCAGGCCCTTAAACCTTCACAACTCGAGACAGAGGTCTCGACTCGAGACCATTAGATCATGACTCGAGACCATTAGATCATGACCCGAGACAAAGGTCTCGACTCGAGACCATAAGGTCTCGACTCGAGACCATAAGGTCATAACTCGAGACAAAGGTCTCGACTCGAGACAACAAGGTTGTGACTCGAAACCTCATTATTGTAACTCGATCCGTGCTAACGGGTGGTTTGCTATTAAATAATTGGTTTTGTAATTACTTAGTTAATTAATCAGAATCAGATAATGTTTTACAAAACCAAAATAGCTTAACTTGAATGAGTTTTGATGTATCATTTCTGGCCAAAGCTGACTTGACACATCTACTTATCGTTCAAGTATTACGAAAGCTATGTTGTGTGTGCATCATAAGCATGAATGTCTTAATTTCTGGCCAAAGCTGATTTAATTCATTCATAGACGGCATACTCAACAAGTGCATAACTAAAGTGATTGTCTCAATTTCTGGCCAAAGCTGATTTATTACAACCACTTTGCACATATGCTTAAATGATTACACTTCTGGCCAAAGCTGTTTTGTCTTCGTTTAAGTAGAATTTTTTAGCTAAGTCTATTATTTTGATGTTAGTAATAGACAATATCACAGCTTCATAATGTAAAATGGTCATTATTTATACCTGCCTTAGTTTAACGTGCCCTTAGATCACATTAGGACTTCTTCCTTAGTATCATAACTTGCTCATCTTATTTCCACTATCAGCACCAAATTGCGGGATTCCACCTTTGACTGGTGATAACTTTGCTGCATGGAAGGATGCTCTCATGCTTACTCTTGGGCTGCTGGACTTTGATTATGCTCTAAGAGAGAATAAGCCAGCGGATCTTACCACTCAAAGTACTGCTGCTGAGCAGTTGACTCATGATAAGTGGACTAGGTGTAACCGCATGTCTCTCATGTTTATGAAGCAGTCCATAAGCAATGCAATCAGGGGAGCAATTCCTGATTCTGAAGATGCTAAAACCTACTTGGAACATGTGGAGGCGCAATTCAAAGGGACGTCTAAAGCACACGCTAGTACTCTTATTCTCAAGCTGGTGACAACTAAGTATGATGGGAGGAGCGGCATTCGCGAGCACATCATGATGATGAATGACATGGCCAATAAGCTGAAGGGGCTGGAAATGGAAATCAGTGATGGTTTCCTTGTTCATTTCATCATTACTTCGCTTCCTTCGTCCTTTGAAGCATTCAAGATCAATTACAACACTCAGAAGGACAAATGGACGATGAGTGAGCTGGTCGCCATGTGCGTACAGGAGGAAGAGCGTATGAGGATGGATCGCACTACTGATGTTACCAACTTCACCACTTCAAATCCTAAGAAGAGGAAGAACAATTATCAGAGGAAGGATGCTTCAAAATTCCAAAGGCCTAATCCTAATCCTAATACAAGTGCACCTTCCAGCTCTAAGAACTCCTTAGGCAGTATCCGCTGCAAATTCTGTAAAAAGACAGGACACATGCAGAAGGAATGCCCTGACTTTAAGGAGTGGCTGGCTAAGAAAGGTAACGATTATTTTATGATACTTGAGTCCTATAATTTAAGTGTTCCTGCTAATTCTTGGTGGTTTGATTCTGGTTCTATGGTTCATGTTACCAATTCAACTCAGGGATTCCTTTCAATCCGGAAGCTGGAAAGAAACCAAAGAACGCTTAAGGTTGGGGATGATCGAGAATTAGAAGTGAAGGCCATTGGAACATTACAATTAGTTATGAAAACTGGTTTATGTATTAAACTTTATGATACCTTATATGTTCCTGAGGTAACTCGGAACCTTGTATCAGGACCAAAGTTAGACATGGACGGTTTTATTGTTTCCCATGGTCATCGCAAACTCTCTATCCTTTATGATTCTGTTCTTTATGGTACTGGTATTCTGGATGGTGGTCTCTATAGATTAGAACTAGAAGATAACTTTTCCAAATCTTTGTTGTCATATAACATTAATGAATCACTCACAAAGATGGAAGAGAAACGAGACTTAGAAACTTCATCCATGTTGTGGCATCAGCGTTTAGGCCACATCTCAAGAGAACGATTAAATCGTCTCGTAAAAGATGAAGTCTTACCTCCTCTCGATTTCTCTGATTTTGGAACATGTGTCAAATGTCTTAAAGGTAAAATGACATTAGCGAATAAGAAAGGTGCCACTAGGAGCTCTAATTTATTAGAACTCATTCACACTAACATTAGTGGTCCCTACCAAATCGCTGGCATAACAGGACATACTTCATTTATCACTTTCATTGATGATTATTCTCGTTACATGTACTTGTATCTAATTAAGGAGAAATCTGAATCTCTAACAACTTTTAAAGATTATAAGGCTGAAGTTGAAAAGCAATTAGATCGTCAGATTAAAGTTGTGAGATCAGATAGAGGCGGTGAATATTATGGAAGACATACTGATGTGGGTCAAGCTCCTGGTCCATTTTATGAGTTTTGTAAGGGCCAAGGGATTGTGAACCAATACACCATGCCTGGTACACCTCAGCAGAACGGTGTAGCTGAAAGAAGAAACCGTACCCTTATGAACATGGTGCGCAGTATGTTAGCCAACACTAATTTACCATTATTCCTCTGGACTGAAGCGTTAAAAGCAGCTGTTCATATACTCAATAGAGTTCCTTCTAAGTCTGTCCCTAAAACTCCTTATGAACTTTGGACAGGAAGGAAACCGAGTCTTAAATATATGAAAGTATGGGGCTGCATTGCTGAAGCAAAACTTTACAATCCTTTCCTAAGGAAACTTGACCCTAAAACAGTTACCTGTTTCTTTATCGGGTATCCTGAGAACTCTAAGGGTTATCGTTTCTATTGTCCTTCTCATGTCACCTGTATTGTTGAAACCAAGCGTGCCGCGTTCCTGGAGGATTTCAAGGTCAGTGGGAGCAGTACCAACCCTTACGAAGAATTGCAAGAAGTACAAGACGCGGGGGGGAGAGACTCGTCGCTTACCATTACTCCGATTACTCCTCTTGTACCCAATGCAACTACTGTACCTGAAGCTACTGCACCAACTCCAAATTTACCTCTACAATCAGAATCCATTATACCTCATGACGAAGGCACATCAAACGCTCAAAACCAAGACAACGCTGAACCCGATAATCCACTCAGGAGGTCATCTAGGCAAAGAAGGCCTACTAATTGGGATGATTATGTTACCTACCTGACAGAAATGGATCCCGGAAAGCTCAACGATCCTATCTCTTACAATGAAGCCATAAGCAGTGATCAGTTTTCTGAATGGAATAAAGCAATGATTGAAGAGCTTGAATCCATGAAGAAAAATGACGTTTGGGATTTGGTAGAATTACCCAACGGAGCCAAACCCGTAGGATGTAAATGGGTATTCAAAACGAAACTGGATTCGAATGGTAACGTTGAACGCTACAAAGCGAGATTGGTTGCAAAGGGCTACACTCAGAAAGAGGGAATTGATTATCAAGAGACGTTTTCACCTGTCTCTCGTAAAGATTCATTAAGGATCGTCATGGCCCTAGTAGCTCATTTCGATTTAGAGCTGCATCAGATGGACGTTAAAACTGCTTTCCTTAACGGAGATTTGGACGAAGATGTTTACATGAAACAACCTGAAGGTGAGGAGCATCTAGTCTGTAAGTTGAAGAAATCCATTTACGGGTTAAAACAAGCATCACGTCAGTGGTACCTCAAGTTTGATGAAGTCATGAAGAAACAAGGTTTTATGAAGAATCAAGTGGATCAATGCACCTACCTCAAGATGAGTGGGAGCAACTTTACTATTCTTGTCCTTTACGTAGATGATATTCTATTGGCAAGTAATAGTTTAGACATGTTGCATGAGTCGAAGCGGTTACTCTCGCATAACTTCGACATGAAGGATCTCAGAGATGCTTCTTACGTCACTGGCATCGAAATTCACCGAGATAGACACAAAGGGATCTTAGGATTGTCCCAAAGGGCTTACATAGATTGTATCCTTACACGTTACAACATGCAACAGTGCAAACCCTCCGTCGCTCCAGTAGTTAAGGCAGATGTTTTCGGTTCATTCCAGTGTCCGACAACAGAGGTTGAGAAGGAGCAAATGAGCCAGATACCTTACGCGTCAGTAGTCGGGAGCTTGATGTATGCTCAAGTCTGTACTCGCCCAGATATCGCTTATATTGCTGGAATGCTAGGCCGTTATCAGACTAATCCTGGCCTAGATCACTGGAAAGCAGCTAAGAAGGTACTTCGATATCTGCAAGGGACGAAAGACTATAAACTGACTTATAGAAGAAGTGATCATTTAGAAGTGGTGGGCTATTCTGATTCTGACTTTGCAAAATGCAAAGATGACAAGAAATCCACTTCGGGCTATATCTTTATGTTAGCAGGCGGCCCTATCTCATGGAAGAGTCATAAGCAACAGTTGACCACAACTTCCACAATGATGGCAGAGTACATTGCTGTTTATAACGCAACCTGTCATGGAATGTTGCTTAGAAATCTGATCACCGGACTCAAAATCGTTAAATCCATTTCTAGACCATTGAAGCTTTACTGTGATAATTCAGCTGCCGTTAGTTTCTCGAACAGTAACAGTTCGACTGGAGCTGGTTTATATCTCGATACAAAATATCTGTTCGTACGTGAACGAGTTGAGGAAAATAATCTTTGTATCGAGTATATTAGTACTAAAGATATGCTTGCGGATCCGATGACTAAAGGTCTCCCTCCTAAGGTTTATGAAGAACATGTTCGGAATATGGGATTTAGTAAAGACCTTATTTGAGCATATTGTACTAGCTTATGTTTTATGTTAATGAAATTTCCTCAGTTTGATTTTGTATGTCTCTTAGAATATGTTCAACCGGTATAATGGCATATAGACAAATAAAGTTACAAATCAAACAAAGGGCTTATGCGTATTTTGATCATGACGATTAGGTTTTAAATTAAGGCTATAGTATGATTAATGGGGGTCCTGAGTCGCATAATGATTCAACGGCTGTATTTCTCTGCTATAGTACTTGTTTAAAGCTAAAATGAGTGTTAACTCCTGATCAGGCTTATCTAATACTCATAGTAAATGATTACTCGGCTAAGTGGGAGAATGTAAGATTAAATATATTATGTATTAATATTTAATCTATAGCCATTATAATCATTTACATAATATAGATCAAAATATATAATAACCTATTAAATAATTAGTTGATAATTGTTGATGGACCATATTACCCTTATTAACTAATTAGGTTTCCTCCTGTGTGCTTATATAAGGAGAATTATGTGGAGGTTAAAGGGTTACTCAGTTACACAATTAGACACAACCCCATTAGTCATAACATCATAATTCGACCTCATCTCCTAACCGATACCCTTTTCGGTTTTCTAAGTTCCCATCATCAGTCAGCACCCTAAGGAGGAACCAGATCACGATGACAAGCATGTCGAACTCCATTACTGGATTCTCCACTGCACTGTCTGCTGTAACAGGTATGTTTTCATGTTTTCCTTTATGTTTAAACAGAACTGATCCAACATATTATTCAAAATTACTCTACAAGTGCATCAAATGACTAGTCATTCAAAATTACTCTACAAGTATATCATAATTTATAATTACTCTACTAGTTCAACAAAATGACATACAAGACACAATTACTCTACAAGTTCATCAAACAACATAAAATTCAAAATCACTCTACAAGTGCATCATAATTACTCTACTAGTTAATAAAAAAAAACATAATAGACACAATTACTCTACAAGTTCATCAAAAAATAGGATATCGCTAACATCTTAATCTTGTTTGATTTTGACGATTTTAAAACTTGAATCAGATGTTTTTGGAACTGGACCTGATGATTTTGGAAATGAATCGAATTTTTGGAACCGAATAAAATGTTTTTGGAGTAGAATAGGATGATTTTTGAAAGTTAAAATGATGATTTTGGAACTGGATTTGATTAGGTTTTAGGGTTTGATTTGTTATGATACTGAATCCATATTGATTTAGGTGTAGAAATAATTGAGATGGTTGAATTTTATGAAGGCCTTTAATTAATTTTGCCACCGCCTAAAATTTGAAAACCATTCACTTCGTACGTTTTGTATGTTAAAGTTATTTGTACAGGTGCTTAACTCATAAAGTTATAATAAAAACTAGTGGAATTATTCGTTGTTCTCAACGGGTTTTTGGTCAATAGCATTTTCGGTTCGGCATGATACCAACACTCGGTATAACAACCAAAACAGATATGCCCAAGTGGATAACGACAAATGTTTTACATCCTCGCTTCCATTCATATTGCACGACACCAAAAAAACAGGTTTT
Source organism: Helianthus tuberosus (assembly GCA_030545235.1). Lineage (NCBI taxonomy): Eukaryota > Viridiplantae > Streptophyta > Magnoliopsida > Asterales > Asteraceae > Helianthus > Helianthus tuberosus. Next base: position 89,922,959 of record CM060404.1, read on the forward strand.
AGGTCGGGTGACACGACATGTTTAAAAAATAGATCAACCCCAACATGACCCGTTTAAATAACTCGTCAACCCAAACACAACTTGGTTCAATAAGTTGGTTGACTAGTTAACATGTTTAAGGGTTTTTGAAAAAAGTTAGAACTTATATTTTAAAGATGAAAAGGATTAAAATTTAAAATTATATATTTTCGTTTGAGTAAAATGTCAAAATTGTCCCTGAGGTTTGGTCATATTTGTTTGTTCCATCCAAAATGATTTTTTTGTGCATTTGAGTCCTTGACTTTTGGGTTTTATTGTCATTTTCATCCAAATAACTAACACCGTTAAAATTCAGTGTTAACTAAACATTTTTGGGGCGTATCATGTGTCTAAGTTTCATATGTTTCTTATTCAAATCAGCAACATGCAAAATCAATGTGTTTCATATATTTGTATCTATTTTTCATGTACATGCATCTACTTGTTACTAGATTAATGTCTATTGTTTCTAATGTGGATCCACTGACTGACTGGTTCCCCATGGCCATAGGTTGAACTAAGTATTGCCAACATCATTTAGATTTGCTCTTCGGAACTTGAATCTCATTTGTGTTTATTGTTTCACTATCATTATGTTGCATGTCAATTTTGGTTATGGTAATTGTGGTTATTGTAGATTTGTTACGGATATATCATTTACATTTGAGGTTTCGTGTTAAATTATTTTAAAAATAATAAAGCAAAAATGTTTTATTTAAATTTAAATCTATTCATCAACTTTATGTTGACAAAAAAAACTATTTTTACGCATGACACGGGTAACCAAGTGTGACGGAGTTGAAGACGAAGACATACAGGACTGCCTTAGTTAAATAAAATGAATTTTATTTTGTGTCTTATGACTTTGTAATTTTGTATGGATTATTTGAGATTTCTATGATATGTGTGACATTTTAATTTGGATATGCTTTAAATTTTTAAACTTTTAATAGTTGTCATGAGCTATGGACAGTAATCATGCTCCGACCAATAATCCGCTGCGAGTCTGAGTGTGACACCATATTCCGATATTCCGAGTAGTATTTTTAGCAATTCAAGTATTGTTTCATTAAAAACACTTAGCATCTTTGTCCAACGTCTTAATTTTATACTATTTTACGAAATTCTCAATTGATTACAATTTAGCACACTACCACACATAATGAATTTGATCAACTAACTGCTTAGGTAATTTTTGATAAAAACACTTATTAAAATATCATATTAATTAAATAGTTTAATAATAAAAAATAGAAAATAATGTGACTTGCAGTATATCATTAAGTGTAAAATTATAGATAAATATTGTGGCAAGACTCCGATACTAAAACCGTCTGAAACCTGTAAAAGAAAAAAACAAACAAACAAATAAACTGAAACGTATGCCTATAGATAAGACAAAAGAGCATTGTGAATCCATTTAGAAATTGTAATATAGTACATAAGAGAGTTGTTTTTTAATGTGGCGTGGTTTCATGTTACCCACAAGGGTAGTTGGGACGCTTTGTATGGCTAGAAGAACAATACTTGCAAAGCCACATTTGCACATGTGAAATGTCAGAGATGTATGCGTGTGTTAAATGAGAAATGAATAGTATGGTATATCTTAATATTTTTTTTGGAACACTTATCTCGATCATGTCAACTAGTAGCACTCTCAACTTTCATTTTTTGTTGTCAATGGCAATTTCCCTCACATAAACATTTTTGTTGAACACTCATCTCGATCATGATCATCCATGTAAGAGAAATCGAATAGAAATCAAATGTAAATCTTTGATTATTATACGTGTGAGGATTGTTGTTAAGAACCAAAGTGAGATTTAGGAACACTATTAGTTACAATGTCAGTGTTGATTATTGCCGAATAAATCAGAATTTTGATTTTATTAAAATTCAATTGACTTATGTAAATTACCTTTAAGTTATACAATATATAAGTAGACATGCCTTGGACAGTTTAAAAAACAAACGGTTTAAAAAATGTTTAAAACAACCGATCAGTCTAAAAACAATGTTATGAAAATTCACGTAGAAATGTATATAAAAATTATTACTCGCATGGAGCACTAATATAAAAAACGAAACCGATAAAAAATAATGTAATATAATATTCGTTAAAAACTCAAAATATTAAGTTTATTAAATTTTAGATATTATAGTGTAAATCAGTTAAAAAAAAGGTAAAAATCAACGAAATTAACTGCAGGGGTGCAAACAAAAACTAAACCAAATTATAGTGCGAAGAATAAATATATTAAACTTGAGAGGTCGTGTGAAATAAATATTAAAGAATAGGAAGTGTAATATAAAATAAAGCAGAAAAAGCCCAAAAAAAAACCTACTGTAGTTAAGGCTACCAAAATTGTTATATGCTAGAAGGAACCTGATGAAACACAGGCTAACACCAGGGTTAACCAGTGGGGTTACTTCTTCTGTTGGTTCAATCTCTTTTCTTACTCGTTGAAATGACTTGGATCCTGCAAAACAGCAACACCGTTAGTCTCGTTAAGAGGGGAATATGGGGGTTTCCCTCTTAACCAGGCTCCGGCGTGAGAATAAGTACTGTTCCGAGGGAGAATAAGCAGTGTGTGTAGAGTGTGGGAGTATAGAGAGCAAGATGATTCAACCTGGATGATGAAGAGTCCTATTTATAGCCGGAGGGTGATGGAGGGAGGAGCAGTGGTGCCAGCTGTGGTTGCGCGCCAGCTGTCCGACCAAGGGGAATATCCTCTTGGTCTCCTCTGTTGTGGTCAGTGTAGTGGCACACGTGGCGCGCTTATATTTGCCTATTTTGGAGACGTCGTACTGGTGTTGTCGGACTGCTCCTTGATTCGTTGCAGGCCTACCTGGCGCCTGATGACTGGTGACACGTGTTGTCCTTTATGTCAGATGGAGCATCTTTTGTGCCACCTTGATATTTTCCAGAAGCTTCTAGAAGCTTCTGGATGATCTCGTTGATGTCAGCGCCACATAGGATGGAAAAGTGGTGTGGTCCTTGCCATGTGGGCAAGGAATTGGGACCATACCTCTTTAAGTCCCCTCAGTCCAGTGTGCCTTCTAGGTGAGTTGATCGTCTAGGAGGGATTCTGGACTTATGAAGGTATTGGTTTTTATGGCGTGTGTTTGTTGTGGGAGACCTAAAAAATTGCACCTGATGGGCGCATGGCGCATGGTTTTGGCAACTTGTAAAAGTTGAGCCAAATGGACGCATGGCGCATGGGTTTTGGCAACTTATAAAAGTTGAGCCAAATGGACGCACGGCGCATGGGTTTTGGCAACTTGTAAAAGTTGAGCCAAATGGACGCATGGGTTTCGGCAACTTGTAAAAGTTGAGCCAAATGGACGCACGGCGCATGGCACTTGTTGTTGTCTTCTGGAGGAAGTTTTGTTTGTCTTGGGAGGGAGGGAGTGACTGATGTGACTGTCACGTGTCCCCTGTCTTATCAGAGGTGAACAGGCGCCTTTTCAGTCACTGTCAGTTACTTTTCGGCGAGGGGTTAGGCGTCTGTTCACTTGCTCCTGAAAAAAGAGGTGCCGCATTCTCTCTCTTCTGACGTGTCTCTCTCCTATTGACTGCTTTTTCAGACTCTGACGGCCCACTACCCATCGCATTAAATGCGATGGGTATAAATATATGACAGTTTCTTGCATTTTCTTCACTTTTCAAATTTTGAACTCCGGTTTTCTCTCTTCTTCCTCTAGCTTGATTCCTCTTTTCTTGAGTTCATCTACATTATTGTTCGTTTTCTCACAATATGTCTGGTGCGAATCCGTCATCAAAGAAGAAAAGGAATAAAGGGAAAACTCCTCCGGGTCCTGACCAGGCGGTCATAGGGTGGAAGGAAGAGGAGTTCCATAATCTTGTGAGGGATACGGGTTACTTGCCTGAATGGGGGGCCCAGTACCCGACTGCCGGTTCGACTGCTATGGATGCACCTCCGGGATATATGACTTTGTATGCTGCGTTCTTTCGAGAAGGCAACTTCCGGCTCCCGATGACTAGATTTACTTGTCACACCCCTATTTTCCACGTGTCACCGGTGGGCCCGGTGGGGAGTATCGTGACGTAGTTGGTATCATCATAGACAAACAACACAATATATATATGATTGCACAGCGGAAGCAAAGATAGATTCATTTCAACTTTAATAAAGTGTAATATTAAATATCACTAATAGTTGAAACGGATCCACAGGCGGATCAAAATAAAATAAGATATTGTTCAACAGTTTATTGTCGTTCAAGCTTGCGAGACTTATTGTGGACGCTCTAGAAGACAGCCAGCCTATTACGTGTAGTACCTGCACTTAACCTTTTGGGAAAATACGTCAGTTTACACTGGTAAATACAATTTAACTGACTCATTTTAAAAATGGTTGAAAATTGATTTGAATGCTCATGGCACAAAACATTTTATAACTTGGGATAATTATATATTATTATAATCTTGTGAACGAATTACATGTTACTTGTGCGTTCAGTAGCCCGGATCTTGTCCGGGTTAAAGATCAATAGACCCTCCACATTAGAGTTATACACTGACAGGTGTACGCCTACACCCCGTGCTCAGGTCGTGGTCATCTCGTAAGATGATGCCGAGGATATCCGGGACATGGTCATTAACCCCCCAAAGGCTTTAAGTGAACAAGACTGTTTAAACGAGCCGATCAAATTATTCAATTAACCATTCAAAGATGTAAGATTTGATGCTCGATCAAGCGGTATTCTATGTACCGTAACCCAAGCCTGTATAGGGAAAATAAGTTAAAAGTATTTACCTGAGTATAGTATAATTCTCAACAAGCAAAAAGGCAAGTAGCTTTTACCGGTGCTCCTAATCTGGAACGAAGGTTTATAATAACCTATTAGATTTCTAACGGGTCTTTATTTAAGCTTAAGCTTAGACCGGCTAGTTTAAAGGACGATACGGTTCAAACGCACGATTAAGCGAAGACCGGATAGAATGTGATTTAGACCCGACAAGTTTGAATACTTGTATAATATGGGTATACTAAATACATTCTAGATTTTGGGACAAAAATGATAATGTTTGACCCGTCTCGGTCAATTTATGCAAACTAGTTACATAAATCGAACCGAACACGAAAAGAGCGTTACGGGTAACCGTAAGGGTCATATGCAAGTTCCCTGAGATAATATGGCTTAAATATGTTATAATATCAGTAAGATATCTTCTATTATGCCCCAAATGAATTTAAACACAATTTATGCCTCATAAGGGCATTTTGGTCATTTAAAAGATTATAAAAGAGTTAAATTAGAAATCTGAGTTATAGGTCGGGTTTATACAGTAAATATACTTAATTTAACATATTATAACAGTAGGGTATGACCCATATATGAAACTTATCATTTAAAACCAAACTATGCACCTTAGGGGTATTTTGGTAATTTCACAAGGGCTTAAAAGATCAAAACTGGAACCCTGAGTTCAAAAACTTGTACTTACTGTTATTTTATAAAAAAAATATGCTAAGAACATCAGTAGGTATCAACCTTATATGTTTAATATGGTTATAGTACATACTATGCGTTAAAAACGCTTAAAAGGCGATTTAGAGCCGTTTCCGGGTTTTTAAAAGAAAGCTGGGATTTTTATATTTCCAGAATGCTCAAAATATTTTATTTATCAAATAAAATCAGTAGAAAAAGGTTTGGGGTCAAAAGGATTTGTAAAACTCATTTTATGGCTCAAAAGGATTGGTCCAAAATATGCTCTAATGCAGATCTCAAATATGCATGAACGGATCAGAACTGAAAGTCAAAGAAAAAGTCAATTTATGCGACTTTCGGTTCCGATTCGGGTTTAAACTGAAAATTGTCGAGTTGATCATGTTGAAACATGTTCTTAAATTAATTACAAAGTTATTTTGATGATCAAACAGGTTGCATGTAGCCTACATTGTTAATCATGCTTAAATTTGCAAAAACACATTCTGTTGACTTTTTAAGAAAAGCTTTGACTCGACAATTAACATACTTAGAGTGGGAATCTGAAAATACCCTTTTAGGGATTTGTTACCCACATAAATACCAACTTGTAGGTACTTTCGATTTGAGAAATGACAGAGCCAATCTCGTTTAATCTCAAAGTCAAGTTTAAATTACGATGGTTTGACTTTCGGTTGATAAACTAAGCTAGAACGAATTTGCAAAGGTTATGAATACTTACAATGGTCCTAATAAAGCTTAGAGATCACTAGGAAGATGTCTTGACGTCCAGAGAGCTCCAGGAATTGATCTTGTGAATTTTGAAGTTGCAAGTGTTCATAGTTTGCAACTTTAAGATCCTTTTATGCAGATTTTGATCACATATGAGGCTGCCACAGAGGTCTAGGATTGTTGTAAGAAGTATACAAGTGTCCCTAAATGCATGTAAGTCGATTGGTGAGTCCCTGGAGTCGTATACAGCTGGTTACAACTCGAACAGAACAGCAACTGGCATCTGCAGGTTGTTTTTGTCGCTGGCAGGTCGCAGGCGGGCCGCGACAGGCCCCTCGCGGGCCGCGTACAAGCGCAGAACAGGTTAAACATGTTTTTAAGTTTTACATTTCAGTCCTTGACCTTTGTAACGTTGTTTTGGGTCCTTTTCTTGCACATTAGACCCTAAATTCTGATTTTTAAGGGCCTTGGGATATTTACAAACATGGTAAAGTCCTCGAACAACTTTGTGCTTACCCGAAAAGTCACGAAATCAACGTTAACGTATTTAACCCTTCGTGTACGGTTTTGATCATAACTTTCTCATACGATCACGAAACTTCATGAAATTTTTATCACATATTCTAGTGAGTATATTTTATCATTACAAAGCTTCGGGTTTGCCAAAAGATCACTCAGAGGTATAATTTCAACATGTTGACACGTTTAGCCCCTGTAGTTTGTAATTCCTCACTTTCTTTCATTTTTCCCTCTGTATGATCCATGATTTATCCGTTTCAGATTATAAACACCATGTAGGGTTATTGTAGGGCCTATTTATCAATTGTTGACACTTTGGACCCTTATATTCACATAGTTCCATTGTTTGTCAACTTTAGTCCCTCTAAAGTATGTTTTCACATATTCAAAGTCCATGACACGTGTCAATACATTATTGGACGTAAATTTTCGAGGTGTTACATCCTCACCCCCTTAAAAGAAATCTCGACCTCGAGATTTACTGAAACAAATGAGGGTATTTTTCTTTCATCGTGGATTCTACCTCCCATGTGTATTCGGGACCTCTACGGGCATCCCATTTGACCTTAACAATAGGTACATGCTTCCTTCGAAGCTTCTTTACCTGTCGATCTTCAATCGACAATGGCTTTTCCACAAATTTCAAGCTTTCATCTATATGTACATCCGTATGCGGTATAACCAGTGATTCATCAACGAAACACTTCTTCAAATTACAGATGTGGAACACATTATGGATAGCACTAAGCTCTTCAGGCAAGTTTAACTTATAAGCAACTGACCCGACACGTTCGATAACCTCGAAAGGTCCTATGTATCTCGGGCTTAGCTTGCCTTTCTTACCAAATCGCATTACCCCTTTCCAGGGCGATACTTTAAGCAATACTTTGTCACCTACTTCGAAGTGAAACGATTTGCGCTTTGGATCCGCATAACTTTTCTGCCTATCCTTGGCAGCTTTCAAACGGTCGCGAATCTGGACAATCTTGTCCGTTGTTTCAAAGACTATCTCCGGTCCTGATAGTTGGACATCTCCAACTTCCGCCCAACAAATGGGAGATCTACACTTTCTACCGTATAAGGCCTCAAAAGGCGCAGCTTTTATGCTGGTGTGGTAGCTATTGTTGTAGGAGAACTCAATTAGTGGTAGGTTCTTATCCCAACTACCACCCAAATCGATCGCACATACACGTAGCATGTCTTCCAACGTCTGAATAGTACGCTCACTCTGACCGTCAGTCTGAGGATGATAAGCCGTACTAAAATTTAAACGAGTGCCCAACGATTGTTGGAAACTTTTCCAAAAATGTGACGTGTATCTAGTATCTCTATCAGAGATAATAGACACAGGTATTCCATGCAAAGCTACAATCTTATCGACGTATAACTGTGCTAACATATCGGAGCTATAAGTCTCCTTGATGGGTAGAAAATGTGCTGACTTCGTCAGTCTATCTACTATGACCCATATAGTATCATTTCCCTTCCTCGTCTTTGGCAACTTGGTGATGAAATCCATCGTCACCATCTCCCACTTCCACGTGGGAATTTCAGGTTGTTGTAACAAACCTGACGGCTTCTGGTGTTCAGCTTTGACTTGCGCACAAGTCAAACACTTAGCTACATAAGCAGCTACAGACTTTTTCAAACCAATCCACCAGTAGTTGGCCTTTAGATCTTGGTACATCTTATCAGCTCCAGGGTGAACAGAGTATTTGGAGCTGTGGGCTTCCTGGAGGATAACATCTCGAAGTCCTCCATAAACTGGAACCCATATTCGTCCATTCAATCTTAGCATTCCATCCTTGTCATGGGATAACTGCTCCTCAGTTACTCCCAGTTTTTCTTCAGGATAGTTAGCTTCCAGCACAGCTTCTTTCTGTGCAGCTAACACCCTTTCGTTCAAACTATTCCTGATTTCGATGCGCTTGGCATTGATTCTTATTGGTTTCACTCTTTCTTTTCTGCTTAAGGCGTCAGCAACTACATTTTCCTTGCCTGGATGGTATTTTATCTCACAATCATAATCATTTAGAGTTTCCATCCACCGTCTTTGTCGCATGTTCAAGTCCTTCTGATTGAACAAATGTTGAAGGCTCTTGTGATCTGAGTAGATCACACACTTGGTTCCATATAAGTAATGCCTCCATAATTTCAATGCAAATACAACAGCACCCAGCTCCAAGTCATGGGTGGTGTAGTTCTTCTCGTGCACCTTTAGTTGTCGTGAAGCGTAGGCAATAACCTTGCCTTTCTGCATGAGTACACAGCCCATACCAGTGTGGGATGCATCACAATACACCACAAATTCTTCTATACCATCGGGCAATGTTAGCACTGGTGCATTGCTAAACTTTTTCTTCAAAATGTCAAAGGATTCCTGCTGCTTAGGGCCCCAATCAAACTTAACTTTCTTACGTGTCAACAAAGTTAGGGGCGCAGCAATCCTTGAAAAGTTTTCGATGAAACGCCTATAATATCCTGCTAAACCCAGAAAACTGCGAATCTCAGTAGGTGTCTTTGGCTCTTTCCAATTCATAACTGCTTCTACCTTAGCGGGATCCACTTGGATACCATGCTCACTTACCACATGTCCAAGGAATTGGACTTCTCGAAGCCAAAATTCGCACTTCGAAAATTTGGCGTAGAGCTTCTCTTGATGTAGAAGTTTGAGAATACAACGAAGGTGTTTCTCATGGTCAGCTTGGCTCTTCGAATAGATGAGAATGTCATCAATAAAGACGATGACAAATTTATCCAGATAAGGCTTGCAGACGCGATTCATGAGATCCATGAATGCGGCTGGCGCATTAGTGAGCCCGAAAGGCATCACTAGGAACTCGTAATGTCCATAACGAGCCCTAAACGTTGTCTTGTGTACATCTTCATCCTTGACCTTCAACTGATGATAGCCTGACCTCAAGTCGATCTTAGAAAAGTAGCTTGCTCCTTGTAACTGATCGAACAGATCGTCGATCCTGGGCAAAGGATACCTATTTTTGATAGTGACCTTATTAAGCTCACGGTAATCGATGCACAGACGCATCGATCCATCCTTCTTTTTGACAAACAAGATCGGCGCTCCCCAAGGGGACGAACTAGGTCTAATAAAACCTTTAGCTAACAGATCATCTAACTGCGTCCTTAACTCCTTCATCTCCGTTGGTGCTAACCTATAAGGTGCTCTCGCTACTGGTGCCGCACCCGGGATGATGTCAATTCAGAATTCCACTTGCCTATCTGGTGGTAAACCAGGTAGTTCTTCGGGAAAAACTTTAGGATATTCCGAAATGATAGGGATGTCTTCAATCTTGGGCTTTGGCTCATCAATAGTAACTTGTGCCATATAAATGACACAACCCTTTCCCAAGCATCTAGATGCCTTGAGCATGGACACTTGCTCAGGCAATCCATGCTGAGTATCCCCTTGAATGGTAAGTGACTCCCCAGACGGGGTTTTGACTATCACTTGCTTCCTGTTGCATACAATCGGGGCTTGGTTATGCGATAACCAATCCATGCCTATAACTACATCAAAGCCGGCTAGCTTAAAGGGAAGTAAGGATAAAGGAAAAGAATGATTCCTAATGGATATAACACATCCATCTAAAACAGTTGAGGTTGTTTCTATGGTTCCATCAGCTAATTCCACCTCGTATTTTACGCTTAAGGTTCTAACAGGTAGGTTTAATAACTTACAGAACTTATCATCAACAAAAGACTTATCTGCTCCAGAATCAAACAATACTCTAGCAAAAACATCATTTACAAGAAAAGTACCTGTAATAACGTTGTCATCTTGAACAGCTTCCTTAGCGTCCATCTTGAAGACCCTCGCATTGGTCTTCTTTCCATCATCGGTTTTCCTGGCGTTCTTTGGGCAATTAGACTTAATGTGCCCTTTTTCGTTGCAACCATAACATGTCGCATCCTTCAACTTCTTACACTCCAAAGTCTTATGATCCGTGGATTTGCAAATCCCACAAGATCTCACATGAGACTGTGATCTCGACTCCAAACGACACTTCCCAAAGTGGTTCTTCTTACAAGTTTTACATTTGGGCTTATCCCCCGATTGTTGCCCATCTATCTTAGATCCCGACCCTTTCCTGTGGTCGTTATTTCCTCGGTGTCTCTTTTCTGATCTTCGTGAGGTATCGTCCTCACGCTTTCTCTTATTCTCTTCTGAGTTCCTGAGTGCTCTCAACCTGACTACGTCCATGGTGAGAGATAGAGATAGATCAGCTACTGATCTGAAAGTTGTAGGCCTCGATGCCTTAACACTTGCTTTAATTTCAGGGGCTAAACCCCCGATAAAACGGGCAATCCTTTTCGGTTCTGGGGTTACCAAGTACGGGACCAACCGAGATAGAGTATTGAAAGTGGTGAGGTATGCCTGGCAGTCTAAATTTTTCATTACCAAAGATAAGAAGTCTGACTCGATCCTTTCAACTTCATGTTGTGGGCAAAAAATCTCTTTAATAAGAGCAACAAACTGATCCCACGACATACTGTAGAGTGGGATCTTTCCAGCAGTTTGTATGAGAGATTTCCACCACGCCAGTGCGTCTCCTTTGAACGATTGGGATACGTATTTCACTACATCCCGATCAGCACACCCGCTGATATCTACTACTGTATCCATTTCGTCCAACCAGGTCATGCAGTCGACCGCTCCTTTCTCCCCAGTAAAGTCTCTGGGTTTACATGAGACGAAGTATTTATACGTACAGGACTTACTATGCGGTTCCTGTTTCTGCTTGATCTTCTTTATCGGGACACTGTTTTGGTTAGAGGAGTGATGATCCTCATCATCCCTATTGAGCTCATCTTTCTTAGGTCCAACTTTCTAAGAGGGCGGCTTGCTATGAGCCTCCGAGTGGACTTTCGGTTTGGAACGTGGTGCAGATCGGGTCCTACTCCGGGTCCCGCTCGATTCACTATACTGTCTATTTAGCGCTTCGATAACAGCATCATTCACTAATGCTTTCAACTCCGCACCCGTTACTAATATTTTAGTATTATCAGGGTTTTCTGCTGGACGACTGTTTAATTCTTCAGACTTAGCCATGTAGTCTAAATTGCTACATAAAAATAAGGACAAGGTCTATTTAGAAGTCTAAACAGTATTATCATTCTTGACGATTTATTAACCATGGTAAATAAAAGCCATATTAGTTAATTTAATAATTTCATTCAGGATTTTTTTTTACTAGTAATCTTTTTAGAATGAAATATAATATTGGCATAATAAGCCTAGTCACGTAGACAAATTTCTAAATTACAAATTTAGATCTTATAGGATTAAAGCTTGTATAAAAAGACAAATAAATCCTTTTCTTGGCAGGGAGTTTATAAACTACAGCTGCCTTTTTGTTTTATATGACATTAATTACACCCGTAGGCATTATGTCACAACCAAATATATATATAAAAATACAATCTTGGATAATTTATTAAAAGGGTGGCGTGTGTGATTTTACGGATCACACTAGCCAAGAATGTTAATATGTTTACAGATGTTAACAGAGATTTGAATCTTTTTAAACAGGTTCCACCATATTGGCTAGATTTATGACAACATAACAGCTAGGTTTTACCTTTTTTTTTAAGATCCTTATTATTTTATTAAAATGGTACATCAAAATAATAAATGTTATTTTTAATTTATTTATACACTATGTTTATGCACATAATTAAAAATGAAAACCTTAAATTAACCATTCAAAATAAAATTTAAATCAGTACGAGTTTGCCCTAAACGGGTCTTTTACATAAACCACATGCCCACGCAGGGGCCAAATAACAAAACAAACAAACCTACGCAGGGGTCAAATAAAAGATATGCCCACGCAGGGGCAGAACAGAATGAAATACCCACGCAGGGGTAGAGTACTGAAATAAATATATGTCCACGCAGGGACATGAGTACCTCACTAAGATAACCAAACAAACAAAGGATTCAATGACCCTTCTTGCTTTTACCCTTGATTAAATCCACCATCTTCTTAAACATCCCCCAGTTACGCCTCCGATCATGCTGCAACTCATGCCGCATCTCTTGACGCACCTCTTGTATCTCATGAAGGATTTCTTGCATCTGGGGCGGTGACATCGCCGGTGCCTGAGGTGGTTGTTGGTAATGCTGTGGTTGAGGAGGCGGCGGTTGATAATACGGAAGTTGAGGAGGCTGTGACTGCTGATACCCATATGATGGGTACCCATATGTCGAGGGTCCCGTAGCCCAGGGACCTCCGTAGGGACCTTCTTGATGGAAAGTGTTGGAGTTTGCTGCTATCCAGTAGGGATCCTCCGTAAAGTTGTAACCCGTGTGAATCTGCTGCTCGAAGGGGTTGAATGCTGCATCACCAGTGTAAGTGGGGATTGGGTCTCCAAAACCCAATGGTGGTTGTGGCGCGACTGGCACAGAGGCTACTTCAGAGACGGGGTGTGAGGATTCACCCATCTCTGTTTCTTCGTGGACAGGCGAGTACCGGCTGCCACCTGAATGTGGAGGGGTGCTGATGCGCACTCCCCCTCGTGCGGATATTCGCGTTGTCGTTCTCCTTCGCCTCGGAGGCGAGGGAGGTTGAAGTCGAGGTGGTGGTGGCGGCGGAGTGACCGCGACAAGTCGAGAATCCTCAGAAGGATTCTGCTGCTGCTGCTGTAGCTGATGCAGGGGAGAGTTATGTGGCTGAAGCTGGTGTAGGGGAGAGTGATGTGGCTGGTGCAAGGGAGAGTGATGTGGCTGGTGCAAGGGAGAGTTATGGTGACTGGGAGTAAATGCCCAGTCATACTGTTTGAACATCTCCTCATAACTGTCGGGACCATTGTAAGGTGATCCCATAAACGGTGACCCATCTGAAATCACGATGGGGTGGTTCGGTGTTCCGGACGGTGGCATTGCAGGATCAGTATCCTCATCGATGTCCATCGGGTTGCCACCAGAAAAGTGGTCTTCTGGTCCAAGTGGGTTAAAACCCACTGCTGCTGCTAAGTAGTCATCAGGGTTGAACTGACCCTGGAAGACAGGTGATGGTTGGTTAAAAGGTGAATTGTGTCCTATTAAGGGAATGTATGACTGTTGTGAGTTATGGGGCTCATTCTCCGAATGAGGCCCAAAGGAGTGCGGGATTGAAGGAGAGGTACTCAGTGAGACTGAGCGCCTAGCAGGTTCGGTAAAAGACCTCCAAAGGTCTTGAGCATCAGTGTTGTGAGGATCCGAAGGTGTTCGCCGGTGTGACGGCCCGGCCTCGTGGTCGTTTGGAGCTACATGTGCTCCTTGTCCTCGGCCTCTACCTCTCATACGTGGTGGCATTCTGGTGATCATGTCAAAAACAACAAGTGATACAACAAAAATATATATAAGACAAAGTTAGAAAAATTTAAACAAAAATTTGGAAATTTCCTAAGTTCTTTGTCTAGACTCGAGAATCGAGGATTACGCAATTGTGTAACTGAGATTAAACACAAAAGACTAGTGTTTAATTCACTCAGAGTTGGCTCTGATACCAACCTGTCACACCCCTATTTTCCACGTGTCACCGGTGGGCCCGGTGGGGAGTATCGTGACGTAGTTGGTATCATCATAGACAAACAACACAATATATATATGATTGCACAGCGGAAGCAAAGATAGATTCATTTCAAATTTAATAAAGTGTAATATTAAATATCACTAATAGTTGAAACGGATCCACAGGCGGATCAAAATAAAATAAGATATTGTTCAACAGTTTATTGTCGTCCAAGCTTGCGAGACTTATTGTGGACGCTCTAGAAGACAGCCAGCCTATTACGTGTAGTACCTGCACTTAACCTTTTGGGAAAATACGTCAGTTTACACTGGTAAATACAATTTAACTGACTCATTTTAAAAATGGTTGAAAATTGATTTGAATGCTCATGGCACAAAACATTTTATAACTTGGGATAATTATATATTATTATAATCTTGTGAACGAATTACATGTTACTTGTGCGTTCAGTAGCCCGGATCTTGTCCGGGTTAAAGATCAATAGACCCTCCACATTAGAGTTATACACTGACAGGTGTACGCCTACACCCTGTGCTCAGGTCGTGGCCATCTCGTAAGATGATGCCGAGGATATCCGGGACATGGTCATTAACCCCCCAAAGGCTTTAAGTGAACAAGACTGTTTAAACGAGCCGATCAAATTATTCAATTAACCATTCAAAGATGTAAGATTTGATGCTCGATCAAGCGGTATTCTATGTACCGTAACCCAAGCCTGTATAGGGAAAATAATTTAAAAGTATTTACCTGAGTATAGTATAATTCTCAACAAGCAAAAAGGCAAGTAGCTTTTACCGGTGCTCCTAATCTGGAACGAAGGTTTATAATAACCTATTAGATTTCTAACGGGTCTTTATTTAAGCTTAAGCTTAGACCGGCTAGTTTAAAGGACGATACGGTTCAAACGCACGATTAAGCGAAGACCGGATAGAATGTGATTTAGACCCGACAAGTTTGAATACTTGTATAATATGGGTATACTAAATACATTCTGGATTTTGGGACAAAAATGATAATGTTTGACCCGTCTCGGTCAATTTATGCAAACTAGTTACATAAATCGAACCGAACGCGAAAAGAGCGTTACGGGTAACCGTAAGGGTCATATGCAAGTTCCCTGAGATAATATGGCTTAAATATGTTATAATATCAGTAAGATATCTTCTATTATGCCCCAAATGAATTTAAACACAATTTATGCCTCATAAGGGCATTTTGGTCATTTAAAAGATTATAAAAGAGTTAAATTATAAATCTGAGTTACAGGTCGGGTTTATATAGTAAATATACTTAATTTAACATATTATAACAGTAGGGTATGACCCAAATATGAAACTTATCATTTAAAACCAAACTATGCACCTTAGGGGTATTTTGGTAATTTCACAAGGGCTTAAAAGATCAAAACTGGAACCCTGAGTTCAAAAACTTGTACTTATTGTTATTTTATAAAAAATATGCTAAGAACATCAGTAGGTATCAACCTTATATGTTTAATATGGTTATAGTACATACTATGCGTTAAAAACGCTTAAAAGGCGATTTAGAGCCGTTTCCGGGTTTTTAAAAGAAAGCTGAGATTTTTATATTTCCAGAATGCTCAAAATATTTTATTTATCAAATAAAATCAGTAGAAAAAGGTTTGGGGTCAAAAGGATTTGTAAAACTCATTTTATGGCTTAAAAGGGCAAAATCGGTATTTACCGAATTAAACTTAGAGACCTATGATATGATCAGCCAAAAATTAAATAAAAATCTTTAAAAATCCCAAAATATTATATAACATCAGTGGGTAAAAAGTTTGATATCAAAAAGTGGGTTTAAATAGGTTATATGCTAATTACGCCGTTTAAGTAACATAAGGCCTTCAAATTACGATATTGAGCATAACTCTTAATCTGGACCTCAAACTGATATCAAATTTTTGGTGCAAGTTTATAAATCAGTAATAAATGTTTCAATTCTTTCACTTTTTCAAAAATCACGTTTTATAGTAAAAGGGCAAAATAGTCAACTTTAAGCATAAATCGGAAACATGCATATGAATCGGTTAAGCATTGAACCAAGTTGTAAAATCTCAGAGAGTTAAACTTATATGAAAATTGGTCCAAAATATGCTCTAATGCAGATCTCAAATATGCATGAACGGATCAGAACTGAAAGTCAAAGAAAAAGTCAATTTATGCGACTTTCGGTTCCGATTCGGGTTTAAACTGAAAATTGTTGAGTTGATCATGTTGAAACATGTTCTTACATTAATTACAAAGTTATTTTGATGATCAAATAGGTTGCATGTAGCCTACATTGTTAATCATGCTTAAATTTGCAAAAACACATTCTGTTGACTTTTTAAGAAAAGCTTTGACTCGACAATTAACATACTTAGAGTGGGAATCTGAAAATACCCTTTTAGGGGTTTGTTACCCACATAAATACCAACTTGTAGGTACTTTCGATTTGAGAAATGACAGAGCCAATCTCGTTTAATCTCAAAGTCAAGTTTAAATTACGATGGTTTGACTTTCGGTTGATAAACTAAGCTAGAACGAATTTGCAAAGGTTATGAATACTTACAATGGTCCTAATAAAGCTTAGAGATCACTAGGAAGATGTCTTGACGTCCAGAGAGCTCCAGGAATTGATCTTGTGAATTTTGAAGTTGCAAGTGTTCATAGTTTGCAACTTTAAGATCCTTTTATGCAGATTTTGATCACATATGAGGCTGCCACAGAGGTCTAGGATTGTTGTAAGAAGTATACAAGTGTCCCTAAATGCATGTAAGTCGATTGGTGAGTCCCTGGAGTCATATACAGCTGGTTACAACTCGAACAGAACAGCAACCGGCATCTGCAGGTTGTTTTTGTCGCTGGCAGGTCGCAGGCGGGCCGCGACAGGCCCCTCGCGGGCCGCGTACAAGCGCAGAACAGGTTAAACATGTTTTTAAGTTTTAC
Organism: Helianthus tuberosus; assembly: GCA_030545235.1. NCBI lineage: Eukaryota > Viridiplantae > Streptophyta > Magnoliopsida > Asterales > Asteraceae > Helianthus > Helianthus tuberosus. Next base: position 89,940,171 of record CM060404.1, read on the forward strand.
ATTTTAGTCCTTGACCTTTGTAACGTTGTTTTGGGTCCTTTTCTTGCACATTAGACCCTAAATTCTGATTTTTAAGGGCCTTGGGATATTTACAAACATGGTAAAGTCCTCGAACAACTTTGTGCTTACCCGAAAAGTCACGAAATCAACGTTAACGTATTTAACCCTTCGTGTACGGTTTTGATCATAACTTTCTCATACGATCACGAAACTTCATGAAATTTTTATCACATATTCTAGTGAGTATATTTTATCATTACAAAGCTTCGGGTTTGCCAAAAGATCACTCAGAGGTATAATTTCAACATGTTGACATGTTTAGCCCCTGTAGTTTGTAATTCCTCACTTTCTTTCATTTTTCGCTCTGTATGATCCATGATTTATCCGTTTCAGATTATAAACACCATGTAGGGATATTGTAGGGCCTATTTATCAATTGTTGACACTTTGGACCCTTATATTCACATAGTTCCATTGTTTGTCAACTTTAGTCCCTCTAAAGTATGTTTTCACATATTCAAAGTCCATGACACGTGTCAATACATTATTCGACGTAAATTTTCGAGGTGTTACATTACTGCTGATGTGTTGAGGAACTATGGGCTTCATATTTCTCAGATCAACGCTATCGGGCTTCCTCGCATTACTCATTTTGAGTTTGTTTGCATGGCTAACCGTTTGGATCCGACGTTTGCGATGTTCAACGTCTTCTATACCGTTTCCTATACAAGTGGCTTTTACTCCTTTAACGCTCGGACCAGTGTTGCTCCGGTTTGTTCTATTCCGTTGAAAAGTCTTCACGATTGGAAACAAAAAAAATTTTATATACGCCGAGGGGTTATCCCGGTAGATATGCATTACCGGTCAGGGAGTGAGGAAATCCCAAAGGTTGATGTGGTTGCGGATTTCTCTGAGCAAGCGTGGTATAAGAAGTTGACACATAAAGCCACTCCTATTCTTCAGCTTGAGGAGATGGCGTTGGTGGGTGCTGGTATGAGCATGTCGTGGATCCCGAAGCATCCTTTGGGGGTCCCAGTTTATGGTTATAATGGCAAGCGTATGTGTTGTTTTATATCCTTTTGTCTCTCTTTTGTATATATTATATGTTTTTTATTTTTTGTCACTACTCTTCATCTTCGTGTTTTTTGCAGTGGGTTACACCTTGTTGAATGTTCTTGATTTGAAAGCTGGTGGTGCTATGGTTGAGGCGATTCAAAAGGCTGAGAAACAACCCTTGTTGGATCAGATTCGTGGTCGTTTCTCGCATCCAACGAACGAGAGTTTTACCTCCTATGCCAACACTGTCTTAGGTGAAGATAGTGAGGATGATGATGATTCTGTTAATCTTGCTCGGGATGAAGTTGTTGTTCTCTCGAGTGATGGTTCTGACGGATCTTGTAAAGGCCTAACTTCTCATTCCCCGCGTGCAGGTCCGGCACAGGGGATTGCGCGTGAGCCTGTCAATGAACCTATTGTTGATGATGTGGAGGTTCCTGTTGAGACTGCTGAGCAGTTGGAAACAAGGAGGAAAACAAGAGCTGAAAAACCAGAAGGGAAAGGGAAGAAGGCTGAGGAACATGCCACTGATACCCCTCGTAAGCGACCTTCTACACTTTCTGTCCTAGATTACGTTGTAGTTTCTGATACATTGTCCGGTTTAGGGGCCGGAGAAAAACATCATGGGTCTGATCCGGACGACCGCGCAACCCTGACGGAACTGATGAAGAAAAAAGCTGCTGAGGACCACAAACGAAAACTTGACGAGCAGGTTGCTGCTCTTCTTGCTTCGAAAAGGGCCAAACTTCAGAAGGAGGCTCCTCCAGCTCCTTCGGAATCGGAGGTTGATCTGGGCGTTTTCACTCAGAAACAAGGGAATCTGTTGGAGAAAATTTTTGAAGCTTCTAGTATTCTCTTTATCAGTTTTTCCGTTTGGTTCTTCCTGATTGCTTATTTTTCGTTCTCTTCTCTAAGTGTCTTGTTCGTTCAGGTGCCAAGCCAGCCAAGACTTCACGCAATATTGATATTTCGAAAATTACTCCTCCAGAATCTCTGCCCTCGAGGACGTTTGGGTTGACTCCTCCTCGTGACATAAATGTGGAGCATGTGGGTGAAGGTGGTGGTGATGCTGCTGGTGTTGATGGTGCAGGTGGTGATGATAGAGGTAAGGGTGTTGACATCACAATGGAGTCTAGTCAAACCACTACACGCCAAACTATTTACACCAAGCGCCCTCCGGGTGGCGGTGCCGGGGCTACTTCAGGTGTTGTTCACAGCCCTCATTTTGAGGATGTTCATGCTGATTCTTGGGACACGAATAACCCTGCTTGTGATGATCTCCCACACGCCCCTCGCTGGAATCTAACCCAAGGTTCCAAGATGAATGATATGGGTAACTGCCATGATTTCTTCTCTTTGTCTCTCCCCCCAGCTGAAAGGTTATTTCGGAAGAGGCGCCGCCGGTTAGAACTGTTAGATGATCATGTTCGTGCCGGGGTTAACTTCTTGTCCACTTCTCAGGAGATTGTCCGTGAGTTGAAACTGATGGGGGAGGACACTCTGGAGTTTGAAAAAGAAAAGAAGCTATTTGCGGAAGAAAGAGAAAAATTTAATACTGAGAAGAAGGGGTTGATGTGGAGGGTATCTGATGCAGAGCAGAAACTTGCCCAAGAGAAGCAAGTCAATGTTGACAAGCAGAAAAATTGGGAAACTGCGTGTGAGCGTACTAATGCCGAGCTGAAATCTCAACGTGACGCTATTGTACGTTTGTCTGGTGAAAAGACAGAGATTGCTAAGGAAGCTCAACAGGCACGTGTTGCGTTTGAGAAGAAAGAGAAGGAGTATGTTAATCGTATTGCCAACCTGGAAAACCTTGCGAAACAGAAAGTTTCTGAATGTGAAGCTGTTGGGCGTCTTCTTGAGGAGAAAGCTGCTGAGTGCAAGGGCTCTGAGCTTCTTCTTGAGGAGGTTTCTGCAGATTGCAAGTGGCTTCTTTCACGTGCTGTGCCTTTGGTAAGTTCCTTTGTTTATTTTGTTTCCTGGTTTGTCGTATTTCCTTCTTACCGTATTGTATTTTACAGCTTGCGGATCGTATTGTTAACTCTCGCGAGCTTGCTACTTACATGTTCGAATTAGGCCAAGCGGGGTACAATAGTGGTCGGAAGTATGGTTATGCTGAGGGGAAGGCTGCGGCCGCGAGCAATGAAAAAGACTACCACTTCGAACTTTACAAAGAGGATTGTGATGGTAAATATGCTGCCAAGCGTAAGGAGTTCTCGTCTTTGGAGTTTGCCGTTGTTAAGGCTGCTCGAAAGCTATCCCAGAAGCCAAATGGTGTTGCCTTGTTAAAGAAAGCGCTTGGTGATGAAGGTGCTGGGACCAGTCATCCCCAATAAAGGATTTCGACCTGCGTGCCGCGTATGGCCTTAGACGGCCTTGTAGTCATTTGACAAGTTTGTGAACAATTTTAATTTTTGCTTATCTGTCGTGCTTCTGAACAATTGGGTATGCTTGACGTTTGTTATGTTAATATTTGCCTTCGTTTTATTGCGAATTTTGGTAACGTCATAATATGTGCATGTATAATTACTTTGATTCAGGTATCACGAATGAATGATGGCGCTGACAGGTTGTGTTGTGTTTATTACAACGTTTTATTCTGTCGTTTATGTGCGCAGGTTGGTTCGTGAATACGAAGTGGTCGAATTACAGGTTATTGTGTGGACCCAGCTGTGCTCAGCCTTGGGGGTGCTTACAATGTTTGTTTGTCCTGTGTTCGATGCTTTCGTGTTTATGTGGGCACGAAGTATTTATTTGGCGTTTGTTAGGCTTTAGTTGTGTATTTAACCAGGCTGTGCACTTTGTTTGTGACAGGCCTTGGAGGTCTACAACGTTTCCTAATGGTCGAGCCATTGATGTTTTCGTGTATGCCCAAAGTAATATATGCAGTTGTGACAAGAAATTTGCATGATATAGAGATAGCCAAACACTTCTTGTATTACTATAAATGTGTTGGTGATTCGGCCATTGCGATTACATAACCTTTTTACATATAACATTTTCTCAGCTGTTGAGCGTTCCAAGTTCTTGGAACCTCCTTGTTGTCAATGGTGCGCAGCTTATATGCTCCTTTTCCGAGTACTGCGTCTACGACATACGGACCCTCCCACTTGGGAGCCCATTTTCCGGGTTTTTCAGCATTTGAGGCCTCGTTGTCTCTGAGGACGTATTCTCCCGGATTGAAGGTGCAGACTCGGACTTTGGAGTTGTAATACTTTTCCAGCTTCGTTTTGTACTTTGCTTCACTTATTGCCGCCATTTCTCTCCTTTCTTCTAGGAGGTCAAGGTCGATCCTTCTCTCTTATTCGTTGTTGATCAGGTTCATTGAGAGCATTCGTGGTGACGGCAATCCTATTTCTGCTGGTATTACTGCCTCAGACCCGTAAACTAGGCTAAACGGTGTTTCTCCGTTGCTTGTCTTGGGCATCGTCCTGTGGGCCCACAAGATGCTGGGCAGTTCGTCGACCCAACCTCTTCTTTTGTCTCCCAACCTTGACTTGATTCCGTCGACAATACTCTTGTTGACGGCTTCAACTTGACCATTCCCCTGCGGGTGTGCTACCGAGGAGAAGGTGTGCTCAATGTGTAGTTCTTGAAACCACTGTTGAAGACTGTCTGCGGCAAAGTTCGTTCCGTTGTCGGTGATGATCCTGAGTGGTAATCCGAAACGGCATTTGATTTGTTCCCATATAAATCTTTTGACGACGGTGGCTGTGGTTGATGCAAGCGCCTTTGCCTCTACCCATTTTGTAAAATAGTCGACTGCGACTATTATGAATTTTACAGCCCCTAGGGCTTCAGGAAAGGGACCAACCATATCTATTCCCCATTGTTGAAAAGGCCACGCCGTTGTCACGGGTACTAGTTCGTTCTTGGGATGCATCGTCTTTGGGGCGTGTCTCTGACACCCGCTGCATTTCCTCAGAGCTTTCACCGCGTCTAAATGCATTCCGGGCCAGTAGTACCCGGCATTCATCACTTTTGCTACAACCATTCTCGGTCCGGCATGGATGTCGCAGATCCCTTCGTGCACTTCTCTGATCAAATAATTTGCGTCTTCTGGATCAACACATCTTAACAAAGGCCCGAGGTATGATTTTCGGTATAAAATTCCATCAGCCATCTGATAGTATTCTGCCTTGTACTGGATTTTTCTCGCTTCTGCTTTGTTCTCCGGGAGTATTCCAGATTGAAGATACGCGATTATCGGAGTCATCCAAGTCGTTGTTCCTACTTGAACAACGCTTACTTCTCTTAGTGGCACTGACGGGTTGCTTAAAACTTCTATGCGCACATCTTTCGCCAGGTGTTGGAAACTTGTAGAGGTGAGTTTACTCAGCGCGTCTGCTGGTTTATTCTCGCTTCTATTAATGTGGTGCACCTTGTAGGAATAGAAGGTTTGTAGCAACGTCTTTGCTTGACTCAGGTAGAGCGCCATTGTGTCTCCCTTGGCTTCATATTGCCCGTTGATTTGTCCGGCCACTAACATGGAGTCCACATGCGCTTCGATGTGTCTAACTCCCATTTTGATCGCCAATCTTAAACCAGCAAGGAAAGCTTCGTACTCAGCTTCATTATTTATGCTCTTGAAATCCAGACGTATGGCGTAGGTGAATTCATGTTTGTCAGGGCTCACCAACCGAAGCCCTGCGCCTACGCCATCTTCGTTAGACGCGCCGTCTGTATATAACAACCACGGTTCTTCGACTTGCTGTCTTTCGGCTTTTTCCATTGCTTTACATTCCCGATTCTTGTCGTCAAGTACTTCTGTCATGAAGTCTGCTGGTACTTGGCCCTTGATTGCCGGTCTTGGCCTGAAAACCACATTATGGCCCCCGAGCTCTATCGCCCACTTTGCTAGTCTTCCTGAAATCTCTGGCCTTGCGAGGATGTTGCCAATATTGTAGTTTGTTAATACGTAAATGACGTGGTTGGCAAAGTACCGGCGCAGCCGTCTTGATGCATGGATCAATGCGAGTACTAGTTTCTCCATGATGGCATACCGGGTTTCTGGGTCGGTCAAGGTTCGTGACACATAGTAAACTGGAGTTTGGATACCTTGCCTATCGACAAGTAACACTGCTCCTACTGCTCTGTCGGAGGCTGACAAGTATAACACTAAAGGTTCTCCCTTGACCGGTGCAGTTAATGTTGGTAACCTGATGAGGCAATCTTTCATCTCGCGGAATGCGTTCTCGGCTTCCGGAGTCCATTGAAATTGGCTCTTCTTCATGCAGTTGCGGAGTGTTTTGATAAATGGGAAGGATTTAGCGGCGTGATTGGCCAGGAAACGGTTAAGTGCTGCCAACCGCCCTGCCAATTTTTGCATCTCCTTGATCGTCGAAGGTGAAGGCATGCGTTCGATTGCTTGTATCTTGTCAGGGTTCACTTTGAAACCATCTCTTGTGATGATGAAACCCAGGAATTTTCCCTCCTCCATGCCGAAAGAGCATTTCGCTGGGTTTAACTTGATACTTACTCCGCGCAATGTGTCGAACGTTTTTTGGATGTTCATCAGCATTGTATTCTCTTCTTTGCTCATAATGACTAGATCGTCCATATACACTTCGATGTACTTGCCGATAGCATTGTGGAAAGTTTCATTCATGAGCCTCTGATAAGTCGCGCCCACATTCTTTAAACCGAAAGACATCTTGGTGTAGCAGTATAGCCCTGTCGGTGTGCGGAACGCTGTTTTGTCTTCATCTTGCACAGCCATCTGTACCTGGTGGTACCCCTTGTAACAATCAAGGAAACATTTCCATCGGAATGTTGCTAGCAAATCAATCTTTTCATCAATGTCTGGTAAGGCGTAACAGTCGTGTGGACATGCCTTGTTCAGATCCTTGTAATCTACGTACATTCTCCAGCTACCGTTGTTCTTTTGGACCATCACTGGGCTTGCTACCCATGTTTGGTATCTGACTTCTCTGATGATTCCCGCATTTAACAGCTCCATCACCTGCTCTTTCATAGCGTCGTGCTTTATGTCTCCCAAGTGGCGTTTGGCATGCACCACCGGTTTTGCTTCTTCTGAGACGTTTAATCGATGTTCGGCTATGTGCCGTGGAAAACCTACCATGTCTGCCGGTGTCCAGGCGAACACATCCATGTTTTGGAACAACAGCTTTTTTAGCGCCGCGCGCGTTAGATCGGACATTGCAGGTCCTAAGGTTACTTTCTGTTCCGGGTATGCGCTGTTTAACACCCATTTTTCTGCCTCCTGACGTGGTGCTGGTTTACTTGCCTTTGCGGGTCTGAGTTCATCTGTTGCTAAGACTTTCTTGCTTGCGTATATTTGTAACACCCTTATTATTATTTAACGATTTTCGTATAATTTACGAAAATAAACGGGTAATTAGAATTTCAATACATTGAAAATACGGGTTTCATTAAACTTTATTTACAGAATTAAAACTATACAAAATAACATGTTTGAGTTCGTCATTTAGCAAAACAACGATACATAGTGCGGAAGCTTATTTCTTGATAATGTTCGGTTCTTCGTTGTGCTTGATCGTCCGCCGGTGCTAAAATAATACATGAAACTCATAAAACATGAGTTGGATTAGTCATACGTAACTTAGAACGTATTTAAACGAGTCCGGGAAGCGAAACTGATTAAAATAAAAAAATTCGCCAAAACAGGGCTCCGTCGCGCCACGCGACGGAGCCACGTTGCTACCTCGCGCCACGCGGGGGAGACCAGTTTCCAGCAGGCTGCAGCTCAGTTCAGCTATGTCAGTTTTTACGGAAACGGCCATAACTTCTTCGTTATTGATCCGTTTTACCCGATTCTTTTTCCTACGCGTCCGTAATTTAATCCTCCATATTATGGAGTTAAAATCCTACATCCAACATAAGAAATTTTGAGACTTCTAAGCCTTTGACTCGTTACCTTTTTACCGAATTTTAACCCGTTTATGCATTTTATCAAACAAACGTATTTGTTTGATTCCTATATCACATACACTTCTTCAATTTAATGTAACCTACCATATTAGGTTCTAATCATAGGTTTATTACACAATTTAAACCCGTTTTCGCTCGTATGCTTATTTTGACCCGTTAAGGGTATTTAAGCACTTTCGAGCCTAAAATCGCTTTCATTTGTATCTAGCTTTATATTTTCACATTTCTTACCAAGTAGTCTTCCACCAAAACTATATTTGTGGTGGATTTAATATGGAGATACATATATTCCGAGTTTTATCCCTCGGACTATCATTTTACGGCAAAGACCCATATTGAGTCATTTGACCCAAGATTTACCCTTTTCATTCTTTATACTTATTCAAAGTATTTGCTTGATCATATAACTTGTTTTTAAACGACTCTTAAGGTTCATTTACTCGATTTTGCTTACGAGGGCGTTTTGGTCATCTTAAACCCTTTCTTTACAACAAAGGACTTTTCATGTCGTAATTGACCAAAATTCCACTTTTTAAACTAGGATCTTGTTTAAATAGCCATCATGTTTTTAAAACACAATGACAATAACTTAAATCATTCAGTTTACTTAAAAGATAACCCAATGTCCATTTTAACTTGTTTAGCCCTCATTGAACTTCAAGTTCTAATGATGATTTGACCAATTATACATACCTGGCTCGAATCAATATATTGACTCGTTTTGATACCTTGCCTTAGTAGCCGCTAAGTAATAGCGATGACAACATTCAATCGATATTTATTCCTGTAATCATGTAACTCGACAAAACATTAGCCGATATAGTCAAAGGGTGATATTTTCACCTTTTGACCCGTTTGGTCTATATGACCATTTACTTTTGCGAGATGGATTTATTATCATCTCGTCTACATAACTTGTACCGGTTTACACCATACGGTCAATTTACTTATAAATTTATTTCTTTATTATTTTGACCCCTTTATATCTTACGACATAAAGTGTCCTTCAAAACTAACGGTTATCGTCAACGAGTGACTACATTGCCGTTTTACCCTTATTAATTGTATTGATTTACCTTATAAGGTAAATCACTCAAAACTCGTTATTTATTAGTCATTACATGACTAAATGACCTTATTAGCTCTTTTTAACCATTCAACATGGTTTATCATTATTGTCTTTTGTTTCGAACCTCGCACGTCGGGTCGAAACATCATAAGTCAAAATGTGACTTTTGATTATTCAAAATCTATAAAACCAATAGATATAAAATAAAAGGTGTAAGTTTTAACTTACCTCGCATCCCGAATACGCCTTTCTTCTCACTTGGTTCGTTTGACCCGCTCACTCACCAAGCTTCCACCTAGCTCGTTAAGCGCCAACTATCATTCATTATTCACAAGGTTGTTAGATTAGCCATCCCAAATCATGACTTTCACACCTTATGATTCTTTGACTATTTTTCTCTTTAAACTCAATCATAATTCACGAGTTTAATTCTTGTGTCAAGACTCACTTCTAATCAATTATGAACTCTTAACAAAATCCCTATTTTGTTCAAGTAGTTCATTCATACGAGTTAGTATGGCGTTTATAAACACCAATGTAACATTAATTTCTTTAAATCAACTAAACCCATTTCATAGCAATTATGATTTATGTACCCAAACACCTAATTTGTTCAAGTACCTTGTTTCTACTATCAACTATGATGATTTCTAGCATAAACATATCATCATCTTCACTACAAAATCAAAACCCACTTAGCACATAGTAGGGTAATTATCAAATCCCTATTTTTGACAACAATTCATCAAGTTTTCTACTAGGGTTTGTTTCTAAACTAAGATATAATCACAATAACACTCATAGATTCAACATTCATTCCAGAATTTCGATTTTTGATTGTTCATCATAATCTCAAAGTATCACCAAATCGTAAAATTCGACATACCTTGTAATCCCCATGACTAGGTGATCATGAATTCGTGTTCATGCATCTGATTTGAGATAGTTCTGCCCTTCAATTTGGTGAGATTGAGATGAGTTAGGGTTTGAGCCCCTGGCTCTTCTCCTGATCGATTTCACACACACACACACTAGTGTGTGTGTAGTGTTTTAATTAAATAAAATCAAGTTTTAATTCCTCCTCTTTTAGCCCCTCTAGTTTGTAACCTTATAATAAGGGTTATTACCCAAGTTTCCTTCTTTATTTTAAGGCATGTATTTAACTAGGTTATTATTCCTAGTTACTTGGTAGGTCCGAGGAAGTTATGACCCGTTTTATTTTTAAGTCCCGTTAATTCGGACCTTTCGTAACTTTATTTTCTCAAGCATTTATTCCCCCTTTTTTTTATTAATATTAGGTTTATTTATTTAAATCCTAATATTTACCGGGTTAAATTTTACCACTAACGGCTTTTTACCCGTCCATCACTATTAACGAGGTTTGATTACTAAACCCGTTTTCGGGGTGTTACAATATTATTGCCACCCCCGTTTCTGTTGGGAATCCCACAGCTGAATGTGGGCCGGAACAGATCATGCTGAAGTCGCCTTGGGATTCTCTTCCCAGCAGAATGTCGTGCCTTGAATGCGCGGGTAGCACCATGAATGTAACATCTTCCGTTCTTGAATTCCTTCCATCCGAGAGTAACACCGGGAACGATATATGTCCAAGGGGAAAAACGGCTTCATTGCAGAAACCAGTGAGTGGGTAATCAACTCGTTCTAAGTGCGCCTTGTCCTCCTGATCGAATTGATTAAAACATTGTTCATATATGATATCCGCGGTGCTCCCTGGATCAATGAAAATGTAATCGGTTTGGTAGTGCCCGATCACGCCCGAGATGACTATGGGTCTTCTTTCTCTTGGGCCTCCTCTTACGATAGGAAAAACGACCTGCCTTTCACTCCACGAGTCGTCTTGTGTGCGTTTGTTGTAGTTTTTCTTTGGTCTTCGCTGACCTCCCTGAATCATGTGGGTCTCCAATTTCCGCAGCTTTTTGTTATCTGGTCCTTCTTCTCTTCTCTGTATTTGGCGGTAGTCGCGCTTTCCGCCCTTTACCAGGTGAGTGAGTTTTCCATCTCTTAAGGCCCTTTCTATTTCTTGCTTTAAACTGAAGCAATCGTCAGTTAGGTGACCCGTGTTTTTGTGAAACTCGCAGAAAAGATTGGGATCTTGACCCCTCTTGTTTCGCATTTGTAGGGGTGGTTTGAACTGGTGGGTCTCAGTTGCCAAGACTTCTGAAGGAGTTTTCGTTAGGAGTGTCCATTGTTTCTCCCTGTTTTCTCTTTTCACCTCTTTCCGGTGAGCTATCTGATTGATTGTGTGGCGCACATCCTCCCTTACTGGGCTTCTTTCTCTGTGACCGGATGTTTTCCATGGTTGGCTTCTGCCTTTCTTGTTATGCCGGTCGTTGTGGTTGTATCCGCGCTGACGGTTGTCATCGCCGGTCAACTGTCTATCAGACTGCGCAATGGTTTTTGCTGCTTCAATGAAGGTTTCCCAATCTTTGGGTCCTCCGTCTCTTCCCTTTACACATTTGATTAGATCATCGCACTTAACTGCCCTCATGAAGTGTGCGCGCATCATCTTTTCGCCCGCGTCTCCTATTTCCAGACATTCTTTGTTGTACCTAGTGATGAAGTCTTCCACGCTCTCGTGGTCTCTGCGCCATATGTTTAAACAATCAGCTGGGTCTCTGGTGTGTCTTCGTTGCTGAGAGAAATGTGCAAGGAACTTCTCTCGGAAATCGACCCATGATTTGATTTTTCCTGCTGGCAGGCTGTCAAACCAGACGCGCGCTGCGCCGACGAAAGTTTGAGCGAAGAGATGACACCAAGTTGGTAAATTCCATCCGCCTGTTGCTCCAGCACCGTTAAAAACTTGAAGGTGATCGTCTGGGTCTGTCAACCCGTTGTATTTGCCCACGTTGTGTGGCAATTTCGTTTTATCGATAGCAGCCGTGGCGATCTCTCTAATGAATTTTGAATTCTCAGCCATGTCGTCTGGACGATAGCTCAAAGTGTAGTCGTGCTATGCTTTTGGGTTATAACCTGCGCGCTTGCGAGGTTTGTATGCTTCATGCTCTGGCGGCAACCTACTGAACACTGTACTTTCTTTGTATGTCTCGTCTTCGTTTTCTTCATAGTTATCGAGCTCGTCGTTTATGTTGCGCGGGCCTAAACGACTCTGTATTGGCTTTCTTGGTTGGTGAGAGTACTGCACATAATTGCTTTCTGTTTCACCGTAAGTATCGCGCGTGTCGTGCGCGCTCGGCCTTCTGATGTGTGGTGGAGGTACTGATTCAGGGCGTAAATTGAATGCATTGGTCTGTTGAGGCATGGGAGCGCTCAAAGGCCGTTGCAGTGGGGTGAAAAATGCGGACTGGTTGGCTTGTGCTTGAAGCAGAGCTTGCTGCGCACTGAGCTGTGTGTAAACAAGGTTTATAGACGCCACTTGTTCGGCATACCAGGAAGCCAGAGTTTTTCCTTCGGGTAGCCCTAGTAGTGCAGAGAAGTTCAGTTGTGTTTGGTCCGATGGAGCTGAGGGGCCAGCTCCATGGCTCTGTGTTTGCACTGGTGGAGGTGTTTGTTGGACTACCTCTGACGGAGGTTGGAAAGTGGCTCCGTTTGTAGTTTGGGTGATGATCCTAGGTGGAGTTTGGAAAGTAGCACCAGTTGTGTTTTGGGTAACAACCCTGGATGCACTCCCAAAGATACTAGGAAAATCGTTGTTCATCGGCCCTTCTTGGATAATTTCGTTCCTTTGACCCCTTTGGACGTGTGCATTGTCCGAAACGAGTTCAAAAGAAGAAACGTCTCCATCTACCGGGTGAGAAGGGTTTTGTTCGGCCATTTTGACGAGTGTTTTTCGAAAAGAAAAGAGACGAGAGTGGTTTTTGCTAAAAGCGGATGGCGCCAATGATGAAACACAGGCTAACACCAGGGTTAACCAGTGGGGTTACTTCTTCCGTGGGTTCAATCTCCTTTCTCACTCGTTGAAATGACTTGGATCCTGCAAAACAGCAACACCGTTAGTCTCGTTAAGAGGGGAATATGGGGTTTCCCTCTTAACCAAGCTCCGGCGTGAGAATAAGTACTGTTCCGAGGGAGAATAAGCAGTGTGTGTAGAGTGTGGGAGTATAGAGAGCAAGATGATTCAACCTGGATGATGAAGGGTCCTATTTATAGCCGGAGGGTGAAGGAGGGAGGAGCAGTGGTGCCAGCTGTGGTTGCGCGCCAGCTGTCCGACCAAGGGGAATATCCTCTTGGTCTCCTCTGATGTGGTCAGTGTAATGGCACACGTGGCGCGCTTATATTTGCCTATTTTGGAGACGTCGTACTGGTGTTGTCGGACTGCTCCTTGATTCGTTGCAGGCCTACCTGGCGCCTGATGACTGGTGACACGTGTTGTCCTTTATGTCGGATGGAGCATCTTTGGTGCCACCTTGATATTTTCCAGAAGCTTCTGGATGATCTCGTTGATGTCAGCGCGCACATAGGATGGAAAAGTGGTGTGGTCCTTGCCATGTGGGCAAGGAATTGAGACCATACCTCTTCAGAACCCGTCGTTAAGAGGCGGGGTGATCAATTTCACAATAATAATAAAATTAAAATAAAGTTAAAAAATGAAATAAATAAATAAATAAGATGAGGTTGTTGCTTATTAAGAGGTTAAACAGTTGATACCTTAAAGTGAAGGATGTGATCAGTCTTTATGTTAGAATAATGGAGAATTAAATTTCAAACTTTCACTTTATCCAGGGCCGGCTCAATGTTTGTAGATGCCTAAAGCAAATAATAAAATTGAGGCCTTTTTATCGGTTACCTTCGGGGTTGAGAAAAATTAAAGTGTACCCGATAACACCCTTCTATTTGAATAACAAATAAAAATGATATGGTATTTTATATCATATATACATACACGTATATAGTTTAATATATTATTTGACTTCCGTTTCATACTACATTATACATCACACAAGCATGGTTCTTTTTTTAAGGTTAAAAAACTAAAGTTTTAATATTCACATATCTTGAGTTTCTCAATGTTCATCTTCCCCATCTTCTCTAACCTTTCTCACCTAAAAAAACACATAACTGAAAATAATCTTATTCCTTCTATTTTAGAATTTTCTTCTCATCTCTCTCTAGAAATATATATTATATCATCATGTATATATTTACCTATAAAAATGGATAATACTAGCTTTCTAAAATTGGGGGCCTTTCAAAATGTGAGGCCTAAAGCAAAAGCCTCATTTCACTTATGCTTGAGCCGGGCTTGACTTTATCACCAATATATTGTATCATTTTAATATATCGCGTCTTAGTATCTCGCGTATTAAATTTTAAGCTTTCACCTTATAACCCAATACATCGTATCGTCTTAATATATCGTGTCTTAATATCGTCTTCATACTTGCATCTTACTATCGTGTGGAAATTACCGTTTTATCCCAAAGAGTTGCATCGTAATACCAATAGTAATAGTAACAACAACAATAATAATAATAGGATGGAGGTAGAGGATCCTGTACAAAGTCCATCTTTTGTAAGAAGTGTAAGAAATAATTTGGGAATGACAAGTGTCCCTCATCTTAATTAATTCAAAAGGGTATATTAGTAATTGTACATTCTTGTCAATTAATTGATTTCCAATATAACTGGAAAAAAAAACTGGCGATGAGAATATTTAGGGATTGATCGTTTCATCTCCATCTCCGATTCAGATCATCTTCTCCGACCATCTTGTTAACCTTCCGTCATCATCATCACAGTTCACGTCATCTTCTCCGATTTGAACACCTACATCTCCGACCACCGTCACCAATTTCTTTCGTCTCCACAAATCATTCACCGTCGTCGTCTTTCATCTTCGTCATCCTCATTTCTGATCGTGACTTGAATCATAGTCATGGTGTTTTAAAACACCATGAACAATGTCTACAGATAAAACACCATGACTTGAATCATAGTCATGGTGTTTTAAAATCTGGGAATGTTTTTGTATTGATAAAACACCACGCCAGGAACAATGTCTCCTGATAAAACACCATGACTTGAATCATAGTCATGGTGTTTTAAAATCTGGGAATGTTTTTGTATTGATAAAACACCACGCCATGAACAATGTCTCCTGATAAAACACCATGACTTGAATCATAGATGTTTAAAACACCACGCCATGAACAATGTCTCCAGATAAAACACCATGACTTGAATCATAGTCATGGTGTTTTAAAATCTGGGAATGTTTTGTATTGATAAAACACTACGCCATGAACAATGTCTCCAGATAAAACACCATGACTTGAATCATATATGTTTAAAACACCACGTCATGAACAATGTCTCCAGATAAAACACCATGACTTGAATCATAGTCAATTTATCCAGTTGTTTTAAAACACCACGCCATGAATCTGATTATAGATCTCTTTATGATAACGTATGGAGAATATGCAACCAAAGACCTCCTACAATTAAGGTGAATCATTAATTCCGATATTTAAGAAAAAATGAGCGAATGTATGAGTTTTTGGTTGTGTAGGTTAAAGTTACCATATTTCAAATATTTAAAAAGACACTATTGCCCTTCAATTTTACATAAGGTCCCTCTAATTAAAACACAATTTACATTTTTATACCCTATTAATCTCAACCATTAGATCAAATATCCAATGGTTTAAAACACTTCTTACCCTTCTTACATTTTAGACACTTTTTACCATATCCATACCCATAGGATGGATATAGATAATAATTAATTAATAGTCTAACTTTACTCAATATCACTCTATTAAATTTATAGTTGAATTAATGGCTTGTGTTAACTTTGTCTTAACATGGCTATGAATTTACAGTTTTACCCGTTTATAATGCATTATATAGGAGGGTAGATATAGATAGAGAAGGTTGATGTCATTCTTTTTTTTTTCATGTGGCGTGGTTTCGTGTTATACTCAAAGGGTAGTCGGGAAACTTTGTATGGCCAAAACAATACTCGCACAACCACATTTGCACATGTGAAATGGCAGATATGTCTGCGTGTGTTAAATGACAAATGAATAGTATAGTGTATCTTAATAATAAAACAATTTCGGGATTTTTTATTGTAAATTAAGTTTTTAACAATTTTTTTTTGTTAAAAGCATTTATGCATACAAGGTAGACACGAAAACAAAATTTTAACAATCCAAGCTATACTCTATTTGGCCGTTAATGTTCATATTTGTATTCTAACTAGTGACACTCTCAACTTTCTCGATCGTAATTTCACTTTCATAATCATTTTTGTTGAACCCTTATTTTGATCACCATCATTCGTGCGAACAAAATCAAGTAGAAATCAAATGTAAATATTTGATGATTATGCGAGTAAGGATTGCTATTAACAACCAAAGTGAAATTTAGGAACATTATTAATTATAGGCAAATTGGATTTAAAATAATCCCAACTCACTGTTATTGGCCAATAATAATCCTAACTCATTTAATCACCAATAATAATCCGAACTATTCACTTTTGTTTGTAAAATACTCCCAGTTAAAAAAACACTAACTAGGTTAAAAATGTGCTGATGTGGCTTGCCACGTCACCCGCCACACCAGTTGTCACGTCATCAAAAATGCCACGTAGACTGCCACGTCATATGACACATCAGCTAAAAGGGCCACATCAGATGCCACATCAGCAAATTTTTAACCTAGTTAGTGTTTTTTTAACTGGGGGTATTTTACAAACAAAAGTTAATAGTTCGGATTATTATTGGTGATTAAATAAGTTGGGATTATTATTGGCCAATAACAGTGAGTTAGGATTATTTAAATCCAATTTGCCTTAATTATATGTCAGTGTGGATTATTGTCAAGCAATAAATAAGATTTTTTATCATTAAAATCCTATTTGACTTATGTAATTAAGCTGCACAATATATAACTAGTTACAATATGACTGATACAAAATAAACTAGAAAGATACCTCAACGTAGTTGATTATAAACAAGTAAGGGGCTGTTTGGTAGCCTCTTAATGATCATTCAGATGTTACCTCTTAATGGTTTAAAACCTCTGAATGAATAAGAGGTAACCTCAAGTCTGAATGGTTAAGAGGTAACCTCTGAATGGTAAATCATCACATGTCACATTCTTCTACCTTCTCATTGGTAAAATTCTTAATGGTTCCTTTAAGAGGTAGTCTCTTAATGATCATTCAGAGGCTACCAAACAGCCCCTAACTTGCACACCTTAGAATATGAAGAAATAAAAGATATTCTTGTTTATCAGGATGGTTTTTTAAGCAACGAAATTTTGCGCCGTAGATATTCTTAGAGGGGTATGGTCCCAAATTTTGCGGTGATTACATGAGTTAACGTCAGGTCATGCACGAGGCCATACCCAAAGTAAACCAGAGTGTTGACTTTCCTGACTGTGCGCTGACTACAAAGGTATACTTCATGTCGCGCGTGAGATCGGGACCAAGATAGAATCAATTCTGACACTTAGTTCCTTTAACAAAAGACCTAGCTTCCTTGACCTTGCGCCGACCACACAAGTCTACTCCAGGTCGCACGGGGACAAGAAGAGGTAAAAAGTACGAGTGTCAGAACAATGGACCAATAGGCGCTCAACAAGATGTATTCTATCGTGCCGCATGATGAGTAATCGTGCAGGAGACAAGAAGTACATAAGGACATATATGTGGCAACCACTGCTCCATGATCTCCACCTAAATGCTGCTGACAGACCAGACATTAAAGACAACCGTCAGGACACGTGGATCTATTCAGCGTGCACCAGCTACCCTCTCGCCTGGGATCATTAACGGTCAGTGGCGGATCTAGAAACGAAACTAAGCCGTAACGTTTTATAAATAAGCCGTAACGAAATCGAAAAAACATCAAATTTTTCCAAAATTTACACTAATTTTTTCAAATTTTTCCGCGCCAAACCGTAGCGAACGTTGCCCCCCGGTAAGCCCTATGTCCGCCCCTGCTAACGGTCGAGACAAATGAGGCAGAATGGACATTCTTTGTTGTCGATTTCGGGCCCAAGGCCTATCAGCCCATCTCCTTCACAATTCACATCGGCTATAAATAGAGAACTTCACCTCCAAGTTTAAGGATCGCTATCTTGCTCTCTCACTTAATACCAGTGTTTTAAAAATCGGTTTTTAAATCAAACCGGATTAGACTAAAAAATGGTTCAACCGGTTGAACCGGGTTGTACCGAGCGGTTCAACCGGGTTGACTAGCTACCTCAATAATTTCATAAATTACAACATCAACTCAAAAGTTAATCCAAAAATGCATGATTATATATTAAAAGATGATCCAAAAGTAAATCTATAATAAAAAATAATCCGAAAGATAATAAAAAATCATTCAATTTTCCAACAAGCTCTTTTAACTGAAAGTGTACGATATGTTTAAGCTATTTAAGTGTTGAATACATCAACTATTTTCGTTTCATACAATATTAAATAAGAACTTTTAGTTACGAATAATCTTAATATATAAAAATTACGTTAGATAAGTAACATATATAATAAAAATAAGTAACAACTCAAACTAAAATAACCCTGTGCCCATACCGGTATTACGTTTTAAACCGGTATACCGGATTTTACCGCCGGTACAAACCTTATGCCGTTTCACTTATTTACCGAGGTGATTCGTACCGGATTTACATCTGAAAACGGTAATACCGGTATAACCGGCCGGTATTTACCAGTTTTTAAAACATTGCTTAATACCCACACTTTTATCCTCAAAGCAAGTTCTTATTCTCACGCTAGAGGGTGGTTACAAGGAGAACCCTCTTATTCCCCTCCTTGTGACGAGCTTCACGGTGAATTGACTGTTTTGCAGGATCGTTAAGCTTAGAAAAAGATTAACCTTATTTAGACGAGACACAAACCGTAAACTAATCCCTGAATTAACTTGGTGTTTCTTGATTGAGAAAATAAATATCACGCTCGTTTGAAAAAGGTTCAAAGCGTCAAATTTCAATAAAAAGTATTCAAGGAATGTGCCCACATATTTATCGTGGCTCCTTATTAGCCAAGTGTTTTATTGTTTTTAAACACAATTTCAAAAAATAAAAGAAAATAACTAACGGTTTCACACATATGTTTGGGTTCAAAAAAATAAAAGAAAATAACTTTAACGGTTTCACACGTATTTGGGTTCAAAAAACAAAAGAAAATAACTAACGGTTTCACACATATGTTTGGGTACATGCCAGCTAAAATTTATAGATTTATCGAGTCTAGTGATCTACTTTTAATAATTATTTACACAATAGGGGTTTTGGGTGTTTTTTTTTTTTTTTTAAATGCCCCTTAACGCCTAGTAATCGCTAGAGGGGGCAACCTTGACCCAAAGCTTTTCAAATGGGTCAGTTTGGGTTGCTTTTAAAGTTATATGTGTTGGTTTTGCTAAAATATATTTTAACTAAATGGGTCACAATGGGTCACTTGAAATTTCATCTTCTTATTTTCGGGTCAAATCGGGTCGACAACATTAAAGAAATGGGTCAATGTGGGTTAGTGTCTTAAAGAAACGGGGCAGGTTTTGGATCGGAATGGGTTTCGAGCCGGCACAAGTATCCACACGAGACGGGTTACGGCACGAAATGGGTTTTGGATCGGAACGGGTTCAGTTCAAATTGAGTTTCAGGCCGAGACAGATTTCAGCACGACGCAGGTTTTGGATCGGAACGGGGTCGGTTCGGGACGGGTTTTAGACCGACACGGGTTTCTGCACGGGACAGGTTTCGGATCGCAACGGGTTTTGGGCCGACACGTGTTTCCGCACGAGACGAGTTTCGGGTCGGGACGAGTTTCGTACCGTTTCGACCCATACCGTTTCGACGCGAACCATTTCGACACGTACGGTTTCGACGCGAACCCGTTCTGACCCGAACTCGTTTCGACCCGAACTCGTTCCGACCCGAACCCGTTCCGACCCGAACCAAAACAACCCTTTTTTTAATTGACCCGTTTTGACCCGAACCCGTTTTGACCCAACCCTTTTTTGACCCGACCCGACCCTTTTGCCAGATTTAGTAATCTCCCCCCAGGGCGTTGTTTTCGAACGCTGGACATGGGGAGTTTTTCAAAACATGACCGTTACCAACGGTCCAAAACATTTATTAAAAAATTTGAGTTAAATGTCATTTTAGTCACTGTGGTTTGAACCATTTTGCCAGTTTAGTCCAAATGTTTCATTTTTAACCTGTGGGTCCAAAAAGGTTTCACAGTTGCCATTTTAGTCCACTGGGTTAACTTCATCCATTTTTTCTGTTAACGAGAAGCCCAATTAGGTAATTTTGTATGTAATTCTGTTAACTAAAAGGGCAATTCAGCCATATAAAATGTCCGAATTGGTCTTCTCGTTAACAGAAAAAATAGGTGGAGTTAACCCAGTGGACTAAAATGGCAACGCAGAAACCTTTTTGGACCCATAAGTTAAAAATGAAACCTTTTGACTAAACTGACAAAATGGTCCAAACCACAAGGACTAAAATGGCATTTAACTCTTTTATATTCACCTTTTAATCTATATAAATACCCACTTTTCACCTACTATCTCTACTTTTCACCTTTTTTATAAACTTTCTCTGCTCTTTCTTTTCTTTATTAAATAACGAATCCCTTCCGACCCCCATTCGATGTGTCGTCAAGACCCCGTAACCCCAATATATATCGGCCGAATACCACGTCCGGCGACACGTTGATCCTTGCGCAAATGCGTCGGCAACAAATCCGTCAAAAATACGGACTCTAGATTATTAGTTTTTTATTTTCTTTCGGTTTTTTATTTTTTTTAGCATTGTAATTTCTTATTTCTTATTTCAGTTGTAATTTATAAAAAAATGGAGAAAATTACAAAAAGCGTCCTTTATGTATGTCACTTATTGCAAACTGTGTCCTTTATCTTCAATAATTACAGAAAACGTACTTGATGTTTGTAAAACCTTGCAAGTTATGTCCTATAGCCCTAACTAATTTAATTTTTTGTGGTTAAATCTGAACAAATAGACCCCACATGAGTGTATTTTGGTCTTTTTACTCTCATGTGAAGTCTATTTGGTCAGATTTAACCACAAAAATACCCTCATGTGGGGTTCATTTGGTCAGATTTAACCACAAAAATTAACTGAGTTAGGCCTAAAGGACATAACTTGCAAGGGTTTGCAAACATCGAGTACGTTTTCTGTAATTATTGAAGACAAATGACACAATTTGCAATAAATGACATACATAAAGGACGATTTTTGTTTAATTTAATGTATTTATTTTAACAATGTATTTTTTTTTAATTTAATGAAATTTTATTAGTTTTAATTAAAAAAATTAATAATTGGTTAATGATTGATGGGAGCATTATTGGGCATTATCTCACTACGCCCATTTGTGAAAAACGCCCCATAATGCTTCTTTGTTGACTGGGATGACACGCGTCTCACAATGCCTATATGTGGAAGCTTTATTCATGTGTACCACCACACATGGTCTATAAGAAGATAATGTTAATCCGTGATTGTTCATTATAAATGAGATACTGTTTCACATCCTGTAATTACATGTTACTTAGATGATATTTAACATTAACTGTAATTACATATTACTTGGATGATGATATTTAACATTTAACAGTAAGAAGATAATGTTAAAAAAATAAATACATGAAAATGTTAGTATTTAGATTAATATGAATAAAATAATTGAAAATGAAGGTATTGTGGATTAAAAGGACAGTACTAGAAAGAATACGTTACCGGGTAGAAAAGCAAGGATGGATGCATCATGCATGTGTGATATTCGCGTAAACAAAAAACGTGAAACGTGCCGAGTGCCAATCCCTATCTACTTCTGTCAGGCAATCAAAAGCGAATATTAACTTATTTTCCTCACCTAACAACTTCTTTGCTAATCTGGTAATTTGTTCATAAATTAAACTTTTAAATCATAGCTATATTTGTCACTTCTTTAAATTATCATTCCTGTTATCTACAAATATTAGTGTTTGAATATTATAATAAGTTAGACTCTCGTAAAATACAGCTTGAATAAATGTAATATCATATACTTAATAATAAATAAATTATGTCATTAAACACGTGTGTATAAAATAGAAAGAGAGACAACAATAAATATATGTATAAATATCCATAAACTAACCGAACCTAAGATTCTAACCAATCCATGGTTAGATGTAAAAAGGAAAAGAGTAAACCTCAATTTTCGTCCCTGTGGTTTGCTGATTTTAACAGTTTCAGTCCAATAGTTTATGAATTACATTTATCATCCATTAGTTTGCTGATTTTAACAGTTTCAGTCCATTAGTTTCCTGATTTTAACAGTTTCAGTCCACAGCAAACTAATGGATGATAAATGTAATTCATAAACTATTGGACTGAAACTGTTAAAATCAGGAAACTAATGGACTGAAACTGTTAAAATCAGCAAACTAATGGATGATAAATGTAATGTTTAAACTATTGGACTGGAAGTGTTAAAATTAGCAAACCACAGGGACGAAAATTGAAGTTTACTCAAAGGAAAATGATTAAAATATCTTGATTGAACTCCTTGTGCTAGTAGTCAAACTTGTATTCTCACCAATGCTTTATGTGTTGACATGTGAAGGGGTATGGTCCCAGATCTTGCGTTAGCACGACCGCGAGTGACCATTACCCTTATCAAAAACCCCCACCAGCAAGAACTTGTCTGTGTCCGTGCGGGCACGCGCGAACACAGCGTTCGAATCCAATCGGTCAAGAGATGGGATTACATACCTTATGTATGAAAATGGGTGTATACATAGCGATGCGGCCTGGCACCGCATCCTATGAACATTTTCATCATGACAAGGGACCTGGACAACAGTAACAGTCACCAAGCGGCGATGCGGCACGGCACCGCATCCCGTATACGTCTTGGCCAGAACAAGAACGCGGGAACAACATCAGTTACCGCGAGCAGCGATGCGGCCCAGCACCGCATCCTGCCCACAAGGCAAGTGGGACTGACACCACAGTGCAAGTGGCAGCCCACATGTAAGCAACAAACTGACACCACAACAGGACGTGGCATCACCACCGAAACCGACAGGCCTGACACACCTGCAGGAGGCTGTGCGATGTCATACTAGCCACTCAACTACCCTCCTTCACTCCTCGGCTATAAATACTCATCCCAAACCAGGTTTGAGGTATCTCTTCACAACTCTCTCACTACTACTACTATCACACTTTGCTTTCAAAGCAAATTACTGATTCTCACGCCGGAGAGTGGTAACAAGGAGCACCCCCACCCCATCCTCCTTGTTACGAGTCACGGCTTGTTTCCTTGTGCAGGAGATCAACCAGCGGATGATCCAACCAGCGATCCTCGGAAAGAAGGGATTAACCCTACCTGAGGAGACCAGTGAGTTAACCCCCTCGGTTAACCATTGTTTCATCATTGGCACCCACCGCTACTCTTAGCACTTTTTTCCCCATTCCTTTTTCTTTCCCAAGATCATGTCTGATCGTCTAAACAACAATACCGGTGATAACCTAAACCCCGCACACCCAAGGCCCGCAGGGACCACCCGTCCAGCCCCAAATACTGGCCACATTGGCACATCAACACAAGGGGGCACACCCCCTACATTCGCACCAGACTTTTCACAGTATGCTTCTGTGATACCTCCAGGCATGGACCTCCATACCTGGTACAACCAACAACAAGCTATGTTGGCCGCAGCATACAACAGAGCTTGCGCAGAAGCGCAAATACCTGTCGGGCCTACCACGGCACCACATACACCTGCGGTTCGTATTTTACAATAAGACGGCAAGCCCCCATGCACCAAGCCTCCCGAAGCAGTCATGAAGACCGCGGTTCCTCTTACTGTGACGTCCGCACACTTGATGAGCACGATTCCTCATATGGGTCCCGCCGCAGGGGCCCTATATATAGCCGCTTAGGCCCCCATGGCGAAACTAGGCGGCAGTCTACAGCCCACTTGTCACACCCCGATTTCCACGTGTCACCGGTGGGCCCGGTGGGGGAGTATCGTGACGTGGTTGGCAACGTAATAGTCAAACAACACAATATAATAATGCACAGCGGAAGCAAATTTAAATAAGATACAACCGAATTTATTTATTGTAAACAAGTCACAATTATCCGGTGTTTATCCACAGTAGGATCGAATAATAAAAATATTGTTTATGGTTCAACAGACATCGGCATCTTAAGTTTGCGAGACTTCTAGTGATGCTTAGGAGAATCCCAGCCTATTTCGCCTAGTACCTGCATTTAATCTTTTTGGGAAAATACGTCAGTTTACACTGGTAAATACATTCAACTGACTCATTTTATAAAATGATTGAAAATTGGTTTGGATGCACATGGCATAAACATTTTTGTTTAACTTGGGAGAATTATTTTGATAATATAATAATCTTGTGAACGAATTACATGTTACTTATGCGTTCAGTAGCCCGGACGTATCCGGGTTAAAGATCAATAGACACACCACTGTAAGTGAGTTATACACGGGAGTACGCCTACACCCCGTGCTCAGGTCGTGGCAATCTCGTAAGATAATGCCGAGGATATCCGGGACATGGTCATTAACCCCCCAAAGGCTGTAAAGTAAACACATCTGTTTAAAACGAGCCGATCAAATTATTCAATTAACCACTAAGCGTGGAAGATTTGATGCCCGATCAAGCGGTACGCTATGTACCGTAACCCAAGCCCGTATAGGGAAAATAAGTTAAAAGTATTTACCTTGATGCAAAGTATAGTCACAATAATCAAATAGCAAGTAGCT
This sequence comes from Helianthus tuberosus, assembly GCA_030545235.1. Lineage (NCBI taxonomy): Eukaryota > Viridiplantae > Streptophyta > Magnoliopsida > Asterales > Asteraceae > Helianthus > Helianthus tuberosus. Next base: position 89,964,981 of record CM060404.1, read on the forward strand.
TTTACTGTTTCTCCTAATCTGGAACGAAGGTTAAATATAACCCATTAGAATCCTAGCGGGTCTTTAATTATGCTTAAGCTTAGACCGGCTAGTTTCGAAGGTACGGTTCGTACGCATGATTAAGCGAAGACCGGATAGAATGTGATTCAGACCCGTCAAGTTTGAAGACTTGTTTAATATGGGTTTATTAATCACATTCTGGATTTTGAGATAAAACCGATAAGGTTTGACCCGTTTCGGCTAGTTTATGTAAACTTGTTACATAAACCGTGCCGAACGCGTAATATGCGTAACGGGTATCCGTAAGAGCCATATACAGGTTTCCTAAGTTAATATGCTTCAAATATGTTGTAACATCAGTAGGATGTCTTTCGTTATGCCCCGAACTAATTTAAACACAAACTATGCCCCGTAGGGGTAGTTTGGTCATTTTAAAGTTTGTAAAAGAGTTTAATTGTTTAACTGAGTTACAGGTCTGATGTAAACAGAAAACATACTCATTTTGATGGGTTATAACAGTAGGCTAAGGCTTATATGTGAAATTTATCATATTTAACCAAACTATGCCCCGTAGGGGTATTTTGGTAATTTCACATAAGCCGAAAAGCTCAAAAACGAAGTCTGAGTTTATCAACCTTTGCTTACTGTTAAAATATCATAATTTGCCTCATATATCAGTAGGTATCAACCCGGGTATGTCCCATATGATTCTAAGACATACTATGCGTTAAAAACGCTAATTATGGCGATTAAAGGCCATTACCGGGTTCGATACTTAAATCTGATATTTTTATATTTCCAGAAGGCTTAAATTAATTTATTTATCATAACTAATCAGTAGCAAAAGGTTTGGAATCGTTTAGATGTGTAAAACTCATTTTATGGCCCGTAAGGGCAAAACCGACAATTACCGGATTAAGCCTACGACTACTAGTTATGCTCGACCTAAAATTAATTAAAAATCTTTAAAAATCCCAAAATAATATATAACATCAGTGGGTAAAAGATTTGATATTAAAAAGTATGTTTAACTAGGCTTTACGCTAATTACGCCAGGTTGTTAACACAAAGCCTTAATTTAGCGACAATGAGCATAACTCTTAATCTACAAGTCAAACTGATGTCAAACTTTGCAAACAAGTCTTTATATCAGTAACTAAGGCTTCTACACTTTTACATTTTCATAAATCATGATTTAAGGTAATAAGGGCATAACGGTCCACGTATGAGCATTTAACGGAAACTTACATATTAATTGGATAACTAGTGAACCAAGGTGTATGATCACAGAGGGTTGTTCTAACATGTATCCTAATCCAATTTAAGCTCTGAGGCATTTCTAAAATATGCCCAAACGGGTCAGAACTGAAAGTCAACCGAAAAGTCAAACTATGTGACTTTCGGTTCCGAACCGGGTCTAAACAGGAAATAGTCGGGTTGAACATGTCGGGACATGTTCTTACACTTATTTCTAAGTTATAACAATGTTCAAACAGGTTACAAATGTTCTAGATAGCTAATTATGCATAAATGACATTTTAAGCAATATGTTGACTTTTTAAGTAAATGTTTGACCCGACATTTGACCTGCTTAGGATGGTGATCAGGGGAAACCCTTTTGGGGTTTTATTTCCCACATAAATACCATTCTAAAACTATTTTTAATTCGAGATAAGACTGAGTCATTAGTGACTAATCTCGAAGTCAAACCGTAATTACGACGGTTTAACTTTTAGCTAAATAACTAAGCTAAACACAACCAAATAAGAACTAGTAGACTTACAATAGTCCAATGCACGAATTATGATCAGAGGGGAGAGTTCCTTAGCTCCAGGATGCTCCAAAGATCAAATGCAAGTGTGAAGATTGATGGTTGCACAATGTGGCTTTATATAAGACTTGGATCCACCACAACTACTTGACAACTAACTCTAGGACCATCCACAACCATTCAACACTTGTCCTAGTGCTCTAGGATAGTTTAGGGGTCGTTTATAACTGATAAAAACCGGTGCAAACGGTCACAATCGCGTACAACAGCCAACAGCAGGTTTTCTGGTCGCTGGCACCCGCTAGCGCACCGTTACGCTACACTGGTAGCGGTGCGCTAGCCCACAACAATGGGCCAGTTGACTTAACTGGGTAGCGCACCGTTACGCTACACTTGTAGCGGTGCGCTACCTCTTCCCAGAGGCTGATTCCTTGTTGTTTGTTGGTGTTTCGAACATGTAATCCACTTGCACGATTTTTAGCCATTCTTTTACATGGAGGGGCCTCTAATAAGTGTCTACTCCTGTACATTACCCCACCATGAACCTTTGTTGCAATAGAATGAACTTACAAGTCCCGAAAACAACGGTTTATCATTCTTTTTCTTCTTGGGATCAAATCATGCTTTCCAAGATTCATTATTGTAGACAAAATTCTGTATTGAGGGTATAAAAGATGTGTATAACATTTAATCGGGTCTTGGGATTTATAAATAAGGTCGTTCAGAGGTAACAGTTTAACATGACGTCACTTTAAATCCTGCCGAATCATCTTTATTAAATCCGGGTTTACAACGCGTTTTGTCTAACATGACACGTGTCGTTTTATTATTGAACCCGAAATTTTCGAGGTGTTACACCACTGCGACTCCGACATCCATAGCCGGCTGGGACCACAGTCCCACAATGAGGGGTATGGTCGTACCGATCCGGACGACTATACATACTACGGGGAGTCCCACACAACCAACAGCAGACCGGGAGGGCGCAATTATGTTCCTCCCACTCAACCCCGCACGACATACCTCCGCGCTGCAAAGCGCAACCAAAGCCAGCCCTACAGACCAAAATCTGCGGCCGAAACCTCTAAATTCGTCCCGGAGATTGCCCATGCCGATGTCACCATGACTAAATTCCTACTAACGATTGGAAAATACAATGGTTTGTCCGACCCAGACGATCACATGAACATCTTCACCGGCGCCGGGTGCAACGGTAAGTGGGACGAGGCCACTTGGTGTCATTTTTCCCCCAGACCCTCACTGGTCTGGCGAGGGCTTGGTTCGATTCTTTGCCAGTTGTATCACTGGCTTCATTTGAGGACCTACAAGCAAGGTTCCTCGCACATTTCAGTCAGCAGCGACGTAACAGACGTGATTCTATGGACGTCATGAACATCTGGCGCGGAGACAACGAAACTCTGGAATCGTTTGTCATCCGCTACAACAAAGAGTGCCTTGAGATAGGCGGTGTTGCAGACCAAATGACACTAAACCAATTCATTCGAGCCGTCAAGGACGAGGAAATGGTTATGACCATCTCAGGCAAGAATGGCTTGGTAGAAAAATGGGACGACGTCATGGCCGCGGTCAAGACGTACGCCCAAACTCAGCGGTCTCTCAAACCGCATACTACCAGGGCACAACCCCAAGCGGAAGGCCATTCCTCCCGCCAAGATTCCAAGCGCAACAACAAGCGAAACCGAGACATGTGGAATCGCGGCAGCGATTCCAAACCGTACGTCCCCCGTATTCACCAGCCCGACGCAAGGGCAACGATCAATGCCCAACGCGACAACCGGGCATCAAAAAAAGAATCTCGGGACCGTAACTTGACCGAGATTAACCAGTCGCCAATTGACGTCCTCCTCACGGACGCGCAATTCCTGCGACCGGCCCAACCGATGAAATCCAAAAAGAACCAGGATCTCACACTTTACTGTGAGTATCACAATGACTCGGGCCACACAACAAACAATTGCATCAGTCTCCGTCTGGAGATTGAGCGAGTCCTGAAGGAGGGGAAGCTGCAACACTTACTGTCAGCCGCGCAAAAGCAAACAAAGCGCATCACCCCCCACAACGAGGGCACCTCCACGGGTAAGAAGACCATGTACGTGGCCTCAACCCACATGATCAATGGAGGACGAGGAAAGACGCGCAAGGCGGCGAGAAGGCCGGACAAAGACTGGAAAGACGAACAGGTCGTCTTCCCAAAAGTCCGGGGCGGACCGCGCGACAGACGCACCGTCGTAATCACAGGCTACCTGGCTCATTACTGCACAGAGCGATTATTCATCGACTCGGGCAGTACATCTGACATCATATACGAGCAGTGTTTCAACCAGTTCGATCAGGAAGACAAAGATCGGTTGCAGCCGGTAGATTACCCATTGGCCGGGTTCGCGGGGGAAACCGTATTCCCCCTAGGCCAAATCACTTTTCCTGTGCGCCTAACCAACAGAAGGCACACACGAACGGAGGAGGTAAACTTCATGGTTTTACCTCACACATCCCGATACGACGTACTCCTTGGGCGGGAATCCCAAGGCGACTTCAACATGATTACGTCCGTACCCCATTCTGCTATCGGTTTCCCAACCGAGACAGGGGTCGCAATAATCTATGCCCGCCGAGAGGTTATGTCCACGGACAAGCTGCGTCCGACCAAGATAGCAAGGCCTACCCCCAACACTCAACCAGAAAAATGGGTTCTTAACGCAAGACACCCAGAGCAAACGGTCACGTTGGGCCACGCCTTGTCTCACAGCATCAGAGCACGCCTGAAGCAGCTCCTCTTCAGGAACCAAGATATTTTTGCGTGGACACCCGCAGACATGACAGGGGTGCCACGCGAAATTGCGCAACTAACCGAACCTAAGATTCTAACCAATCCATGGTTATATGTCAAAAGGAAAATGATTAAAATATCTTGATTGAACTCCTTGTGCTAGTAGCCAAACTTGTATTCTCACCAATGCTTTATGTGTTGACATGTTACCTTAATATATATTGGAGGAATGTTATCACGAAGCGTTGACAAGAATCTAGTAGGAAGGACTAGAAACGCACCAAACTTTAATTCATGTTTAGTAGTTTAGTCGTTATGTTGCCTTCTTGTACTTTTGTTTCCAAATCATGTACTTGAACCGTTAGCAATGAAATGAAAATTTACTTTTTAAATACATGTCACAATTAGTGGTGGTGATGTCCCTTACAATCTCGTTTTCGTCTCACTCCGATGTTTCTGTCATCAATTGGGGTGTGACACAAATGACCACATTATCGATGAAGGTGTTGAAAAACAATCGACGTAACAATTCCTAACTTGCAATGGACTAAAATCGACTGAAATCAACAATGGTGCAATAAAAATGTGCTTGATATACGTAACATGGACGTGTTCGTTATGAAAATCGACAATGAATTCCATTATGTGTTCGTTGTGAAGAGGAGTTGCTGAATCGCCGGAGCTGCTGGTCGCCGGTGAAGAAGAAGGGGAGAAGGGTAGGTGAAGAAGAAGTAGAGAAGGGTAGGTGAAGAATGGGGTGTCAGAGGATAAGGGTGAAAAGATAAGGGAGGTTTGAAGTGTGATTAGGAAGCTTTGCATGTGAAAAGACCAAATTGCCCCCTAACGGTCAACGTAACTGCTGACTAACGTTCATAGGCAAATGGCAATGAAATAACAATGTCAGCATTTCAGATGGCAAAAACTGAAAGAGAAGGAGACAGACGATAAAAGGACCAAACCTCAAGGAGGCAAATTGCACTTTACTCTAAATTTTAATTTCTTTCTTTATACCATAAATAATATACATATTTAACACATATAATTTTTATTTGATTTAAAAATTAATTACATGGTTGGTCTTTGTGGTATGTTCGTATTATGAATTTGATATATATTTACTCGAAACTACACTACTGGTCCCAAGTTATGCATAGACGTGACATGTAGATCCCTATCCATAGATGAGGTTAGCTTTTCGAGAGTAACCTCATTATGGTCGCGGACCAACCATGCCATGTTTATGCATAAATTGGGGCCAGTGTTGTATTTTTCAATAGATATGCATCAAAGTCGTAGTATAGAATACCACAAACACTAACTGTGTAATTAACTCTTAATTTAGTTTTGACTGAATTGCAAGTTTTGTCCTTTATCTTTATGCCTCTTTACAGGCGGTGTCATTTATGTTTAAAATTGACGAGTTTTGTCCTTTATGTTTAAAAATCAAGCACGTTTTACCTTTTAGGCCTAACCCAGTTTGTTTTTCCAGTTAAATTTGACCACGTGCAGGTCATGTGAGGGTAGTTGTGTCATTTAATGTTTACCCTGAGCATTTTCCCCCAATTTAAAGAACCCCAAACCCTAATTCTTGCAATTCACTCTTTAGTTTTTCTCTAATGACTTATGTTAGGTAACTTTAAATTATGTTGTTTTATTTTTTGTGGACTTTCCGTTACAAATTTCGTTGAAAACAGAGTCGTATTCACAATATAGTTTTTTTTTTTATTATAAGCTATAGTGAGTATGAGTTTTCGATCAACATAAAACACGTGTAAATATTTTTATTTTTTTTTGCATACCATGACTTTATTTTTTGTTTTTTCATGGTTGCTATACCTCAAAATATAGTACTTTTTTGGTGCCGTAGGTTGACGAAAGTGTGAGTTTTCGATCGATATAAATTAAACACGTGTCAATATTCTTTTAGGCTTTCCACATTTTTATTTTTTGGGTTTTCTATTTCGGTTGCTATACTTAGTGTTGATACGTAACGAACCAAACATATTCTGACATACATCTTTAGCTCATTTAGTATTTTAATAGTTTTATTTTTCTCTAATAACTTACGTTTGTTAACTTTTTTAGAAAAATAAAATTTGTGGTTATGTTTAATTTTCTTTTTCTCAACGTCCTGATATAAACTTTATTAAAAATGGAGTTGTATTCCAAATAAATTATTTTTTTTATATCATAAACTATAGCGAACACTGATATCATAACAAACCAAACAAATACCGAAAAAAACCAAATTTGTATGAGGAAATCTTAATAATAAAGAATTAACCACTATATATTTAAAACTTGGGTGCCTACTAATAAATGGCAAAACTTGGTCATAATAGTTTCCCATTGATTATTGCAACATTACAAACTTGTCTTGTCAAGCAAGTTGATGACTATAACTTATAGGTCAATGGTTGCCATTTACAATCATGTCATCCTTGTCAATAAGTTTGTGGTATCCTACAAATAATTGTTTGATCTTATCTTTTAGAAAGCACAACTGTCCAAAAAGCTAGCAACTCGTAGCTCGCTATGATTTAGTTTAAAAAAAGCTCGCTTGATATGGCTCGGTTTGAAATTGAGCTGAGCCGGCTCGGCTCGGTTAGAAAGTGAGCGTAGCTCAGCTCGGCTCGGCTCGGTTTAGCTCGCTTGGTAGCTCGGTTCGGCTTAGCTCGAATTATTTTACTTATAATATATTTTATTTTTATATACATATAATATATTACAAAAAAAGTGATTATTATTTACATGTATTTAGGCTTGTAGTTTGATGTCTATGACATATCTAAAGGTTGATTGCCGTGCTAATGAACAAATATTGTATTTACTTTAAATATAAAACTTATTTTGCGTTGTTGAACGTGATTTTGGCTTGTAATGTATTAGGTTTGACTTATTTTGAATATGTTATTTTGAAGTATTGAACAATATTTTAGAATACTGAATTTTGAGAGTTACGTATTAACTTTTATTTTTAAAATCAAGTCAAACCAAGCCGAGCCCGAGCTTCGATTTTCAGCTCGGTTTCAAATCCGAGCCGAGCCAGCTCGGTTTATAATCGAGCCGAGCCCGAGCCAGCTCGGTTTATAATCGAGCCGAGCCCGAGCTTGCCCTATCTCGGTTCGGCTCAGCTCATGAACAACCCTACTTAGACTATCCACATCAAGGATGTTTGTAGGTGACATGGAGGGTGTTCATTCCTATGTGGAGGGCATTTGTGAGAGGGATGGATTAGCGGGTGTTGTAGAGGATAACATGGAGGGTGTTCATTCTTCACAATTCTTGGGGAAGAATGGTGAAGAATGGCCTAATGGTGGGTCCTTTTTTTTTTATAAGGTTGTTTGTGTGAAGGATATATATGTTATTGTTGTGGGTAAAAAGTGTTTGTGGGAAGAATAAGTGAAAAGCTGATGTGGCATGCTGATTAGGCTGTTTGTAGAAATGATAGCCTTTCACTGATGCGGATAGGCTAATCAGCATGCCACATCAGCTTTTCACTTATTCTTCCCACAAACACTTTTTACCCACAACAATAACATATATATCCTTCACACAAACAACCTTATAAAAAAAAAGGACCCACCATTAGGCCATTCTTCACCATTCTTCCCCAAGAATTGTGAAGAATGAACACCCTCCATGTCATCCTCTACAACACCCACTAATCCATCCCTCTCACAAATGCCCTCCACATAGGAATGAACACCCTCCATGTCACCTACAAACATCCTTGATGTGGATAGTCTTATATCTCTTTATCAGTTTATTTACAAAAAATAGTCATATTTTTATGTTCAATCCAAGATAAAAGACACTCTCAAAAGAAAACTAATATCATTATATACAGAGACGACGTTCATATTGAACCATTAAAAAAACGAGGGAATAAGGGTATCAACCTTGGATGTATGGAATGGACAATCGTTCCCTTACAAGAGAATTGCTTGGTTGAAGATGTACGGGGTTCCACTACATTTGGCAGAGAATGAGGTGTTTGATGCGATCGGGAAACTGTTTAGGAAAATCCTACATTCACCACAGATAAACTAGAATGATAGAGACTTCTCTCATGATTGTGTAGGGGTGTTAATAACACGAGGTAGAAAGGTTAACAAAGACATTACTCTTCAACGGGATAACAAAGGATTCCGAGTATGGGTTTCTGAAGAACAAGGGGAATGGTTACTGGATTGCTTATATGAGGAAGAAGAGGAACAAGATGCAAGCAACAACAACAACTTGCCGAAATTTGAGAAATACGGCGACACAGGGGTGATACGCGACAGAACCCCGGTCGTTTAAAACATTTTCTTTGGTCATTTTTCGATTCATTAACACATAATATATATATACACACTAATTATTTTTTGTGTTTATGGGAGGTTTATACAAAAATTGGTACCGGGCAAACGATCAAGCACGCGAAGAACTGAACACTCTTAAACCGCCACCTCTTTTGGAACATCTTTTCAAAAAGACAAATTATGATTACGCGTGACAAAGTTTTCGAGTTTAAAACCTTAATGGTTTGGGCTGTAATATATATGGGTAATAGTTCGTTATGTCAGTTTGTCTAGATTATTAGTTAACTCAGACTCATAAGTTATTTGTAAAAAAATAAAAATTATATCTCGGACCTAATTGTCCGAATATTTTAGATATTTGGTACACACGGATACAGTGTTACACTTTTACTCTCTAGTTAATCATTAGTTACTAAATAACATTCTCTTGTGATTCTTTATGGATACAATACCTTACTTAAGGGCTGTTTGACAGCCCCTTGTCTCATTTTAAAATTAAGTGTGTTTGTTTCACCAGAACGACATCTCTGAATCAGGCAACAAACCTCTTACCCATTAATTTCAAAATGATGCTCAATGAAAATTTTATCCCTTTATCTCAAAACCCTTACCCGACCACTCACGCACCACCTCCTCGACCCACCACCACTTCCTCCTCCACAACGACCACCATATCAACGTACTCTTACTGGCTCAATACTTAGTAGCACAGAGGTTGTCAAACAATCCCTTACTCCTACTAGTTAAAGGTAGTTAAGAACCAAGTTTTAAACATAATCTTATTGACCTTTCGACATCAGTCAAAAACAAGTATGCCTCCTCATCTCTTGTTGAAGATAGTCTAATTCAATCTGGTTGATCTCGTGCTTCTTCACTATGAAATTTGTGACCAAAGTTTGTGATTACACTCCCACTATTGTGGTATAACATGTTGTTACACCAACAATCATAGTGAAATACAATATCCTCTTAAATCTATAAGCTCCACGAGCATAGTGATACATTGGTTACGGAAAAAAGGTTGAAATAACAGCATGCAAAATTATATCTTATATCGTCTTACATCTTTTGATTAAAAAATAGTAAAAGAACTTGGAAGCAAAAAATACCATTAACATACTATTCAAAAGTCACTGACGTGTCATGTGAGTAGAATGATGTTATATGAGTTGTATGACATGCGAGAAACGGTTTTATAAGGACTCGTATGAGGTGGTGTTCGTCAAATGATATTACCCGTATGATATGTTTGACTTATACATAAATAACTGTTGTAAACACTAACAAAGTTATATACAGGATAAAGTTTTTCTACAAAGACTCTTAAAAATAAGAAGTGTACAAAGACACCATGGATCACAAAATATAACAAAATGTCGAAGAGAAAAAAAGGACACAATGACGCAAATATAGAAAAAACACAACGATAAATAAAAAGACACAATGATGTAAACAAAAAAGTACAAAATCTAAAAACAAAAACCTAAAATCTCACACCATAGAGTTCAATTAGACAGTTTCAATGTTGCTTAAGTGAGATCAATCAAAGTCCGTTTGTATGACTTGTTATTTTTAAAAGACTTTGTATTTGATCCTAAGTCCAAAACGTCGTGTATATTGATTCTAAATCGTAAACGTCGTGTTGCTTGAGTGAGTGCAATCAAAGTCTGTTTGTATGACTTATTATTTTTAAAAGATTGTATTTGATTCTAAATCGTAAACGTCGTGTATAATACGATAGCATTTGAGCGGTGTGTCTTATTTGCAAAAGAAAAGAAAAGAAAAATCAAATGTTGACTGCGGAACAAGTCTAGGTCTAGTTGGCCCCGGAAACAATTAACATGTGCGAAAAAAAAAAACGCTGGTCATTTTTAATGGAAGGGTGTCCCTACCTTGACAGTTGTACCCAAAGCACATGAACTGCTTTTAATATAAAAATGCAACCCTTCATTGATTTCTTTCTATCCACCCCAAACACCCTTTCTTTCTTTCTTTCTTTCCCATCACTACTATTACTCTGTTACCCCACGCGGCGGCTGCCTTCCACATGTCTCCGCCCAACGGCACACCGCCGGAGAAGTCCAAGTTTCTCCAGACTTGCAATCGGCTGAGCCTGTTTCTCAAAGAAAAAGGCCAAACTCGAGATCTCAATTTCGGAATCAATGCAAAATTCGACGCTACAGGTACAGGCCTCTTTGATTCGGTTAGATCTCTGAAATCACCGAATCCGTGTCAATCTGCGACTGTTGATTTGTTAAGCTCTATAGGTGAAAAAGTGGAGGAGAAACCAGTAGTAGATGTTGTTATTCCTCAATATGTTATCTTAGATTCCTCCTCCTGTGAACTAGAAGCTAAAACTAGGACTGCTTCACAGATGACTATATTTTACCAAGGCCAGGTGTTAGTTTTGGATGACGTTCCGGCAGATAGAGCCAGAGATCTGATGCTAATGGCGAAGAACGGAGTTGAAACATCAAAACCTAAACCTCCTCCTCCTGCTGTTGTTGATGTTTCCAGATCAACGATTAAAGAAGATGTTCAGCAGGCGAAGGATTCAGATTTGCCGATAGCGAGAAGAGCGTCGTTGCATAAGTTTCTGGCCAAGAGAAAAGACAGGGCCACCGTAAGAGCGCCGTACCAGTCTCCGGGCGGTTCATCCTCTGGGAACAACGAAGACCATAGTTTTGACTTGAATTTGTAAGCCATAACTATCACTTCACTTTTGAATCCAGTCATGTGTGAAAGAGAGTTTGACTACACTACTTACTACACAGAGACAGACACACCTTATCCATTTTCTTCTGGAGGCTTCTTTGATGTAAATTCAATATATTATAATTAGTATTAGTAGTAGTTTCAATTTTAGTAGGAACATCTCTGATGATTACTTCTTTGTTTCCATTACTTTTAATATATTGTTTTGCTTGCTTATGATCTAAAGGATTATATTATTATTTTTGCATTTAATTATTGTGGGAGTCGAGTGATTTTGATAGCTATGCTCTATAACAAATTATATTGGATACTTGGTTTTATAAAATAACAGAATTTTTTTTGCCTCAAATCTACGAACACCCGACTTATATTAAGTGATTCATACATGGAATCAATGAACATATTATATAAGTGGCTTTAGTTTTAGTTACACAAATAGCAGAGATTTAATGAAGAACAATTAAATTAGAATCAATTAAAACGATAGAATATTTGCGTACTTCATAATACGACAACAAGATATATATATATACAGTGGCGTCTCTGATAATTCACGTACCCTATTCGAGCTCGAAAAATGTGCCTATATGCTTTTACGATAAATAATACAATTATGAAAATGACAAAAATTATAGTATTTGATAAACAATGCAATTATGATAATGACAAAATCATAGTATTCTAATGAGTTAAATACCGTAATAACTAATAAGTTAATAGCTAACCAATCATAGTATTCGTACATACCGCTCGTTTCCTCTTTTGTCGTTTTTGCCATCTGGATATATGCTTGTTTAGGAGCCATTAACGCTTAACAAGAATAATCAATGTTCAATTAACAAGAATGATTGATGTTTCACAATCACAATTTCGAGATTAATCAAGAATTACATACTCAACAACAATCAATAATCTTAATCTTATACTCAACACTCACAATTAGGCCGGGCAAAAGTAACCCGTTAAGCTGAGTTTGGGTCCATTTGGGTCATAATAATAAATTTTTGGGTTGTTTTGGGTTTAGTAATATTTTTGATGGGTCAAAATGGGTCAAATGAGTAAAATGAATAAGCTGGAACGGGTCAGTACGGGTCAAATGAAAAATTAGAGCGGGTGAAACAGGGTTGAACAACAAATTAAGCGGGTCTTTGAATTCGCCTCTGAAGGATCAAGGAATGAAGGGTGATGCCTGAAAGTCTAAAATCGTCTCTTCTCCATCTAGATTCTAGCATCTGAAATCGTCCATTCATCTCAGAATTCATCTCACCCGTAGTCAATTAATCATCTTCTACAATCTACATCATGTCTAACCCTAGAGGTAAACATCGTATGTTGCATTATGTGTATCAATTGTTGTAAATTCTGTGTGAATATGTGTTGATTTCTCTGAATTTGTGGAGAAATTGGACCTAATTTGTTTGTTTAGTGGTTAACTTTTCAGTTTTGAGTTGTTTATATTGATGAGTTGCTTGTAGTTAGGGTTTGATGATTAAAATTCTGCAATTGTAGCGTCAATTGTTGTAAATTTTGTGTGAATACGATGTTATTTCTGTTGATTTCAGTTAATTTGTGAAGAGATTTGACCTAATTAGTTTGTTTAGTGGTTGATTTTTCAGTTTGATTTGTTTGTACAGATAAGCTTCTTGTAGCTAGGTTTTGATGATTGAAAATCTGCTGTTGTAGCGTCGATTGATGTAAATTCTGTGTGAATTTGATGTTCTTTGTGTTGATTTAAAACACACTTTTAGCGAGTTTCAACCCATTACTTTTTCAATTATTTTTTTGAATTTTGATTATTCTTGTTTGACCCATGAAACAGTTATGTCTGATTTAACAAACAAGTACGGGTGTGGCGTCTTTAACGCTGTTTTTGGTCGAAGGTCAAGATGATCAGCGTCCACAGGTTCGCTACCTGTGGACATTGATGTGTCCGACTTCGTTAAAACTACAAGCAGCCAGAAGTCTGATTTAACAAAAGTTTTATCTATTATTTATCAGCCAGAAGACTTCAAAGAAGTTTAAAAAAACTAATATTTTTCTTATTATATTAGAGAAGAGTATGTGCGGCTAAAAGAACTATGCACATGTATGTTCCCTCTTGTCGGAAGTGGCAAGTTCATCACTGCTCCTGTGATCACAGAAGACGGAACTCCAACACAAGATCCTATTGTACTCCTAGAAGCAAACCATGAAAAGCTTACGATGCCAACAGCTCAAGCAACTGGTAACACCATTTACTTTTTTTTTTTTTTTTTGCAGATTTAATGGTCGTTAAATGGTTATTAAATATTAATGCAGTAAGTTGCATACTTATGCAGTTGGTTCAGGTTCAGCAAAGTCTTTTCCTATGGAGGAAGACAAGAAGATAATTCAATGGAAATTTACACTACATCAAATAGGTTGATAGATAATAAGTTTCGTTACACCGTTCTTTAAATCATGCAGTTTTGTGGTTATCATGTAACCTTTTGTTTATGGTTTACTATTTATGTTAGGTCTTGATGTGGTTCGGATAGACAGGACACTAGTATTTTATGAAAAGCCGGAAAATTTAGGCAAACTTTGGGATGTTCTTTCGGTTTATGCTTGGTTTGATAAAGAAGTCGGTTATGGTCAAGGTGGTTCACTGGTTCTTAGTTTCACCATAAATTTATTTTTTGAGTAAAACGTCATTTTCGTCCCCGAGGTTTGGCCAGTTTTGCAACTTTCGCCCAAAAGTTTTTTTTCCGCATCCAGATCCAAAAGGTTTTAAATCTTGCCATTTTCGTCCATTTTTCTTCATTAAGTCAAGGGTATTTCCGTCTTTTAGAAGCGTTAACCGTGGTGGGTCGAGGAGTTGAGTCTGATGGTGAAGTTGAAGCAGAAGGCGGAAATTCAGGCGTTGAGTACGTTTGGTTTTCAGTATCTGTCGGAGGTTTATCTGTCGTTGAAGTTGCAGCAGCAAGATTGGCTCTAGTGATTGTTTGTAACCTCTTTGTTTTTCATTGTAGCAAGTTTATTGTTCTTGAAGTGTAATATGTTGTCTTGAATTTATAAAAACTATCAAGAACCAAGGTTTACATGTTTTTTTTACCTATGATCATAAAGGAACAGATAAGTACATTCCATTGTTATGTTTTTTTTTACATGCAGCTAAGTTTGTTAGATCTAATGGCTACACATCTCGTTTACTAGGGATGGTCTAGTTACAAAAGACATTAAGCAAATACCATTGAGAACCCCGTTTGAAGATTAAAAGCCATTGAGCAATTCATTCTTTTTTTTTATCAACTATTCTCCAACATATTGTTTTTCTGTGATTGTTCTTTTCGACATCCACAGATTTGATTTTGATATAGCTCGGGTAATAAGCGTTCTTTAATCTTGATTGTGGAGTGTACCAATGGAACGTCCACTAGATGTTTGATGAAAGTTCAAGGAAAATTACGGAATAGAATTCATAAATTTTGGATGAAAGCTAAATGTTGATTTTTGAATATTGGTTGGATTGAGGAGTGGGTGACGGGAAACATGAAGATAAAAACAGCTCATGCACTCTTTTGACCCGAACCCGTCCCGACCCGAACCCATTCTCAACCCGAACCAACCCGGACCCGTGTTAACCCGACAAAATTGCCCCTTGATGTACAATCTCTTTAAAAAAACATTTTTTTAACTAACCCGACCCGAAACCCGTTCTGACCCGAAACCCGTTCCGACCCGAACCCGTTCCGACCCGAACCCGTTTCGACCCGAACCCGTTTTGACCCGAACCAAAACAACCCTGTTTTTAATTGACCCGTTTTGACCCGAACCCATTTTGACCCGAACCCGTTTTGACCCATGACCCGACCCGACCCAACCCGACCCGTTTGCCAGGTCTACTCACAATTAATGCTTAACAACAATTAACGGACTAATAGTTTAACACAATTACACAATAAGTCAATAACACTAAACGAACGAACCTCTTGAGTTCTGAATCTTCTGATGTTATGTTCGGAAATCAGAATCAGCGTGTGATGTTGTTCTTGTTCGCAGTAGACCAGCAACGTCTGAATCGCCCAGCCCAGCGAAGTTCTGATGAATGAAAAATTGATGATGTTCTTCGTCTGATGAGTTTTTTGTTCGTCCTTTCAGATTTTAGGAGACCAAGAAATTTTCGATAATCAACGACGATTAAACATCAATTGTCATCGTGTTTTATTATTTTTATTAAAATCATATTAGTATTGGGCCCAATAAACCTAATGTGAAGTGAACTAAATTATAAACCATATAATAATATTTGATAATGACCCTATATTGGAATTGTTATGTACTTACCATTTTTTCTTAAATAACATATATATATATATATATGATAAGGATCATGTGAGAAGTAGTAGGCTATTTGAGAAACTTGAGAAGCATTCTGGACCACACATTTTCCCTAAGCAAAAAAATGTAAAAAATATGCAAAATATTTTTTTTTTTTTGAAAAAATCGCAGCTTTTTCTTTAAGGATTTAATTTTTAATTTATTTGGGGAATTATACACATGTGTATATTGTTAATCTTCTAACTATACATATATGTATATTGTCAATTATACATATATGTATATACATATTTAAAATTGAAAAATAAGTGTTATTTAGGGTTTAGCATTAGTATTTAGGGTTTAGGGTTTAGCTTTATAGTTTAGGGTTTAGCTTTAGGGTTTAGCATTAGGGTTTAGTAATAGTATTTAGGGTTTAGCATTAGGGTTTAGCATTAGGGTTTAGTATTAGGGTTTAGCTTTAACTTTTGGGTTTAGCTTTATCTTTAGGGTTTAGCATTAAGGGTTTAGCTTTAGGGTTTAGTTTTAGCTTTAGGTTTAGCATTAGGGTTTAGCTTTAGGGTTTAGAATTAGGGTTTAGCTTTAGGGTTTAGGGTTTAGCATTAAGGTTTAGCTTTAGTGTTTATGGTATAAGGGTTTAGGATTTATAACACATATTTTTTCAATTTTAAACATGTATATACATATATGTATAATTGACAATATACATATATGTATAGTTAAAAGATTAACAATATACACATGTGAATTTATAACGCACACCGCCGCCGGTCTAGTTGTTCACGCGTGGAACTTATCATGCGTCAATTTTTTCACGCGTTATCCATTCACAAGTGATCGATGACCGTTGCCTTCGTAGGTGACCGTTCATGATGGGTTGTTATATATATATATATAGAGTATGGATCCTAAGAGAAGTCCACTTTATTTGAGAAACTTGAGAAGCAATCTGGACCACACATTTTCCCTAAGCAAAAAATGCAAAAAAATGTGAAAAAAAATGCAAATTTTTTTTTTTTTTTTTTTTTTTTTTGGAAAAATCGCAGCTTTTTCTTTAAGGATTAAATTTTTTATTTAAAAAAAATTGGATTTATACACATGTGTATATTGTTAATCTTTTAACTATACATATATGTATATTGTCAATTATACATATATGTATATACATGTTTAAAATTGAAAAAATATGTGTTATAAATCCTAAACCTTATACCATAAACACTAAAGCTAAACCTTAATGCTAAACCTTAAACCCTAAAGCTAAACCTTAATGCTAAACCCTAATTGTAAACCCTAAAGCTAAAACTAAACCCTAAAGTTAAACCCTTAATGCTAAACCCTAATGCAAACCCTAAAGATAAAGCTAAACCCAAAAGTTAAAGCTAAACCCTAATGCTAAACACAAAAGCTAAACCCAAAAGCTAAACCCTAATGCTAAACCCTAAATACTATTACTAAACCCTAATGCTAAACCCTAAAGCTAAACCCTAAACCATAAAGCTAAACCCTAAACCCTAATGCTAAACCCTAAATACTAATGCTAAACCCTAAATACTTATTTTTCAATTTTAAACATGTATATACATATATGTATAATTGACAATATACATATATGTATAGTTAAAAGATTAATAATATACACATGTGTATAAATCCCAAATAAAAAATTAAATCTTTAAAGAAAAAGTTGCAATTTTTCAAAAAAAAAAAAAATTTGCATTTTTTTTACATTTTTTTTGCATTTTTTTGCTTAGGGAGAATGTGTGGTCCAGAATGCTTCTCAAGTTTCTCAAATAGCCTACTACTTCTCACATGATCCTTATCATATATATATATATATATATATATATATATATATACACAAAAGTAATAGGCATTTCCATTAAAATCCATCACTAGTGATGGAATAACGCTCGATGACGTGACAAAATTTGATTAGAAGTTGTGAGTGATGAGTGGGTGGTGAGTGATCGACGCCCCTGTTATAATAGAAATATCACTGTTTCATATTTTACGTTTCACATGAGCATTGAATTTTAGAACACGTGTGGAAAAAAATAAACTATGTATTTAATATTATATTGTATTTACTTTGAAATTGTGGTTTATCTATTCTAGAAATCTCATGAATGATTGCAAGTTGGTATTAAACCAACAATGTCGTCCAAACTCCAAACAAAGGAAATAAGTTGAAAGATGGACAGGTGTGTTTTTACTAGTTCTTTTATAAAAAAACATCGTCCAAACTCCAAACAAAGGAAATAAATTGAAAGATGGGCACGTGTTTTTTTTTACTAATTCTTTTATAAAAAAAATGAGATATTTTATTAAGAAAGGTGAAAATGTGGTCTTTTGCTGGCACAATATCTTGTCGTCTTTGCATACGACACGTTACACAATGGCTTAATAAAATATTAAACGTTATTATTAAATTTAAGAGTGAATTCCAAGGATTGTCCTTTATCTTTATACCCATTTGCAGCCGCTGTCCTTTATGTTTAAAATTGACGAGTTTTGTACTTTATGTTTTCAAATCATACACGTTTTGTCCTTTAGCCCTAACCCAGTTAGATTTTCCTGTCAAATCTGGTCTTGTGCAATACAAATGAGGGTAAAATTGTCTTTTCACCCTATTCTTTAAAAATACATAAAAAAGAAAAATATATACATACATCATATAACACACCCTCTCCTTCTCTCTCTGACAATCCTACCACCATCACAACCCACCTGCCGCCGCCACCACCACCACTTCACCGCAGATCACCCCCTCATCCTCTCTCTCTAACTATCCTACCACCACCACAACCCACTTTCACGAACAATCTGCATACAAGGTCAAAATGTTTCATAATAAACTAACAATGCAAGTCCACTGTGAGATCATAAAACATGGCATGCTATCTGTACCTCTTAAAACATGTTTGGGCCCAAAATGATAAATTAAAAGTATGCAAGTCCACACACCCCACACCACCAACTGCAATCATTCACTCTTTTACCTGCCACCGAAACCAGCCCCTCATCCATAGCCATACCTGTACAAATACTCTGTTTTCCCCATCATAAAGTTTGCCAGAACAATACTCCGGTGTAGATCCACGTATAGCCGGTTAAGTCAAACGTGTGAGATCTAGTGAAACCCTACCAGTTGTTCCAGATCTGGACCACGCCAAAGGAACCGCCCGTTGAGGCTAGACGACGATCTGTGGTGAGTCTTGACGACGATTTCCAGTCGTAGTTGTGGTTGCCGGAACGTAGATTGAGGTTGGGGTTGTGCAGTGGTTGTCGTATTTGGTGGTGGAGTTTCAGATGGTTGTCAGATTTCATGGTGGTTGGTGGTAGAAGAAAGGGTGTGGTTGGTGATGGCAGGAAGGGGGTAATACGGGAGAGAGAGAAAGATGATTTATATGTTATATAAATAACAGGGTGAGAAGACAATTTTACCCTCATGTGCATTGCACAAGACTAGATTTAACAGAAAAATCTAACTGGGTTAGGGCTAAAGGACAAAACGTGTATGATTTGAAAACATAAAGTACAAAACTCGTCAATTTTAAACATAAAGGACAGCGCCTGCAAATTGGTATAAAGATAAAGGACAATCCTTACAATTCACTCTAAATTTGAGTAGGTATAAAAGTTAATGTGTACAGCGTGTGTTGTGTAAAATGTGTGAGGGATGAAATGTTGCTATAAACAAAGTAGGAGGGTTGATTTTGTACTTCCGTCCCGTTGAGGTTTTCTTCTTCCATTTTGATTTTTCATTCCCTTTATTTTTCCCACGAGGGGTAATGAAACCCTAAATCACTCGATTTTACAGGTAGTAGAGCCGATTTACATTCGTGAAGAATGCAGCACCAACACCAGAGAATGAAGCAACAGCAGCAGCAAGCATTGATGCAGCAAGCTCTTCTTCAACAACAATCTCTCTATCATCCTGGCCTCTTGGCTCCACCACAGGTTCGTACGGAGGACCATTATTTGATTTTTGTTAATTCTCTTCACGTTTGAATTCTTTATTTTGTTTGGTAATCTCTCATTTGTGATTTCAAATATTGATTTTTTTTGTTTGATTAGCGATTGATGATAGCTGGTAAAATTAAAATATTATGAATTCATCTTTTGGCTTGTTAATGCTGTCATTTGGGAGCTTAGGATTTTTATATATGCCACAACATTCACTATGCCAAGGTGGAAGGATTCGGTTTTTTTTTTTTTTTTTTTTTATGACTACTCCAACCTCTCCAAAGTGGATTCTTTATGTACAGTGGCGAAGCTTGAAATTTTTTACCGGGGGGTCGAAAACGTATATACCCAAAAATTTCTATAGAACCGGGGGGGTCGAAAACATATATACCCAAAAATTTCTATACGAAAACTACATATATAACGCTACTTGCCGAAAAGTTCGGGGGGTCGGGCGCCCCTCCCGACCCCTTCAAAGCATCGCCTCTGTTTATGTACTGTTGATTGACTCGACTTGTAAACGTTTCAATGTAAATTTGGAGGCTTTGGGATCTAAAGGTTTGCTGGAATAGAATTGAAGGCTGGAAGAATATGTTATCTTATTTTCGATGGAGGAACAAAGAGATTTGAGTTAGATATTGGCATTATGAATATATGATAATACTATAATAGAGATTAGAGGGTCATACAATGGGAGCAATCATACAATGGAGGCACAAAGAGATTGACTAAACCGAGGGGTTGTGTAAATCAGAGTGTCAACAGGTCAGATTTTCGAAATAAAATAAAACGGATACTTGGATAGGCTACGGGTTGATAGAGATACAACAGAAACCCCACTAGATCAATTCTTAGGCTAGGGCGATCTAATACGAGTTTAGGATGCAGAAATCACCACCGAAACTTGTTATTAGATTCCAAAGAACACAACCCAAGCAGCCACTCTTGGATTAGCAATGGAGGATTAAACTTGTTACTATTTTTAAATCATCAAAACACCACCGTTTCATTAATGACCAAAGTTAGTACAAATAGGAGTTGATCCACTTCCCTACGTCCAACATTCTAGGAAAATAAAAGATTGATGTACTACCTAATAAGCTTGGAAAAACAACTAAGAAAAGCATAAAAAGGAATTTGTACTGGAACAAGCAACAAAACATGGAATATAAACTAAAGGTGGTGGGAACGTGGGTGTTGGAGTTGCATGGGTTCTTCAACCGCCATCATGGAGCTCCAAGTGATTCAATCGTGATTCACTCATTTCAAACGACCCGTAAAATGATCCGTAAAATGTTACTAATCCACTGCTATCAGGTTGGGTTTTTGCACATCGAGCTTCATACAATTGGAGCAGTCATAGAACATATCGCGTATGTGGCACACCTGAAACTCAGGATATCCAAACTATACTAATACGATGCATGTGCATGTCCACTTAACATATATCAAAACTTTGTATGTGTGGCACACTGGCACTAAATTGCACACCGATAATACATAAAGCTCCAAATCCTAGGCTGAGCCGGTATGCCCTTTAAACCAACATGCACACACTATGCCATTACGACCTCTCATCGGTAACAAAATGAGATGAGTGATTACATAGTACACACAACAAATGGTCCCATGGCATTGCACCAAAATGATGCTTGTAGGTTAACTAAGTATCACCACTCTTTTGTCTACAAATATAAGGTTCCATGGTTTCATACTTTCATGAGTAGGCTTATCTTGTGTAATTACCTTATATACATATACTCTAGGCTTCTAGGATTCTACAAATGTGGTTTTTACAAATCAGGTATTGTAGTGCACATAAAAGAATCGGAACCAACAATGCTATCTAGTATCACAACCATTATTTATGAGTAGTGGATATTGATAAACGCATAATGCAATATAATTTTGGCTACTTTTATTAATCTTAAGTTGTTTATGAATCATTGTATGTTCAAAAGGCAAAAGTATTTACATTGCTTATGGATTGTTTTATGTTGTTGATTGCTATAATTCTACATGGATTTCATAATCTTGTTTTCGTTATCAGATGCTTACATTTACTATTTAGTCGCAGTGGGTTTACACTAGAATTTAAAACTTCATATATAGACGTGTATGAACTAAGAAATAGTCCATAAGGAGATGAGGTCTGGAACATATACTTTTGCTGCGAGTTTAACAACTGCTCATTGGCGTTTTCTAGATCATTATGGCATGAGTTCACAATGTAATTCTTTACACTGCACATTGGTTAAGTTCTTTTTATTTTTTAGCCATTCTTTTTGGGGCCTTAAGTAGAGAACTGTAAGAACCGCATAAACACTTGTATCTATTGATTTAAATGTGATACATAAAGCGGTTCCCGCGATTCTTGCTTAAAATTGGTGTTGTGTGTTAAATATATTTAGGTGTGATTTTGGACTTTAGGAAGTTATGTTCTTATAGTTGTGCGTTGGTTATTCTGTTTTTCTTTTCTAGCCACTATTAATGGGCTCTAATTAGTGCTATAAATGCATTTATGGTATTAGCTATGTTATATATGTAATTATGGAATGTATACATATTTGGGTTCTTGTTCTAGTATCCGGATTTGATTGTAGAGTTTAGGAAATTATATACCTGTAGCTGTGCGTTGGTTATTATTTCTTTTTCTTGGTATTCTTTTTTGGGCATTAATTAGTGCCTTTTATAAATGCAATTTTTGGTGTTACTATTATTATGTATGTATTTATTTGGTTGTGTTTCTAGTTTTCACTTTTTCATTTTGCAGATCGAGCCAATACCAAGTGGAAATTTGCCTCCTGGGTTTGATCCAAACACATGCCGCAGTGTGTGAGTGTTTACAGATGACTATTTTTTTATATGCATGTCATAACGTTCTCTCACATTACTCTTAGGTTTGATTAGCAACCAATTGCTAAATTAACCGTAGCATAACAAATTGAAACAGATGGGCGTTGGTTGGGTTTATAAAATATTAAAAATGTATTGTCAGCGTAATTAAAAATGTATATTAGTCCAAAATCCAAATGACAAGATAATTACATGGGATTTACGATGTAAAATATATGGTTTGGGTTTTGTTACATATATTAATTACTTTGTTAGGTTCTCCAGCTAAATTCTATTTTAATTGTTTTTGCTTTTTGTAAACATCTAGTTTTATTTATATTATATATGTATGAGAAAATGTAGGTATGTGGGAAATGTTCATACACAAGTAACTGAACCACTTCTTCAAGAGGTTTTTGCAAGTACTGGTCCTGTTGAAAGCTGCAAACTTATAAGAAAAGATAAGGTAGCTTCCTGCCTATCTTTAAAGCAAATATACCCAGGACACACACACACACACACTGAAGATTCCTTATTTTTTCATATCTGCAGTCATCATATGGATTCATTCACTACTTTGATCGAAGATCTGCTGCACTTGCTATATTGTCTTTAAATGGAAGGCATCTGTAAGTAGTGTTTATGCGTCACTGTGATTTTACTTCAAGACATTTTTCTTATTGAATAATTTGTAGGTTTGGACAACCTATCAAAGTTAACTGGGCATATGCCAGTGGACAGAGGGAGGACACATCAGGTAGACCTTATATATTTTTTTTATCAATATATATAGCAAATAGTATATAACAAAGTAAGGCCATTGATATACTGCTTTAAGATAAATGGTAACATGCTTCACTTTTTTGCGGTGATTTGTCCCAATGAGATTGTTACTTTCTTGCTTTGCAGGTCATTTTAACATATTTGTTGGTGATCTTAGCCCTGAGGTTACTGATGCTATGTTATACACATGTTTCTCTGTGTATAGCAGCTGCTCGTGAGTACCCCCCCCCCCCCTCTCTCTCTCTCTCTTACATACACATGTGGACACTATTTTCTGTGTTTGATGTCTTTTGCTTCATTATAGGGATGCAAGGGTTATGTGGGATCAGAAAACTGGACGTTCACGTGGTTTTGGGTTTGTTTCTTTTCGAGACCAACAGGTTATATTTTCTTTGTGGAACTATGCAAGGAAATGGTTTGCTCAGCTTCCATTTTATAATGGAATACAGGTGGAGAGAGTTGCAAACAATAATTTGCTGCACCACTTGACCTTGTAGATAAGGCTGGCAAAATGAGTGGGACTGGTGGCTTGGGTAATGGGTTATTTGGCTACCTTTTTTACGAGTCAAAATGGGTTAGGTTGACTTAAATCACTTAGCAAAAAAAATCCATTTTTTTAATTAATAATTAGTGTCAAATATGATTACGGAAGGTATATGATTTTGAAGAAAATGATTTAGGGGTTTAATGCAGTAAATATACACTTTGGGTGACTTTTAATCCTCGTTTGACATGATTTCTTTTAACCAACAAAATTCTTTGCCACTTGATCTCCCAAAAATACGATATAACCCAAATGACCCGCTCTCCTCTCAAGATAACCCATAATCCTCCCACAGATAAGACATAACCCAAATAGACCCATTTATGTCTTGTGTGCAACTCTCCACATCTGTGTTGGAAGAAAATATTTGGAAGCCTTTATTTATTAATCATCTCTTTGTATAAAAAATAATTTAGTGTATATCTTGCTCAGGATGCTCAAAGCGCTATAAATGACTTAACGGGGAAGTGGCTTGGAAGTAGGCAGATACGCTGCAATTGGGCCACAAAAGGTGCTGGTATTGGTGATGAAAAACAGGCTTCAGATTCAAAAAGTGTAGTGGAGCTAACAAACGGGTCTTCAGGTGAGCAATATCAGAATTTTATGCATACCTTACCCATCAAAAGCTATCATCTTGAGTATGGTAAAGTCAGGCTTATAGTAATTTATTAATATCCTTGATTTTACAGAGGAGGGTAAAGAGCCAACTAATAGCAGTGATGCTCCTGAGAATAATCCACAGTACACAACAGTTTACGTTGGCAACCTAGCCCCAGAAGTAAGAAAATTACACACACATTTTGTTTTCGAACCAAATTTAATAATATGTTGAGAACCATATAATGTACCTGTACGTAGTGCATAAAAGATAACCAGTAGTGTGTGTGTGTGTGTGTGTGTGAGAGAGAGAGAGAGAGAGAAACAAATGCATAAAACACTAACAATATTTTTTTTAATTATTTCTTTAATTTAATTGTTTAAGTAGAACAAATTAAGTTATATAAATGTTAAATCGGTTTTTGTGGCTCTCAGCATATTTTTCATTCTTAGTTGAACGCTCCTACAAAATAGAAAGGATTAAATTATTTTTGTCACAAAATTGCAGGTTACACAGCTTGAGCTTCATCGTCACTTTCATTCCCTTGGAGCTGGGGTGATTGAGGAAGTTAGGGTGCAACGTGACAAAGGTTTCGGTTTTGTCAGATACAACAACCATACGGAGGCTGCACTTGCTATTCAAATGGGAAACACCCAATCTATTCTTTATGGCAAACAAATTAAGGTGCTTATGAAGTTTCTAACCTCCTATATGTTGGTTACAAGGTTCTATAAACTAGTCGTTGTTGATGTGTTTGTATAGCTAACTGTTTTGCATGTAATGTAATGTAGTGTTCGTGGGGCAGCAAGCCCACACCTCCAGGAACAAGCTCAAACCCCCTACCTCGACCGGTGCCTGCACCAATGCTATCAGCTGCTGATATGTTGGCATATGAACGGCAACTAGCCATGAACAAGATGGCTCTCATGCACCCTCAAGCCCAGCACCCTCTCAAACAGGCTACAATGGATATGGCAGCTGCTGGAGCCAGCCAAGCCATATATGATGGTGGTTTCCAGAGTGTTGCTGCTGCCCAACAACTCATGTACTATCAATGAGCTTATGCGGACTAACCTTTTTTATTTTTTCTAGTTCTTTTCCCTTCTGTTTACTTTTTTTCCCTGTTGTAACCTTTGCATTTGCCTCCCAATTGGGACTGTTGTCACACTTCTATATATTGCCATAAGTATGGATACTTATGGTGTATGTTCATTGATATGCGTTAGCTGGTGATGACATGTTTGCTTATTTCTAGTGAACAACCAATGTTTATTTGAGTGTTTGATATCACATTAAAGTACCTAAACTTGTTTAATCATTTAGTCATTGATTTCTATGGTGCTAACCCATTTTATTTTTTGAAATAAATACTATTCAAGCAAGCATGACAGATAATCACGTCTTGAAAAAACAAAGAAAGTTCGGTCAAAGATAAATCACAAAACACAAAAAAAACCCCGCCTCGTCACAAATCACTAGATAAAACCGGTTCTTGATGTGTGGTAAGAAACCTATCAATCTGCTTGTAATCTAGCAATGTATTGATCATAAAAAGTAGCTGCTTTCTCAAGATCACCAATCTCGGTGTAACAATCAGCTATAGCACCAAATGCTTCTGTGTTTCCTGAATCCTCATCCTCTCTTTCTGAGATTGATAGAACCATAGAATGGTATTTAATTGCTTCTTTATGCTTGCCCTGCCTCTGCAATGATGCCCCTGCATTGTATTGTATGATGTGGAACACGAGTCATGTGATGCTCATTGAAAGAAGAAGTATAATATATTAATAAAAGCAAACCTAGTCCTCTAGCCGCTTTCTTTTCCTCAATCGGATCTTTAAGGTTCTGAGCAAGTTCAAGTGCGATTTTGAACTCGGTATATGCCTTTTCCGGATTTTGATTTCTGAGAAAGTTTTTCCCGTTTTTGAGATGGGATATCAACTCATGCTTCCTTGGATCAACAAGGACTTGATCATCTGGTACTCTAGTGGCAGCAGGAGCATAACTTAAAGCTGGTGCATATGATTCTATCTTTGCTTGCCTTTTTAGAGCCGCATTGATCTGGCGAAGCTGTTCATTTAGTCGCAGCAGTTCTGCTTTTCTTTGTCTAGCAACCAGTCCTGTAATTTGTGCTCAGCAAGTAAGTATTCAATATGTGATAAACGTTAATTGGTAAAATGGACGACAGGTCAGATTATAAGTTGAAACGGTCATGAGGAGCCAGTTTATAACTTCCTTATAGTAGTAAAGCAAGTCAGGAGTATCTATCTATGCATTTGAATACATACAACTAGGATGAAGCGAATCGAAATTGAGGAATATACTAACTATTATGAGACGATTGTTTAGGTGCAAAAAAGTAAAGTAAAGGTTACCCCCAACTGTGGCCCCAATTAGGGCGACTAGTAGCAAGAGGGGCATGTTCATATTGAAGATAGATTGGTCTGGCTGCTCACAGGCTGCTGCTGCTTCTGCTAGGGCTTCTAAAGGTGTAGTTAATAACAAGGCATTAGCAAAAATGGGTAAGGATCGTACAATCCCTGTTGTCTGCCAAATATTAAATTAAAAGATGAATGAGTAATCAGGAGGATCACATACTAACACTTGTGATGGATGACTCACCTCACCATCATATAATTCATACCTGATCTAGCTTCTTGGGCATACCAAGGGTTCTGAGAGTTGTTGTTTTGCATTTGCAGTCATCTCCAAGAAATTCCAACTTTTGTACAAGCTTTCCTTCAAAAAGAAAAGAGTGATTCATTAAACAAAAGGAGGATTTGACTCTATGCTACCACATTCACTTGCTATGAATTTTAGGTTCAAGAATGAAGATAGTAACTTATTATTATTAACGCATACATAGCAAAATAAAGTGTAAGCAGGTAAAGATTTCTGACCGGATGTTATCCAAGAGCGTGCCGTTGTAATTGACCGTGATAGGATGCAACCCCCCGCAATCACCGTCATTGTACTGGGATTCTGGAAAATCTGATTCTTGTTATCCGTCCGCAATCTTCTACCCTTGTTGCTTTATTTTATTTTATTTTATTTTACCTTTTTTTAAACTGTCCCTACCAAACATGCCCATCCTATTTACAAGATGATTTGTTGATTTTTTTAATAAAATTCATAATTATTGATTTTTAATAGAATTCATAATTGCAACAACAACCAAACCCGGTAAATCTTGGTGGTTTGTATCTTTGTATGGCTATAGCACCTTGTTATGCCATTTCTTTTTATTAGGATTAAATTACAAAAATCGTCCATGTTGACACCAAATTGCATACTATGTCATTTATCTACAAAACGTGTAAAAAACGTACTTGATGTTTGCAAACTCTTGCACGTTGTATCCTTTAGCCCTAAATAAATTTATTTTCAGGGGCGGACCCAAACATAAGCTTGGGTGGGCGGATGCCCCCCTTAAAAATAAAATTTTAGTGTATTTTATAGGCAAAATACCCGATCGCACCCCTTGAAAGTTTGGTTGAATAACTTGTTCGCACCCCCAATAAATAATTCCTGGGTCCACCACTGTTTATTTTCATGGTTAAATCTGATCAAGTGGACCCCATTTGAGGGTAAATTAGTCTTTTCGCCCATTTATTTTAATTTTAAGTATTTTAATAAATAAACAAAATCTATTTTTAAAAATTCTATATATACATATATATGCATACATAAAAATCGGATTACTCTCTCTCTCTTTCTCTCTATTCCATATCTCTTCCTCTCAACCACACCACCGCACCTCTTCCTGCGTTACAACCACCACCACCACCACCAAACATAAACTGCATCTCATCCAGAGCAACATGTTCAGATCTGAATTTAGTGGTGGTGTTCAGATCTAAATATGTGGGTTGGGTTGGGTTGGGTTGGGGGTTGGGCGGTGGTGGAGGTGCGGTGGTGGGGGGTTGTGCAACGGTGGTCGGCCGCCGGTGGTGGAGGTGTAGCGGTGGTGGAGATTAGGGGTGTGCATAAAACCAAATAAACCGAAACCAAATAAGCGAATTAACCGAACCGAAATAACTGAAGCAATAACCGATGGTTCGGTTTTGTTTTTTTAATAACCCAATTTTCGGTTTTGGTTAATCATATATCTAAAACAAAAACTAACCGCTATAGTACCAACACTCACTATAGTAAGATGATATCGCTACCACACTCGCTATGGTAAGATGATATCGCTACCACACCGTACCAAACTAAACAACATCAGTACTAGTATGTATTAACTTTTGTGGTTTCTTGTTTGATAACAAATGTCGTGGAACAAACAACGATGGTTTGGCATCGGTATTTTTTTTTTTTTTATTTCCATAAAATAACATTGTATCCTTAGTGTACCATACCAAACAATATCGGTACTGATACCTGTATTTATTATATGTTTTCAAGTTTCAAAATGTTTTCATTTATACAACTCTGTGTGTGACAATAATTGAATATCAGTACCAGTAGCTTGACAATTTGAACCAATCGATACCTTTCGAACAACATGGGTGTCAGTACCGGTGTATGTTTTAAGTCAATGCAAAACACGTGTTGAGTTCTATACCGAGTGCATGAATTATACCAGTACTCTAACGAACCGAATCCATACCGATCTAATGCCCACGATAACGTACCATCACAATGCGCGGACAAATAACTTGGAACGTTAAAAAACAAAGATGCAGATTTAGATTTTTTTTAAAGTTAACGAACATAAATTATTATAAAAATTTAAATTGAATGCTAAATAAAATGCTACTAAGAAAAAAGAAAAACAAATACATAAGAATTTATTACTAAAAATTCAAATGAATAATAGATAAAATATTACTAAAAAATAAAAACGATTATTAAAAAAAGCTCAATCACTATTCATGAACATTGCTAAAAAAAAAAAAACTATTCATGACACCATTCGTACACACTTTTCAATTTCTAATTATATATATTAAATAGTATTCGAAAGTACTAAATTTTCTTTCTTAACCATCCGACTTTTGTGTAACACCTCGTAAAAATCATGCCCAATAAAATAAGGACACGTGTCACGGAAGGTAAACGTATTATAAACCCGGATCAAGTTGAAAGATGTATGGTAGGATTAAAAAGTGTCAACATGTTAATTAATACCTATGAGTGACCTTTTTATAAATCCCAAACCTTAATATGTTTTATAAACATCTGATATATTCAAATCCGGTTATTTCCAATAATGCATAATTCAAATTTGCAATGAATGGATTCTATGTGAGTGTTACGACAAATTTTACATTCAAGATTTTTCTAAAGAGTCCAAGACAACATAAGTGCATGGCAAGGCTTTCATAGCTTTTCAGAACTGATCAAGTGGTCCCATTCTGATGATAAAGACCTTGGATTCGTATTAGCAAAGTTGCATGGTCAAAGCCTAAAAGTTTGCAAAATTTTATCTCCTGATGAGAGCTTACGGACCGCAAGAAGACCACCTTACGGTCCGTAAGGTGGCAAAGCTGGGTGGATATAATTAAAAAGCGGATACGGACCGCAAAGCCTAAGGCTTACGGCCCGCAAGGTCTGTAACTGGGCATCTCAGATCAGGGTCGGTTGCGGACCGTATAATTTTGGACTTACGGTCCGTAAGAGGTGCATACGGACCGCAAAGGATATTGTTTACGGTCCGTAAGGCTGTCGCTGGCAACAGAAAATGGACAGATGCCTGTTCAGCCTGTTACACCGCCTTACTTGCATGGTTTTCGAAATACAGGAGTTGGGCCAATGGTTTTACATGCATAGGGACTGTCACACCCCGAATTCCACGTGTCACCGGTGGGCCCGGTGGGGGAGTATCGTGACGTAATTGATATCATCATAGTCAAACAACACAATATATATATGCACAGCGGAAGCAAAAGATAAATATATTACAATCCGAATATAAAGTAATATCAGAGTATTACAACGGAAAGTAAAAGATCCACAGGCGGATCGAATAATCATAATCATTGTTCAGCAGACTTTAGACGCCTAGGACTTGTAAGATTCCTTATAATCGCCCTGAGCTTCCAGCCAATTACGTTCAGTACCTGTCACTTAACCTTTTTGGAAAAATACGTCAGTTTTCACTGGTAAATACAATTTAACTGACTCATTTTGAAAAGAGTTTGAAAATTTATTTGAGTGCAAACGGCACAAAATATCTTGACACAGTGATTAAAATGCACAGAGGCAAAATTAATCTTTTATAACTTGGGACAATTTTATTAATAAAAATCTTGTATCCGATTTACATGTTTGTCCAACATTTAGGGCCGGTGATTATACAATACAATACAATACAATACAATACAATACAAGCCGGACAAGATTAATCGACACACCACAAATATAATCTCACAAGAAGTTATCCTCACGAGTGAGTATACGTTTTACATATGCAACAGGAGGTGTTTTGTCTACACCTTGTGCTTACGTCGTGGCCATTCACTTTTTAAAATGAGCCAAGGATATCCAGGACACGGTCATTAACCCCCAATGTTATTTGTTATCAAGCAATACGAATTAAAACGGGATTATGCAATTCAATCATCTCCGATCAAAAGGTTTCTACACCCGACCAAGCGGTATTTTTATAATACCGTACCCCAAGCCCGTATAAGGGAAAATAAGTTAAAAGTATTTACCTGAGCTAGCTCCCGTCTTAATTAATAAGAATTTAATAACTCAGCCGTGTTCGCTTAAGTAAGCGTAGGTACCATTTACCGGAAGGCTCTAGTCTGGAATGATGACATAAATAATCAATTAGAATGCTAACGGGTCTTTAATTAAGCCAAAGCTTAGACCGGTTAGTCTTAAGGAAATATACGGTTCAACTCACGATTAAGCGAAGACCGGATAGAATGTGATTTAGACCCGAAAAGTTTGAAGACTTGTACAATATGGGTATACTAAACACATTCTGGATTTGGAGGCAAAAATGATAAGGTTTGACTCGCTTCGGCTAATATAAATGAACTAGTCACCTAAGCCGATCCGAACGCGACAAGTGCGTAACGAGTAACCAAAAGAGTCATATACAGGTTTCCTAAGTTAATATGCCTTTAATATGTTGTGATATCAATAAGATATCTTCTATTATGCCCAAAACGAGTTACATCTCAAAATAAGCCCCGTAGGGGCATTTTGGTCATTTTAACGATTATAAAAGAGTTTAAATATCATTCTGAATTATAGGTCTGATTAAATCAGTAATTACACTTAATTTAATAAGTCATAACAGTAGGGTTTGACCTATACGTAAAATTTATCATTTAAAACCAAACTATGCACCTTAGGGGCATTTTGGTAATTTCTCAAGGGCTAAAAATGTCAAAATTGGAACCCTGGGTTTATAAACTTGTATTCACTTGTTATTTTATAAAAATATGTTAAGAACATCAGTAGGTACCAACCTTACATGTTTAATATGGTTATGGTACATACTATGCGATGAAAACGCTTAAAAAGGCGATTTAGAGCCGTTTCCGGGTTTGTAAAAGAAAGCTGGGATTTTTATAATTCCAGAAGGCTCAACATACTTTATTTAACAATTAAAATCAGTAGAAAAAGGTTTGGGGTCAAAAGGATTTGTAGAACTCATTTCATGACCGAAAAGGGCAAAATCGGTATTAACCGATTTTAGTTTAAAGACCTATGTTATGCTCAGCCAAAAATTTAATAAAAATCCTTAAAAATCCCAAAATATTATATAACATCAGTGTATAAAAGGTTTGATACCAAAAAGTGGGTTAAAATAGGCTATGCGCTAATTACGCTATTTATATAACATAAAGCTTGCAATTTACGATAATGAGCATAACCGTTAATCTAGACCTCAAACTGATATCAAATCTTCGGTGCGTGTTTATAAATCACTAACAAATGATTCTACTCTTCCATTTTTTCAAAAATCGCGTTTTATATCAAAAAGGGCAAAATAGTCATATTTAAGCATAAACCGGTAACATGCATATGAATCGGTTAAACATGGAACCAAGACGTAAAATTCCAGAGGGTTGTTCATACATGAAACTTAGTCCAAAATATGCTCTAATGTAGATCTTAACATGCATACACGGATCAGAACTGAAAGTCAATGAAAAAGTCAATTTATGTGACTTTCGGTTCCGATTCGGGTTTAAACTGAAGATTGTCGAGTTGATCATGTTGAAACACATTTTTACATTAGTTATAAAGTTATTTTGATGATCAAACAGGTTGCATGTAACCTACATTTGCTAATCATGCTTAATCTTACAAAACGCATTCTGTTGACTTTTTAAGAAAAGCTTTGACTCGACAATTAACATGTTTAGAGTGTGAATCTGAAAATACCCTTTTAGGGGTTTGTTATGCTCATAATTACCATCATGTGGGTGCTTTCAATTTGAGAAAACACTGAGCACATTTTGTTTAATCATAAAGTCAAGTTTTATTTACGATAGTTTGACTTTCGGTGAATGCACTAAGCTAGAACGAAATATAGGATGATATGAGCACTTACAATGATCCTAGACAAGTTTAGAGATCACTATGAATCAGCCTTGATGTCCAGAAAGCTCTAGAAAAGCTCTTGTGAATTTTTGAAAGTATGGGTGTTCTAAGTTTTGCAACAATGGTGAATTTTATGCAACTATGATCTGATTTTATGGTTGAATCAGAGGTTTCTGATGTTATAACAGGTGTTCCTCTGTCCAAAAGTTGCATGTAAGTCGATTGGTCAGTTCTATAATCGAGTACAGCTGGAATCCACTCGCAAACAGCCAAGAACTGGCACCTGTGCACCTGGGCTGTCGCTGGCAGGCGCTCGCGTAGTGCGAGGCCCCTGTCGCGCAGCGCGAGGGTGGTGGTGACCAGTTTTACAAGTTTTTCCAAATTTGCATTTTAGCCCCTGAACTTTTGATACGTGTTTAAGCTATTACTCTTGCACCTTAGACCTTCAAATCTGATTTTTATGAACCTTAGGACTTTTATAAACATGGCAAAGTCCTCGGTTCACTTTGCGCTTACCCGAAAAGTCACGAAATTCACGATAACGCAATTAACCTTTCTTGTACGGTTTTGGCCATAACTTTCTCATACGATAACGAAACTTTATGAAATTTTTACCACATATTCTAGTGAGTATATTTTATCATTACAAAGCTTCGGGTTTGCCAAAAGATCACTCAGAGGTATAATTTCAACATGTTGACACTTTTAGTCCCTGTAGTTTGTAGTTCCTCACTTTCTTTCATTTCTCGCTTCGTATGATCCATGATTTATCCGTTCAAGGTTATAAACACCATGTAGGGTTATTGTAGAGCCTATTTATCAGTCGTTGACACTTTGAACCCTTGAATTCACATAGTTTCACCGTTTGTCAACTTTAGTCCCTCTAAAGTTTGTTTTCACATATTCAAGTCCATGACACGTGTCACTACATTATTGGGCGTAAATTTTCGAGGTGTTACAGGGACACAGGGGATCATCTGGAAACAATTGTAGGCTTTGTTGTAATGATCTTATGAGATTTAAGGTCCTATATAAGAACTTGAAGTTGCAACATTTGAACTTGCCACTTCAAACTCATTTCAAGCTGATCTCTGGAGCTCTCTGGTCTGCAACAAGCTTCCTTAAAGTTCCAAATCGTACTTAGGACCTTTGTAAGTGTCCTTAACCTCCTAATTTCAGT
The DNA here is from genome assembly GCA_030545235.1 of Helianthus tuberosus. Classification (NCBI taxonomy): domain Eukaryota; kingdom Viridiplantae; phylum Streptophyta; class Magnoliopsida; order Asterales; family Asteraceae; genus Helianthus; species Helianthus tuberosus. The sequence continues at coordinate 89,999,281 of CM060404.1, forward strand.
TTTAATTAGTTTAATGACCAAAAAGTCAAACCTATCGTAATTAAGGTTTGACTTAGTGACTAATGGTCCAGTCATTAGTTAAATTAAAAGTAGCTATAAGTCGGTAATTATGTAGGTAATAAAACCCTAAGAAGGCACCTGCTGATTATCACCCTAACTTGGTCAAATGTCGGGTCAAACCTAATACTAAAAAGTCAACAGAAAGCTAATTTTCAAATAAACACATAATTAACAATGTAGAAGCTATGAAACCTGTTTTATCACTTGTATAACTTGGTAATTAATGTAAGAACATGTCTAAGCATGTTCAACCCGACAATTTCAAGTTTAGGCTCGGTTTGGAAGCGAAAGTCGCAAAAGTTGACTTTTGCTTTGACTTTCAGTTCTGACCCGATTTAAATTATTTTAGGAATGCATTAAGGTTCCATTAGGACCATATTACATGTTAGTATAACCCTCTGAGATTATACAACTTGGTTCCTAATTAATCCTAGTTTGTTGCATGTTTCCATTATATGCCTAAAATTGACCATTATGCCCTTTTGACCCTAAAACAAGATTTTTACAAATGTGAATGAACAAAAACCTTTGTTACTGAATTATAGACATGTCCTTAAATTTTCACATCAGTTTGAGGTCTAGATTAGGAGTTATGCTCAATATCGTAATTAAGAAGCCTTTTTATTAATTAAACGGCATAATTAGCATAAATCCTATCTAAACCCAAATTTTGACACCAAACCTTTTACCCACTGATGTAATATAATATTTTTGGGATTTTTGAAGATTTTTATTTATTTTTAAACTGAGCATAACATGGGGTTCTAGCTTTGATTCGGTAATTGTCGGTTATACCCTTTTCTTGAATAAAATGAGTTTTACAAAAAATTTTGATACCAAACCTTTTGCTACTGATTTTATATGATAAATAAAATATTTTAAGCCTTCTGGAATTATAAAAATATCAGCTTTTCTTATATAACCCCGAAAATCGCTTAAAAACGACTTTTTACGCGTTTTAGACGCATAGTATGTATTAAAACTATTTTTATCATATAAGACTTAATACCTACTGATATTTTAAGAAAAATTTTATAATTAAACAGTAGGCAAAATTTTTAAACTCAGATTTCCAGATTTGACCTTTTAAGCTTATGTGCAATTACCAAAATGCCCCCTACGGTGCATAGTTTGGTTATAAATGGTAAATTTCACATCAATGCAATACCCTACTGATATAACTTATTAAATTAAGTATTTTTACTGATTACATCAGACCTGAATCTCATATTTATATTTAATCTCTTTTTTAAACTTTAAAATGACCAAAATGCCCCTACGGGCATAATTCGAGTTTAAATTCGTTTTGGGCATAATGGAAGGTATCCTACTGATCTCACAACATATTTAAGGCATATTAACTTAGGAAACCTGTTCATGACTCTTTTTTTTACCCGTTATTCATTTTTCGCGTTCAGTGCGGTTTATGTAACTAGTTTGCATAAACTAGCCGAAACGGGTCAAACCTTATCATTTTTATCTCAAAATCCAGAATGTGTTTAGTTTACCCATATTAAACAAGTATACGAACTTGTCGGGTCTAAACCACATTCTAATCCGGTCTTCGCTTAATCGTGCGTTTTGAACCGTATATCTCCTTTAAAACTAACCGGTCTAAGTTTAGGCTTAATTAAGGTCCGTTAGGAATCTAATAGTTTATAAAAACCTTCGTTCCAGATTAGGAGACCAATAAAAGCTATCTGCACTTGCTGATTGATTACGGTTGAGATAAATTGAATAATTTGCTCAGGTAAATACTTTTAACTTATTTTCCGTTATACGGGCTTGGGATACGGTACTATAAAAATACCGCTTGGTCGGGTGTGTAGTCATTTAAATCGGATTGTGATTAATGTATTTACATAACCCGTTTTAATCTGTATTGTTTGGTATATGACCTTTGGGGGGTTAATGACCATGTCCCGGATATCCTTGGCATCATTCATTGAAATGGCCACGACTTAAGCACGGGGTGTAGGCATACACCTGACAGTTGCATATGTAAAAAGGTACTCCACAATAAGGAATTAACCTTGTGGGTATTATACCTGTGGCGTGTCAGTTAATCTTGTCCGGCTCTTCTAACCGGCCCTGACGGACGACAAATATGTAAAACCGTATACAAGATTATTTTTAAATAATTGTCCCAAGTTATAAAAGATATTTTGTGCCTTGTGCATTCAAATCAATTTTCTTAAACTCTTTTCAAAATGAGTCGGTTAATTGTATTTACCAGTGTAAACTAACGTATTTTCCCAAAGGTTAAAGTGCAGGTACTAGACGGAATAGGCTGGCTACTCCTAAGTGAATAAATAGAAGTCTTGCAAGCTTGGTCACTTAGAATCTGTTAAACAGTTATCTTTTATTTGATCCGCCTGTGGATCCTTTACATTCCGATTGTAATACTTTGATATTTTCATTCGGTGTGTAATATTTTTATCTTTTGCTTCCGCTGTGCATTAAAATTGTGTTGTTTGACTATGACGATATCAATTACGTCACGATACTCCCCACCGGGCCCACCGGTAATACGTGGAAATATCGGGGTGTGACAGGTTGGTATTAGAGCCAACACTGAGTGAATTAAACACTAGCCTTTTGTGTTTAATCTCAGTTACACAGTTGCATATTCCTCGATTTTCGAGTCTAGACAAAGAACTTAGGACTAATCCTAATTCGTTTTATTTTGTCCTTTGTTGTTCTTTTGTTTGTTTTGACAGGTTTATCAAAATGCCACCAAGAGTTAGAAGAGGACGAGGCAAGGCCCCAATTACGGGTCACGATCATGAAGCCGGACCTTCACACCGGCGAACCCCATCTATCACCATGAGTACAAGTCCTCAGGAAGATTGGAGGACGTATTTGGAGCCAGCGAGGCGATCCGTCTCGCTAAGTTCGTCACCCTCCTACCACCATTCATTCGGGCCCCAATCTGAAAACGAGCCTCACAACTCACATCCTTCCTTCTTCCCTCTCCAACGCTCAAACTCACACCACTCCTTCAATGACCCAACACCCTTTTTCCAGAGCCGGTTCAACCCGGCAAACCTGATTGAAGAACCAGTGGGTTTTAACCCATTGGGACCCGAAGACCACTTCTCTGGTGACCATGCTATGGACATGGATGAAGCTACCAATCCCACCGAACCTCCATCCGGGACACCTACTCACCCCATCGAGATTTCACATGGGTCATCGTTTCATGGATCACCTTACCGTGGTCCAGACAGCTACCAGGCGAGATTTGCCCAATATGACTGGTATTTTACCCCTCCTACCATTCATCGCCTCAACAGCAGCAGCAGCAACAGGATCCCTCTGAGGATTCGCGTTTTATAGCGGTCACTCCACCGCCACCACCACCAGTTCAGCAGCCGCCTCCGGAGCCACCGAGGCGGAGAAGATCAAACGCACGGATGTCCGTGCGAGGGAGAGTCTGTATCAGCACCCCTCAACCTTCGAGTGGCAGCCACTACCCGCCACTTTATGAAGACCCGCAGATGGGTGGGCCTTCAAACCCCGTCTCTGAGGTGGACTCTGCGCCTATCGCGCCGCCACCGATGGGTTATGATAACCCGATTCCTGCATACGCCGGTTCAGCGGCGTATAACCCATTTGAGCAGCCGGCCCACACTAACTACAACTACGCTGAAGCCGAACCATATCTTGTAGCGGCGAACTACAATGCTCTCCATCCTGATGGGCCATATGGAGCTCCTTGGGGAGTTGGATACCCAGCTTATGGGTACTAACACCCGCCACCTCCTCAACCTCCACATCAGCAGCCGCCGCAGCCGCAATTGATACCTCCAGAGCAACAACAGGAGATTCTCCAAAGGTTGAGCCAGGTAGAGCGGGAGGTCCAAGAAGAGCGTAGGAACAACCGCGGATTTCTCAAAGGTTTGGCAAGTCTAATCAAGGGGAAGAGCAAGAAAAGGGATTTTTGAAGATTCCTAATTTATTTATTTGTATTGTAATTTCCTTGTCTTAAATTAAGTCCCTGCGTGGACATCTGTTTCTGTAATCAGTCCCTGCGAGGACTTATTTTTCTAGTTTAGCCCCTGCGTGGGCATGTCATTTCTGTTTAGCCCTTGCGTGGGCAAGTTGTTCTGTTAGAAGTCCCATTTAGGGCAATCATGTACTTTTAATTTAGTAATGGAATGGTTAAATTTAAAATTTCATTTTTGTCAATTGTATGCATAAACATAAAATATGAAATAAATAAAAATCATCATTCCTTTTATAAGATCTGCCATTATTTAAATAAAATATAAAAAGGACAAAACCTAGCCCATGTGTCATTTTAAGACAGAGCCATGATGGTAGTTCCCTAATTAGATTCAGATCCTTGTTAACATCTGAAAACATGTTAACATTCCTGGCAAATGTGATTCGATAAAATCACATAAGTCATCCTTATATTGGATTATTTCAAATCCTTTCCTTATTAATTAAACATCCATTAGTGATGTAATGCCTACGGGCCATAATTAATGTCCTTTGAGACAAAAGACAGCTGTAGTTTACGACTCCCTGTCAAGAAAAGGTAATGAACTATGTTCAAGCCTTAATGCCTTGATTCTATAAAATCTTGGCTTATAATTTAAATTTACTTGGCCTTTTGTGCTATTATTATTATTATAACTAAGGATTATTATAATGAAAAATCCTGAATGAATATATTTAACAAATTAACCAATATGGTTATTAATACCATGGTTAATAAATCATCAAGAATGATAGTACTGTTATAAACTTCTAAATAAATCTTTGTCATCATTTTATGTAGCAATCAAGCTACATGGCTAAGTCTGAAGAAGTTAACAGTCACCCCCTGGAAAATCATGATAATACTAGGATCAATATAACCAGGGAAAAGCTCCGAACATTGATTGATACCGCCGTATCTAAAGCTGTGGATAGGCAGTTTAGGGAATCGAGTGGTACGCATAGTAAGACCTCATCTGTACCTCATTCTAAATCTCACCCTAAGACTCAATCTGAGGCTCATAGTAAGCCACCTTCTAAGCAAGATGAGCCAAAGAAGGAGGATGTTCAACACTCCTTGAATCAACACAGTGTTCCATCCAATAGGATTGTATTTGATCGTGAACCACGTACAAGAACCTGTACTTATAAATATTTTGTCTCCTGCAAACCCAGGGATTTCACTGGGGAAAAAGGAGCTATTGACTGTATGACCTGGTTAGACGAAATGGATACTGTGGTTGACATCAGTGGTTGTGCTGATAGGGATGTGGTGAAATTTGTATCTCAGTCATTCAAAGGTGAAGCATTAGCTTGGTGGAGGTCTTTGATCCAAGCTGCTGGGAAGATCCCATTATACAATCTGACCTGGGATCAATTTGTTGCCCTTATTAAGGAGAATTACTGCCCTCAACATGAGGTTGAGAAGATTGAGTCCGACTTCTTATCTTTGGTAATGAAAAATTTAGACTGTCAAGCATACCTCACCAGTTTTAATACCATGTCCCGATTGGTTCCGTATTTGGTAACACCGGAACCCAAGCGAATTGCCCGTTTCATTGGGGGTTTAGCCCCGGAGATCAAGGCCAGCGTAAAGGCATCTCGACCTGCTACTTTTAGGTCAGCAGCCGATCTATCTTTATCCCTTACTTTGGATGCGGTCAGGCTGAGATCGCTTAAGAACTCGGAAGAAAGTAAGAGAAAACGTGAGGACGATAACTCACGACGGTCTGAGAAGAAGCATAAGGGAAACTCAGACTACAAGAAGAGGTTTGGGTCTAGAAAGGGTAGTCAGCAAGCGGATGAGAAGCCAAAGTGCAAAACCTGCCAGAAACGTCACTTTGGAAAATGCAGGTTTGAATCCAAGTCGCAGTCAAAGCCGACTGCATGTGGGTTATGCAAGTCCAAGGAACACAAGACATTAGACTGCAAGAAAATAAAGGATGCGACTTGCTATAACTGTAATGAAAAGGGGCACATCAAGACCAACTGCCCTAAATATGCCCAAAATCCTGAAGAAGTCAAAAAGACCAATGCAAGGATCTTTCGAATGGATGCACGAGAAGCCGTTCAGGATGATAATGTGATAACAGGTACCTTCCTTATAAATGATGTTTATGCAAGGGTGTTATTTGATTCGGGTGTGATGGGTAGTCCGTAGGACAACCCTTAAGTGGTATAAATGATAATAAAATCCTACATTTAATCGGGTAGTTATCTAGAATTAGATAACTACGGTTGTTTGTGTTTCAGGTACAAACGGGAGCTTAAAATGGAAGGAACACGGAGAATAAATGAAAAAATCAATTTTTGGAATTGAAGAAATAAGAGGATAGCATGATAGAGGACGAAATTACGAGAACGTAGGCGAAAACGGTGAAGAAAACGGAGTTGAAACGAAAAAGTTATGCTGAAAACAAGTTTTCATGATGAAGCCTGCCGTAGGCTACGGCAAGGGCCGTAGCTTTCGGCGCTGACTGGCACTTTTTGTCACCGTATGACAGTTTAAAGCCACCGTAAGCCATTCCAAGCCACCGTAAGCTACGGTGGCCACCGTAGCTTACGGCGTTGACCTGCGTAAATGTGTAACTTCCACCTTTTAATACGGATTTATGGTGTCTTTTCATTCCTAATCATTCTCATTCGGTTACACACAGTTCTAGGGGCGATTTCTAGTGTTCTTGGTGCTTGAAGACAATTTCCAATCATTCGGTTTGTGTTTTTAATTGTTATGAACATTGAAACTTGTGTGAGGATGATGATTCAAGCCATGAGTGGCTAAACTTTTGATGACTATCTTTGGTTGAAGGTTTGTATTAGACTTTATGCTTGAGTTCCTAATTTCTAGAATAACAAACTTTGTCTTTATGATTGTTTGTTATGGTGTGTGATTGATTGTTTGTAAATTGTTGATTCTAATGTTAATCTAATTAGAAACCATACGTTCTTGGTGCCATTGGCAATCGAGATATCATGGGTATAGTTAGGCTTGGGTAATGGTTGATTGATCATCGGGTAACAACCTCACGTTCTAGGAATCTGAGTACTTAGTTCCCTTTCATCACTGCAATTAATCACACATGAATTATGTCTATGTAGTTCTTTCTAGTGGAATGATAGCATAAACGCCGAAGCAAACCGGAAACTAAAGATGGTCATTTGTCTCTAAATTGTTTACAAACCAAACTTCTATTTTTGCAATTACATTAGTAATCTTAGTTTTAAAATCAATCAATCCAACTCTTGAATTTACTTTTATTGCAATTTAGTTTACCTTAGCTAATTTAGAGAAACAATTTAAATAGCACATATTCCACAAACTCCCTGTGTTCGATACCCACTTGCCACTATCTATTTAGTAGTAATTGGATTAAATTTGATTGTGACCACGACATCACGTCAGGGTGCGGATAAGTCATTTGTAGATGATAAGTTTTGTAAGTTGTTGAATTTACCTGTTAAAACCCTAAGCGTGAAATATGAGGTAGAGTTGGCCGATGGCACCTTAGAGACTGCCTCAACTGTGTTAGATGGATGTTTTATATCCATTAGGAACCACTCTTTTCCGTTATCCTTGCTTCCTTTAAAGTTAGCTGGTTTTGACATAGTTATAGGCATGGACTGGTTATCTCATAACCAAGCCCAGATCATGTGTGGCAAGAAATAGGTGGTGATCAAGACTCCGTATGGTGAGCCACTTATCATACAAGGGGATACCCAGTATGGGTTGCCTGAGCAAGTGTCTATGCTCAAGGCATCTAGGTGTTTGAAGAAGGGTTGTGTCATTTATATGGCACAGGTAACTATTGATGAGCAGAAGCCCAAGATTGAAGACATCCCTGTCATTTCTGAGTATCCAGAAGTTTTCCCTGAAGAACTACCTGGTTTACCACCAGATAGGTGTCACACCCTGGCTTTTACAGAAGCGTGGATTATTTTAGTGTGACTTCTTAATACCATAGCAACAATCATAACAATGCTATATGAAAATAAAACACAAGACGTTCATCCATTAATATAGTTTAGAAAATACCATAACATGCTTGTCTTGAAACATCAATCCAAAATAAGTTACAAACCATACTTGTTTAAAACGTGTTCATGAGACACAGCAAAAGACTTTAAATAAAACGTGGTTTAAAGACATGTAACCCGTCCAGGTAAGGATTACACCTCCTAAACCAACAACCCTGGACGACATCTTTATTCAACGCAGCTTGACATGTGCAGACACTTGCCAGATCCCTTAGTTTCCTGAAATACATGTAGTTTGTAAAATCAACAAAAAGTTGAGCGAGTTCATGTGTATGTGAGTATGTATAAACCTTTGTATTCAATGTAGGTATGTATGTATGTATGTCCCGGTATGATTGCAAACAAGGAAAAGATCACCAATGGTTTGCAAGGCCACTGATATGTGTGATGGTGTAGGAAGACTCAAACCTAGCAAAGTTGTACCGGGCTCCCGGCTGGAAGACATAGTTCACCTCTATGGGCCGCCCCGGCCTCATGGGTGTGGGCTCGCTACACCCAAATAGATCTATCACTCATGCCACGTGGTCCTACAACGAGGATTAATGGTCCCACGTATCCGCCTACCCTATCACATGATCTATGGTTCTTTCCTAGGCTAATCATACCAATAGTATTGTAAGTATCCCTTTGTAACATGCATTTCACCCCCGAAGTAAGTAAACAAAACAGTTTAAGGAAAAAGGGGGACATGAACTCACTGTATTGCGTCTCCTGTATAGCAACGTCAACTCAAACCTGATCAGCTACCCGACGACCTACAACGTACTAATGTCTATTAGACAAACGGGCCGTGCCTTGGCTTAGGGTTTAATGTTTTTGAGTTGTGTTTCTTGTGTCTCCGAATATTATTCCAAGTTATAATTATTTGTTAAAATAATAATTATTTTAACCTTGAATTATATTTAGTTCTGGAATAATTGTTAAACAATATTTCGTATTCATACTTCTCAAGTATTTTATATGCATAATTCCTTCCCAAGGATGGGGGTATTTTATACATGTATATTCGTAGTCGCGAAAATTATATTTTAAGTCCCACTTAGGAAAATATATTTACTCATTTGTCCAAAATAACTTATTTCCAAAATATATGTTTTTTCCCAAAAATAATATATTTTACTTCTTTAGTTTCCAAAATAATATTTTACCAAAAATATATGTGTAAGAGTATTTTGCGGAATATTTTGTAAGTTATGTCTTAACGTTCGGTTTCTTGATACCGAGTGTGTAACTTAAATATTTATTCCGTGTGATTTTTGGTATTATTTTGGAGTTGTAATTTCCATGGTATTTGTAAGTTATATTATTTTACCCTAAAATAACATAACTAGTTCACAAAATAAGCAAGAATTCACACAAGGGTTTTAATGTAAAATATATATTCAAAATATATATTTATCCATTTTATTTGTAAAAATCAACCTCCGATACTTTGTATTTTTGTGACAAAACCCATGGCGAAGTTTACATTCGAAACACAAGTTGTAAAATATACTCGTAACATTTGTTAGAAAAATATTTTCTAAGTGTTGGAATTTTAGAAAATTTCGCCAGAGTTTCCTTTGTAAATGGAGGTGTCCATGCTTATTAGCATATCATTTTCTTTCAAAAATTCGTTCAATCAATCCAACAACAAGTCATTAAACAACATTACACTAGTCAAGTGCAAAAACAATGCACTTTACATATCAACATGAACTTGGTTTTTCATAAAAACGCGTAGTAACTTTGTAGAGTGTTTAGTGGGTTTAGTTACCCTCCAAAGTGTGTTTACTTTTAGTAAAATCTTACTCTCGGGGTTTTTAGATGTTCACAACTTGTGAACTTGTTTTACAAAAATATATATTCATAATATTTTCATGTTGTACTAGCATTCATATACTTAGTTTATTTCAAAGATGGTGTAAGTATATGTAAGAATCATACTTTTTCAAAAAAAAAACCGTCTTTTAAACTTGGTTTTCTAAAATAACTCATACACAAGTCTTGAGTTTACAAGTTTACTAGTCCACTAGGTTTATTATTTCCTAAGAAAATTACTTTTATTATCAAGTTCATGCTCTAACAAGAAGATGATTATTTTGTACACATAATCATCCCTAACTTGTTAAGTCATGTTTTTAATCATAACTTAACAAGCTTCATATGATGATCAAACATCATATTGCTAGTAATCACCAAATAAACATCAAGTAATCAACAACGTAATCAAAACAACTTCATTTTATCATGAGTTCATCTTATTTCTTCATCTAGTTAGCTTTATGTTCAAGCTTATGTTTATGATCTTTTATAGTTCTTGAGATGTCATCTTCTTACAACTATTAACCACCATAAACATGCAATAAATGAGGATTCAAGAGACTTACTACTAGCTTTTAAGCTAGGGAAGATCAAGAGTAGAAATGAGGTGGTTAATAGCAAATAGAGAAGGTCCTTGATGATCCGAAAGCTCCTAGCTTCCTTATGCAACCTCTAGCACCTTTGTACACTCTTGAAATGGTTGAAGATGATCAAATGATGATGATGGTGGTGCGTCTTGGGGTCGGCCGAAACAAAGAAGAGAGGGAAAAGAAAGATGAAATTTTGATGGTGAATGAGAAATGAGTGGAGGTCTTGTGGTTAATATTTATAAACTCCCAACATGTTATTATCTAGAGGTTTAAGTGTTTCTTAAGGACCCAACACAATCAAATAAACAATGTAAAGAAATCAAGGGGTGGGTCCACCCCTTGTAACCGTAAGAGGGGGGTGGTTTGGTTGAGTTCCAACTAGTTAGTTGGTGATCTAGGTTGAATTCAAAGGTTAAGTTAGTGCTTTTAGGTGTGTTAAGTAATATATAGTGTGTTAGGGTGTTCGGGGACCATAACTAGCTTAATACAAGTGAAACAATGTATTTGTCAATATTTTTGTGTTTCGGGTAATGTCCGGTTGTTCGGTTGTGTATCGTTCCATTAAAGTGCTTAATTATTCCGTAAAGTGTCCTTTATATAACTTTTTGTGTCACAATTGATTCCCGACACTTAGGAAAGCACACAGGAACATTCTGCCATATTTTTGGCATATTACTAGCATATTAAATGCTGAATTTTGTTAATAGATGCAGAATTCTGCATTTAGAGTGGGTTTTAGGCACTTCCCGGCACTTTAACTATCACCTAGTGACGCAGTTTTATGGTCCTCACTTCCCTACACACTACCCTAGTGTGATACCTTATTCCTGGCTCATACTGGGCCTCAATATAGTGTCTGTCTATGTGCTGGCATTGTCAGCATGTGTCTGAGTTATCCGCTCACTGTGCTAACTGTGCTTTGTGCATCAAATTTTTCACTAGAGTCTGTGTGTAAATAATGGAGTGACAGTATGAATGTGATGCATATGTATGTAACAGAATCAGAAAGTAGTTAAATCAGCAGTTGAAATCAAGCACAGTCATTTAGCACAGATTAAATATTAATTAATTGTACGGATACCTGAAATTGTGAGGGTTGTCACAATAGGCAAGTAGAATTCAGAATTGACATTATCCCTGGAGCAGCACCTGTCGCAAGAGCGCCTTACAGGTTAGCACCAACTGAAACGAAAGAGTTAAGGACTCAACTGGATGATTTGTTGGCGAAAGGATTTATTAGACCTAGTTCATCTCCTTGGGGAGCACCAATCATGTTTGTAAAGAAGAAGGATGGATCGATGCGATTATGCATCGACAAGAATAGGTATCCGTTGCCCAGGATCGACGACCTGTTCGATCAATTGCAAGGGGCAAGTTATTTCTCCAAGATCGATTTGAGGTCAGGCTATCATCAACTGAAGGTTAAAGATGAAGATGTACACAAAACTGCATTTAGGACTCGTTATGGTCATTACGAGTTCTTAGTGATGCCTTTTGGGCTCACTAATGCACCAGCAGCATTCATGGATCTCATGAATCGCGTTTGCAAACCTTACTTAGACAAATTTGTTATCGTTTTCATCGATGACATTCTTATTTACTCAAAGAATCAAGCTGATGAGAAGCACCTTCGTTGTATCCTTACACTGCTTCAACAAGAAAAGCTCTACGCCAAGTTTTCGAAATGTGAATTTTGGCTTCGTGAAGTCCAATTTCTTGGACATGTTGTTAGTGAACGTGGTATCCAAGTGGATCCCGCTAAGATTGAAGCCATCATGAATTGGCAAGAGCCGAAGACGCCCACTGAGATTCGCAGCTTTCTAGGTCTGGCAGGATACTATAGGCGTTTTCTTGAAAACTTCTCAAGAATTGCAGCGCCCCTAACTTTATTAACCCGCAAGAATAGCAAGTTTGACTGGGGTCAATGCACCTGTATTGACATTGCCTGATGGAATCGAAGAATTTATAGTATACTGCGATGCATCACACACTGGTATGGGATGTGTGCTCATGCAGAAAGGCAAGGTTATTGCCTATGCTTCTCGACAGTTAAAAGTGCACGAAAAGAATTACACCACCCACGACTTGGAATTAGGTGCCGTTGTATTTGCACTAAAACTATGGAGGCATTATCTATATGGTACCAGGTGTGTGATCTATTCCGATCACAAGAGCCTTCAACATTTGTTTAATCAGAAGGACTTAAACATGAGGCAGCGGCGATGGATGGAGACTTTAAATGATTATGATTGTGAAATACGATACCATCCAGGCAAGGCGAATGTAGTCGCCGATGCTTTGAGCAGGAAAGAAAGGGTTAAACCCATAAGAATCAATGCCAAGAGCATTGAAATAAAGAACTGTTTGAATGAAAGACTGTTAGCCGCACAGAAGGAAACCGTATTAGAAGCTAACTATCCAGATGAAAAACTGGGAGTCACTGCAGAACAGCTATCATATGGCAAGGATGGAATCCTAAGACTAAATGGACGGATATGGGTTCCAATCTATGGAGGACTTAGGGAAGTAATCCTTCAGGAAGCCCATAGTTCCAAATATTTTGTTCATCCTGGCTGTGATAAAATGTACCAGGATTTGAAGGCAAATTATTGGTGGATAGGCTTGAAGAAGTCTATAGCCACTTATGTAGCCAAATGCCTGACATGTGCTCAAGTTAAGGCAGAACATCAGAAGCCATCAGGATTGCTGCAACAGCCTGAACTTCCCACCTGGAAGTGGGAGATGGTGACTATGGATTTTATCACCAAGTTACCGAAGACAAAACGAGAAAATGATACTATTTGGGTGATAGTGGATAAACTGACTAAGTCAGCCCACTTCCTACCTATTAAGGAAACACACAGCTCAGATAAGTTAGCTCAGCTGTACGTGAATGAGATTGTATCTCTCCACAGAGTTCCAGTGTCTATCATCTCTGACAGGGATACAAGGTATACGTCACATTTCTGGAAAAGTTTTCAGCAATACTAGGCACTCGATTAAATTTCAGCACTGCATATCATCCTCAGACGGATGGTCAAAGCGAGCGAACAATTCAAACACTGGAAGATATGTTAAGGGCTTGTGTTATTGATCTAGGTGGAAGTTGGGATGATCATCTTCCATTGATCGAATTTTCATACAATAATAGTTATCATTCCAGTATTCAAGCTGCACCATTTGAAGCCTTGTATGGAAGGAAGTGCAGGACGCCCGTTTGTTGGGCAGAAGTTGGAGATGTCCAACTAACATGACCTGATATAGTCCTGGAGATGACAGATAAGATTGTGCAGATAAGAGATCGTCTCAAAGCTGCCAGAGTGTCACATCCCCCGACCCCACCCTGGACGGGAGCGGGAACTGTGAAGCAGCCAAGTGGTACCGGTGGTTATTTTGAAAAGTATTGCGGCGGAAAATTTCATCAGGACCGTGAGTTAGGAAAAATATCAGAGTTTTGAAACACCGGATTTTATTTATTAAACAGATGGGATAAACCCATGTTTTGCAAATGTAGCTTTAATATGGAATAAGCTCGAATACATAAAACAACTTTTCTTAATTTAATTTAATTTGATAAAATGAGCCACTTCTGTAAGTCTTTTGGTGTCGTATCCAACTCTTATTCCAATCTACTGTAATCACCTGAAACGCGTTTTAAAAAGGTTTTATCAGCAGGGAAATATTGGCGAGTCACTCAAGTTGCACAAAACAACACATTGTTATAATATACAGTATTAAGGGTGATTACATTGTTTCTATCAACCAATTACCCCAAATCGGTATTTGTCACTCGACTGTATCTGTGACTATGGTCAGATCACCCATTGGCTAACCCGTTGTCCAATGGTGACGGGAATCAAGTAATGTATACAAAACCCCACATACCGGCAGTAATTGAAGGTTACAAAGACTTAATCCCTGTAATTATAACTTTGAAAATAAATAGGGTTTTGTAAAGCAATTTGATAAAAAGAGAATGACTCACTTTGCAGATTTAAACGGGCAGAGTTTAGCCTACTGATTTTAGCTTGGTAACCTAGATAAATAACAATGCACACAAAAACTAGGTCAGTAACTTAATACAACTTTTATGACAACTCACGAGATCGAAACCCTCACGACGAATGACAAAGTATAGCCCAAATACGGGCAGCACTTAAACATCCATCGGATTGGTTTCTATCGATCGGACATTGAATCGTAGCAGTGATCGAGTTATTACCCTGTTATCACGGCAGAATTTCGTGTTGTGTGTGTGTTTTGAAGTAAACAGACGATATCTCAACGTACGAAACGAATTTTTACGTCGAACCAACGCCAGAATTCAAGTGCCAATGCCCTGTATTTATACTGGAAAAACGGCTCCCTCGCGTGGCGCGAGAGCCTGTCGCGTGGCGCGAGGGCACCCCCTCTAGCATAGGGTTGCCTCGTGTCCAACTAGCCTGGGTGAGTCGACGGTTCGAAGAAATTCGCGTTTGACAAGAAACTGTGAAGATAATACCAATTAGGGAATACCCCCCCCCCCTGAGTTTTAGGGGCCATGATCCTAGTTCCGATTGTTCTGGAAATTTTAGGGGTCATGCAATATTTCTTGAGGGTCTCAATTAGGGTTTCCTATTGGACAAAATAAAATAGGAAATGGTAATTTTAATGAGAGTTGTTACATCCTCCCCACCTTATTAGAATCTCGTCCTCGAGATTTACTGGAACAAGTAGGGATACTTTCGCTTCATCTCTGATTCCAACTCCCAAGTGTACTCAGGTCCTCTCTTTGAATCCCACTTGACTTTGACCAGTACTAGTAATTTGTGCTTGAGAAACTTGACCTTTTTATCTTCTATCTGTAGTGGCTTCTCCACAAATTTTAACTTTTCATTTACCGCTACATCTTGAAGAGGTGCTACCAGGGATTCATCTGATAGACATTTCTTGAGGTTGGATACATGAAATACATCATGTACCCCAGCTAATTCTTCTGGTAGTTGTAAGCGATAGGCAACTGGTCCTATTCGCTGGATTACTAGAAATGGTCCTACGTATCTTGGACTAAACTTTCCCTTTTTACCGAACCGATCTACTCCTTTCCAAGGAGAAACTTTCAAGAGTAACTTATCTCCGACTTGGAATTCTAGCGGCTTGCGTCTATTGTCTGCATAACTCTTCTGACGGTCACGAGCCGTTTTCAGTCTTTCCTTGATTTGAGTAATCTTGTCAGTGGTTTCTGACAATTGGCTTTCTCCTATTTTTGCCCAACAAACTGGAGTTCTGCACTTTCGCCCATACAGTGCTCAAGTGGGGCAACTTCAATACTTAAATGGTAACTATTTTTATAGGAGAATTCAATTAAGGGTAGGTGGTCATCCCAGTTTCCACCAAAATCTATTACACATGTCCTGAGCATGTCTTCTAGGGTTTGGATCGTCTTTTCACTTTGTCCGTCTGTTTGGGGATGGTAAACTGTACTTAAATTTACTCGCGCCCCATGGATTCTTGGAAACTTGTCCAGAAATGTGAAGTGAAGCGACTCTCTCTATCCGATACAATGGAGAGTGGAACTCCATGTAAGGATACTACTTCGTCTACGTAAAATTTTTGCTAACCTTTCCATGCTAAAGGTTTCTTTTATGGGTAGAAAATGAGCTGATTTGGTTAATCGATCCCCAATTACCCAAATCGCATCATTACTTTTTCTGGTTTTGGGCAACTTAGTAACAAAATTCATGGTTATTAGTTCCCATTTCCAAACAGGCATTTCTAATTGTTGAATTAACCCTGAAGGTTTCTGGTGTTCTTCCTTAACTTGTGAACAAGTTAGACACTTAGATACATATCTAGCTATGTCCTTTTTCATTCCTATCCACCAGAATTTATTTCTTAAATCTTGATACATCTTATTATTTCCCGGGTGCATGGTATACCTAGATTTATGGGCTTCCTTAAAAATCTTATTTCTTAATTCTCCTTGCTTAGGTACCCATTCAAACTTAACTGTTTTACAGGTTAGCTTAGTTAATGGCACAGCTATCTTAGAGAAATCCTTAATAAAGCGCCTATAGTATCCAGTTAATCCTAGAAAACTTCTAACTTCTGTAACTGATTGCGGGACCTTCCATTTGGTGATTGCTTCTATCTTGGAGGGATCTACGTGAATACCTTCGTGATTCACCATGTGTCCTAAAAATTGCACCTCCTGTAGCCAAAATTTACACTTCGGAAATTTGGCGTAAAGTTTCTCTTTTCTTAACAAAGTTAAGAGTGCATGTAGGTGCTGACAATGCTCATCCTGACTTTTGGAATAAATAAGTATATCGTCGATGAAGACAATTACAAATTTATCCAAGTATGGTTTACAGATCCTATTCATCATGTCCATGAATGCTGCAGGAGCATTTGTTAATCCAAAGGGCATGACTGTAAACTCGTAGTGACCATACCTAGTTCTGAAAGCAGTTTTAGGTATGTTTTTTTCTTGTACCTTCAACTGATGATATCCGGAGCGTAAATTTATTTTAGAAAAATATCTAGCCCCCTGAAGTTGATCTAAAAGATCATCAATCCTAGGCAAAGGGTATTGATTCTTGATTGTAACCTTATTCAATTCCCTATAATCGATACACATTCGCATCAAACCATTTTTCTTCTTTACGAACAACACTGGTGCTCCCCAAGGGGATGAACTGGGTTGTATAAATCCTTTGCTTAGTAATTCATCTAGCTGCTTTTTCAATTCTAGCATTTCTGTGGGTGCTAATCGATAGGGTGCCTTTGCTACGGGTGTAGTTCCATGAATCAAATGAATTCTAAATTCTACCTCCCTATCTGGTGGTAATCCTGGTAATTCTTCTGGGAATACATCCGAGTATTCTGATACTACAGGAATTTCTTTAAGTTCCTTACCCTTAGTGCTAATGATTACCTGAAATCATATACACTATTACTTGCTTTCGTTCATAACTAGCTACTTTCATTACTTAAATGAACTTCATGGGTTTACGCGGCTTATCCCCTGTAATCATAATTACTTCTCCCGTGGGTGAACGGATTTCTATGGCGTTCTTATCACAAAGGATTCGAGCATGGTTGGCTACTAACCAAGCCATTCCAAATACGAAATCGAATCCAGCTAAATTCATGGGGTAAAGGTTTGCAAAAATTTTCTGATTTAAAATTTCTATTCTTGCTTCTTGCAAGATTTCAGAAATCCTAACAGTTTCTCCATTTGCTGTCTCTACTAGACATTCTTTATACTTTTGATAGTATTCCAACTTTAAAGAATTATTACTGTTCCTCTTATCGTACTAATTATGAAAGAGAAGATTTAAACAAAATAATGTTTGTCATCTGAATTTATAAGTATATACGAGAGATTCCTGATTAAATCTAAAATTATAATTAACACATCTGTCTGTGATTTATCCCTAATTGTCAATCATTATGATCTTTGGATTTCCTCATAGATATACATATCTATATCATATATTTCACATACTGTAATATACATACCCTTCATAAGGTCAAATGTATTTAACAGATTCATATTTCCAAAAACAGATCAAGTCATGGTATTTATTTGGGGATTTTCATTATCATAACATATACCTCATCTTACTCGGTCTCGCCGGAGAGGTACCCTCATCTCACTTGGACAAGCTGGAGAGTCTACTACACCATACCTAGTCTTGCCGGAGAGGTAATTATTATTGTAATTCCCTTAAATAGGATTTTCTCAAATCATGATTTTAAAAGTGCATGGCTTATATCAAGAAACAAGGAAATTAGTATTCTCATGCTGGATCATATTCTAGAATCGAGTAATACTAATAAACAAGATATAACAATGGCCAAGTGTTATTGCTTATTTATCATATTTGCACTTTTCTAGTTATTATCCTCATGTCATACCAATATCCATCACAACTTATCTATTTAATTAATTAGCTTATTTTAAAGCTTATACCAAGGCATTGAGAATTTCTTGTATTACTAAGTATTAGATTTTAGGTTTCCATTATTATCATTTATTCTGGTTTCTCCTGGTTCACTTCGTTGTTTCACTTATTAAGTATTAATTATTACAGACTAATATCTAGTATAATTATTTAAGTACGATTATACAAACAAATTTATTAAAACGGCGAACATAGCGACTTTTATATATATATGTATCTATTACAAACTACAACTGGAATTCAAATTATACTAGTAGTTGTGCATCCATAATTTATTTTAATTTATCTAAGAATATTATGCTTAATATGCTTCTATGTAAGGTTTATTCTATCTCCTTCCTCTACTAATTTGTTATCTAATGGGTGAAGTTTCTTTAAAGTTTCTGGCTCATAAGTGGCATGGGTGCTAGTACTGGTTTGGCGGTTCAACTATAAGTTACTATTTATTGCTGTAGTGGCTAACATGTAGAGATTTACCCATTGTTCATTTAATTCATCTTCCCATGGTGGGTCATTACCTGTTTCCTGAGTTTCCTTATTAATTTTCACTCCTTTTTGTTGTGACTTCTTTATTTTCTCTTGACTTTTTCTAATAGTCCGTCTTCATTTCTTAGGGGTAAGTGGTTTCTCAGACTGTGCCTTACGAATAAATATTCCTTCCTCAGTATCTACTGAGTATCCTGAGGAATTTGGTTGAAATAAGGTTTCCTTATCTTTTGGTGAGCTATCTAATTGACGATAAATGTCCGAAATTCTTTGCTTACCCATACTGTAGATTAACAAATAGTCAAATAACACAAAAATACATAATCACACAAGTTATTTCCTAACCCTTTTTGTTAAGCTTATGTATTATTATCACAACACCTATTGGCTTAAACCAGTGGCTCTGATACCACCTTTTGTCACATCCCCCGACCCCACCCTGGACGGGAGCGGGAACTGTGAAGCAGCCAAGTGTAACACCTTGCTATTATTTTTAGGGTTTTCGTATTATTTACGTAAATAAACATGTAATTATAATTACATATACATTGAAAAATACGGTCAAATTAAAACATTTTCGGATTTGAAATAATACAATACAATATGTATAAATTCGTCGTTTTTAAATGACGACGAAACCATGTGCGGAAGCTTGTATCTTGATCGTGTTCGGTTCTTCAATGAGCTTGACCTTCATCCGGGACATCTTCACATTCACCTATGATCAAAACCAACTTAAAAGTTAGTTTCGATATCTTAAATATTAGTATAATCAAGTTCTAGTAGCGAACAATCAAAAACAAAATAAAATTTCAGAATTTAGTCTGTCGCGCCACGCGACAGACTCCTCTTGATCTTTCGCGTGCCGCGAGCGCCCTCGCGTGTCGCGCCAGGATTACTGCTCCCTGTCGCGTGTCGCGGGGGAGATGATTTTCCAGCAGTTTTGTTACTGAAACCTGCATTTTTCCCAGCTATGGTTTTAATCGTAAAACGACCTTTAAAGTGTCATAACTTTTTATCTACAAGTCCGTTTTAGGTGATTCTTTTTCCTACACGTTTGTAATAAAAATACGCATCAATTTATCCTATTTTCCGCATATGAAACCTGAATTATAAACGATTAGTTTATAATTTCTTATTTCATTTATTCGACCCATTTGTTTTAAAAGTTTACAACCTTGTTTCTAATTAACCATTTAGCATACATCAACATGCTTAACTCAAAATCTATAGTTCGGGTTTGTAACCTTTATGAATTACGCGGCTAGTACTCAATCTATGCGCAGAAAGACCGTTTACCCGGTTTAGCGTTCATGGGTATTTTGGTCAATTTCCATCCCTCATATTACGACGAAGGGCTTTCACTGATATTTGACCAACATATTACTTCTAACTATAATTTAAAATATGCGTACCTAGCTCGGGTCAACATATAGACTCGTTTTGTACCTTTCTTTTATTAGCCGCTACTTTATAGCGACACAATAATCCACTTCCCGTTCACTCCTGTGAACATCTAACTTGACAACCAAACATTAGTCGATATTGTCAAATGGTGTCGTCACCACCATTTGACCCATTTAGTCTTTATGACCAAACATTTATACTTATGTCAAAACATGGTTTTTAATTACCCATTGACACATCCGACCCATTTCGGATTTTACCACAAGATCCTTTTTCTTACGTTTTTAACCCGTTATGGCTTACGCCATGGGTATCCTTTTAATCTCAACTTACATTTAGTCAACACGTGACTAATTTACCCTTTTCCCCTTTTTCCCATTACTAGTTACGATATAAGGTAACCTTAAGGAAAACTTATTAACTCCTAGTCAATTCACGACTAAATTACCATTTTGTCCATTTTTACCATTAACCATGGTTTTGATCGTTTTTATTCATTCCGACTCATTTCGTTTCGTGTCGGAACTCAAATTTCGAATATAATCGGTTGTCACCTTTATCACCTATAAAATACATACGTATACTACAATGGGTGTAAGCTTTACTTACCTTGCATCCGAAGTACGCTTTCCCTTTACACTTGATCCGTTTGACCCGCTTCCTTTCCAAGCCTCCACCTAGCTTGTCAAGCGTCAAACTATCATCATGATTCGTAAGACGGTTAGATTAGTCATAATCATTTACGACTACACCATCCTACGGGTTTTATGTCGAATTTATCATTCGACCATATCAAAATTATCATTCGATCTAATCATTGGTCGGTTTCACTTTTTAAAAGTCAACCGACTTATCAACATATTCATATGCACATTTGGTTCATTGAACTCACCTAGGATTATTTCATCCCAACTCTTAACGAAATCAAATTTTACATACTAACTAGTAGGCCACGATTTCATTTAGGCATTCCATATCACTAAAAATTGGCTGCTTTTGTGACTTGTTTAACCTGTTTACAAGTCTTCAAAAATTATGATTTTTTTATGTGGCGTACCACTCGGAGGGTTAGACCTTGTGTTAAAATTTCAAGATCTAACTCTTTACCAAAAATTCGTAAAAATTCATTTACTAAGCTGCAATCAGATTCGTCACTTCTGACTGCAGCTTACGGAAAAATTCATTTAAAATTCCTCGTTTATCCGATTGACGAAATTCCAATTGGCGATTCTTTTAATCACTTAAAAATTTCTACAGTAAGAATTTGAGATCATAACTCAATTCCTAAATTGAGTTATGACATTCATAATGGGCTGCAAATTCTGCCAGAAAACGCAGCTTGAACCTTTGATACGGAAAAATTCATAAAACGCTCAATTTTCGTCGAAAAAATGCGATTCCAGTGGGGTTTTAAAGATATTTCCTGGAATTACATTTTAGGCTCAAGAAACACATGTTTTTGTCAAGTTTTGTCCAGGTTACAGCCGATACAAGTCGGCTGTAAATTCTGATCAGAAGCTATTTGAATTCAGCTTTCAATTTGAACATGTTTATGACATTATAACTCTTATTCTTAGCAATCAAAACCCCTAAAAGCATCACATACACGAATTTAGTCAAAACCCACTTAGCACATGCAAGAGAAATCATCAAATCCCTAGTCTTTAATACTAATTCATCAAGTTTTTCAACTAGGGTTTGTTTCTAAACATGAATTCATCCTAGTTTCAGCCAAACATCAATCATTCAAGCTTGAATTTCAATTTTTCACAAGTTCATCAAAAATCTCAACTTCATAAATATTAAAAATTTGACATACCTTACGATCCCCACGACTAGGTGATCGTTTCTATGTGTTCATGCATTTGATTCGAGCTAATCTTGGCCTTCAATTTGATGAATTTGGGTGAGCTAGGGTTTCACCCCTCTTTCTCCTGCTCCTGGTCGATCCTACGAACACACACTGTGTTTTTTTTTTTCTTTTTTTTTTTGTTATTTATTTAGTTAACTTTCAAGTTAACCCTTTTGGCCTCTCATGTTTATTTTGTTTCAAAAGAAGCTATAATTTATTATTCATCACTTAATCATATATTACTAACTAGGTTAATTATTCCTAGTTAACTTAATGGGTTCGGGGAGTTAAAATCCCGTTTTATTTTGAGTCCCGTTAACTCGGGCCTTCTATATACTTTGTTTTCTCAAAGTATTTATCCTCGTTTTATTTATTATTAAACTTATTTATTTAAATCCTAATAATTTCCGGTTTAATCTTTTCTGCTAACGGTATTATACCCGCTCTTTAGTATTAACGGGGTTTAATTACCAAACCCGTTTTCGGGGTGTTACAAGTCTATCCCCCTTAAAGAGGTTTCGTCCCCGAAACCTTATTTACGTATTTCTTTTAATTTAGACTAAACGAACCTAGTTTCGTTTTCAAGACATTCACTCGTTCCTTTCGATCTAACGTTTTCATTTATATTGATGCGTACGTCTTTCATGTGTAAGGCCTCGCGGGCCGTTACCTTCAGCTTATATCCTTTATCTTTATTGATCGAGTTGTCATTTGACCACTTAGTCTCATCAGTCTGTTAACAGGTTTATCCCCTTCTGTTGTCATTTCGGTAATGACTTCCCCCTTTTTGTGGCGTAACACAATTTAAATAATTGTGGATTCTTTGTCGATTTTGCCCGTTTAAATGTTTTAGTGAAATTCTTCACTTTAACCCATTCGATTAACTTAGCGAAACTCGTCGCTTTTATACTAACTTTACCTCCCATTATTATTTTACGCGGGGAGTTACCAACAGTTTTCCTCGTTTTATCCAAGTGACCCGCAAGTTCTTTTACTTAGCCTCGTAAGCTTTTTCTCTAGATTTTCACCTTTTTAAGGTGAGAACCCCAACCATTCGTTTCTTTCTATTTGTGACTCGAAGGTCTTTTTGGTCCCGTAGACTTTAACACTATTTATAATCCCGTAGGTTATGATGATCCCGTCGATCGTCTTTTATCCATGTTTATATTCAAATGTATATATACATATATAGCTTCAAAGCATCTCTTATTATGTTTGGAATTGTTTATTTTCGCTTTTGAACTTTAGTTGGCCTTGACCGTAGTCTAAAGCTTAGTTCGTTTACTCTTGGACTAATCTTCCGATTTTATGACTCTTTACGTCATCTACACGTCGATTTGTTCTACGCTTACCATTATTTGGTTCTCACATGTATTTCCTTGCAACTCACTACCCGGGTTCTTTTACCTTAAGGGTTTTTTTTTAGCGCCTATAGCCCCTTGCGTAAGTTTATTAATATTTCACGCTTACTTATGTTAGCAAGCGTTATTCTTCATTTAATTCGTTTGACTTGTTCGTGTGAAATTTCATCACTTATGAATGTCCAACTTCATTCTTTATTCGACCCGTTCAACTTTAGAATAGTTGAACACAATTTATTAAAATTTATATTTACAGTATCTTATCGTCTTTTAGTTATGACTCGAAACCCGAGTCTTTTGACTTTCAATTCGCGTTCCCGTCTCTTGGTTTACGCATTCACTCAAATTCCTACCTATCAATTGGGTGTTTTACCGAAGTCGTTATCATTGCAACCCTTCCGGTATGCATTAATACTTCGCTTCGATTGATTTAGTCGTCTTAGCGAAATCCATCGCTTTTATTCAACCATGTCTTTTATTCCATGTGTGACCATCCTTGACGGCCTTATAGATTCTGAGTGACGATTATCATCGTCATCCTTGCTTTACTACGACTAAAGTTAACAACTTTGATTATCTTTTTCGTATGGGCAATACCTTCGCTTTTTATTATCCGGCGGATCATCTATACTTTGGTTTTACTTGCCCATTTTGTCAACCATGGCTCTTTCGTCCAACATGACTTATCTTTATGAATTTTCATCAGGTTATTCATTTATGTCATCATTTACATTGGTCTTTGTCCCTTCTCTCGGGCTCATTATTCTAATGTAATACGCTTCCGTCACCCGGCTATGCGTTTATATTATTATCAAATATTTTGCTTGTTTGATTTATTTGGGTACCATTTAAGTTAGTCCCATTCACCCCGCCCTTACTACATCAGACGTAAATGTGTCCATCATAAGAAGTTCATGGTACCACATGTTCACTACTTACTTGGCTAGAGTAAGCGATCAACACCTGGTATACATGACCTTTTTATAATTTTCACATTACACCCCATGTAAGTAATGCCTCTATTTGTTTCTCTTGGAAACAATATCCCGGATAGGTTTTCTATTCGGGTTTTTCCAAGTTTTCAATTTACAGGTGCAACAATCATTCTCTACATGTTTGTTGCATATTGCTATTTGTGCAATTAAATTTAAAATGTGCACCTGGTAATGCTTGCCCTAACGGGCTTCTTTTGCCGTTAACCTTGTTCGCGATCACTACGCGATTTAGATCCTTGATGAGTATGCTTTGCTTGTCATACATCGGACCGTTTCACAGTCATATCCGTAATTTGTCCAACTCTCATCATCTTCAGATGCGAGTGTCCTTCAATTAAAACATTCACAAAGGTTAGTAATTCCGACATTAATAAACGGCTGTATTGTAATACAAGGACTTTTTTTTTACTGTACGTGTCAACGCACGTGATTTCATTAACTATACCTATCGTTTTCATTGGGGTAACGTGTATTACACAATAACCCTATGTGTTGTTCACAACACTTTAACATGTTTAACCATTAACATACATGTACTTACCGAATTTGCGATCAAGCCTCGAACCGAACACACTTTATTCTTTAACCATGAGCTCTGATTACCAACTTGTAACACCTTGCTATTATTTTTAGGGTTTTCGTATTATTTACGTAAATAAACATGTAATTATAATTACATATACATTGAAAATACGGTCAAATTAAAACATTTTCGGATTTGAAATAATACAATACAATATGTATAAATTCGTCGTTTTTAAATGACGACGAAACCATGTGCGGAAGCTTGTATCTTGATCGTGTTCGGTTCTTCAATGAGCTTGACCTTCATCCGGGACATCTTCACATTCACCTATGATCAAAACCAACTTAAAAGTTAGTTTCGATATCTTAAATATTAGTATAATCAAGTTCTAGTAGCGAACAATCAAAAACAAAATAAAATTTCAGAATTTAGTCTGTCGCGCCACGCGACAGACTCCTCTTGATCTTTCGCGTGCCGCGAGCGCCCTCGCGTGTCGCGCCAGGATTACTGCTCCCTGTCGCGTGTCGCGGGGGAAATGATTTTCCAGCAGTTTTGTTACTGAAACCTGCATTTTTCCCAGCTATGGTTTTAATCGTAAAACGACCTTTAAAGTGTCATAACTTTTTATCTACAAGTCCGTTTTAGGTGATTCTTTTTCCTACGCGTTTGTAATAAAAATACGCATCAATTTATCCTATTTTCCGCATATGAAACCTGAATTATAAACGATTAGTTTATAATTTCTTATTTCATTTATTCGACCCATTTGTTTTAAAAGTTTACAACCTTGTTTCTAATTAACCATTTAGCATACATCAACATGCTTAACTCAAAATCTATAGTTCGGGTTTGTAACCTTTATGAATTACGCGGCTAGTACTCAATCTATGCGCATAAAGACCGTTTACCCGGTTTAGCGTTCATGGGTATTTTGGTCAATTTCCATCCCTCATATTACGACGAAGGGCTTTCACTGATATTTGACCAACATATTACTTCTAACTATAATTTAAAATATGCGTACCTAGCTCGGGTCAACATATAGACTCGTTTTGTACCTTTCTTTTATTAGCCGCTACTTTATAGCGACACAATAATCCACTTCCCGTTCACTCCTGTGAACATCTAACTTGACAACCAAACATTAGTCGATATTGTCAAATGGTGTCGTCACCACCATTTGACCCATTTAGTCTTTATGACCAAACATTTATACTTATGTCAAAACATGGTTTTTAATTACCCATTGACACATCCGACCCATTTCGGATTTTACCACAAGATCCTTTTTCTTACGTTTTTAACCCGTTATGGCTTACGCCATGGGTATCCTTTTAATCTCAACTTACATTTAGTCAACACGTGACTAATTTACCCTTTTCCCCTTTTTCCCATTACTAGTTACGCTATAAGGTAACCTTAAGGAAAACTTATTAACTCCTAGTCAATTCACGACTAAATTACCATTTTGTCCATTTTTACCATTAACCATGGTTTTGATCGTTTTTATTCATTCCGACTCATTTCGTTTCGTGTCGGAACTAAAATTTCGAATATAATCGGTTGTCACCTTTATCATCTATAAAATACATACGTATACTACAATGGGTGTAAGCTTTACTTACCTTGCATCCGAAGTACGCTTTCCCTTTACACTTGATCCGTTTGACTCGCTTCCTTTCCAAGCCTCCACCTAGCTTGTCAAGCGTCAAACTATCATCATGATTCATAAGACGGTTAGATTAGTCATAATCATTTACGACTACACCATCCTACGGGTTTTATGTCGAATTTATCATTCGACCATATCAAAATTATCATTCGATCTAATCATTGGTCGGTTTCACTTTTTAAAAGTCAACCGACTTATCAACATATTCATATGCACATTTGGTTCATTGAACTCACCTAGGATTATTTCATCCCAACTCTTAACGAAATCAAATTTTACATACTAACTAGTAGGCCACGATTTCATTTAGGCATTCCATATCACTAAAAATGGGCTGCTTTTGTGACTTGTTTAACCTGTTTACAAGTCTTCAAAAATTATAATTTTTTTATGTGGCGTACCACTCGGAGGGTTAGACCTTGTGTTAAAATTTCAAGATCTAACTCTTTACCAAAAATTCGTAAAAATTCATTTACTAAGCTGCAATCAGATTCGTCACTTCTGACTGCAGCTTACGGAAAAATTCATTTAAAATTTCTCGTTTATCCGATTGACGAAATTCCAATTGGCGATTCTTTTAATCACTTAAAAATTTCTACAGTAAGAATTTGAGATCATAACTCAATTCCTAAATTGAGTTATGACATTCGTAATGGGCTGCAAATTCTGCCAGAAAACGCAGCTTGAACCTTTGATACGGAAAAATTCATAAAACGCTCAATTTTCGTCGAAAAAATGCGATTCCAGTGGGGTTTTAAAGATATTTCCTGTAATTACATTTTAGGCTCAAGAAACACATGTTTTTGTCAAGTTTTGTCCAGGTTACAGCCGATACAAGTCGGCTGTAAATTCTGATCAGAAGCTGTTTGAATTCAGCTTTCAATTTGAACATGTTTATGACATTATAACTCTTATTCTTAGCAATCAAAACCCCTAAAAGCATCACATACACGAATTTAGTCAAA
This sequence comes from Helianthus tuberosus, assembly GCA_030545235.1. Lineage (NCBI taxonomy): Eukaryota > Viridiplantae > Streptophyta > Magnoliopsida > Asterales > Asteraceae > Helianthus > Helianthus tuberosus. The sequence continues at coordinate 90,026,969 of CM060404.1, forward strand.
ACCCACTTAGCACATGCAAGAGAAATCATCAAATCCCTAGTCTTTAATACTAATTCATCAAGTTTTTCAACTAGGGTTTGTTTCTAAACATGAATTCATCCTAGTTTCAGCCAAACATCAATCATTCAAGCTTGAATTTCGATTTTTCATAAGTTCATCAAAAATCTCAACTTCATAAATATTAAAAATTTGACATACCTTACGATCCCCACGACTAGGTGATCGTTTCTATGTGTTCATGCATTTGATTCGAGCTAATCTTGGCCTTCAATTTGATGAATTTGGGTGAGCTAGGGTTTCACCCCTCTTTCTCCTGCTCCTGGTCGATCCTACGAACACACACTGTGTTTTTTTTTTCTTTTTTTTTTTTGTTATTTATTTAGTTAACTTTCAAGTTAACCCTTTTGGCCTCTCATGTTTATTTTGTTTCAAAAGAAGCTATAATTTATTATTCATCACTTAATCATATATTACTAACTAGGTTAATTATTCCTAGTTAACTTAATGGGTTCGGGGAGTTAAAATCCCGTTTTATTTTGAGTCTCGTTAACTCGGGCCTTCTATATACTTTGTTTTCTCAAAGTATTTATCCTCGTTTTATTTATTATTAAACTTATTTATTTATATCCTAATAATTTCCGGTTTAATCTTTTCTGCTAACGGTATTATACCCGCTCTTTAGTATTAACGGGGTTTAATTACCAAACCCGTTTTCGGGGTGTTACACCAAGTGGTACCGGTGGTTATTTTGAAAAGTATTGCGGCGGAAAATTTCATCAGGACCGTGAGTTAGGAAAAATATCTGAGTTTTGAAACACCGGATTTTATTTATTAAACAGATGGGATAAACCAATGTTTTGCAAAGGTAGCTTTAATATGAAATAAGCTTGAATACATAAAACAGTTTTTCTTAATTTAATTTAATTTGATAAAATGAGCCACGTCTGTAAGTCTTTTGGTGCCGTATCCAACTCTTATTCCAATCTATTGTAATCACCTGAAACGCGTTTTAAAAATGTTTTATTAGCAGGGAAATACTGGCGAGTCACTCAAGTTGCACAAAACAACACATTGTTATAATATACAGTATTAAGGGTGATTACATTGTTTCTATCAACCAGTTACCCCAAATCGGTATTTGTCACTCGACTGTATCTGTGACTATGGTCAGATCACCCATTGGCTAACCCGTTGTCCAATGGTGACGGGAATCAAGTAATGTATACAAAACCCCACATACCGGCAGTAATTGAAGATTACAAAGACTTAATCCCTGTAATTATAACTTTGAAAATAATAGGGTTTTGTAAAGCAATTTGATAAAAAGAGAATGACTCACTTTGCAGATTTAAACGGGCAGAGTTTAGCCTACTGATTTTAGCTTGGTAACCTAGATAAATAACAATGCACACGAAAACTAGGTCAGTAACTTAATACAACTTTTATGACAACTCACGAGATCAAAACCCCCACGACGAATGACAAAGTATAGCCCAAATACGGGCAACACTTAAACTCCATCGGATTGGTTTCTATCGATCGGACATTGAATCATAGCAGTGATCGAGTTATTACCCTGTTATCGCGGCAGAATTTCGTGCTGTGTGTGTTTTGAAGTAAACAGACGATATCTCAACGTACGAAATGAATTTTTACATCGAATCAACGCCAGAATTCAAGTGCCAATGCCCTGTATTTATACTGGAAAAATGGCTCCCTCGCGTGGCGCGAGGGCACCCCCTCTAGCATAGGGTTGCCTCGTGTCCAACTAGCCTGGGTGAGTCGATGGTTCGAAGAAATTCGCGTTTGAAAAGAAACTGTGAAGATAATACCAATTTGGGAATACCCCCCCCTGAGTTTTAGGGGCCCTGATCCTAGTTCCGATTGTTCTGAAAATTTTAGGGGTTGATGGGTGTCGAGCGTTATATATATTAGGTGTATGTTTTAAGCTCCTTTAACACTTTTTAGTCAAGTTTTAAATTTATAAAACACGATATTTACTAACACTAGACACACATATGGGCAAGTGCACCCATCGTGAGTGTAGTATAGTGTTGGTAATATACCGAGGTCGTCCAAGGACACAAGAGCTTTTAGTACCGGTTTATCCTCAACGTCTAATCAAATCAAAAAGTTTAGAAAAATGTTTTAAACTAAGAAAAATAAAAACTAACTAAAAATGCTGAAAATAAAAATAAAAGAAAAAACAGATAGACAAGATGAATCACTTGGTTCCGACTCGTGTATAGTGTAACCTTTGATTATTTCCGCACTTTTGCACTTATTTAAGAGATTATCTTAGTTATTGTAGTAGGCCCCTCTTTTGAAGGTGACGTTACCCTCAACCCAGTAGTTTGAGTCAGCAAGGATACAATTCTAAAGGGTCGGATTATTGAAAGATAATTAATTAAGTTATTAATGCAAATTATGGTAGGCCCCTCTTTTGGAGCTGACGTTACCCTCGACTAAGTAGTCTGAGTCAGCAGGGATACAGTCCTAAATAGCCGGGTTATAGTATTAATAGTAGTTAACTTATGAGGGGATCAAAGAGTTTGGACCCCCGCCATCCAATACCGTTAAGTATTGAAGGAGGTCCTACTAAATTTGACCCAGGTCCATTGCAGGACCTCTAAACACTGAACAATGGCAAGACTCTTACCAAACCGTTCCCTTAACCCCCGACCAGGTAGCCAACATACCTCCATATAGACCGTGGAGATATGAATGGTGAAAATCTTTTATTTTATATAGACAGTAAAATAATGTCAAGACACCACGGACAAACGATAAGGAAGAATCACCTTCAACATAAGAAACTAGTTATTAAAGTCATTAATACAAAACCAAATAAAAAGTGCGAAAATATTAGAAATAAAAAGTATTACACTAGACACTTGTCTTCACCAAGTGATGTAAGAGACTTAGGCAAACATGGCCTTGATTGTCAAGAACTCTTACGATCAATCTTGGATCCCGAGACGACTCACACACTCTATGATGGACAATGGATGATGGTGGTGGATGATGGTGTTATGGTGGTGGTGGGTGGTGGGTGAAGTGTGAGAGAGGTGGTGTGTCAAGGGATGGTTTGAGCTTGAGCCAAGCACTCCTATTTATAGGCTGAACAGAAGCTCGGGCACGGCCCCGTGTCCACATCCTTCTCTTTCTTCATTTAATGCAGCTTGTCTAATTAGTTGACCACGCCCCCGTGTCCGCTGAGCACGACCACGTGGTGCAGAAGAATCTTTGTACTATGAAGATTTGCCTGGATTGTGCGAATCTTATAGTTGACCACGGCCCCGTGTCCGCTGAGCACGGCCCCGTGGTGGGCAATAGAAGCTTCTACCACTTTGTCTTTTCTGCTGACACTTGGGCACGCCCCCGTGCTGGCTGAGCACGGGGCGTGTTCAGTCTTCTGTCTTCTTGTTTTGCTTGGGAAGATGCTGTCGTGGGGTCGGGCATGTCATGTCTTTTTGCTTGGGATTTTAAGCCCCTTTAACACTTTTTTAGTCAAGTTTTAAATTTATAAAACACGATATTTACTAACACTAGACACACATATGGGCAAGTGCACCCACAGTGTAGTATAGTGTTGGTAAGATACCGAGGTCGTCCAAGGACACAAGAGCTTTTAGTACCGGTTTATCCTCAACGTCTAATCAAATCAAAAAGTTTAGAAAAATGTTTTAAACTAAGAAAAATAAAAACTAACTAAAAATGCTGAAAATAAAAATAAAAGAAAAAACAGATAGACAAGATAAATCACTTGGTTCCGACTCGTGTATAGTGTAACCTTTGATTATTTCCACACTTTTGCACTTATTTAAGAGATTATCTTAGTTATTGTAGTAGGCCCCTCATTTGAAGGTGACGTTACCCCCCAACCCAGTAGTTTGAGTCAGCAATGATACAATCCTAAAGGGTCGGATTATTGAAAGATAATTAATTAAGTTATTAATGCAAATTATGGTAGGCCCCTCTTTTGGAGGTGACGTTACCCTCGACTAAGTAGTCTGAGTCAGCAGGGATACAGTCCTAAATAGACGGGTTATAGTATTAATAGTAGTTAACTTATGAGGGGATCAAAGAGTTTGGACCCCCGCCATCCAATACCGTTAAGTATTGAAGGAGGTCCTACTAAATTTGACCCAGGTCCATTGCAGGACCTCTAAACGCTGAACAATGGCAAGACTCTTACCAAACCGTTCCCTTAACCCCCGACCAGGTAGCCAACATACCTCCATATAGACCGTGGAGATATGAATGGTGAAAATCTTTTATTTTATATAGACAGTAAAATAATGTCAAGACACCACGGACAAACGATAAGGAAGAATCACCTTCAACATAAGAAACTAGTTATTAAAGTCATTAATACAAAACCAAATAAAAAGTGCGAAAAGATTAGAAATAAAAAGTATTACACTAGACACTTGTCTTCACCAAGTGATGTAAGAGACTTAGGCAAACATGGCCTTGATTGTCAAGAACTCTTACGATCAATCTTGGATCCCAAGACGACTCACACACTCTATGATGGACAATGGATGATGGTGTGGATGATGGTGTTATGGTGGTGGTGGTGGTGGGTGGTGGGTGAAGTGTGAGAGAGGTGGTGTGTCAAGGGATGGTTTGAGCTTGAGCCAAGCACTTCTATTTATAGGCTGAACAGAAGCTCGGGCACGGCCCCGTGTCCAGTGGGCACGACCCCGTGTCCACATCCTTCTCTTTCTTCATTTAATGTAGCTTGTCTTATTAGTTGACCACGCCCCCGTGTCCGCTGAGCACGACCCCGTGGTGCAGAAGAATCTTTGTACTATGAAGATTTGCCTGGATTGTGCGAATCTTATAGTTGACCACGGCCCCGTGTCCGCTGAGCACGGCCCCGTGGTGGGCAATAGAAGCTTCTACCACTTTGTCTTTTCTGCTGACACTTGGGCACGCCCCCGTGCTGGCTGACCACGGGGCGTGTTCAGTCTTCTGTCTTCATGTTTTGCTTGGGAAGTTGTTGTCGTGGGGTCGGGCATGTCATGTCTTTTTGCTTCTTTTGTTAATTTGAGCTCATTTAATCCTGAAAATACAAAGGAAGACAAAAGCACACTTTTTCCAACATTAGTACTAAAAAAGGGTTAGTTTTATGCCACAATTGATGTAATTTATATGTTGCATTTTGCACACATCAAATACCCCCACACTTGAATCTTTGCTTGTCCTCAAGCAAAACTCTTTAATATGTGGCTATTACACTCCCAAATGGAATGGGTAGAGAAGAAGGTTTTTGGGCTTGTCATAGAGTGTCGGGATTTCCAAGATTCTTTATTTAGTTTTATTTTTATTTATTTACAATCCTATTCATCATGATTTATTTAAAACTTTTCATAAGATAAATTACTTATTAGGGCATAACATGCCTCTTTAAAATTCTATTTATATACAAGTTCACATACCTCACGGGGATCACTCAACACTCGGCCGAAAATGTATTTTTGTGGATCACTCGAGAGCGACATGGAACTTACTCCTACCATAGGCTTGCCAAGCAATCAATCCTCCTCCTTTATAACTTATATACCTTTGTAAATATCAAGAGGACTTTTGGGTGAAGGGTTAGGCTTGGGTTAAAGGTAGGTGGTTGGGTTAGTGGTTAGTAGAAAAAGGGCGAAAAGCGTAACAAGCGTCGGTTTTCGTAAGACTTTTTATTTTTGTAACTTTTATTTTGATGAAGCTATTATTCAAACAAAGTTATTTTTGATGAACTTGTTTATTTATTTTCTTTTGCTTCATCATCAACACACACATTTTTTTTTTTTTGAAAAGTCATACGAAAGACCGAGCAAGTTACTAAAACAAAGGGTTAAAAATGAAAAAGGTTTTGGTGGGTAAAAGGGTGTTTGGTTTGGGTTATGAAATGAAAAGGTTTAGGCTCAAAGGAGCTAACTAGGGGGATTTTGGGTAGGTGGTAAAAAAAAAGAAAAATAATGGTGTAGAAATAAAAAGGGTTAGTCCTAATGCCTCCATCATTTACTTACTTGGGTTTAAGTTGGTAAGGACCGGGAATGTATCGTCATGGCAAGTTCTAGAGTCGTAAGAACCAAGCGGCTATTCACACAAGATACGAAAAATGAGCATTTAGTCTAATGATATGTAATTGTATGCTCGATAAAGGCTCAAAACTCACTTTTGTGGGAATGGGTTTTTATGTGATCAAGTATATATAATCAAATTTTAATTAAGCTTGTCATGCCTTTTCATAATTTTCTTATGTTGGTTCTTTTTATCACGACGCTATCGGTTGTAAATTCGTAAAAATATAACCTTTTTTGAACTTGAAATTCCCGACTTAAACCTAGACAAGTAAAAAAAATGAAAAAAATTTGAAAAAATTTGGGGTGATTAGCGGTTCCAATAGAGTTTTGTGTAAGGCTTGTATTTAGGACTTGCAAGATTCAAGGTTTTAGCATCCCCCCCCCCCCCCACACTTAAATTACACATTGTCCTCAATGTTTCCCAAAAATAAGTTTTTAGGTTGATTGTATGTGTAAAAAGATGTAAAAAGCAAAAATTTTGTGTTACTGGGCGCTGAACACGGCCCCGTGTTGTCCGGGCACGGCCCCGTGTTCAAGTGCCAGTAACAAAATTAAATCAAGAGAAACAGAAGCCTGGACACGGGGGCGTGTTGGGTGAACACGGCCCGTGTCCAGTTACCTGAACTGGGTCTTTTTCTGCAGACTGTGCAGCACGGGGCCGTGTTGGGTGGACACGGCCCGTGCCAAGCTTACTATAAACGAAGAATTTTGTCGGACGGCTCTGTTTTCCTGCATGGGGTGCTGGTTCAAGTTTCCCTTGTATCCTTTGCCATCTCAAGTGTGTTTTATTCCTGAAAATTAAAACTAACTAGAAAACATGAAAATTAATCTAAACTAAACTAAGGATAGTTCCGCGGAATGCCTCCGTGGTGCGCCACGATTATAAGGGTCCTTGGCTAGACCCAAAGCCTGGTCATATGTTACCCAAGTGGGATGTATTGCATCCCATGTTACACCGTCGGAGAGCGTCATCCAAGCTTGAGTCTATGACCTTCATGTAGTTGACCGGGTCTTCGTCCTCTACTCTTTTTCCACATTCAAACTTCACTTCCTTGTCCCCAAACTTCAATGTTAACGTTCCGTCATTCATATCCACTACTGCTTGGGCGGTGGCTAGAAATGGCCTCCCGAGGATGAGAGGGACATCGGTGTCTTCTTCCATGTCTAGGATGACAAAGTCGGTTGAGAAAACGAAGTTGTCAACCTTGACCAATAGATTTTCAGCAACACCTTGTGGAAATTTGACGGATTTGTCGGCGAGTTGTATGCTCATCTTTGTAGGGCTTGTTGCTCCTAGGCCGAGTCATTTGAACATAGATGTGTGCATGAGGTTAATGTTAGCCCCAAGATCGGCTAATGCATTACGAACGGGGGATTCCCCAATCGAACAAGGAATTGTGAAGCTTCTGGGATCGATTTTCTTTTGTGGAAGTTTGTTGAGTACTAAGGCGGAGCATTCTTCGCCTAAGTTAACTAATTGCAATGATTCAATTTTCCTTTTGTGAGTGAGGAAATCCCTCATGAATTTTGCATATCTAGGCATTTGGGTTAGGACCTCAATAAAAGAAATATTAACAAGCAATTGTTTTAGTAAATTTTCAAACTTTGCGAATTGTTCATCGGTCTTTTGACGATTTAACCTACCGGGGTACGAAATTGGAGGAGTCTTGGTGGGCTCTTGATTTGGTGGAGAAGCCTTTTCTGGTTGAGGTGTGGGTGAAGTCGTGCTCTGGCTGAGTTGACTTCCTTCAACCGGTGGTAATGGGGCATCCTCGGGACCCACGATTCGGTTTCTCAATGTGATGAGGTGTACTTGCGCCTTTGGGTTGGTTTCGGTATTACTCGGTAGCGCGCCTTGTGGTCTCTCAGAGAAATTTTGAGCTAGTTGATTTAATTGTTTTTCAATGTTTTGAATGCTAGCTTGTTGATTTCTAAAATTCGATTCCAATTGTTGAAATCGATCCGAGTTTTTCTTTTCGGTGTCGGAGATGAGGCGAGATACAGTATCTTCAAGCCTTTCTCTTCCACCTTGTTGTTGAGAGAAATTTTGTGGTTGTTGAAAGTTAGTTCGTTGGTTTTGTTGGTTACTACTATTGCCGGGATCTCTCCAACCAAGATTTGGGTGGTTACGCCATCCTTGGTTGTAGGTACCCGTTGGAGGACCCGACGGCCTAGGTCTGTTATCAATGTAGTGTACCGTTTCTGTTTGTTCATCTAATTCTTTCATACAACTCCAATTTTCATGTGGCCCACCACACCCTTCACAAGCCATAACCGAGGCCGTTTTTGTTATTTCTAGTTTTTTTATTTTTGAAGAGAGGGCCTCGATTTGGGCTTGTAAAGAGGTGCTTTCATCAATCTTATGGGCGCCCGGGGCAATAGATTTATTACCTCGGGGAGTATGCCATTGAAAATTGGTTTGAGCAATTTCCTCAATTTGATTATATATTTCATTTGGGCGACGATTACCTAAAAGTCCCCCGGAGCTAGAATCAAGTGTTTGTCTTGTGTGTGGCAACAGCCCATTGTAGAAAGTGGATACTTGTTGCCATACCGCAAGACCGTGATGAGGACACTTTCTTAGTAGCTCCTTGAACCTTTCCCAAGTTTCATATAAGGATTCCCCATCTTCTTGTGAATATGTATTAATTTCAGTCATTAATTTAGCCGTTTTAGCTGGAGGGAAATACTTATACAGAAACTTTTGGGCTAGTTCATCCCAGGTGTTTACCGAGCCAACTGGGAGGGTGTTAAGCCAAGCCTTAGCTCGGTCTTTTAGTGAAAATGGAAACATCCAAAGGCGAATGGCGTCGTTTGATGCTCCATTGATCCGAAAGGTATCACATATTTCCAAGAAATTAGTAATATGTAGATGGGGATCCTCGTCCGCAAGCCCATGGAAGGTTGCGGAGTTTTGAAGCATTTGTATCAAATGTGGCCGAAGTTCGAAGTTGTTGGCTTCGACATTCGGTGCATTGATAGCGGCGCCGAGATTACCTACGGTGGGCCGTAGGTAATCCATGAGGGTACGTTGGTCCGCCATTGGAAGTGGGTCCCCCGAAACTTTCTCTTGATTTTTAGCTTTAAGTCTTTTCTGAGAAAGCGTTCGGGTTCTTCTAGAGGTTCTTTTATATCTCTACTAGAACTGGAGCTCATGCACTACATAGGAAGTTCGAATGTGGCGCCAAGGTTCCAAGTCCTGCGATAAAAACAGAAAAGAATGTTGGTCAGAAGGTTTACCACGGCCCTGTGCTCAGTGAACACGGCCCGTGGTCAGATTTACAGTATTTGTTCTCCGGATCCCTGTTATTGGGAGTTGGACACGGCCCCGTGTTGCACCGACACGGCCCCGTGCTCAGCTCTCTGTAACTCGGAAAATAAAAACTGCCAGTAATAGTGCTGGACACGGCCCGTGTCTGACCAGGCACGGCCTGTGCTGAGTTCTGCAGAAACAGAAAAACTAAGAAAAATCTTAAAAAAATGAAAAATAAGAAAAAAGATTAGGCCGTTGATTCCTAACTTTCTTAAAATCCTTGTGTCCCCGGCAACGGCGCCAAAAACTTGATGGGTGTCGAGCGTTATATATATTAGGTGTATATTTTAAGCCCCTTTAACACTTTTTTAGTCAAGTTTTAAATTTATAAAACACGATATTTACTAACACTAGACACACATATGGGCAAGTGCACCCACAGTGTAGTATAGTGTTGGTAAGATACCGAGGTCGTCCAAGGACACAAGAGCTTTTAGTACCGGTTTATCCTCAACGTCTAATCAAATCAAAAAGTTTAGAAAAATGTTTTAAACTAAGAAAAATAAAAACTAACTAAAAATGCTGAAAATAAAAATAAAAGAAAAAACAGATAGACAAGATAAATCACTTGGTTCCGACTCGTGTATAGTGTAACCTTTGATTATTTCCACACTTTTGCACTTATTTAAGAGATTATCTTAGTTATTGTAGTAGGCCCCTCTTTTGAAGGTGACGTTACCCCCAACCCAGTAGTTTGAGTCAGCAATGATACAATCCTAAAGGGTCGGATTATTGAAAGATAATTAATTAAGTTATTAATGCAAATTATGGTAGGCCCCTCTTTTGGAGGTGACGTTACCCTCGACTAAGTAGTCTGAGTCAGCAGGGATACAGTCCTAAATAGACGGGTTATAGTATTAATAGTAGTTAACTTATGAGGGGATCAAAGAGTTTGGACCCCCGCCATCCAATACCGTTAAGTATTGAAGGAGGTCCTACTAAATTTGACCCAGGTCCATTGCAGGACCTCTAAACGCTGAACAATGGCAAGACTCTTACCAAACCGTTCCCTTAACCCCCGACCAGGTAGCCAACATACCTCCATATAGACCGTGGAGATATGAATGGTGAAAATCTTTTATTTTATATAGACAGTAAAATAATGTCAAGACACCACGGACAAACGATAAGGAAGAATCACCTTCAACATAAGAAACTAGTTATTAAAGTCATTAATACAAAACCAAATAAAAAGTGCGAAAAGATTAGAAATAAAAAGTATTACACTAGACACTTGTCTTCACCAAGTGATGTAAGAGACTTAGGCAAACATGGCCTTGATTGTCAAGAACTCTTACGATCAATCTTGGATCCCAAGACGACTCACACACTCTATGATGGACAATGGATGATGGTGTGGATGATGGTGTTATGGTGGTGGTGGTGGTGGGTGGTGGGTGAAGTGTGAGAGAGGTGGTGTGTCAAGGGATGGTTTGAGCTTGAGCCAAGCACTTCTATTTATAGGCTGAACAGAAGCTCGGGCACGGCCCCGTGTCCAGTGGGCACGACCCCGTGTCCACATCCTTCTCTTTCTTCATTTAATGTAGCTTGTCTTATTAGTTGACCACGCCCCCGTGTCCGCTGAGCACGACCCCGTGGTGCAGAAGAATCTTTGTACTATGAAGATTTGCCTGGATTGTGCGAATCTTATAGTTGACCACGGCCCCGTGTCCGCTGAGCACAGCCCCGTGGTGGGCAATAGAAGCTTCTACCACTTTGTCTTTTCTGCTGACACTTGGGCACGCCCCCGTGCTGGCTGACCACGGGGCGTGTTCAGTCTTCTGTCTTCATGTTTTGCTTGGGAAGTTGTTGTCGTGGGGTCGGGCATGTCATGTCTTTTTGCTTCTTTTGTTAATTTGAGCTCATTTAATCCTGAAAATACAAAGGAAGACAAAAGCACACTTTTTCCAACATTAGTACTAAAAAAGGGTTAGTTTTATGCCACAATTGATGTAATTTATATGTTGCATTTTGCACACATCAGGGTCATGCAATATTTCTTGGGGGTCTTAATTAGGGTTTCCTATTGGACAAAATAAAATAGGAATTGGTAATTTTAATGAGAGTTGTTACACAGAGATAGGCAGAAAAGCTACGCAGATAAAAGGCGTAAACCTCTAAAGTTCGAGGTTGGTGACAAAGTGTTACTAAAGGTATCACCCTGGAAAGGGGTGATGCGATTCGGTAAGAAAGGCAAGTTAAGCCTAAGATACATAGGACCATTCGAGATCATCGAATGTGTCGGAACAGTGGCTTATAAGTTAAATTTGCCTGAAGAGCTCAGTGGAATTCATAATGTGTTCCACATCTGCAATCTAAAGAAATGTCTAGCTGATGAGTCGCTAGTCATGTCACATGAAGATGTGCATATAGATGAGAGCTTAAAGTTTGTAGAAAAGCCTTTGTCGATCGAGGATCGACAGATTAAGAAGCTTCGAAGGAAGCAAGTGCCGATTGTGAAAGTTAAATGGGATGCCCGTAGAGGTCCCGAGTATACATGGGAGGTAGAATCCACAATGAAAGAAAAGTACCCTCATTTGTTTCAGTAAATCTCGAGGTTGAGATTTCTTTTAAGGGGGTGAGGATGTAACACCTCGTAAAAATCATGCCCAATAAAATAAGGACACGTGTCATGGAAGGTAAACGTATTATAAACACGGATCAAGTTGAAAGATGTATGGTAGGATTAAAAAGTGTCAACATGTTAATTAATACCTCTGAGTGACCTTTTTATAAATCCCAAACCTTAATATGTTTTATAAACATCTGATATATTCAAATCCGGTTATTTCCAATAATGCGTAATTCAAATTTGCAATGAATGGATGCTATGTGAGTGTTACGATAAATTTTACATTCAATATTTTTCTAAAGAGTCCAAGACAACATAAGTGCATGGCAAGGCTTTCATAGCTTTTCAGAACTGATCAAGTGGTCCCATTCTGATGATAAAGACCTAGGATTCGTATTAGCAAAGTTGCATGGTCAAAGCCTAAAAGTTTGCAAAATTTTGTCTCCTGATGAGAGCTTACGGTCCGTAAGGTGGCAAAGCTGGGCGGATATAATTAAAAAGCGGATACGGACCGCAAAGCCTAAGGCTTACGGCCCGCAAGGTCTGTAACTGGGCATCTCAGATCAGGGTCGGTTGCGGACAGTATAATTTTGGACTTACGGTCCGTAAGAGGTGCATACGGACCGCAAAGGATATTGTTTACGGTCCGTAAGGCTGTCGATGGCAGCAGAAAATGGACAGATGCCTGTTCAGCCTGTTACACCGCCTTACTTGCATGGTTTTCGAAATACAGGAGTTGGGCCAATGGTTTTACATGCATAGGGACACATGGGATCATCTGGAAACAATTGTAGGCTTTGTTCTAATGATCTTATGAGATTTAAGGTCCTATATAAGAACTTGAAGTTGCAACATTTGAACTTGCCACTTCAAAATCATTTCAAGCTGATCTCTGGAGCTCTCTGGTCTGCAACAAGCTTCCTTAAAGTTCCAAATCGTACTTAGGAGCTTTGTAAGTGTCCTTAACCTCCTAATTTCAGTTTTAATTAGTTTAATGACCAAAAAGTCAAACCTATCGTAATTAAGGTTTGACTTAGTGATTAATCACTAATGGTCCAGTCATTAGTTAAATTAAAAGTAGTTATAAGTCGGTAATTATGTAGGTAATAAACCCCTAAGAGGGCACCTGCATAACTTGGTCAAATGTCGGGTCAAACCTAAAACTAAAAAGTCAATAGAAAGCTAATTTTCAAATAAACACATAATTAACAATGTAGAAGTTATGAAACCTGTTTTATCACTCGTATAACTTGGTAATTAATGTAAGAACATGTCTAAGCATGTTCAACCCGAAAATTTCAAGTTTAGGCTCGGTTTGGAACCGAAAGTCGCAAAAGTTGACTTTTGCTTTGACTTTCAGTTCTGACCCGATTTAGATTATTTTAGGAATTCCTTAAGGTTCCATTAGGACCATATTACATGTTAGTATAACCCTCTGAGATTATACAACTTGGTTCCTAATTAATCCTAGTTCGTTGCATGTTTCCATTATATGCCTAAAATTGACCATTATGCCCTTTTGACCCTAAAACAAGATTTTTACAAATGTGAATGAACAAAAACCTTTGTTACTGAATTATAGACATGTGCTTAAATTTTCACATCAGTTTGAGGTCTAGATTAGGAGTTATGCTCAATATCGTAATTAAGAAGCCTTTTTATTAATTAAACGGCATAATTAGCATAAAGCCTATCTAAAACCAAATTTTGACACCAAACCTTTTACCAACTGATGTAATATAATATTTTGGGATTTTTGAAGATTTTTATTTATTTTTAAACTGAGCATAACATAGGGTTCTAGCTTTGATTCGGTAATTGTCGTTTATACCCTTTATTGAATAAAATGAGTTTTACAAAACATTTTGATACCAAACCTTTTGCTACTGATTTTATATGATAAATAAAATATTTTAAGCCTTCTAGAATGATAAAAATATCAGCTTTTCTTATATAACCCGAAAATCGCTTAAAAACGACTTTTTACGCGTTTTAAACGCATAGTATGTATTAAAACTATTTTTATCATATAAGACTTAATACCTACTGATATTTTAAGAAAATTTTTATAATTAAATAGTAGGCAATAGTTTTAAACTCAGATTTCCAGATTTGACCTTTTAAGCTTATGTGAAATTATCAAAATGCCCATACGGTGCATAGTTTGGTTATAAATGGTAAATTTCACATACATGCAATACCCTACAGATATAACTTATTAAATTAAGTATTTTTACTGATTATATCAGACTTGAATCTCAGATTTATATTTGTCACAACCCCAAAATCCACCATGCGGAGTATCACCGCTTGGAGGCGTGACATGACCAGGATCAAGCCACCAATCATATTGAACAATATAGTAGAGTAATTAAAAGTTCAACCGCACAATATAATTGGTGTTCACAACCAAGTTAACCAAGTTCAAATTAAACAGCGGAAGCATAAGATGTAAAACCAAAACATAAATAAGTTCATAAAGTTTAAATATTTAGAACTTGACATAGTAGTCCATATCCCACAACGACCTCCTCCTCGTGCAAGCTCCATAAGCATTTAACGATCTGTAAGGCATGTAACAACGAGTCAACAATAAAGTTGAGCGAGTTCACAGTTGGGTGTTTGTTTTAAGTTGTTTTCGAAAACATGGTTTGTCTTTAGCTGGCTTACTTGCCGCGGGAGTTACCCCATAGTTGAAAATATGATTAACCAATTCCTTCTTTCCCAAACCATGACCCGTGGGGGCTTCCCCATGTGAACCACTAGACCGTTACCATATCGACAACTGACGAACAATAGTTGTGCCCTACGTCAATGTCTATCATCATTGACAGTTTGCCATAGTCCATTTGTACACGCCCGTCCGACTGGCACGGTGTGAGGTTAGTTAAACCTAATAGCGCTATTAACTAATGACCCGCTCGCCATTGGCCTCGGCGATTAAGTAGATATAAAATGAGGGACTTAATGATAGAGTTTTGTCTAGTAAGTTTTAAGGTTGTTGTCCTACCCAAGGAGGACGAACGTACGTATTCTACCCAAGGAGAATACGCAGGATTAATATTGGCATCCTACCCAAGGAAGATGGCGGTACATATCCTACCCAAGGAGGATATGTAGGTTCCGTTTTAATTCTTTAACCCATTCCCAACCACCGGGAATCCCATGCCTTAGAAAGTGTGTGAACTCACATTTTGTTGCTCGGTTTAACTCTATAAAATAGCTAACAGTCAAGGTTGGTCAATCACGTCCTCGTATGATTACCACTTAGTTTATTAGTGACTTCAAATAAGCACGAAGTTCCTACACGCATCTACCGCATAACATGCACTCACTTTAACGGTTCATGCCTATATAAACTTCCCATCTATTCCCGTTCATAAGCAAACATACGACATTGCACATAACACTTTCATTGACATATAACATGTTAGATCATTCTCAGATAACTTACCCGGCATTTAGACACGCAAATTACTACTTATGTCATTTCAGCTTTTACATTCAAAACTGGGCTGTTTTCGGGAATTTTAATAAAATAGTTAACCTGTTCCAAAAATTCCCAACTTTTTACAGAAGATCTTAAATGATCCAAATATTATTGTGTAAAAATATCGGGATCCAATTCGCTACCAATATGTTATAAAAAATCATTTACCGGACTGCAGTCAGATTCATCACTTTCTGACTGCAGTCAACGGAATAATTTATTTAAAATTCATCGTGAGTCCGATTGATGAAATTCCAGTTGGAGCATTACAACGACATCAGTGGTCATCTACAGTACAAATTTCCTGAGCTAATTCTACACAGATTTCAAGTTATGACGAAAAACATAACACGCATTTTCTGCAGTAAAAACGCATCTTTTGCTGCTGTGCAAAAATGACACTTTAAAAATAGCAAACGAAGTCCAAAAATTATGATTCAAGTGCCATTAGAACCGTATTTCGAAATAACACGTTATAGACTCAAGAAAATCAGTTTTTCGATAAATATCGACCTCTTTACAGCCAACTGAAGTTGGCTGTAAATGTTTGGACAGAAGCTGTTTTCAGCTTATAGCGCTCTAACGCAAGTTCTATTTGTTCCGTTAACATGTCTAGTGATCAACAACGACATTTAACATCAATATTAACAAGTAAATCATCAAGTAATCAACAACATAATCAAAACAACTTCATACTAACATTATTACATCATGTTTCATCTTTATTTAAACAACTGGGGATACTTGAGTTTCATTTGGTCTTCTCGTTCCCAGGTATACTCTGGGCCACGACGGGAGTTCCAACGAACTCGAACAAGAGGTATTATGTTACGCTTGAGAATCTTAACGTCTCGGTCTGTGATTTCAACTGGTTCCTCGATGAATCGCAACTGGTCGTCGATTGTGAGCTCCTTTAAGGGAACTATGAGGGTCTCATCTGACAGACACTTTTTCAGATTTGACACGTGGAATACGTTGTGAACTCCGCTGAGTTCTTCAGGTAGATTCAACTTGTAAGCGACTTTTCCAATTTTCTCAACGATTTCGAACGGTCTGACATAACGCGAATTGAGTTTGCCTCATTTGCCAAAATGAACTACACCTTTTCAAGGTGAGACTTTGAGTAGCACTCGATCCCTAACCTGGAACTCGAGTGGTTTCCTGCGCTTATCAGCGTAGCTTTTCTGACGGTCACGAGCTGCCGCCATTCGTTGTCGTATCCGAGCAATCTTCTCGGTTGTATCTACCACAAGTTCTGGGCCTGTGATTTGGCTGTCACCAACTTCTGCCCAACAAAGAGGTGATTGGCATTTACGTCCGTACAATGCCTCAAACGGAGCGGCCTGGATACTGGTGTGGTAGCTGTTACGTCCGTACAATGCCTCAAGGGTTTGGATGGTGCGTTCAGATTTTGCCCATCCGTTTGTGGATGATATGCCGTGCTCATGTCTAACCGAGAGCCAAAGGACTTGTGCATAGCTTGCCACAATTCAGATGTACAACGTGAGTCACGATCAGAAATGATGGAGGTTGGCACTCCGTGCCTTGATACTACTTCCTTTATATAGACGTCTGCTAGAGTAGAAAACTTATCTGTTTCCTTGATAGCCAGGAAGTGTGCAGACGTAGTCAATTGATCCACTATCACCCAAATAGTGTCATTTCCGCGTTGAGATCTGGGCAGGCCAGTAACGAAATCCATGGAAATTTGCTCCCATTTCCATGTCGGGATCTCTGGTTGTTGGAGTAGGCCTGATGGTTTCTGATATTCAATCTTAACTCTCGCACAAGTCAAACATTTACTGACGTAGGTTGCTATGTTGGCTTTCATGCTAGGCCACCAATACGTAGTCTTAAGATCGTGGTACATCTTATCCGAACCAGGATGTACTGAATAACGAGACTTGTGTGCCTCATCCATCACAAGCTCACGTAGACTACCATAGAGTGGAACCCAGATGCGCCCGTTTACGTAGTAGGCGTCGTCTTCCTTTTGTTCTAACCGTTTCCTTGATCCTCGTAAGGACTCCGCCCTGATGTTCTCTGCTTTCAACGCTTCAACCTGAGCATCTCGTATCTGGGTAGGAAGACTAGATTGAATGGAAAGTTGTAACGCACGTACACGCTTGCCCGGATGGTACTTGATCGCGCATTCGTAATCATTCAAGAGCTCGACCCATCGACGTTGTCGCATGTTTAACTCCTTTTGCTTGAAGATATGCTCGAGACTCCTGTGATCGGTGTAAATGGTGCACTTGGTACCCTACAGGTAATGTCTCCATATCTTAAGTGCGAAAACAACTGCTCCCACCTCCAAGTCGTCATAGTGTAGTTCCTTTCGTGAACTTTAAGTTGGCGTGATGCGTAGGCAATGACCTTGTCACGTTGCATCAACACGCAACCAAGTCCTTGGATGGAAGTGTCGCAATAAACCACAAAATCATCTGTGCCTTCAGGCAATGAGAGGATAGGCGCGCTAAAAAGTCTATCTTTTAGGTGCTGAAAAGCATATTCCTGTGCATCACCCCAATGACAGGTGACACCCTTCTGAGTCAGTGAAGTGAGAGGTTGCGCAATCTTTGAGAAATCCTTTATAAACCTTCTGTAATATCCTGCCAAACCCAAGAATTGGCGGATTTCCGTTGGTGTACGGGGTGCAGGCCAGTTCTTAATCGAGTCGACCTTGGATGGATCCACATGAATCCCATCCTCATTTACCACGTGGCCTAGGAAATGTACTTCACGAAGCCAAAAGTCGCATTTCGAAAACTTGGCATACAGTTGCTCTGCTAGAAGAAGTTCCAGCATAAGTCGTAGATGCTGCTCGTGTTCCTCCTGACTCTTAGAATAGATCAGGATGTCGTCGATGAAAACAATAACGAACTTATCCAGGTAAGGTTTGCATACTCGGTTCATGAGATCCATGAAGACCGCAGGTGCGTTTGTCAACCCGAAAGGCATGACCAGAAACTCGTAATGGTCGTAACGAGTTCTGAATACTGTTTTGGAGATGTCTTCATCTCGGACTCTCAGCTGATGGTATCCCGATCTCAAATCAATCTTAGAGTAAAAGCTCGACCCTTGCAGCTGGTCGAACAAGTCGTCAATACGTGGAAGAGGATAACGATTCTTCACGGTCACCTTGTTAAGTTCGCGATAGTCAATACACATTCTGAAAGTAGCGTCTTTCTTCTTCACAAACAAGACTGGAGCTCCCCAGGGCGAAGAGCTAGGACGTATGAAACCCTTTTCCTAGAGTTCTTGTAATTGCGTGGACAGTTCTTCAAGTTCTGACGGAGCTAGTCGATAATGTGCACGAGCTATTGGTGCTGCTCCAGGAGCTAGCTCGATTTGAAACTCAACTTGTCGATGAGGCGGAAGACCAGGTAATTCCTCAGGAAATACCTCAGGAAAATCGCGCACAATAGGAATGTCTTCAATTCTCTTTTCTTCCATTAATGTGTCAGTAACGAGTGCTAGAATGGCAGTGTCGCCCTTTCGCAAACACTTCTGGGCCTTAAGGAAAGAGATAATGCCTACGACAGCACCACTCTTGTCGCCATGAATCACGAAGGGTTCTTCACCAGAACGAGGGATGCGGACAATCTTCTCGTTGCAAAGAATTTCCGCTTGCTGATGAGATAACCAATCCATCCCAATAACAACGTCGAAACTACCCAGAACGATAGGAATAAGATCGATAGAGAAGGTCTGACCAGCTAAGACGAGGTTACAACCCTTAACTATGTGTGTGGCCTCGAGACTTTTACTGTTTGCTAGCTCTACCGTGTGTTTGGTGGTCAAAAGTGTTGGGGTGCGCTTAAGCATTTGACTAACTTTTAAGGACACATAACTAGTATCGGCTCCCGAATTGAATAAAACAGTAACAAAGAAGTCATCCAGAAGAAACTTACCCATCACAACGTTGGGATCGTTCCTCGCGTCGCCCTGACCCAGCACGAAAACACGTCCCCTGGCTCCATTGCCATTATTGTTACCCCCGTTGTTGCCTCCATTGTTGCCTCCATTGTTATTCTCGTTTCCTTGGTTGTTGTTGTTCTGATTCTGGTTCAGCTGAGGACAGTTCCTCTTAAAATGACCTTCAGCGCCACACTAAAAGCATCCTTTATTGCCCTGCTGTTGCTGCTGCTGGTGGTTCTGTGGAGCTTGTTGTTGTTGTTGGCGATTCTGATTTGCTGGTCGTGCGCCCCTGCAATCCTTTGCTTCATGACCAAACTTGTTACACCTCAGACAACGACCCTTGTGGCACTGCCCGCTATGATGCTTGTTGCACCGGTTGCACTTGGGGTGGTTCCCTCGGTATCCACCATGTCCTTGACTACCAGAAGATTGCTGACTAGGACTCTGGTAGTCATCAGTCTTTCGCTGCTGGGACTGAGACTGAACTGAAGTAGAACCCTTGCCCGAATTTCCATCCCACTTGTGCTTGTTATCACTAGGAGCATCAGCAGTAGTAGCGCTAATACGCTTGGGCAGCTTGTTCTGCTCAACTGCCTGATCAGTGAGACGATGAGCCAACCGGATGATTTGCTGAATGGTGCCAAGATTAGCTGAGGTCACGTGGCTTTGAATTTCTGGCACCAAAACCTTAAGGTACAGCTCGATGCGCTTGATAGGAGGATCCACCATAGTGGGACACAAGATAGCTAATTCGTTCGATCTCTTTGTGTATGCCTCGATTTCAGACCCCGTCATCTTCAAATTGAAAAATTCCACCTCTAGCTTGTGGATGTCGTCACGGCTACAGTACTCTTCTTTGATCAATTCTTTGAAGTCGTTCCATGGGGTGGCATTTGCAACCGCCAGCCCTAGCAGTTGAACCTGTGCTTTCCACCAGGTTAACACAGCACCTTCGAGTGTTCCAGTAGCAAATTTCACCCTACGATCTTCAGGGCATTCACACTTTTCAAAAACAGACTGTGCCGCTGAAAGTACTAGGTCGGCAGTCCATGAATGTTTTGAACGTACATACGGGAGGCTGAGCATGTTAACCTGTTGCGTGAGAATAAAAGACAAGGTTAAGCACAAGAGTTGGTTCGCGAGGGTAGGATCTAAACGTCCTAGGATGGATTGATATGGCAGGTTATACCTCCTGCAGGGACAGCTGAGAGTGCATCAGCCACTCGTTCATTGATCAAAGCCGTCAACTGGGCTTGAGTTAGGTTGATACCACTACGTCCTCCGTGTCCGTTCATGATCTTCACAACGAAGCAACGTGAGTGAGAAAAGTGTCGCGAAAGTGCGTAAGCGTGGGACGACAGCAGAGAGTAAGCACACAAGGTTCAAATAGCAGTTATCACGTTAACTGATGCACTATGTAAATTATCAAACAAACAATATAAACATAAACCATACCACCTATTGTGTAGAGTCTTGCACGTGGAGCGAAGCGTCGTTGTGGATCGTTGAGCACTGTACAGGTTATAGTCTGGCTTTATCAAAAGCTTTTCCCCTTTTTAAAACCAAGTTCGCTATAACCAATGGCTCTGATACCAATCTGTCACACCCCCAAAATCCACCATGCGGAGTATCACCGCTTGGAGGCGTGACATGACCAGGATCAAGCCACCAATCATATTGAACAATATAGTAGAGTAATTAAAAGTTCAACCGCACAATATAATTGGTGTTCACAACCAAGTTAACCAAGTTCAAATTAAACAGCGGAAGCATAAGATGTAAAACCAAAACATAAATAAGTTCATAAAGTTTAAATATTTAGAACTTGACATAGTAGTCCATATCCCACAACGACCTCCTCCTCGTGCAAGCTCCATAAGCATTTAACGATCTGTAAGGCATGTAACAACGAGTCAACAATAAAGTTGAGCGAGTTCACAGTTGGGTGTTTGTTTTAAGTTGTTTTCGAAAACATGGTTTGTCTTTAGCTGGCTTACTTGCCGCGGGGGTTACCCCATAGTTGAAAATATGATTAACCAATTCCTTCTTTCCCAAACCATGACCCGTGGGGGCTTCCCCATGTGAACCACTAGACCGTTACCATATCGACAACTGACGAACAATAGTTGTGCCCTACGTCAATGTCTATCATCATTGACAGTTTGATATAGTCCATTAGTACACGCCCGTCCGACTGGCACGGTGTGAGGTTTGTTAAACCTAATAGCGCTATTAACTATGACGAAAAACATAACACACATTTTCTGCAGTAAAAACGCAGCTTTTGCTGCTGAGAAAAAATGACACTTTAAAAATAGCAAACGAAGTCCAAAAATTATGATTCAAGTGCCATTAGAACCGTATTTCGAAATAACACGTAATAGACTCAAGAAAATCAGTTTTTCGATAAATATCGACCTGTTTACAGCCAACTGAAGTTGGCTGTAAATGTTTGGACAGAAGCTGTTTTCAGCTTATAGCGCTCTAACGCAAGTTCTATTTGTTCCGTTAACATGTCTAGTGATCAACAACGACATTTAACATCAACATTAACAAGTAAATCATCAAGTAATCAACAACATAATCAAAACAACTTTATACTAACATTATTACATCATGTTTCATCTTTATTTAAAGCTTTATGTTCATGTTTCTTGTTTAAACCTTTTAGTGTTCTTGTGATATTCATCATACTACAACTTTTAATCATAACAAGAAGATGGACAAGAGTTAAACAAGAACTTACAACTAGCACAAAGGCTAGGGAAGAACACTAGTGATAAGATGATGAAAAATGATGATGAAAAGTGGTGAATGAAAGCAAATGAGGAGGATTCTCCAAGACCTTCAAGCTCCAAACTCCATATATCACCTTCTAGTGCTTGAACAAGCTTGAAAATGGATGAAGATGGTTGAGTTAAGGTGGTGGTGGCGGCGGTTATGGTGAGAGCCAAGAGGGGAGAGGGAGAGATGAGGGATGGTGTGAAGATTGTAGAGTGGAAGATATGTGCCATACTTGTAATCCTTCTTTCAAATATTTTGTCTAAAATATCAAGCAACAAATCAAGAAGATATGATACATATCTAGGAAAGTATGGGATGGATTTTGGTGGGGTCCCATGGGGACGGTTGCACATGGGGGGGGGGGGGGGTTGAATGAAAATTACTTGGTAAATAAATCAATTAGTGGAAGGTTAAAGTGCAAGATCTAATGTTTAGTGTATACCATGTATTTTGTAATGTGTTTAAGTGTTCGGGAACCATAACTAGCTCAGAAAAATAAAAATAATGTTTCTTGCAATATTTTAGTGTTCCGGGTAATGTCTGGTTGTTCGGTTAGATACCGTTTCGTTGAAGTGCTAAGTTGTTCCGTATAGTGTCCTATATATATCTTTTTGTAACACTTTTAATTCCCAAGACTTAGGAAAACATACAGGACTATTTAGTCTATTTTCTGCACAAGACTAGTATGTTAACAAGCACATGTAAGTATGACGCAGTAATCAGAAGGCAGTTAAGTAATTCAACACAGTCGTCAAGCACTTTAATTAACATTAATAAATCGTACGGATACATGTAATTATGAGGGTTGTCACAATATTTAATCTCTTTTTTAAACTTTAAAATGACCAAAATGTCCCTACGGGGCATAATTCGAGTTTAAATTCGTTTTGGGCATAATGGAAGGTATCCTACTGATATCATAACATATTTAAGGCATATTAACTTAGGAAACCTGTTCATGACTCTTTTGTTTACCCGTTATGCATTTTTAGCGTTCGGTGCGGTTTATATAACTAGTTTACACAAACTAACCGAAACGGGTCAAACCTTATCATTTTTATCTCAAAATCCATAATGTGTTTAGTTTACCCATATTAAACAAGTATACGAACTTGTCGGGTCTAAACCACATTCTAATCCGGTCTTCGCTTACTCGTGCGTTTTGAACCGTATATCTCCTTTAAAACTAACCAGTCTAAGTTTAGGCTTAATTAAGACCTGTTAGGAATCTAATAGGTTATAAAAACCTTCGTTCCAGATTAGGAGACTAGTAAAAGCTATCTGCACTTGCTGATTGATTACGGTTGAGATAAATTGAATAATTTGCTCAGGTAAATACTTTTAACTTATTTTCCGTTATACGGGCTTGGGATACGGTAATATAAAAATACCGCTTGGTCGGGTGTGTAGTCATTTAAATCGGATTATGATTAATGTATTTACATAACCCGTTTTAATCTGTATTGTTTGGTATATGGCCTTTGGGGGGTTAATGACCATGTCCCGGATATCCTTGGCGTCATTCATTGAAATGGCCACGACTTAAGCACGGGGTGTAGGCATACACCTGACAGTTGCATATGTAAAAAGGTACTCCACAATAAGGAATTAACTTTGTGGGTATTATACCTGTGGCATGTCAGTTAATCTTGTCCGACTCTTCTAACCGGCCCTGACGGACGACAAATATATAAAACTGTATACAAGATTATTTTTAAATAATTGTCCCAAGTTATAAAAGATATTTTGTGCCTTGTGCATTCAAATCAATTTTCTTAAACTCTTTTCAAAATGAGTCAGTTAATTGTATTTACCAGTGTAAACTGACGTATTTTCCAAAAGGTTAAAGTGCAGGTACTAGACGGAATAGGCTGGCTACTCCTGAGTCAATAAATAGAAGTCTTGCAAGCTTGGTCACTTCGAATCTGATGAACAGTTATCTTTTATTTGATCCGCCTGTGAATCCTTTACATTCCGATTGTAATACTTTGATATTTTCATTCGGTGTGTAATATTTGTATCTTTTGCTTCCGCTGTACATTAAAATTGTGTTGTTTGACTATGACGATATCAACTACGTCACGATACTCCCCACCGGGCCCACCGGTAATACGTGGAAATATCGGGGTGTGACATTTTGTTATATGTTTCTAGTGTTGTGAAATTTTCAAAAAAAAAAAAAAAATCAATTTTAACTCACCTTAATTTAACATATATAAATAATGTAGATATTAGTTACAATGATTATATTTTTCAAAGTATCTAAATATGAAGTAACAGTATGGAAAAAATAACTAAATAATAATCAAGTTTCGTAACTATTATGTTTATATACAAAATAATTTCACTAAAAGTCACTCAAGTTATAACAAACTAACATTTAAAAAAAATCACAACATTCTATACACTCTTAAAGAACAAAGTCGGTGGGAAATCCCACCGGCTTTGCTCTATGCCCCCTACTTTAATAATTTTGCAATTATTGCCCTTTACTTGCTTTGCTCTATGCCCCCGTATTTTAATAATTTTGCAATTATTGCCCTTTACTTTGTAATCTTTAAACTTTTATAAAATAGTCACTAAACCTTCTACTTGAATTTCAAAAACCACAAGCTCATCTTTCAAACTTTACCAGCACCAACCCTTTACTTTGATTTTCCATCATCACCCCTTTATCTCTTACATAGTTACGCCACCAACCCTCTTCTTTTACATTTCTACCAACACCCCCTCATCTTTTACACATTTACGCCACCACCCCTAAACTTTTATACTTTGTCTTTTTTAGACTTTGTTTTTTTACCCATTGGACTATTACTCCATTTTTACAAATGCCCAACGTTTAAAAAATTGCAATTGTAACCCATAAACTACAACTCCTACTTTTGCAAATGTTAATGCATTGTGTTTTACGAAATGTCTTAGGCATTGTGTTTTACATTTTGTGTCTACCTTTATGTTTTACACTTTTTTTAATTGTATTTTACGCACTGCGTTCTACGAATCATGTTTTGTCTTACTATATGTTTCTACCCGTCGCGCGCCGCCGCAACGCGCGGCGTGCAAAATACTAGCTCTTTCTTAAAAGACAAAGTCGGTGGGGTGACCCACCGGCTTTGCCTTATCCCCCTACACTTTTATAATTTTGCATTTCAAGTCCCTCAGCTTTGCTACCCCCTAAACTTTTACAATATTTCATTTCAAGCCCCTCAACTTTGCTACGGCCCCTCCACTTTTGGAGTAATCAATTTTAGTCCCCCACGGGCTTTGCCTTACCCCCCTAAACTTTTACAATTTTGCATTTCAAGCCCCTCAACTTTGCTACCCCTAAACTTTTACAATATTTCATTTGACGCCCCTCAGCTTTGCTATGACCCCTCCACTTTTTGAGTAATCAATTTTAGTCTTTTATCTAACTTTACTATTCTTCTACTTTAAACAATTGCCATTTTTAGCCCCTAGCTTTTTACTAATTTCTATATTACTTAAAGTACAAAGTCGGTGAACCCACCATTCTTTGACTTTCAAAATTTCCACTTTACCTTATAGTTTTGTAATTCATATTTTTTACATATAGATTTTTCCTTTTTTTTTACTCTCTACTTTTGTAACTTGCATTTTTTACCTATACTTTGGTAATTTACGTTTTTGGCACATATGTTTAGGGATGAGCTCGGTACCGTCCGGTACCGAAAGAACCGGTACCGAAAATCCCCAAAAGTGGGTACCGGTACCGAATATACCCAGTTCGGTACGGTTCGGTACCGGTATTTGAGAGTAAAAACCGGTACCGTACCGGATCGGTACCGAACCAGTACCGAAAATGTCAAAAGTCGGTACCGAAAAAGTACCCGGTTCGGTAAATTCGATACCTGTACCGGGTCTGATTTGCTCATCCCTATATATGTTTTATACCGACCCCTCAACTTTTAAACTTTGCTTTTTACATTTTGGCGTAAATTTGGTATACGTTTTCGGCCTTTATTTTTGTATGTTTCCTAGATATGAATCGGGTCACATATAATACGTTTTAACTTGATGGTATAAAATCGAGTTAGTCGAGTCGCATATACTACGTTATGATTGTACATTATAAACTTCATTTGCTTTACATTTTAATCCAATTGCAACACATCTATAAGTTACGTTGAGTTCAGTCGGATACGTCAAAACGCACATTATTATATGATTAACACATCACATCACGCTTGGACTAATCCGTTGGACGTTTGCGATGTACCCGTGCCGCAACGCGCGCGGGTCTTATTACTAGTTGAAACAGTTTATTAACTTGAGTGATTTTAAAGAAACATATATGGTATCACTTTAGGTCCTTAGGCTATTTGGTATGGTTGATGCAGAATAGGCCTCGACGTCAGCGTCACGTAGGATGGGTGTGATGATGGGGCAAAGAGGATGGACCTAAGGAAATGGGGGATGAACCTAAAATATATATACGTGTGTTGTATGTATATGTGTGTGTGAGAGGGATTTTGTTTTTTTTTTTGGCCCGTCCTCGTTGTCTCCTCCCTGCCGATCTCGACGCCGACGTTCTGCTGGAAATGGTGTTGAGTCCCGGCGCCGCCCCACGACGTCCCTTGCCGAGCCCCACAACGAGTGGTCTTGGGAACTAAAATCTCTTCAACCATACTCCAATCTACATTTTTTGAGTTCTTAAGATTCCCTCAAAGTATCCAACATTTGTGATACATGATTATAAACCTGCGTCAACTTGTATTGGTGAAATGTAAACAGTCTATGTATGTACACCATTACAACTTCATCTTAGCTTTTCGATTACGCTAGATCTTGACTGTACTTATGTACTTATTCAACTTCCAATATACTCATGAGGTATTATATATCTATCTTGAGTTGTGTTCATACTTTTATTCATCATGCCTATATAATCTTTCATGATTTTTGTGTATTTCAAATAATTATACTCATGAACATGTTTGTGGCCTGCAATTTTACCCCATGGGGTTAGAGCCCATTGGCACTCTGACCCCCTACCAGGAAAATTTTGTTGTCTGACCCCCAACTAATGAAAAACTCTGCAATATTACCCCCTGCTGTCAAATAACTTAACAGTTCTGTTAAATGGTATGTTAAATGACTATATTACCCTTTCATATTACCCCCTATGCTTTGTTGTAAGCAAACGTATTACCCCCCGGTGTTAAATGACTATATTATCCTTTCTTATTACCCCCTATGCTTTGTTGTAAGTAAACGTATTACACCCCTCATCCCCTCTTCTTCTTCAAGCCAGCAACCATCACCCATCATCCTCCCAACCCTTATCCGGCGACCTTCTGAACCGACCAACCAAGAACTCAGGTCACCACCAAACCTACACCTTCACCATCGCAACCGTCGTTGCCGCTGATGTCTCCCTTTCTCTGTTCAAGTGTCACAAATCTGAATCGTTAGTGTCTACAGAGCCTGAGTCGTTTTTTCGTTCAGATCAGCTTTAATAATTAAACCAAGTAAACCAAAAAATAATCAAATCTGAATCGATAACACCCTTATCCTGTTCTCCTTTAATTTAATTGAATTCTTTAATCGGGAATTATCTCAAATTAAATGGAAAATTATCTCTACCAAAATATACCATTTCAAATCACTGCAGTCTAAGAACAAGAGCCTAACAAATCTGATCTGAAAGTCCGATTCACTAGAAAACAACAAAACTATCCGACTTCACCATTCAGCCATGGCACAATACACATTGGTTTTTATGTGAATCATTACAGGTTTTTAAAAATCCTCATCGTTGATTTCTCCACTTGTATCAAATGTGCAAATTAATCCATCAATAGAAGCAGATACAAGCTTATTTTTCTGATATGGTACAAAGTGAACCTGTAACCATTCATAATTTACATTAAGATGACATAACCCAGTAGAAAAAAGTAGTATTCATAACCCAACAGAGTACCGACATTTGATCGGAGAGGAGAAAGGTCACTGTTGGTGTCGCCGGAGAAGAGAAGAAAAGGTTTGGGGGGGGGGGGGTAAGGTTGCAGTGAGGGTCATATATGTAGGGTGTTGTGTTGAGGAAGATTTATTACTAAAGTGGAAAAGACGATTATACCATTTGACCGTTAAAGACTTATGTTGACTTTAAACAGAATTTGACAGCACTCAGCAGGGGGTAATATTGCAGAGTTTTTCATTAGTTGGGGGGGGGGGGTCAGATAGCAAAATTTTCCTGGTAGGGGGTCAGAGTGCCAATGGGCTCTAACCCCAGGGAGTAAAATTGCAGTTTACTATATTTTTTTATCTTCGAATCTTGTAATTTTACACGGTCTTTGAATCATGTTCTTTGATCACTTCCCTTAATCCCGTTATTTATTAAAACAGTTAACTCAAACACACTTTAAGGGGTTGGTTCCGGTACAAACCATATTTATCCTACAAACCGTAAGAACAGATTCTAGCACTTAAAAAGGTTAAATTAGCACATACTAAAACAATACATACATAAAAATAGCACTTTTGAATTATATTAGCAATGAAAATTAATCAAGATAATTGATTTTAGCACATATGTGAAATGATATCAGCACTTCTCTTTATTAGCATATTGAAAACAAAAGGAAGATTCAAATAAAGAATTAATTGCTTGTTAGCATAATTATAAGGAATTCAAGATAATTGATATTATTTAGGTTATCATTTTACCTTTTCTCTATAATTGGTTGGATGCAAATGACACCTTTTAAATGGTTCTTACAGTTTGTATACGAAATATGGTTTGTATTTGATCCTACTCCCACACTTTAATTCATTTTAAAGGGAAAAGATCAAATAGGAAGATTAATTTCGCTAGGAAGGATATGAAGCAATAAGAGGATGACATGTGGCAACATTTAAAATAAAGAAAAATGGTATTTTAGTCAATCCAACCCTTTCTTCTTCCTTTTTCAAAACCCAGTAACTTCAAAACCCACCATCTTCAACCATTTCTTCACTTTCTATCTCAATAATCACTACATTATAGTGCGATTTTCATCACCAATCAATGATTCAAACCCCCGATCAACGTGTTCTTCAGTTTTTTTTGAAGAAAACCCAGTTTAATTTCATACAAAATCTCGTTTTTTCCGGTGATTTTGAAGATAATCACTCGATTTGTTCGATTCAATCGCTGATAAGTGTTTCTATCATTTCAAATTTCGTCAATTGATGAAGAAACCGGCTTCGATCCATGTAAGAAATTCTTTAATTTCATTTTCACGATCTGGGTTTTTATTTAGTCATTGCGTTTTACGATCTTGGCGGGGGTCCGGGGGCGGCAACCCCCGGTAGCGGGGTCCAAGGGGCGGCAGCCCCTGGCGGGGTCCAAGGGGCAGAGCCCCTGGCTGGGGTTGAGCTGTACTAAAAACACATCAGAAAAATTAATTTTCCAGAAATTGGCTTATTTCGAAGACAGTAATTCGTAGACAATTCAGACAATTCACAGACAATTCACAAACAGTTCAGAAACAGTTTTATGTGTCCATTGCGTTTTAGAAATAAGAGAGTTTTATGTGTTTTCTGGCTATTGCGTTTTAGAAAAAACACATTTTTAAGTATTTTTAGTCATTGCGTTTTAGGTAAAACACATTTTTGAAGTGTTTTTAGTCATTGCGTTTTAGGTAAAACACATTTTTAGGTGTTTTCAGTCCATTGCGTTTTACAGAGAACACTTTCTTTTGTTTTTTTAGGTCATTGCGTTTTAGAAATGAGACATTTTAAAGTGTTTTCTGGCCATTGCGTTTTACAAATAAAACATTTCTTTATGTTTTCTGGCCATTGCGTTTTACAAATAAGACATTTCTTTGTGTTTTTTGTGCATTGCGTTTTAGGTAAAACACTTTTTTATGTGTTTTCAGTCTATTGCGTTTTAGAAATAAGACATTTCTTTGTGTTTTCTGGCCATTGCATTTTACAAATAAGTCATTTCTTTGTGTTTTTGGTGCATTGCGTTTTAGAAAAATGTCATTTTTTAGGTTTTTTTTTCATTGCGTTTTACGTAACTGGTGGTTTTTCTATTGCGTTTTACACATCTGGGTTAATTTTTTTTTTTAAATATAGCAATAGTATACTCGTTTTAAAGATAAAAAAACGCTCGTTTTTTTTGGTGCAACTTTTATAAAAAAATAATGTCATATGAAAGAGTTATTAACGTTTAAAAAATGGGGGGAATTGGAGGAGAGAGAAACTATTGGCTTGGATTGACTAGAATGCCCTTGAACAAACTCACGCGCCTCTTTTCTTCTTTTCAATTTCCCTGATTTAATCTTAGCCCTTGATTAACTAAATGGATGGTCAAGATCACTTCCTAACCTTTCTAGCCAAATTAACTTCCTATTGTATCTCCACCCTCATTTTAAATTCATCACAACACTTGTCACCAAGACAAATACCACTATCATACCAAAGGTGTTTTGGTCCATACTTTAATGTTGGTGGACGTTTACCGTAACTTAGATATAGTTGAGGGACTAGTTTCGTAAATGATGCTAAAACACACACAGGCACAGCGTATCCCTCTTTCCGCGCCCAAATCGGCGTTTCTAGGGTTTAAAGCCTACTCACTTCAGGCAGTCAAGCCTTCTTCATATTCATCTTCGTCTTCAAGGAGAAATCGTAATGGACGTAGACATGGATGCTTCTCCTAGTTATTTTGATCCTCAAGATTCAAATCTCAGAGAGCGTTACCGGCGCTACGGGTACGAATCACAACTTTCAACCTTTTTCCTCAATCCACGTACTAAATAACTCCTAATTACAGGAAAAGGCTTTCGCCTTCACCGCACCAGGAAAACTATCAATCGAAGTTCAGCAATGCTGCTCTATTCCTCGAAAATATTAAGAAGGAAGTTGACCCCTCTGATACTTATCAATCAGAAGGCAGAAGTCGATCCTCTTCTAAAAGGAGATCACCTTCAATAGACAGTCGTGGAATATCTGAGATTGGCGATTCGGTTGGTCGGTTAAAAGTTTTCAAGCATGAGGAAGATGCAGCAGCAGCAGCAGTGGATAGTGCAGATGCTACATTTTCTTTATTCGCCTCTCTTTTTGATTCTGCTCTTCAAGGTCATTGTCTATACTCTAGCAAGAAACATGCTATAAAATATGTTTGATGAACAACTCATTTTTAGTTTAGGTTTAACTGGCACTTCACTTTATTGCTTGGTTTATGTATTACAGAATTGATGTCCATTCCTGATTTGATATTAAGGCTTGAAGGAGCATGCCGCAATGTTTCAGAGTCAATCAAGTATGTGTCATACCTCTAAATACTTTTTATGTTACTTGCTCTAGTGAAAGAAAAATAAGCTAGTTGCATAATAAGTGTTAATTTCCTATTTCTGGATATCTAACCTAGCACTCTCATTTTCATGAGAAATGGAATGCATGACCAAATATATCATGGTAGAATGCTGAACTCCATCATCCATTAATCAGAATAAAACAGGAGAAAATTATTAACCGAAATTAGCACTTCATGCCATCAGGAAGGTTGTTCCAGCTTTTATGAGAAGGGAGTAGCATCTCTGTAAGCAAACAAATATGGATATCTATGTTCCTTTTAACACATTGTAAAAAGGAGAATTAATTCTTGTCATCTACAATGCATTAAATATGATGTAGAATTATTTCTTCTACTTCTGAAACTGAAATCTGGGCACTTAGGGGAATATGGAATTTTGTGTTCATATCACTACAGAGGTGGAGTTGAAATCGTATTTTGGCTTACATTAGGCTAAAAAATCATACTAAATAAAATGATCGACTTAGGGTCTTGCTAAGTTGAGAGGATTATTTTTAAGGAGCATGCTAACAACTCATTTTTTCTTGGTGGTGTACAGTAACAGCTGTAGTGAGAGACACAGGATTGTTGAGGACAAACTGATGAGACAAAAGGCTAGAGTGCTACTCGATGAAGCTGCTTCTTGGTCTCTTTTGTGGTATTTATATGGGAAAGGCATGATTCACAAACTTCATCTCATTATCATTTTTGTAATATCGTTAATATTTATTTGGGTATAAAGATCAATTTATATATATATTTTTTTCCAAATTTTGTACAGGGAATGAAGAGGTTCCTGAAGATTTGGTAGTGGTAGGAAGCCTTTATGTTCAATTATTTGTCTACCTATATTATTAATGATAGAATTTTGTATCATTTAATTTTTCTGTTGGAGCTAATGTATTATTGTCTTTTTTACTCCAGTTACCAACAACTTCACATTTGGAGGCTTGTCAGTTTGTTGCTGAAGATCATACAGCACAATTATGCCTTAGACTTATCCAGTGGCTTGAAGGATTAGCCTCGAAGGCCCTTGACTTGGAGAACAAGGTGGTCTTTTTGTTTTGTAAGTACTATCATTAGCAAATGTCAAGGCTCTATTCATTTATATCTTTATTTTATTTAGATACGGGGCTCTCATGTCGGCACTCATCTCCCTACCTCTGGAGTTTGGAATCATACCCAAAGGTTTCTTAAGAAAGGCTCCATAAGTGAGAAGATTGTTCAGCATTTGGATTTTGATGCTCCAACCCGCGAAAATGCTCAACCACTTCCTGATGACAAAGTATTTTTTTTTTTCTGTTACTGAGCCTTTTTATTATTTATTTTAACCTAAATATCTATGCTGTAATGTTGGTTGATGCTAGTTAAAGCCAGACAGTCGGTGCCTTTTTCTTGCTATCTTAGATACAAATTTAAAATTTACAGAATCTGTTTAACAAGCAATGTGATGTCTATTAGACTCGTAGTTGTGCTGATGTACCTGTCTTTTTATCTAAACAGAAACAGGATGAGTCTCTTTTGGAAGATGTCTGGATCCTATTAAAGGCTGGAAGATTGGAAGAAGCATGCAGTCTCTGTCGTGCTGCAGGACAGGTATGCATCTCAGTTCATTGGCGTAGCTTGGTAGAAGGGTATGGGTTCAGATTAACTGTACCGATTTTTTTTAGTGTTATAACTTTTCATCGAACTTTAACCCACATTTCTATTAAAAGAAAATCACTTTTTAAGCCCACATTCTATTAAAAAATAACCCATTAACTCATTTAGTCTACATTCAATTAAAAAAATAACCCATTAACTCATTTAGCCCACTTTCAATTAAGAAAAGAACCCATTAAGGCTTAAGCCCACCATATAAGCCCATTAATCAATTAAATTCAAATATTCAATCCAAAAAGAAGTAACAAATGAACTATTGATGGGAGATAGGGAAGCATTGAGGTAGTCATTAAGTCACGCAGAAGGAGCTTAACACTATGAAGTCTGGTTTGCATAATCGGATTGGTGATGAACATTCAAGTGATAGTTGCATTTGTTTATTGAAAAATATTTGCTTATAAAGGTTTCAATGGATGATGTAATGGATGTGTTTCAAAAATTGAAACTCTGTAGAGAGCAACTTCATTGAATTTTTATTATTCACTTTTAATATCAATTGATGAATTTTTTAATAATTATTTGCATTTTAATTTGATGTTTGCTTATTTTATTATGTGACCCGACCCGAACCACTTAACCGGTCCGGGCGGAAATAGCCGAAACTTAGTGATAGACAATCGGTCGTCCGCCCCTTGAAAATTTCCGAACCCGTAGGAAAAAAATCCTGGCTACGCCCCTGTCTCAGTTTGTAAGTGTAATTATTCTTTTAGTTTGATGATTTTTTACTGTTGTATGGATAGTCATGGAGGGCTGCGACCCTGTGCCCTTTTGGAGGGTTGGACCATTCTCCTTCTATTGAAGCCCTAATAAGAAATGGGAAGAACAGATCTCTGCAAGCCATGGAGTTGGAAAGTGGTAAAAATAATCAGAGGCGCTTGTGGAAATGGGCATCATACTGTGCATCAGAGGTAGGAGAGGATAATTTAACTAGTTTTTTTTTTATTACCGGAAAAGCCCTATTACTTACGGAAAAAACTGCATGAAGTAGAAAAGAACTTCACACTTTTTCTTCATCTGATGTACCGACTATAAGCTAGGCACAAATGGAAACCTACTTACAACTTATTACTGATCTTAACAATCATTATCATTTTTACTGGCTTTATCTGAAATTTGTTGATGGTACTGGTTAATGCCATTCCTGTCGCCACATCAGATATCACACATGTTGGAAAAAAGCTTGTGGGAAAAAATATTTACAAGTTTGAATTTTTCTTTTACTAAATTCTATTTAAAATGTATCTCTAAATGTCTCATGGTGTCATGTTGTGTGCACATGTAACATACATTAAACTAATAAAGTGACATATAAGATGCCACGTCAGTTTTTGCAAAATCAGCAAAAAATGATCTACTAGGTGAAAAGGTCAGTTGTTGCTAAAATCGGCAATGAAGTGTAAGCTGTTTTTTCCTATCTATTTTAAAGTTGGTTGCTAAATTAAGAAAAACTGTAAAGTCAGTTTATGTTTCGTGCAGTTTGTCCATGAATTATTGCATTATTGCAGTGATCAAGGCAACCCTGAGTCCCTGATGCACTAGTTCTTTTCCCTTAGTACATTTTATTATTGCTATACTTATTTTGTTAACTATTGACTATTGTTCATGTATTAAAGAAAATTGCAGAGCAAGAGAGTAGTAAATATGAAACAGCAATATATGCTGTTAATTGCAGTAATGTGAAGCGCATTCTGCCTATGTGTACTGACTGGGAGGTATTATTTTGCGAATGAATATGCCTCTGTTTGGTCATTTATTGCTTGCTTTTTTTTTCTATGGTACCATAACGTTAGCTTTTTCACCATTTATTTGAACTTATTACGGATAATGTATACATGCAGTCTGCTTGCTGGGCTTTAACCAAGTCATGGCTTGATGTTCAAGTTGATGTGGAATTATCTGGTGGGCCTGATAAGCTGAATTCTGATGGTGCAACTGAAAGAAGCCCTGGACATGTGGATCTTAATTCTCAATCATTTCTTGGACCTGAAAATTGGCCACTTCAAGTCTTAAAACAACAACCACTTGACCTAAATTCCCTTCTTCAAAAGCTTCATTCAAGGTAGCAGCTATGTTGAGATCTTGTTTTAGTACAGGATTTTGCTATCTTTTTTTAATTTTTTCTCACCAGCAACTTTATATTTTTCTTAATGATATAGTGAGTCTGTACATGAAGCTGTAAGCCGGGGATGCAAGGAACAACACCGACAGATTGAGGTTAGCACTTTTTAAATATATATTGGGTTATGAGGATGGAATTTCTATGTGAACTTGTTCTTTATATATATATATGTGTGTGTATGGAACTATGGATTTATGTGAGTACTTAATATTTTGAATTTCACTTCTGAACAGATGAATCTAATGACGGGGGATATTCCTGGTTTACTTGACCTTATATGGTCATGGATATCCCCTTCTGGAGGCAATGAAGATATCTTCCGGTAATTTTAGTCCTCTTTAAAAAGTGATGTGGCTGGATTTCAATATATATATTTGGGGCAGTTTCAAATATATCCTTTTAAAAGATCAATTCATGTGTAACATTTTAGTTTTCATAAAATCATTTTCATCCTTTTAAACCCTAAAATATTATATTAATTTATTCCACATAAAATAAAATAAAATAAAATAAAATCAGTTACCTACACTAATCTGTTTCACTGAATAAATGTAGGGAACATTATCCTCTGAGATAATTCATAGTAATAACATTTTGTTTCTTCTTCATGTTGTAAAGTAACTGTTTTTATATTTATTTGCTGTTGGAATGAATTTATATAATATTGTTAGTGTTTTTAAAGGGTAAGTATAATATTATATTATTTTGTACTTTTATAAGGGTATACAATAGAACCTCTATAATTTAATACTCGATAAATTAATAACCTCGATAAAATTTATAATTTGTCCGGTCCCAACTTGGGACCAGTACAAAATTGGACCCCAATCGATAAAATAATAAGATAATTTTTTTGAAATCCAAATGTAAATATATTGGTCCCAGCAAAACTATAAATTAATAATTACTAAAATATTACAAAATTCTAGAATTGTCTAGTAAAAAATGAATCTATAGTCACTTGTTTTTTTTTGTGAACTTCAAATCTACATTGAACTTGACAAGTTTATTAATGTGTGAATGTACATGGGAATTTTGAAGGTCCTTGTTTATGTTTTATTCTAATAGGTAAAGTGAGCGGACATGTAAATTTTGAAGGTCGATGCATTAATTTGAGAGTTGCTCACGAATATAAGCCAACTCTTTAAATTAATAATTAATTAATTTATCGGTATAATAATATCTCGCTAAATTAATAAAATATCCCGGTCCCAACATTATTAATTTATAGAGGTTTTACTGTATATGAACTCAGTTCTATATATTATGCCTGAGTTCTGGACTATTTTCAAGGTTGAGAGAATGAATTAATCAAAGAGGACATTTTAACCATAACATGAGAATAATCAATTAGTTTTTCTTAAACCATGGGTAGTGATGTTTTTAACTAAATAAAATAGCTGTAAGGGATGTGGAATGCACATACATGTTTTGAGTTTAATAGCGAGATTTTGCAATTTTGGAATGGCAATTGTGAATTCTGGCAGGCCTTATGGTGATCCTCAGATGATTCGTTTTGGGGCGCATTTAGTTCTTGTGCTCCGTCTGTTACATGCTGATGAAATGAAAGACACTTTCAAGGAGAAGATAATGAATCTTGGTGACCACATTCTTCACATGTGAGTACATTTGTCGTAATGGCTCATGTCTGATTTATGCATTTTAGAGCATCTACATGGTTCCATAGTTTAGTTTTTTTGTTGAGTAACAAACTACTTTTTTCTTCTGAAATCTGGAACACCTTTTATTTTTATACGCGATTCCTATATTTTGTGCAAATATCTGACTAGGACGGACATTGACAGGTATGTGATGTTTCTCTTTTCAAAACAACACGAAGAGTTGGTTGGAATCTATGCATCTCAGCTTGCACGCCACCGTTGCATTGATCTGTTTGTTCATATGATGGAGTTACGGCTGAATAGCAGGTAAAATTTATTGGGAATTGAAACTCTGTTTTTATTTCTCTATGTTTAATTTAGTTTTTGTTAAAAAGTCTATTTAGTCTCGTCATAGAAGACATGTTATCTTTTTTAGTACGCTACGATTCCAAATATATCTATTTGCCCATTACCAACCATCATGAAATGCTTATTTTGGTCCACAAGCTGACAAAATATATATAAGTTTTTCTAAGGGGCGTTTGATTATCAGGTCAAGGCATACGGATTTAGTCAAACCTTTTTTTATCTGTGTAGGGGAGTTTTATTTTATCGTTGCTGTTATTGATACGGATGTACCAGTAACTATATTAAGAACAGTAATTTCAAATGGATTGATTCAGTAAGTCATGTTAAATCAATGATACAAAGAAAAATAATTCCACTTATAATTAATTTTTTTAATGTAATTTAACAATATATTTACTGGTTAGCGTTTATATGTTCATTGATACAATGTTTAATGTTTTTAATGCTTTTATGTTGACAGTGTTCATGTCAGATATAAAATATTCCTCTCTGCTATAGAATACCTGCCATTTTCTCCTGGGGATCTTGTAGATACCGGTTTCGAAAAGGGAAGCTTTGAAGAAATTATCGAGAGGTTTTTAATTATTATTTTTAAATACTTTAAAGTCATTCTATGGCTGGTCTTAATTTTGTGTTTCCCACTACTTCAACAGGGTTTTATCAAGATCACGAGAAGTCAAAGTTGGAAAAGCTGACGTGTCATCTGACGTGGCAGAGCAATGTCGGTTGCAGAGTCTTGAAAAAGCTATGGTCATTCAGTGGCTTTGCTTTACACCTCCCTCCACCATTAATGATGCTACCAGAGTTGGCTCAAAACTGCTTCACCGAGCATTGATGCACAGGTAACTGATATTTTTGTAGTTATGTTTTCTACTTAATTTAAGCTTCATGAATGTATCACATGTAGCATTATTTTATAGTTGCTGTATTTTTTTTTCAGCAATGTACTGTTCCGGGAATTTGGTTTGATTTCTATGTGGAGAGTTCCAGCAATGCCAATTGGGGCCCATACGCTGCTTAGTTTACTTGCTGAGCCTTTGAAACATCCATCAGAAACTTTGATTTCAACAGAGGATCATGAAACTTCTGATAGTTTGAGAGAGTTTCATGACTGGGTATGCTTTTAAACAAACACTGGTTTATATATCGACTTTTCATGTTCTATTTAATCTCTCTCCTCCCTCTCTCTCTCTATATATACATATTTATGTATATATTTACTTATATATATTTTATTTATTTTACTTATTAGTTGGTACACCGTACATAATTTAATAGAAAATGAAAACGTATTATATTTTATAATATGAAAAATCAAAAATAAAGATTAAGAAAACATCAAATACGATCATAATTAGTAGACTTTTTTCTAAGCAATTAATGTAACATAATTTTCCATTTATTGAAGGAATTAGAAAAAAACAATCCTCTTCAAAGTAACGAATATCGATAAAAAGGAATCATATTCGTTTTAAAATCATCTATTTCATTCCTGCATGGTTAACAAACACATTTTCTTATTTCTTTTCATTCTATTGCTGATTTATATGTGCGCACAATATACTGCCTTAATATTTGTTATTCAACAGAATGAGTACTACTCATGCGATGCAACTTACCGCAACTGGCTACAAATAGAGTTAGAAAATGCAGAAAATGCTGCAAATGCTGGAAATGACGTTTCAGATGAAGAAAAACAGAGAGCAAATATGCTAGCCATGGAAACATTATCCTCATCAATGGCATTGCTACTGAGTGAGTTTGTTTCTTTTTTCTGTATCTATTATTGTTTTAACTTTGACTAATATTTAACAACATAATAGGAGAAGAAAACCCATGGTTGGTACCTACTGAGGATCACATCTATGAATTAATGGAGCCTACAAACATTGAGTTGCATGCCACTGCAATGCTTTCACTACCCTCTGGTGAATGTATGTATCCTGATCCCACCTTGTGCACAGCTCTCATAAGCGCTTTTTATTCGTCATTAAGTGATCAAGTTGTATTAGAGCGCCAGTTGCAGGTGTGTACACTTTTCTAAATACAAAAGGCTGATAAATATATATTACTATCACGGTTATTGAGCGTTATTATGTGGTTATCTTGTGTTTCAGGTTAATGTATCTATTTCTTCAAAGGACAGTTCCTGTGTCGACATTGCACTTCGGTGTATGGCAACAGAGAGTGATGGATTTGGCCCAAATGAACTTGCCGATGGTGGTGTTCTTGCTGCAGTTATTGCAGCTGGTGTCAAAGGTATGTGTAAATCAACAACTGTAAGACTAAACAAAATCCACTTGATTGACAAATATGATCTTGCAGGTGAGTTGGTGGGATTTCAAGTTGGTGTAACAATGGAAATCTTGAGACTCGATGCTTGGTATTGTGGAACTGATGGTTCTCTGGGGAGCCCAGCAACATACATCCTGCGGGGTTTATGTCGCAGGTGTTGTGTACCAGAAATTATTCTTCGGTGTATGCAGGTACACCTTCGGTCGTATTTGATGTGTGATAAGTAAAGTTGCTATTATTGTCTTTAATTTTGCTCTTTTTAAAATTGTAGGTTTCGGTTTCTCTTATGGAGTCTGGCCATGCACATGAAAGGCATGACGAGCTGATTGAATTAGTTGCTGGATCTGAAACTGGGATCCTTCACTTGTTTAGTCCGAACCAATTGCAGGTGATTTTTGAATATATTTTCTTTGTTTTAGGTTTGTGACGGAGCATGTGTTCTGACTTGATTTGATATGATCCAGGAATTCTTGTTATTTGAGAGGGAATATTGTATATGGAAGATGGAGTGACTTGACATATCGGCTGCTTGAATTTTACTTGTATTTTTCCATGGCCAATTGTTAAAAATATTTAGACTAAGGTATGTTATAGTGCATTTTGGTAGAGAATCGTTATATTGTGTTGTGTCATGCTTTTGGTGCAATTATTTTTCGGCTTTGTTGTCTGTGTAGCTCATCTTTATAATGAAGTTGTTAGATTATACATATGTTCTCCAACAGGAGTATCCATATAGAGTGCACATGTTTAGTTAGGGAACAAATTGTATGCCAACAAACTCGATCCTTATACAAGACCTTTGTAAGTAAGTACTAATTTTATGCTAACAAATGTCATGCAAACCATCCATATACGATCCTTGGACCAAAATTTGATATTCTAGTTGGTGAACAAATATAACAGATGAATAGTTGATAAATAAAAGCTTTAAAAGTAAGTACTAACTTTATGCCAACAAACTCGATCATTATACACGAAAGGAAAAAGAAGGGTGTCGTTCCCAGTACCAAGGTTCATGTAACCTGAAGGGGTTTGAACTTCGTTTTACTTGACTCAACTCAAGCAAAAGCATTTGCTTCTGTTTCAGCACGAACAAGGGTAGCATAAACACCATCATGATGGGAAGTCATGAGCCTATCATGGCTTCCATACTCTGTCAGCCTCCCATCTTGGACCACTGCTATCACAGTGGCTTCTCTGATGGTTGAGAGGCGGTGGGCTACCACGATGGTGGTGGTGCGTTTTGTTATCTTTCTAAACGCTTCTTGAACATTCTTCTCAGATTCCAAATCCAGTGCACTACTTGCTTCATCTAGCAGCAACACCTTTGATCTCTTAACAATTGCTCTTGCTATTGCTATTCTTTGTTTTTGACCTCCCGATAGCTGAACCCCACTCTGTCCTACCTGTATACAGCGACAGATCCAAAACTTTGAAGGAAAGAAAAAATGTATATATGAATTTACAGGCTTCTTGAATTATATATCATATCATACCTCAGTCGCATAGCCTTCAGGGAGGCCACATATGAAATTATGAATGTAAGCTTCTCTAGCAGCTTCTTCTATCTCTGCAAATGAAGCATTTGGGTTTCCAAATCCTATATTTTCTTGAATGGTACCAGCAAACAAAGCGGGTTCTTGACCCACCAAAGCTGTTTGAGATCTCAACCATTTCAAATCAAGCTCCCTCAAGTCAATCCCTCCCATTAAAACCTTACCTTTAACAGGATCATAGAACCTTTGTGTCAACCATATCAATGTCGACTTTCCGGACCCACTACCTCCGACCACCGCCACCATGGTCCCGCCTTTAACCTTTAAACTGAAATCCTTCAACACAATTACATTAGGCCTAGAGGGATATGAAAAGGTAATCATCTTGAACTCGACATCAAACGGTTTAGAACCTTCAATCTTTCTTCCTTTCCCGCGAATCAACTGGATTCGGTTGATAATATCAAAAACCGCAGGAATTGCTGTTGAAGCTGTGGAAGTATCCGGAGCAAGACCCGCAAGTTGACCAACCGAAAACGAGCTCAAAACAAGAATCAAGAAGATCTTATAAACGTCCCCAAAGGATGCGTGGCCTTGTTTTACAAGGTAAGCGCCGAACAATAGATTTGTTGTATAGGCTGCATACATTGCACCTTGAGAAAACCCTAGTGCAATCCCAGTGATCTGCGATCTTTTTACAGCCGTTGATTTTGGGTTCGATAAAGATTGTTCAAAGGATTTGACAATCTTTTCTTGAGTTGCGAAAGTTGCCACTGTTCGAATGTTTGCAACCGCACCCGAAGCGATTCTAGTTGCTTTATCATAAGCAGCATTATCTAACTTTGGTCCGATGTTGATTAGCAGATTAAAGTAGCTAGCTCCAAGTGTAAAGGGGGTTAGCAGAGTAGTCAAAATGGCTAACTTCCGTTGGAGACAGAATGAAACACCTAGACCCACACCAGCCGAGCTCAAACCCATGAATAGAACCGAGTATCTATCTGCTAAGACTGATCTAAAACTTATACAATCATTTGATAGCCTTGAAACAAGTATTCCAGTTGAGTTTTGATCGCTATCGAACCACCCTGGCTCTTGTTTAAGTATGGACCGAAAGAGTAAGCTGCGAACCCGTTTGGTGAGGTTAGAACCGGCCCAACCACAAAACCCTTGTTGACCCGTCATGGCTAGAATAATCACAACCCCAAGTCCAACCAAAACCAAACAAAGGTTTCTAATCTCTCTTTTCAATGTAGTGGTGTCTTTTGACTTAAAGTAGACTTCGAGTCCTTGACCTAAAACTAAGGGAAAGATGGAGAGAATTGCCCCTGCAACCATACCCAAAATTATGCCTATAACCAACATCCCTCCCTCGGGTTTCTGTAGTTTCCAAACCTCTGAAATCATGTATGATCTTGGGTTGGATTCTTTGTTTGTTTCAACTTGTTCTTCTTCTTGAATCGATTTCATGTACTCCGATCTTGAAATCTCGTACACGTGGTTTGATTTTAAAAGATCTTGAGCACTAGATGTTTCATGTTTGGATTGTCTTCTTTTCATTTCACCCTTCTCGGATTCAGAGTTTGATGTGACGGCTTCAGATGCAAGCTTAATGAGAGAAAAATAAGCTCCTTTAGTTTCCATAAGTTTTTGATGGGTCCCACTTTCGATAACGGAGCCTTGTTCCATTACAACGATCCGGTCGGCATTTCTTACAGTTGCCAGCCTGTGAGCAATGACCATGGTGGTTCTATCTCTTGAGATTTTATCAATGGCTTGTTGGACAAGAATCTCTGACTCGGGGTCTAGTGCACTCGTGGGTTCGTCTAACAAAAGGATCTTAGGGTCTTGGATCATGGCTCGAGCCAAGGCAATGCGTTGTTTCTGCCCCCCTGAGAGTTGGGTTCCTCTATCTCCTACCTGTGTATCATAACCTTGTGGTAAATTTGTTATGAATTTATGTGCATTTGCTGCAACACAAGCTGTGATAGCTTCTTTCTTGGTAGCATTCTCTTTTCCCATCATAATGTTCTCAAGAATTGTGTTTGCAAAGAGAACAGGCTCTTGACCCACCATGCTCATTTGACTTCTTAGCCATTTCACTTGTAAAGTTCTTATATCATGACCATCTAACCTTACAACACCTGCATACAATCAA
Source organism: Helianthus tuberosus (assembly GCA_030545235.1). NCBI lineage: Eukaryota > Viridiplantae > Streptophyta > Magnoliopsida > Asterales > Asteraceae > Helianthus > Helianthus tuberosus. The sequence goes on from CM060404.1 coordinate 90,070,139, forward strand.
TATTCTTGTTAAAAAGTGAGCATGGTAAACTACTTGCATCATAACTAACATATAGGGTGATTATTTCATTCACAAACCACCTAAACTAATATGGTAGGAGGAAAGCCACGTTAAAGATGATCGATATCTTACCCTCAAGAGGATCATAGAACCTCTCTAAAAGAGCAAAAACAGTTGATTTCCCCGCACCACTAGCACCAACTAGTGCTAAAGTTCTTTGAGGTGGAACCACCAAATTGAGCATGTTGAGAATTGGAACAGTTGGACGAGATGGATAAGAAAAACAAACATTCTTAAATTCAACTTTCCCTGGTCCATTCGAGAGCCTTCTCCCCATAGGAGAATAAGGATCGATGGACGGGATTCTCTCTATAACTTCAAATACTCGGCTGGCTGCTACAGTCCCTTGTGCAAATTGAGCATAGTATGATAATGATAGCGCCAAACCCCTGAAAAAACCAAGTATCAAGATTCGTTCGGGATTTCTTTGTAGTACAACTGTCTATACGCTTATTGAAATAAACTATTTGTTTATTTCACTCACAAATAATTAGATAAACAGTTTATATCAGCTATCTCAAACGGTGCTTATCGTCGAGCATGTGAACGGTTTTAATAAGCAATATCAAACACCCCACTTATTCTACAAGTTGCATTGCTAAATTATTTACCTGCCACCAACATTGACTCCAAAGAAGCAAGCTATGGCTTTACCACCAGATATCTCATGTTTTGAAATCAATATGGATCCATACCAGAAAGCCAACGCCCATGTAGAATAAGTAACCAAATATATTACGCCAATTCCAATACCCTTTGCAAAACCAAGTTTCTTTCCCACAGGAATGGACTCTTGCAATAATGCGTCGTATCTATCGGCTACTTTCTGCTCTGCTACAAAAGAAAAAACAGTTCTGATTGAGCTTATGGCTTGTTCTGCTATGCCACCAGCTTTCTTGTAAGAGTTCTGCAAGTAATAAAATATACACGAATCAAATTCGAGTGATTAAAAAGTATGCATGCATGCTTGGATGTGAATACATGTTATAGAAGTAAGTACCACTTCTTTTGTAGCTAAACCGACATAAACTGCCTTATACGCTATGCCACAAAACATTGTTACCGGAGTAACTGCAAGAATTACCAAAGAGACCTTCCATGACTCTTTGAACCCAACGATGTAGCCACATATGAAAGTACACAGGTGATGAACGAAGTGCGCCATCTGAAAAACCAACCAATCCAAAGCTTATTAATAATTATAAGCACATATAAAGTTAACTGAAATTCAGTTAATCCTTGTACCTTCTCCCCTATAACTTCTTGGATTTGAGCAACATCGCTTGAGATCCCATGCATGATCTCACTGGTGCTAATTTCTGTGTCGAAAAAGGTGACATCCTGTCGTAAAACTGACCTTAGGTACGCGGTTCTGATTCTATGTGCTGATCGCTCTCCCACCAGTCGCCAGCAAGAAATTTCTGTAAATCACAAATCATACATGTATGGTAGTAAGTGTATGAATATACCTTTCCAGAATTGAGAAGTATGCTCGAGGCTTACGTAAGTATGCTCCGATAACGACCAGGGCGGACAATCCCACCATGTATAAACATATCTGAAGTTCATATGCCACATTCAGGAATTAAGTAATTAAACAGAGAAATATATATTATGTTATGAAAAGAGAAATAACTATATATTACCGTTTTGACATCCTTCATCATTTCATCATTGTTATCATCTTTAGCAATTTTGTTGACAAACAATCCAAAAAGTAAAGAATACCAAGGCAGAGATCCTCCATTGATCAAAGCACCCAAACTGCCTATAAACACAAGAAAAATATCCAGCTTTGTTGAATATTTAAACAAACCAAAAACCCCAATCTGTTTCGGCGGTGCAACTTCGTCGTCATCATCATCATCAACTCCATCATCTCCCAATTTATGACTATCATACCCGTGGTATTTACGATCAATATCATGGATTTTATGATCGTCTTTCCTTTTTGATTCACTCTCTAAATCATCATCATCACCAGACACACTAATTAGCTCATCATTAGTGGACAAATGACCTTTCTTTGTATCAACCATGTGTGTGATGTTGGGATGATTGCTTTTGGCAACGTAGCTTTGTAGCTCAATTCTACCCAAGCTGTAATTATTGGATTGCTGCTCATAGGTCTGATTTTTATAGATGCTGAAGTTACTACCTCCAGTATGAGAACGGTAGTAGTCATTTGCTGAGCGGCGAAACACTTGGCTGCCAGCAAGCGAGGGACTGGGACTGGGTTCAGCCCAGGGTGTTAAGGCTGCACCCAGGTTGTTGCCATGATTGGCAGTTGGTTCAAACCGCCAGGAGATGTCAGCCTGCCAAGACTGGTCTGTGTCGGAGGTGAAAGGAGTGGTGGGGGGCACACGGGTAGGTCTGCTTCTACGTGAAGTATGGGAGCTGGAGAAGGAGAAGGCGGGGGACATTGCCGGAGATGTGTGGCGGGGCCTGCGATGGGACTCAATCTCGAAGGAGGAATCAGCCATTGCTATTGGTGGATGACATGCAGTTAGTTACGTGGTTGGGCAGAAAACTAATTAATCATGTTTTGAAGGGGACGCCTATGTTTCTCCGAACACAAACAGTTGGGTGCCGTAACTTAAAAAATGTGCATAGTATTTGCCTAAACACCTTTTTTGTTTTTATCTTTGGTTTATCATTTAATGCTAATGTTGTATGCATGTATTTGTTTTTGTGTTTGCTTTACTTTCTACTTATATTATTAATAATAATATTGGAAGGTGAAAAATGATTTTTGTCATTTATCAATTAATTTGATTTTTAATATTTAGGTCTGAAGTATTTTATGGTTTGTGAACATACCGAATTCCCGCCGCATCGTGTACGGGAATTCCACTAGTTATTAAATAAAAATCATGCTTCACATCTTCTCCTTCATGCCAATGGTTCCACCCAGATTTCCCCTTTCACATTCAAACCACTATGGAGGGGCATGGCGTTCATATGAAAGTTATGCCTAGGTGGCACTCCCCCTTTCACATTCATGGACCATAACGCTTGGTCTAAATGGTCATATATTCCACTCTAGGTTCCGAACCATGTACACACCATAAACCCAAAGTACATGATTCAAGTCTTCTTCGAGTCAAACGCTATAAGCACAATATGATTCAACCATCTAGTAAAAAAAAAAAATCAATAAAGTTGTTGGTTTACGTCGGGATCAGGTTTATATGCATATGCCTGATGTAAACCTACAATCTTTTTTCGGTTGGCGTGGATTTAAGTACATCAATATTAAAGTAAAATCATATTTGAAGATCACACTTTGAGTTAAAAAAAACATATATGATGATTACACAAGAGGTTTGACCGGATATTTATATAAATTAAACAACGATTTATTACTTGAAAATGGATTATCTTACTTAACTTTTAACAATATTATTAATTATTAATTTATTATGTTAAAAAAATCTCGTATGATTTAAATAAAATGAAATTAAGTATAAATATAAAAAGAAAGAAATGAAAACTACAAGGCATAATTGATTCCTAGTATACCGAGTCAAACGGCATATGCAGGCTTCACTTCTCAATTATAACGCATAGTATAGTTGAAAGGAATTTAAGAATATACATACGTAGGTTATCGATCATATGTTGTATCGAAACCTTAACTTTAACAGCAACCAGATATCTTTTCTTTTGGCTCAACGAATAACTGTTTTTGAATCATTCAAAATATGCAACCTCAAACATTTGCTCTCTCTCTCTCTCTCTCTATATATATATATATATACCAACCTACCTATGATCAAAGGCAGGCAGTGACCTTGAAAATTAACATGAACTCATCTTGGTTTTGACTCACTTCCGAAGCAAAGAAAAGAATGATCGCGGAGGAGCTGTTGAATATAAAACCACAAGAATTTTATTCATGACCAAACACTTAACTAAAACTGAAAATCATACGGACGGACGGACATATATTAAAACGTACCTTTAATAGAGCTAATTCCAGACAAATGATCTTCCCTTAAACGGAAGTTTGGTGGAGGTGTTGGGATCGAACTCACTGCAATTAAAAAAAAGTTAATTTCTTTCTTTCTTTCTTTCTTTATACAGTAGTAAATATAAACTTGGTTGAACAACATGCAATGTTTTCCTTAACAAACAACATGCCTACTTTGGTAACAAATATTAAATATGAATATGGTGATCGATTTACCTCCTTCACCGCTCTCGTGTGAGTAGTAACCCATTCTTGACTTCCTCAAATCTTCTGAAGACCGATTGTTGGGATCTCTTCCATCTTCAGTGTCATCATCTCCCTCAGAAGTTGTGGCAGAAATATAATCAGCTAGATTCTCGGTGTTTCGACTTTTCTTTCCAAATTTCAGCAACCGTTTGAATCCTTTAGTCATGTCCTTACAAGATTGAAAATCAGAACTAGGAACGAGATTAGGTTTCTGAGTGATCCCCCATTTTTTCCTCGTTCGAGCTTCTGTTGGGTGTAGATTCCAAGAGGCAGGGCTCGTTATTGGAGATTCAACATTTGACGCCTCGTGAGTATAAGAAAATGAATACTCGGTGAGTGATTTCCATGACATCGGGCTTTCCTCTGGCAAATCTGCAACCCAAGTGTGATCCGCCTGTGAAAACGCGTTGCCGTGTTCTGATTCAGAATCCATCAACTTCTCTGATTCATGGCTCATTCTAGGCTCACTCCCGTCTACAACATGATCTTCGGTTCCATTTTTATCAAACTCTTCCGTGAAATCCTCTTTAACCACAACACTTGGTGGTTCATCCTTTTCCGCCTTGTTCATAGCTTCAGACGAAGACGTCACTGAAGCTTTCAATTTGGCAGTATTCTTTCTCAGAGACCGCTTTGGCTCCATGTTTTTTGATTGTGTCAAAACAACACCTTCTGAGCTCTCAACTGAAGTCACAGAACTCTTTCTCAACGATTGAGACCTCCGTGACTTGTCTTCCTTGACAGGTGGCGTCTCCTCATTGGTACTTCTGCTGCGGGTGTAGTTTCTTAACTGAGAATGTGCTGCTACTTTCGTAGCTGTAGAATATGGTTTTGTGTTTTCTTTGCGCAGATCAGAAAAATTAGGGACAGACTGGGCAAGGAGACTATTCTCGGGTTGTTGACGTCTGCTGGAAGTTGAGGTCAGTTTGGTGGCGGATCTAGGGATTACAGCAGTTGGGGTGCGAGGTAGTGGTGTTTTACCTTGAATGTTTCTCGAAACATCAAAACCAGATAAATCTGCATCATCTTGAAGTGGCCCAAAATCTAGCGGCTGCCATCAAAGTGTTTTAAGCAACTAAAACTATAAAGACAAGGAAATTGATTATGATACATACATACCTCTTCTCTCTTTAAAGCAGCCAATGGAGAAGTAAATGATCTGAGGTGTCGCCTTGCACTAGATGCAGCAGAGTTGTGCTTATCTGCTGCAGACCTGGCTTTCATTTCGGTACTGTGGCGCTCAAGGATATCATGCAATGCTTTCATCTTAGCTTCTTTCTGTTGGCCGTTAGAATCCCACAATTCCGTAAGCCTTGCATCTCTTTTCTTCATGTAACTATCATATGACTTTCCTCTAGATTCATCAGCAAAACTCTGCTGAAGCAAAGAGTTATGATGATTCTGATTATCTGCCATCGTATCAAGAACACGATCGTCAGCAGCAACGCTGGTTTGACGTGTAGGGTTAGGCTGATCCCTGGGAAGTCGAAGTTTATGCTGGGCAAAGAGCTTTTCAAGTTCATTTGCTTTGATTTGAAGTTGGTCGTTGAGTTGCCTAGAAGAATGAATAAACTTCCCATCATCCTCTAATCTTCTCAGTTGGGAAGCTTCCTGAGTCATCTCGATTTTCAGTTGATCAGAATCCCCAAATCCTTCTCCTTCACCTCACCTTTATGGACTTGACTTGAGTCAAACAATCAATCGTCAGCAGCAGACTTTTCTAAATTGGACGTCAGTCAGCTGACAGATTTGACCGAATTCAACTGTTATCTCAACTTCCGAATCAGCATCACTCACTCCAACTTTTCAAAAACAACATCAGTACGACCCTCACCCTCTTTCTCTTTTTGTTTGTTTTCAGAAAGATTAATACGGTGGTCTTGCACTGCACGCCTGGAAGATGTTTTGAGTTTTAGATGCCTTCACACAATCTGACGACGTCGTTGTGGTTGCTGACTCATCCACGTCGGACTTCCATGATAACTCATGTCGTCTGTCGTACGTATTCAGAGCAGGCTTCGCTCGCTGCACCAAAATGCAAATATCAAATATGTTATAAAACTCGGCGACACAACGAATAAATAAAATAATAAACCAGCATCTGTCAGAAGAAGAAGACAAATGTGGGACGTGTTGTTTACCTTTTTCTAATTTAGTATCTTAAATATCGTATAATATAATGTTTAGGTCTAGCAATTTTAGAAGAAAAAAAATTTAGTAAAGATAAAAGATACGTTTTGGTTCATTCAAAGGTTTGGTGTTGCAACTTTTTCAAGAATCAAGAGAATGAATAAATATTTAGTTGAAAAGGAAGAAGAATCAAACTGTGTTTTCAAGTCTGTCTTTAATTGGAATAAAAAGAAGAGAAAATTGAAATACGAGTACGTTTCAACTATAAAATTGACCTAAAAGTGTATCAATAAGATATTTCTTAAAATGTTTGTTCTTCATGATATAAAATTGACCTAAAAGTGTATCAATAAGATATTTCTTAAAATGTTTGTTCTTCATGATCTAAAATCGATTGGTTTAAATTATTATTATTTAAGACCCAAAAATTAAAATAAGGTTGATGACAAATGATCCGTGAGGGGCGCGATCCATAATGCACGTGGCCCACCCAAGAACAAAGGATCCAATGCCATTATCTACTAACACTTTCAGATTTAGAGGCACCCTCAATCTCTTAATCAAGGTGGCCCACCAAGAAGATTAATCATAAATATACAATACAATACAAAACAAATAAAATTCTACAAAAGGGCTTGCGGTAAAATAATTTTATAAGTTGTGTTCAAAAGGAATATATTACATAACTTTCTGATTTGATGAAACAAATTTACCAAAACGTTAAATTGATAAAAATGTAAGTACCCGAGTGATGAAACAGTGGTTAACCAAGAGAGGTTAATTCACTGGTCTCGTCAAGTAGGGTTAATCCCTTCTTCCCGAGGATCGGTGGCTGGACCGTCCACTGGTTGATCTCCTGCACAAGGAAAACACACCGTGACTCGTAACAAGGAGGATGGGGTTGGGGGTGCTCCTTGTTACCACTCTCCGGCGTGAGAATCAGTAATTTGCTTGGGAAGCAAAGTGTGTGATAGTAGTAGTAGTAGTAGTGAGAGAGTTGAGAAGCGATCCCTCAAACCTGGTTTGGGATGGGTATTTATAGCTGAGGAGTGAAGAAGGGTGGTTGAGTGGACAGACTGACGACGTGCCGCCCTTATGCAGGTGTCTCAGGCTTGTCGGCTGTTGAGGTGAAGCCACGTCCTACTGCGGTGTCAGTCTGTTGCTTACGTATGGGCTGACAGGCGACTGTCACTGGTGCCACGTGCTCTGTGGTGTCAGTCCCACTTGCCTCGTGGGCAGGATGCGGTGCCGCGCCGCATCGCTGCCTGCGGTAACTACTGTTGTTTCCGCGTTCTCACTCTGGCGAAGACTGCGGGATGCGGTGCTAGGCCGCATTGCCACTTATGGTGACTGTTACTGTTGTCCAGATCCCTTGTCGTGACGAAAGTGTTCACAGGATGCGGTGCTAGGCCGCATCGCTATGCGTACACCCGTTTTCATACACAAGGTACGTCTTCTTCCATCGCTTGACCGATTGGATTCGACAGCTGTGTTCGTGCGTGCCCGCACGGACACAAATAAGTTCTTGCTGGTGGGGGTTTTTGATAAGGGTAATGGTCACTCGCGGTCGTGCCGACGCGAGATCTGGGACCATACCCCTTCACCGAGTCTTGTAATTTGCTTTAAACTTTAAAGATCTAGCATTTATAGACAGGGGTATAAACGAGGCGGAGCAGCTAGAGAGCTACTCGGGATCGGATCGGTAAAAACCTCGAATGAGCCGTGCCTTAACGAGTCCGAGCTCGAACATTACATACGAAAAGCTCGTTTAGGCTCGCAAGCCAAAACAAATTTTATATTAGTTTTTTTATGTATAATATACCAACTACTTAACATTGGTGCGGCCGAGCTTTGGCTCGTTTAAGCTATCGAAGCGAGTTCGAGCCGAGCTTTTAGCTCAAAATTGTTCTCAAATTACCTCGAGCCGAGCCGAATTCAAGCTCTTGAGTTTTACTTTCGAGCCGAGCCGAATTCGAGCTCTTGAGTTTTACTTTCGAGCCGAGCTCGATCTCCAAATAGTAGGCTCGAAACGAGCCGAGCTCGAGCCTAGTCGGGCTGGGGCTCGTCTCGGCTCGTTTACACCCCTATCTATAGAGCATGGCATGCATCCTGGCCTCTTAGGATGCCAAAAAATTGATTATTGATCCAAAAAATTTTGTATCTTGAGTTATGTTAGTTGCTTTAAGTTAACAAAAAATAAAGTAATAACTGCTTATAAAAGAAGAGTTTCTTACTTTGGCACCAAACCTCTCGGCAAACAATTGAAGGTCTGCTACTGTGTCATGGTCATATCCAGCAGCCACAGCTCGACCACAAGCTGTAGACAAATTCTGCGTTAAGGTCTCCAATCTTACATCAATTGCCCTCAAAAGTTCCTTTCTGGATGTAAAATCAAACATGAACACAAAATGACAAACAAACACATCTGAATGTGAATTGGGAAGATGTCGATAGTTGTTCCACCATAGTCTCTCAAACTTTCATTTAAGGGCTGGCTTAACCACTCAAGTTTCTGTTTGATGAAACTATTTTGAAACACATATGCTGATATAAAGGAGGTTTACAAAAAAGAGGATTTTTTTTTTTTGTGTGTCGGGTCTCAATGGGAGCAGCTTTTGCTATAAGCGGGATTTTGCTGGGTACGTTTGTTTGTTTATTATACGCTGACATGGCGTGATGATGGTGTAAAAATAGCTGATGCGGTGTACCAATTGCGTATAACTAATGTTAATTTACAATTCAACTGGACATTATCAACAAAACAATAATGCAACTAAAATAGGGGTGTAGTCTTTGGTCAAAGTTATTAGTAATAGAGTAATTAATAGTTTCCTTTTAGGAGTTGATTTCTTTTTATTAATTTTTCTTATGTACCTACCAATTTAGAGAATGATTATTAATAAGAACTATGGGAGAGAATGATTTATTTATAGGATGAGGGGTTCAATGTTTAGGAAAATCTAAATGAGACTTTGTAATAGACCGGAGATGCATATTGCATTGGCAGTATTTATTCTTCGATATAATATAACAGCCAGCCTCTAATGTATGTATTCAAACTAATAACTCGTGTTTTTGATAAATTTAGAAAGTAGATGATGAGCAATGGAAATACCTGGTGTGCTGGAAGACGATCCCTGCAATAGTTTCAGAAAACTTACAATCATATCATAATTTAATATTCAAGCATTTAACACATCACTTGAATTACTTAATGGTCTGAAATACATACCTGTGAGCATATTTTGGGAGCTGCTTCTAGCTGAGACATCTCATCATCATCATCATCATCATCATCATCATCATCATCATCATCATCATCATCATCATATGTGCTCACTAACTCTAAAACCTCAGGTGAACCGCACAAACCTAAAGATAAAAGTTATTAAGAGGGTGCTTGGAATTGCTTATTAAAACCGTTTATATGCTTACAGTGTCTTAATAATACAACAAGAAGTTGTTGAAGGGTGTTTGGAATTGCTTATCTAATAATTTGTTTGTGAGTGAATACGCAGCTTGAAGTTGCTTATTTCAGATGCAATAAATGGATAATCAGTTTGAATAAGTAATCCCAAACACCCCTTAATTACAGTGGACTGACTTACTACCTCTCCAACGTTCCCTTTGTGAACCATGTTTCCACATTTTCATGACTCTGGATTTCAAGCCTAATAGATCGAGTGCAAATTGTTCCTCGGCAACTTTCAAATGGTTTTACCAAACCTGATGCAATGTGTCCATCACCGGAAACAAAGAGTTGACATCTAAATAATAAGTAAATTTGCAAAAGTTAATTAGAATGAGCGAAACAAAACATAAGGTATAATGCTTAGAACCTAAAGTCACCTTGATCGTTTTGGAGATAATCGATCGATAGGGGTGGGCGTCAGATTTCATTCTTCTTCTGGAAGAAGGAAATCAAATTAGTTTTTACCTATTAAAACTGGAAGTTTCAAACTCACTTGGTGTAAAGGATACCAAAAACAATTGATACGTAAGTAGTTATTAACTGAATCCAAAAACACAAACTAACTGGAAATTCAAAACCTCCATGGATCTGATCCATTCAAATATTGAAACAAGAATCGTATCAAGATTACAAGGAAGTGCGCGAGTTTAGCGTTCCACTTCACTCAACTCAAATAATCGAAATTCTATACCCTAACAAAATTCAAATATACAAGAAGAAATTGAGGAAAAGTACCTTGATAATTGCAATGGTGAGATGGAATGGAACCAACAGATGACTCGATTACGTTTCAAAACCGAGGCAACACTGTCGTTTTCAGTTTGACTATTGATATTCGAATTTTGAATTTTCTTTCTTGCTTGCTTGCGGTTTTATATGAGAAAAAAACCGGAAATAGGATACAGAGGGAAGTGATTTGCATGTGCAGACAAAAATCAAAACACATTGGACTATCCTCATTGGTTCACTCGTTTGATTTTATTTCAACTCCCCAATTTGATGAAACATGTTCGTTATATCGACACCGGAAAATATAAAAGAAATCATTTATTCAAGCATCTCTCTTGTTTTTCATTTAAGGTATCCCATCGATGCTTAGTTGATAGTTCCCATTTGTGTGTATGACCCCATAAATGTAGTATGGGTTCAAAACTTCAAATTTCTTAATAGTTTACGTGGTTTGGTGAAATTTCACCTTTAGTCCTTAACTTTTGAAAATTACACTCGTGCTTCCCGTGGTTTATCAGGTTGTTACTTGGATAGTTCCTAGAGTGGATGACCGTTAGTTTTCGCCGTTAAGTCCATGTCATCATCATCATCATCGTACTCAGTATATCCCACCTATAGCAAAGCTAAGGTAGGGTCTGAGGAGGGTGGGATGTAGACAGCCTTACCTCTACCCCGTAGGAATAGAGAGGCTGCTTCCAATGAGACCCCCGGCTCGATTGTGGTTTTGCATCAAGCCTTGGACATAAGGCACATAACACTCAGCAATTGAGACAAACGCCAATTGGTGCATGACCCCCTTGTCTTTCGGCTATCAACGCCACCACATGATGCCTGATTAACGATCCCCTCTTTTTAACGTTATTTTCACGAAATTAGTAAAATAACGTTAAAAATTAGTGCACTTTTGCTTTTGCCCCCCCCCCCCCCCCCGAGCGCCCACACATATATTACATTATATGAGCAGACCGCAAGCGGGGCTGTTAAGTCCATGTAAAATTATTAAAATACCCTTACTCAAGAAAAACAATAATCTTTTTATTTATTTGTGGGACCCACCCACCATCTACTTCATCTTCAACCTCCACCTCCACCGACACCTCTAATCATCTCCTCCCCTACATACAATTAACTAATTAAGTATCATATTTATCTCTGGCAAATCTCGTTTCTCCGACCAACCTGCATACAATTAACTAATTAAGTATCATATTATACCTCAGAGTCACTAATCAATCTGATGTCGAGCAACCGAAACCGACCGCCTGCTTCTCAAATCACCATTCAAAACAACCCTAGCTTCACTACCAGCATTAGAAGCAGTAAAATTATCATCATTACGTCAGGTAACAGATCTACGACGCCTCTGAGAAGACGAATTCGAAACCGCACCACCACTACCAGCAACAACTGAATTAACACCATTACGACACCTCGAAATGGACTGCGAACGCCGTCGCGACTCCACCGGCGTTAACTCCAGCTTCACACGATCTCTCTGACTGGTTCTACTGCTCACGCTCCCATCATCAAACTCCGAACCATTGGAAAAAAACTCAATCACGAGATAATCGAGGCTAATTTCCGGAAAATCGGAGCCTCTGAAGTTGCGTGTTGGAGTAGGAACAACGCCTGATTCGAGTTCCGGTTGAATCGGCCGTGTGAATCTGCTGACGCTTCTAGAACACCGGTGAGGTCTGGAAGATGAAGATGCCGGTGAATCGTCGGTTCACGGTGAGGAAGTGGTGATCAGAGCTCTTCTAGTGGTGGATTTGAACGCCGATGTAGCCATACAGGTGCTTAAGGTGACGGAGATGTTGATGGAGTTGCAGGTGGTGGTACGCGGTGGAGGCAGGTGGTGTTGAGTGAGTGTGTGTGTGAGATAGCAAGACATACAAGGGCTTAAAATGGTGAATAAGAAGGTTGGTGGGTCCCACCTTTAATTTTAATATATCTACTTTTAGTGTCTTAATTTAATACTAAAGGCATTTTGGTCATTTTACATGGAGTTAACGGTGAAAACTAACGGACATTCACTCCAGGGACCATCAAAGTAACAAAAAGTAAACCACAGGGAACACTAGTGTAATTTTCAAAAGTTGGGGACTATATGTGTTATTTTAACAAACCATAGGGACTATACGGGCATTTTACTCTTCTTACAAGTGTAGGTTGATTGTATTTGGGAGTAAAAAAATTGTTAAATATTTAATTCACAAGAACATAAAGTATAGTTTCAGTCTCTGTGGTTTACACCCAATTGCAGGTTCAACCCTTATTTGAAAAAAAAATCAACAGTCTGGTCCCTGTGGTTGTCAATTTGATTCAATCAAGTCCCTTGCAACAAGTTCTGTTAGTTGACCGTTAATAAACTTAACGTCGTGAAGGGCAATTTGGTCATTTCACCCAAAACTGACCATTTTACTCACTTTATAATCCTTAATCTTCCATCACACACCCCATTTCACTCCCTCTTATTCCCAAACCCTGCCCGACTTCTATAGTAGCTTAGTGCAACCATCTTCTCCGGCTAATTGCATCAGGTTCAGCTCCAATCATCCTAACTGTCACACCCCGATATTTCCACGTTTTGACCGGTGGCCCCGGTGGGGGAGTATCGTGACGTAGTTGATATCATCATAGTCAAACATCACAATATATAAATGCACAGCGGGAGCAAAAGATAAATATATTACAATCCGAATATAAAGTAATATCCAGTACTACAACGGAAAGTAAAGGATCCACAGGCGGATCAAATAAAAGAAAAACAATTCAACAGACTTTGACATCTAGAGCTTGCGAGACTTGAGTAATGATGCCTGGAGTAGCCAGCCTATTTCGTCTAGTACCTGCACTTAGCCTTTTTGGAAAAGACGTCAGTTTACACTGGTAAATACAACTTAACTGACTCATTTTGAAAAGAGTTTAAAAAATTGATTTGGATGCACTTAGGCAAAAATATCTTTTATAACTTGGGACAATTATTAAAATAATCATGTATACAGTTTTACTTATTTGTCATCCATCAGGGCCGGTCTAGATTAACTGACACGCCACAGGTATAATGTCCACAAGGTTGATTCCTTTAGTGGATTACCAGTTTTTACATAATGCATCTGTCAGGTGTACGCCTACACCCCGTGCTTAGGTCGTGGCCATTTCGTAAAATGATGCCAAGGATATCCGAGACATGGTCATTTAACCCCCAAAAGCCATACACCAAATAATACATATTAAACGTGTCACAACCCGATTTTCCACGTGTCACCGGTGGGCCCGGTGGGGGAGTATCGTGACATGGTTGGCAACATAATAGTCAAACAACACAATATATATATATGCACAGCGGAAGCAAAAGATAAATATATTACATTCTGAATATAAGTAATGTCAAAGTATTACAACGGAAGGTAAAGGATCCACAGGCGGATCAATAAAAGAAAACTGTTCAACAGACTTTAGGCATCTAGAACTTGCAAGATTCCCTAGTGACGCCCTGAGCTCCCAGCCAATTACGCATAGTACCTGTCACTTAACCCTTTGGAAAATACGTCAGTTTACACTGGTAAATACAATTAACTGACTCATTTTGGAAAAGAGTTTAAAAATTTATTTGAATGCACGAGGCACAAAATATCTTTTATAACTGGATTAAAATGCACAGAGGCAAAATTAATCTTTTACACTTGGGACAATTTTATTAATAAAAATCTTGTATCCGATTTACATGGTTGTCCAACATTTAGGGCCGGTGATTATACAATACAAGCCGGACAAGATTAATCGACACACCACAAATATAATCTCACAAGAAGATACCCTTACGAGTGAGTATACGTTATACATATGCAACAGGAGGTGTTTTGCCTACACCTTGTGCTTACGTCGTGGCCATTCACTTTTTAAAATGAGCCAAGGATATCCAGGACACGGTCATTAACCCCCAATGTTATTTGTTATCAATCAATACAGATTAAAACGGGATTATGCAATTTAATCATCTCCGATTAAAAGGTTTCTACACCCGACCAAGCGGTATTTTTATAATACCGTATCCCAAGCCCGTATAAGGGAAAATAAGTTAAAAGTATTTACCTGAGCTAGCAATGCAATTTATACTCAGCCGTATATCTTAATCAGCAAGCACAAGTACTTCTACTGGGGCTCTTAATCTGGAACGAAGGTTTTATTAACCTATTAAATTCCTAACGGGTCTTATTTAAGTCGTAACTTAGACCGGTTAGTTTTAAGGAAAGGTTTACGGTTCAAAACGCATGATTAAGCGAAGACCGGGATAGGATGTGATTTAGACCCGACAAGTTTGGAGACTTGTATAATATGGGTAAACTAAACACATTCTGGATTTTGAGATAAAAACGATAACGTTTGACCCGTTTCGGCTAATTTATGCAAACTAGTTACATAAACCGAACCGAACGCGTAATAAGCGTAACGGTTATTCATATGAGCCATATACAGGTTTCCTAAGTTAATTATGCCTCAAATATGTTGTGACATCAGTAAGATGTCTTTCCTTATGCCCGAACGTATTTAAACACAAACTAGGCCCCGTAGGGGTAGTTTGGTCATTTAAAAAGTTATAAAAGAGTTTAAGTATTTATCTGAGTTACAGGTCTGATATAATCAGAAAAAATACTTATTTTGGTAAGTTATAACAGTGGGTTAAAGTATATATGTGAATTTACCAAGTATAACCAAACTACGCACCGTAGGGGCATTTTGGTAATTTCACATAAGCCGAAAGGCTCAAAACCGAAGTCTGAGTTTATCAACCTTTGCTTACTGTTAAAATATTATAATTTGCCTCTTATATCAGTAGGTATCAACCCTTGTATGTTTAAAATAGTTTAAGTACATACCATGCGTTAAAAATGCTTAAAAAGGCGATTAAAGGTCATTTCCGGGTTCGATACTTAAATCTGATATTTTTATATCTCCAGAAGGCTTAAAATAATTTATTTATCATATGTGATCAGTAGCAAAAGGTTTGGAGTCGTTTAGATATGTAAAACTCATTTTATGGCCCGTAAGGGCAAAACCGACAATTACCGGATTAAGCCTACGACTACTAGTTATGCTCAGCCTAAATTTATTAAAAATCTTTAAAAATCCCAAAATAATATATTACATCAGTGGGTAAAAGATTTGATATCAAAAAGTATGTTTAAGTAGGCTATACGCTAAATACGCCGTTAAATTAACATAAAGCTTTAATTTTACGCTAACGAGCATAACTCTTAACCTACACCTCAAACTGATGTCAAATTTTGCATACAAGTTTAAATATCAGTATTTAAAGTTTCTACTCTTTTACATTTCCAAAAATCACGTTTTAAGGTAATAAGGGCATAATGGTCAACATATGAGCAATTAACGGATACGCGTAAACGAATGGGTCAATCAATGAACCAACCACAGAGGGTTATGCTAACATGTAGCCTGGTCCTAAGGAAGCTCTAAGGCATTTCCAAATCATACTAAAGTGGGTCAGAACTGAAGTCAAAGCAAAAGTCAAAGCTTTGCGACTTTCGGTTCCGAATCGGTTCAAAACAGAAAGTTGTCGAATCAAACAAGCTTAGACAAGTTCTTATGCTTATTATCAAGTTATATGAATGATAAAATAGGTTACACGCCTTTTACATCGTTAATTATGCGTTAAACAAAAGATTACATTTCTGTTGACTTTTTCTAATCATCTTTGACTCGACAAATGACCTAGTTAGGATGGGAATCAGTGGATGCCCTTTTAAGGGTTTAAAGCCCACATAATTACCAACTTATAACTACCTTTGATTCGAGAATTGAGTGAGCCATTATTGACTAATCTTGAAGTCAAACCGTAATTACGACGGTTTGACTTTTAGCCTAAATACTAAGCTAAACTCAATTAAAGAAGGACTAGTAGACTTACAAGAGTCCTATGCATGAGATAAGATCAGTTGAGGCTGCTTGGGAGCTCCAGAATTGATCCAAATGGGCAGATGAAGGTGTGAGGAATGAATTGAAAGTCATGGCCTTTATATAGTGAAATTTTCACCACAAGAACTTGACACACAACTCTATAATCGACCACAACCATCCAACATGTGTCTCTAGGGTCTAGGAACATTTTAGGGGTCGCCCATGAGTGAAAAATACCAACAAGATCGGTCAGAATCGTGCAAAACAGGCTGTAGCAGGTTTTTCTGCATCTGGGCGTCCCAGCCGGCCCGCCTCAGTTTCTGTTATATGCCACGCGGGCCGCGTGGCCCTTCTGATCGTCCAAAAACGTTTTCAAGCTTCCACATCTCGTCTCTTGGCTCTTCGGAAGGTCAACTAGCATTATTTCTTGCAATTTGACCCCCTTATCTTTACCCACAAGGGCTTTAGGACTTATACCCACTTTGCTAAGTCCCTGAACACTTCCGGTTAACCCGAAAAGTCTTAACTTTCAATGTTTGCACTTTAATCCCTCGCATACGAATTTGGTCATAACTTTCTCATACGATAACGAAACTTAATGAAATTTTAATCGTGCATTCAAGTGAGTATAATTAACATTTACAAAGCTTTGGGTTTGTCAAAAGGTCACTCAGAGGTATATCTTTAAACATGTTGACACATTTAACCCCTGTAGTTTGAAATCTCTCACTTTTAGCTTCGTATGATCCATGATTTATTCGTTTGATGTTATAAACATCATGTAGGGTTATTATGAAGTATATTTATTCACAGTTGACACTTAGAATACGTACATTCACATAATTTCCATGATTGTCAACTTTAGTCCTTTTATAACATTCTTTCACACGTTCCAACTTTATGACACGTGTCAACACATTATAGGACGTGAATTTTCGAGGTGTTACATCCTCACCCCCTTAAAATAAATCTCGACCCGAGATTTACTGAAGTAAGTAAGGGTACTTTCTCTCATCGTGGATTCAACCTCCCACGTGAATTCGGGACCTCTACGGGCATCCCATTTGACCTTCACAATAGGTACATGCTTCCTTCGAAGCTTCTTAACCTGTCGATCTTCAATCGACAAAGGTTTTTTTTTTCCAGCTCTCATCTATATGCACATCTGTATGTGGTATAACCAGTGATTCGTCAGCGAAACACTTCTTCAGATTGCAGATGTGGAACACATTGTGAATTTCACTGAGCTCTTCAGGTAAGTTTAGCTTATAGGCAACTGAACCGACACGTTCGATAACCTCGAAAGGTCCTATGTATCTCGGGCTTAGCTTGCCTTTCTTACCAAATCGCATCACTCCTTTCCAGGGTGATACTTATTGTTGAACCTTATTTCTTAACAAGAATTTAGGAGGTTTGCTATTTTCATAATCCTTAATTTTCTGCCGAATACTGGCATCTTACTGATGATTATGAATTTGCGTGATCTTATTGATTGTCTATAATGCAACTTTCAGATCTTAATGTTTGGACTTACCAAACTATTGTCCTATCAATGGACGTTTAACATTCCATCTATACAAGGTCTTCAAGGGAGTATCCTTGATACTTATATATCAAATATCATAGAGAAGCTTATCTTAAGGTGAGATGGTTATTCCAACCATTACTTAACTAATATTAAGGAATAGCTAATCCTTGTCGTTAGTCGAACAATTCGACGATCCTAGGTAGCTGATGGCAAATTCTTAATCGTTGCCTAATTAGGATTGCGGTAATGTATGCATAAGCAAAATGAACCGTCTTTCTTATCTAACAATATCAAACTCTCGGAATATCGAGTTAGGCTATATGAACCCTCTATTTTAAAACTTAGTAAATCAGGGTTCGATTCTTCCAGTGATGGTACTAGCCGTCTTGGAGATTTCATAATAATACAGCCTTAAATGGAATATAAATCTTAATTCTACCTGCCTCTTAGGGTAAACAAGGAAATCTTAGGAGAAGATAGTCAAGATACGAGGAGGTTACAGAGATTTCCATATCTCAGACTCCAGTTCACCCATCATTGCTTGTGTCAATTAAGTGACACATTTATGTTATGAGTCCTCATATTCCGTTACCAGGGAATATTTATTTGGATAACTCTATTATGGATATCTTCTTTGAATACTACTAGTCAACTTTAGTACAATACGATCATTGGGATATCTTAGGGGTTCCATGTATTAAACCTCCATACTGATCAGGCATGGAAGTAATCTATGGGACACACTAGAATACGCCAATCCTCATATGACACTTTTATCAAACATAGTTTGGCATTCGCAGGCGATATAAAACAATGAGAAAAATAATTAAAATAACATATGTTGTCGTACTCTATGCGAAGAAAGAGTACTCTTAGATTTTTCGGAAGGATTCCTTGCCGATACTAGAAGAATCGGTTACTATGGTTTCCTTGGTAATTTATACCTTGTGGCTAATATAAAAGTTTACTAAGCTTATGGTTTATGAAGGTTTATTATTGTACATGTGCTTATATTTAATCAAAATGGATATTTCACAAACTAGGCACCTAGCTCGGTTGGCTAGGCGCGCGAAAGGGTGTGGCCTAGACCCAGGTTCGATCCCGGGGACGGCCGGTTCCACCATTTTTTTTAACTTGTTATACTTGTAGATTATGAAGAATTTACTGGTATCCGAACCAAAATAAAACTCTTAGTATTTAAATTACTGATAAAATGCCAAGGAATGTACCTGATGCCATTATTTATGGACTAGCTTAGGCATTTTAGGCGCTTTCAATTTTAGGCTTTACTTCCTCCGCCGCATTTCCTTTGACATATTTAGGGCACGTAGTCTTGATGTGGCCTTTCTCATTACAGCCGAAACAGACTGCATTCTTCATGTCCTTACAGTCCAACGTTTTATGTCCCTTAGACTTGCAGATCCCACAAGCCCTGGGCTGCGATTTGGATTTTGGTTCGAACCTGCATTTCCCATAATGGCGCTTCATGCAGGTCTCACATACTGGTTTCTGGTCGGACTTTTGTTTGTTCTTTTTCTTAGAACTCTGGGAGTTATCTACCTCCCTTTTTCTTTTTAGTTCATCCTTTGCATCAGAGGCATGAACGAGATCCTTCTTAAGAGTAAGGAAATGTGGTCCTAGATAAAATTTGGACCGAGCAGCATGGGTCTCCTTTAACTTTTTCACATCTCTCTTCACAGCTTTTCCAACGGCTGCGTCTATCATAGTTTGAAGAACATCTTTGGAAATTCTAAGGTTTACAATTTCAGCATCATTAGCATGCGTCGCGTCATCAATGGCGCGATTGACTGTTGTCTTATCCGAGTTTGCCATACTCGATATTGGTTCCTAATACCAATAAAACAATTTCTTAGTTGAAATCCAACAACTACTATTTTTTTTTATTCTGGTGGCCTTAATATATACTAACCATGGTGTCAATAACCTATACAGGCTATTATAGCACTAACATTCTTAATGAACGTTATTTAAAATATATTAATATTACTTAGCCTAGGTCGCAAAAGACCATCAGTGGCATTAAAGATTTGGACCTAGTCCATCACTTTTCTGACAGAGGATCAAAACGTCACATCTGTCTTTATTATATTAAAGAATTTAGGTAGCTTGAAAGCTTGCCATAGGATGATAGGAATATCAGAAAAGAGTGATTCCTATTTAGATATAAAATATCCATCTAAGGTTTGTTGGAGCATTTTCTAAAGTATCATCGGCCAATTTCTACCTCGTATTAAATGACCGAAGTCCTAATCAGGCGGAGACAACAGTTCTCTACAGTTATTGTTCAATATTGAATCATATGTGCCAGTATCAAGTAAATTTCTGCATAAACTGCTTGATAAGGAAAGGTACCTGCTATATAGTTATCCTTCTGCACCATCTCCTGGCGTTCACCCGGAAGATTCATGCGTTTATTTCCCTGGCCTTTCCCGGCTTCTTTATAAGCTTTGGGCAGTTGGTTTTGATGTGCCCTTCCTCGTTACAATTGTAACATGTGGCGTTCTTTAACCCCTTGCAATCTAAGGTTTTGTGACCCTTGGTCTTGCAAATTCCACACAATTTAGCATGTGGGTCGATTGTACATTTTCCAAAATGTTGCTTTTTGCAGTTACTGCATTTGGGTCTGTTATCAGACTGACTCGAGTTCTTCCTAAACTCGGAATCCTTCCCGCGCTCAGAGTTTCCCTTCTTCTTCTTGTTATATCGATGAGAGTTTTCCTCCCCCCTTTCTCTTCTTCCCTCGCCAGAAGCCTTAACAGACTTAATTCTGATTGCATCTAAGGTGAGGGATAAGGATAAGTCCACCGCGGACCTATATGTGGTTGGCCTAGATGCTTTAACATTCCCTTTTATCTCTGGTGCTAGGCCTCCAATGAAACGCGCTATGCGTTTAGGTTCAGGGGTGACTAAATAAGGAACTAGGCGGGACATAGTGTTGAAACTTGTCACATACGCCTGACAATCTAAATCCTCCATGACTAGAGTCAAGAAGTCTGATTCTATATTTTCTACCTCATGCTGGGGGCAATAGTTTTCTTTGACTAATGCAACAAATTGATCCCAAGATAAGTTGTATAGTAGAACTTTTCCCGTGGCTTGGAGCAATGATCTCCACCATGCCAACGCTTCTCCTTTGAATGATTGTGAAACAAATTTCACAACATCTTGCTCCACACAACCGCTGATGTCAACAACAGCGTCCATCTCATCGAGCCATGTCATGCAATCGATGGCCCCATTTTCTCCTGTAAAGTCTCTGGGCTTGCAGGAGACAAAATATTTATATGAACAGGTCTTAACTGATGCCTCTTGATGAAACACAACTTGTCTAGACGGAATACTCCTTTGATTTGACAAGTCATGAACATCGTCCTCCCTTGACTCATGTGTTTTAGGAGGGGGCTTACTACGAGCCATAGATAGAGTCTTGGAGTGGGTATCATTTGATTCATCATACTGTCGATCAAGAGCTCGAGTAACAGCATAATCTATTATTGCCTGCAGTTCTGCTCCAGTTACATTAATTCTGGTAGTATCATTGCTCTCCTTCAAGTGACTGTTAACTTCATCTAATCCAGCCATGTAGCTTGATTGCTACATAAATATTAACAATGATTTATTCAGAGATTATTATGGAATCATCATCTTTGACGATTTATCAACCACGGTAATATAAACCATATTGGTTAACTTGTTAGTTATATTTAATTAGTATTTTCCATTATAATTTATCCTAGTTATAAAACATTAAGGATATTAAAGTGGCGCAAAAGGCCTAGTCACAAGGACAGTTCTAAATTTTATAAGCCATGATTTCAGAGAATCGAGGCATTATGGTTTGAATCACGTTCATTTACCTTCTCTTGACAGGGAGTTGTAGACTTCAACTGTCTTTTGTCTTCTAGGACAATAGATATAGCCCGTGGGCATTTCCCTTCTGAGGGATGGTTATAATATGATCATCTTCTCAGATGCTATTAGTCGAGATCGTATGGATCCTACCGACTATTATGCTTGGACCTGGTCCAACACTTTTAGACAGGAGGTCAAAGACCACCACTGTCGTTGTCTTATCGGACAACAAGTTTAGCCCGTAGGCACTTCATCACCATCGGATGTTTATAATGTGATCATCTTATAGGATGACACAAGCCATGATTTCTAGATCACTAGGCTAGATAAGAAAATTGGAAGAATCCAATATAAGGATGACTGTTGTGATTTTATCGAATCACATTTGTCAGGAGTGCTAACACGTTCTTAGGTGTTAACAAAGATCTGAATCCCTTGGGTAGGTTTCACCATCTTGGCCGCGTAGGCTAAGTTTCACCTTTAAAATTCTTTTTAAAATGCCTACTGCCAGTGAAGAAAGGATATTTATTTTATTCAAGATTTTTTTTTATCAAAAATCCTAATTTATAAGTTAATAATAGCACAAATGGCCTAGTCGCGTAGACAGGTTTAATTTATAAGCCATGATCGTTTGGGATCGAGGAAAATTTATAAGTTAGTAATAGCACAAAAGGCTTAGTCACGTGGACAAGTTTAAGTTATAAGCCATGATCGTTTGGGACCGAGGCATTTAGGTGTGAATCAAAGTTCATTACCTTTTCTTGACAGGGAGTTGTAGGCTACCACCGTCTCTAGTCTCAGAGGATGTTAATTATAGCCCGTAGGCACTTCCCTTCTAAGGGATGTTTTATTCCATTTATTTCATATTTCATGTTTAGAATGAAAACTTAATTTAATCAATCCATTATATGAAAATAAAAGTACAGAGTTGCCCTAAGCGGGTCTTTGAAGGGATAATGTGTCCTTAAAGGGACTGAAAGATAAATATGTCCTTATAAGGACTATCAAAGAAACGATCTGTAGCAAAAGGAGTTTCCTCTTCATTTTATGTCTGAATGCTTTCTCCTTGGTTGTACGTTTCCTCCTGGCCGCGGTACGAAGCTCAGCATTTCAAGGCTCCGGATGTGGAGAATTTCTAATACAGTTTCTTCGCTTGGCGACGTATCCAATATATATAAAAATTGGAAGCAAAAATTTCCAGATTAGGATTGAGAATATTCCTATGTTAAGTCTAGACTCAAAAGGTCAAGGAATGTGCTACTGTGTCATTGAGATTAAACACATAAGGCTAGTGTTTAATTCACTCAATGTTGGCTCTGATACCAACCTGTCACACCCCGATTTTCCACGTGTCACCGGTGGGCCCGGTGGGGGAGTATCGTGACATGGTTGGCAACATAATAGTCAAACAACACAATATATATATATATGCACAGCGGAAGCAAAAGATAAATATATTACATTCCGAATATAAGTAATGTCAAAGTATTACAACGGAAGGTAAAGGATCCACATGCGGATCAATAAAAGAAAACTGTTCAACAGACTTTAGGCATCTAGAACTTGCAAGATTCCCTAGTGACGCCCTGAGCTCCCAGCCAATTACGCATAGTACCTGTCACTTAACCCTTTGGAAAATACGTCAGTTTACACTGGTAAATACAATTAACTGACTCATTTTGGAAAAGAGTTTAAAAATTGATTTGAATGCACGAGGCACAAAATATCTTTTATAACTGGATTAAAATGCACAGAGGCAAAATTAATCTTTTACACTTGGGACAATTTTATTAATAAAAATCTTGTATCCGATTTACATGGTTGTCCAACATTTAGGGCCAGTGATTATACAATAAATCCAAGCGGTATTTTTATAATACCGTATCCCAAGCCCGTATAAGGGAAAATAAGTTAAAAGTATTTACCTGAGCTAGCAATGCAATTTATACTCAGCCGTATATCTTAATCAGCAAGCACAAGTACTTCTACTGGGGCTCTTAATCTGGAACGAAGGTTTTATTAACCTATTAAATTCCTAACGGGTCTTATTTAAGTCGTAACTTAGACCGGTTAGTTTTAAGGAAAGGTTTACGGTTCAAAACGCATGATTAAGCGAAGACCGGGATAGGATGTGATTTAGACCCGACAAGTTTGGAGACTTGTATAATATGGGTAAACTAAACACATTCTGGATTTTGAGATAAAAACGATAACGTTTGACCCGTTTCGGCTAATTTATGCAAACTAGTTACATAAACCGAACCGAACGCGTAATAAGCGTAACGGTTATTCATATGAGCCATATACAGGTTTCCTAAGTTAATTATGCCTCAAATATGTTGTGACATCAGTAAGATGTCTTTCCTTATGCCCGAACGTATTTAAACACAAACTAGGCCCCGTAGGGGTAGTTTGGTCATTTAAAAGGTTATAAAAGAGTTTAAGTATTTATCTGAGTTACAGGTCTGATATAATCAGCAAAAATACTTATTTTGGTAAGTTATAACAGTGGGTTAAAGTATATATGTGAATTTACCAAGTATAACCAAACTATGCACCGTAGGGGCATTTTGGTAATTTCACATAAGCCGAAAGGCTCAAAACCGAAGTCTGAGTTTATCAACCTTTTCTTACTGTTAAAATATTATAATTTGCCTCTTATATCAGTAGGTATCAACCCTTGTATGTTTAAAATAGTTTAAGTACATACCATGCGTTAAAAATGCTTAAAAAGGCGATTAAAGGTCATTTCCGGGTTCGATACTTAAATCTGATATTTTTATATCTCCAGAAGGCTTAAAATAATTTATTTATCATATGTGATCAGTAGCAAAAGGTTTGGAGTCGTTTAGATATGTAAAACTCATTTTATGGCCCGTAAGGGCAAAACCGACAATTACCGGATTAAGCCTACGACTACTAGTTATGCTCAGCCTAAAATTTATTAAAAATCTTTAAAAATCCCAAAATAATATATTACATCATTGGGTAAAATATTTGATATCAAAAAGTATGTTTAAGTAGGCTATACGCTAAATACGCCGTTAAATTAACATAAAGCTTTAATTTTACGCTAACGAGCATAACTCTTAACCTACACCTCAAACTGATGTCAAATTTTGCATACAAGTTTAAATATCAGTATTTAAAGTTTCTACTCTTTTACATTTCCAAAAATCACGTTTTAAGGTAATAAGGGCATAATGGTCAACATATGAGCAATTAACGGATACGCGTAAACGAATGGGTCAATCAATGAACCAACCACAGAGGGTTATGCTAACATGTAGCTTGGTCCTAAGGAAGCTCTAAGGCATTTCCAAATCATACTAAAGCGGGTCAGAACTGAAGTCAAAGCAAAAGTCAAAGCTTTGCGACTTTCGGTTCCGAATCGGTTCAAAACAGAAAGTTGTCGAATCAAACAAGCTTAGACAAGTTCTTATGCTTATTATCAAGTTATATGAATGATAAAATAGGTTACACGCCTTTTACATCGTTAATTATGCGTTAAACGAAAGATTACATTTCTGTTGACTTTTTCTAATCATCTTTGACTCGACAAATGACCTAGTTAGGATGGGAATCAGTGGATGCCCTTTTAAGGGTTTAAAGCCCACATAATTACCAACTTATAACTACCTTTGATTCGAGAATTGACTGAGCCATTATTGACTAATCTTGAAGTCAAACCGTAATTACGACGGTTTGACTTTTAGCCTAAATACTAAGCTAAACTCAATTAAAGAAGGACTAGTAGACTTACAAGAGTCCTATGCACGAGATAAGATCAGTTGAGGCTGCTTGGGAGCTCCAGAATTAATCCAAATGGGCAGATGAAGGTGTGAGGAATGAATTGAAAGTCATGGCCTTTATATAGTGAAATTTTCACCACAAGAACTTGACACACAACTCTATAATCGACCACAACCATCCAACATGTGTCTCTAGGGTCTAGGAACATTTTAGGGGTCGCCCATGAGTGAAAAATACCAACAAGATCGGTCAGAATCGTGCAAAACAGGCTGTAGCAGGTTTTTCTGCATCTGGGCGTCCCAGCCGGCCCGCCTCAGTTTCTGTTATATGCCACGCGGGCCGCGTGGCCCTTCTGATCGTCCAAAAACGTTTTCAAGCTTCCACATCTCGTCTCTTGGCTCTTCGGAAGGTCAACTAGCATTATTTCTTGCAATTTGACCCCCTTATCTTTACCCACAAGGGCTTTAGGACTTATACCCACTTTGCTAAGTCCCTGAACACTTCCGGTTAACCCGAAAAGTCTTAACTTTCAATGTTTGCACTTTAATCCCTCGCATACGAATTTGGTCATAACTTTCTCATACGATAACGAAACTTAATGAAATTTTAATCGTGCATTCAAGTGAGTATAATTAACATTTACAAAGCTTCGGGTTTGTCAAAAGGTCACTCAGAGGTATATCTTTAAACATGTTGACACATTTAACCCCTGTAGTTTGAAATCTCTCACTTTTAGCTTCGTATGATCCATGATTTATTCGTTTGATGTTATAAACATCCTGTAGGGTTATTATGAAGTATATTTATTCACAGTTGACACTTAGAATACGTACATTCACGTAATTTCCATGATTGTCAACTTTAGTCCTTTTATAACATTCTTTCACACGTTCCAACTTTATGACACGTGTCAACACATTATAGGACGTGAATTTTCGAGGTGTTACAAAACGGGTCATGCAAATACATTAATCACAATCTGATTTAAATGACTACACACGCCC
Source organism: Helianthus tuberosus (assembly GCA_030545235.1). NCBI lineage: Eukaryota > Viridiplantae > Streptophyta > Magnoliopsida > Asterales > Asteraceae > Helianthus > Helianthus tuberosus. The sequence goes on from CM060404.1 coordinate 90,096,829, forward strand.
GACCAAGCGGTACTTTTATAGTACCGTATCCCAAGCCCGTATAGGGAAAATAAGTTAAGAGTATTTACCTGAGCAAAGTATAAATCAAATACAGCAAGTGCACGTATCTTTTACTGGGCTTCTAATCTGGAACGAAGGTTTTTAATAACCTATTAGAATCCTAACGGGTCTTTAATTAAGCTTAGACTTAGACTGGTTAGTTTCCAAAAGGAAGACACGGTTCAAACGCATATTAAGGCGAAGACCGGTTTAGGATGTGGTTTTGACCCGACAAGCTTGTATGCTTGTTTAATATGGGTAACTTAATCACACTCTGGATTTTGAGATAAAAACGATATGGTTTGACCCGTTTCGGCTAATATATGTAAACTAGTTACATAAGCCGATCCGAACGCGACAAGTGCGTAACGAGTAACCAAATGAATCATATACATGTTTCCTAAGTTAATATGCCTTAAATATGTTGTGATATCAGTAGGATACCTTCCATTATGCCCAAAACGAGTTTAATCTCAATTTAAGCCCCGTAGGGGTATTTTGGTCATTTTAAAGATTATAAAAGAGGTTAATTGAAATTCTGAGATTCGGGTCCGAATACATCAGTAAAATAACTTATTTTATTAGGTCATATCAGTTGGTAATAGGTCTTATATGACAAAATGGTTTTAAACCCAAACTATGCGTTTAATACGCTTTAAAAGCCATTTTAAGCGATTTCCGGGTTCTACAGGAAATCTGAGTTTTCTGATCAGGTTATAAAGTTCAAAATACTTTATTTATTATATAAAATCAGTAGCAATTGGATTGGTGTCAAAATACTATGTAAAACTCATTTTATGACCGAAAAGGGTATAATCGGTATTTACCGAATTAAGGCGATAACCTTAGGTTATGATTAGTTTAAAAAAATAATTAAAAATCTTTAAAAATCTCAAAATATTATATTACATCAGTGGGTAAAAGGTTTGGTGTAAAAAATTGGGTTTAGATAGGCTTTATGCTAATTGCGCCGTTTAATTACTAAAAGGCGTTATAATTACGCTAATGAGCATAACTCCTAATCTAGACCTCCAACTGATGTGAAATTTTAGGGACATACATATTAATCAGTAACAAAGATTATTGTTCTTTTATATTTCCAAAATTCTCGTTTTATGGACATAAGGGCAATATGGTCAACATTGGGTAATTAACGGAAACGTGCAAACGAATTGGACAATCAATGAACCAACCACAGAGGGTTATACTAACATGTAACTAGGTCCTAATAGAACTTTAAGGCATGTCTAAACCTATCAAAACCGGGTCAGAACCGAAGTCAAAGCAAAAAGTCAAACTATGCGCCTTTCGGTTCCGAATCGATCCTAAACTGAAAATTGTCGGATCAAACATGTTTAGACATGTTCTAACATTGATTACCAAGTTATATTAAGGTTAAAACAGGTTACACGCCTCTCACATTGCTAATTATGCGTTAAATCAAAGTTTACATTTCTGTTGACTTTTTATGTAACACCTCGAAAACTCACGTCCTATAATGTGTAGACACGTGTCAAATGTTTAAACGTGTGAAAGAAATATTATAGAAGGACTAAAGTTGACAAACATGGAAAGTATGTGAATATACGTATTCTAAGTGTCAACTGTGAATAAATATAATGTACATTAACCCTACATGGTGCTTATACCTTCAAACGAATAAATCATGGATCATACGAAGCTAAAAGTGAGAGATTTCAAACTACAGGGGTTAAATGTGTCAACATGTTTAATTTATACCTCTGAGTGACCTTTTGACAAACCCGAAGCTTTGTAACGGTTAATTATGCTCACTAGAATGCACGATATAAATTTCATAAAGTTTCGTTATCGTATGAGAAAGTTATGATCAAATTCGTAAGCGAGGGGTTAAAGCGTTAACGTTGAAAGTTGTGACTTTTCGGGTTAACCGGAAGTGTCCAGGGACTTGGCAAAGTGGGTATAAGTCCTAAAGCCCTTGTAGATAAATAATAAGGGGTCAAATTGCAAGTAATAAGCTAGTTGACCTTTCGAAGAGCCAAGGGACGAATATGCGGAAACATGAAAACGTGAAATCTGACTTCAAGGCCCACGCGGGCCGCGTAAACATCATCAATATCTTACGCGGGCCGCCTGGCCCGCCCAGATGCAGAAAACCGTTTTTCTTGCCTGTTCAGCCCTCTAAGCGACATGTAATGCTCTTAAACCCTTCCAAGAGACCCCTAATCAACCCCTAAACACTTAGGGACACTTGTTGAAGGATTGTGGTCAGTCATAGCCTTGTGTGTCAACTTCTTATGGTGATTAAATCACTATATAAGGACCAAAGTTGCAACCAAGTTCCTCACACTTCATTCTTGCATTCCTGATCACTTCTGGAGCTCAAGCCTTCTATCTAGTGATCACATTTCGTGCATAGGACCTTGGTAAGTTTGCTAAACCTTCCTTAGTTAAGTTTTAGCTTAGTTATAGCTTAAAAGTCAAACCGTCGTAATTAACGGTTGACTTTAAGATTAATCACAAATGGTCCAGTGATTAGTCGAATCAAAAGTAGTTATAAGTTGGTATTTATGTGGGTAATAAACCCTTAAAAAGGTTCCCCCTGATTACCACTCTAACTAGGTCAAAAGTCGGGTCAAACTAGTTTATAAAAAGTCAACAGGATACTTTAAATGCCATTTATGCATAAGTAACATTATAGATCATATACAACCTGTTGGATCATTGTTATAACTTGGTAATTAGAGTAAGAACATGTCTAAACACGTTCAACCCGACAATTTACTATAAAGACCCGGTTCGGAACCGAAAGTCACACAGTTTGACTTTCACTTTGACTTTCAGTTCTGACCCGTTTAAGCATGTTTTAGAAATGCCTTAGAGCTTTATTTGTACTAGGTAACATGCTAGTATAACCCTCTGTGATTATACACCATGGTTCATTAGTTAACCAATTAATATGCATGATTCCGTTAATTACTCATATGTTGACCATTATGCCCTTATTACCTTAAAACGTGATTTTTGGAAAAGTAAAAGAGTAGAAACTTTAATTACTGATATATAAACTTGTATGCAAAATTTGACATCGATTTGAAGTGTAGATTGAGAGTTATGCTCATTATCGCAAATTTAAAGCTTTATGTTAATAAAATGGCGTAATTAGCGTATAGCTTAGTTAAGCCTACTTTTTGATATCAAAATCTTTACCCACTGATGTAATATATTATTTTGGGAATTTTAAAGATTTTTAATTAATTTTAGGCTGAGCATAACTCATAGTCGTAGGCTTAATTCGGTAAATGTCGGTTATGCCCTTACGGGCCATAAAATGAGTTTTACATATCAAAACGACTCCAAACCTTTTGCTACTGATTAGTTATGATAAATAAATTATTTTAGACCTACTGGAATAATAAAAATATCAGCTTTAGGTATTGAACCCGTAAACAGCTCCTAATCGCCTTATTTAGCGTTTTTAGCGCATAGTATGTACTAATACTATTTTTAAACATACAAGGGTGATACCTACTGATGTTTTAGTCAAATTATAACATTTTAACAGTAAGCAAAAGTTGGTTATCTCAGACTTCAGTTTTGAGCTTTTCGGCTTATGTGAAATTACCAAAATACCCCTACGGGGCATAGTTTGGTTATAGTTGATAAATTTCACATATCTAAAATACCTTACTGTTATAAATCAGTAAACTAAGTATTTTTGCTGATTATATCAGACCTGTAACTCAGTTAAACATTTAAACTCTTTTATAAACATTTAAATGACCAAACTACCCCTACGGGGCCTAGTTTGTGTTTAAACACGTTTCGGGCATAAGGAAAGACATCTTACTGATGTCACAACATATTTGAGGCATAATTAACTTAGGAAGCCTGTATATAGCTCTCATGAATACCCGTCACGCTTATTACGCGTACGGTTCGGTTTATGTAACAAGTTTACATAAATTAGCCGAAACGGGTCAAACCTTAACGATTTTATCTCAAAATACAGAATGTGAATAATAAACCCATATTGAACAAGTCTCTGAACTTGTCGGGTCTAAATCACATTCTATCCGGTCTTCGCTTAATCGTGCGTACGAACCGTATCTTTGAAACTAGCCGGTCTAAGCTTAAGCTTAATTAAAGACCCGTTAGGATTCTAATAGGTTATTATAAAACCTTCGTTCCAGATTAGGAGTACCAGTAAAAGCTACGTGCATTTTGCTTATTGTGATTTATACATTGCTCAGGTAAATACTTTTAACTTATTTTCCCTATACGGGCTTGGGTTACGGTATATAGCATACCGCTTGATCGAGCATCAAATCTCCACAGTTGAGTGGGTAGTTGAATAATTTGATCGGCTCGTTTAAACAGTCTTGATTACTTAAAGCCTTTGGGGGGTTAATGACCATGTCCCGGATATCCTCGGCATCATCTTACGAGATGGCCACGACCTGAGCACGGGGTGTAGGCGTACACCTGTCAGTGTATAACTCTATGATGCGGTGTGTCTATTGATCTTTAACCCGGACAAGATCCGGGCTACTGAACGCACAAGTAACATGTAATTCGTTCACAAGATTATAATATTAAATAATTCTCCTAAGTTAATAAAAAGATTAATCTTGCCTCTGTGCATTTTAATCAAATTATAAGATGTTTATGCCATGTGCATCCAAACCAATTTTCAATCATTTTCCAAAATGAGTCAGTTGATTGTATTTACCAGTGTAAACTGACGTATTTTCCCAAAAAGACTAAATGCAGGTACTAAACGTAATTGGCTGGATTGTCTCCTTAGCATCAATAAAGAGTCTCGCAAGCTTAAGATGCCTGAAGTCTGTTGAACTATTGTTTCCATTTTATTATCGATCCTACTGTGGATAAACTTCCGAATATTGTGACATTTGATATTACAATATTAAATTCGGTTGTGTTATATCTTTTAAATTGCTTCCGCTGTGCATTATTAAATATTGTGTTGTTTGACGATTATGTTGCCAACCGCGTCATGATAATCCCCCACCGGGCCCACCGGTGACACGTGGAAATCAGGGTGTGACAGGTTGGTATCAGAGCCAACGTTGAGTGAATTAAACACTACCCTTTTGTGTTTAATCTCAATGACACAGTAGCAAATTCCTTGACCTTCTGAGTCTAGACTTAACATAGGAATAATCTTAATCCTAATATGGAAATTTTTGCTTCCAATTTTTATTATTATTGGATACGTCGCCAAGCGAGGAAGCTGAACTAGGGATTCTCCACACCCGGAGCATTGAAATGCTGAGCTTCGTACAGCAACCAAGATGAGACGTGCAACCAAGGAGAAAGCATTCAGGAATTGAATGAAGAAGAAACTCCTTTGCTGAAAATCGTTTCCTCAATAGTCCTTATAAGGACATATTTATCTTTTTAGTCCCTTCGAGGACAACACTATTCCTTTCAAGTCCCGCTTAGGGCAACTTTATACTTTTATTTTTATATAGTGGAATGATTAAGTTTAAACTTTCATTCTAAACAAGAAATATTAAATAAATGGAAAAAATAACATTTCCTTTTGCAAGATCTACCATTATAATAAAATGTCAAAATCTAAAAAGGACAAGACCTAGCTTCGGGTCATATTAAGACCGGCCAAGATGGCAGTTCCTCAATTTAGATTCAGATCCTTATTAACATTTCAATTTAGAAATTGTTCTGCGATAAATATTAAAAGAATCTTAAGAGTGAAACCTAGCCTGAGTGTCATTATAAAGACCTGGCCAAAATGGTAAGACCTGTTTAAAAGATTCGTATCCCAGTTAACATCTGAAAACATGTTAACACTCCCGGCAGATGTGATTCGTTGGAAATCACACACGTTATTAAGGATTCTTCAAAAGATTCCTAACCCAGTTTAATGATCTCTGAATCCTGGGTTTACATCATCAATTAAGATGATCATATTTTAACCACACGTGGTAATATAGTGCCTACGGGCCCTGCTCATTTCCATATGAGCCAAAAGACAGTGGTAGCTATGACTCCCTGTCAGAAAAAGGTAATGAACTAGGTTCAAACGTCAAGGCTTTGATTCTCTGAAATCCTAGCTTATAATTTATAAATGTCCTTGTGACTAGGCCTATTGTGCCAGAATACCTTCATGCTGTGATTCTCTGAAATCATAGCTTATAATTTATATATGTCCTGTGACTAAACCTGTTGTGCTAATATACTTAAAGGCCTTGATTCTCTGAAATCATGGCTTATAAATTAAAATTGTCCTTGTGACTAGGCCTTTTGTGCTATTAAATAAAACTGTTATTGTTGCTTTGATTCTCTGAAATCATAAGCTTATAATTTATAAATGTCCATGTGACCAGGCCAATGGGTGCCACTAATAAAACTGTTAATGTTTTATAATTAGGAAAAATTAAAATAGAAATCCTAAATAAATATGATTAATAAATTAACCAAATATGGTCTCTGCTTACCATGGTTAATGAATTTCCCTAAGGGGCAATTCCGTAATAAACATCCCTTAGAAGGGAAGTGCCTACGGGCTATAGTTGATGTCCTCTGAGACTAAAGACAGTGGTAGCCTATAGCTCCCTGTCAGGAAAAGGTGATGAACTTTGATTCAAGCCTTAATGCCGCGATTCTCTGAAGTCATGACTTATAAATTAAACTTGTCTACGCAACTAGGCCATTTGTGCTATTATTAACTTATAAATTAGGATTTATGATAAAAATCCTGAATAAAATAATTATCCTTCCTTCCCTGCCAGTATGCAATTTAAAAAAAAAAATCTTAAAGGTGAAACCTAGCCTACGCGGCCAAGATGGTGAAACCTACTCAAGGGATTCAGATCCTTGTTAACACCTAAGAACGTGTTAGCACTCCTGACAAAGGTGATTCGATAAAATCACAACAGTCATCCCTATATTGGAATTTTTTTTATTTCCTAATTTGCCTTATGATCTAGAAATCATGGCTTATATCATCTTATAAGATGATCATATTATAAACATCCGTGAGTGATGAAGTGCCTACGGGCTAAACTTATTGACCAATAAGACAACGACAGTGGTGGTCTTTTGACCTCCTGTCTAAAATGTTGGACTATGTCCAAACATAATAGTCTATATGATCAATGCGATCATGACTAATATCATCTAATACGATGATCATATTATTTAACGTCCTTTAGTGATGTTTCGCCTACGGGCTATAATATATTGTCCATTTGAGACATTGACGTTGTTATCTTTATGATTACTTGTCTGAGGTGGTGAGCTATGCTCAAGCCAAATAGTCAATATGATTAATGCAATCATGACTTATATCATCTAATAGGATGAACCTATTATAAACATCCATTTGTGATGTTTCGCCTATGGGCCATATTATATCGTCCATGTGTGACAAAAACATTGTGATCTTTACGATTCCCTGTCCAAGGTAGTGAGCTACGCTCAAGCCTAATAGTCTATATGATCAATGCCATCATGACAAAAATCATCAATACGATGATTAAAAATTTTAACATCCTTAATGATGTTTGGCCTGAGGGCTATATTATATTATCCAATTGAGACAAGGCAATTGTAATCTTTTGTGATTCTTTGCCCAAGGGGGTGAGCTATACTCAAATCCCATAGTCTATACTATCATTGCGATCCTGACTAGTATCATCGGTATGATGATCAAAATATTAACATCCCTCGTGATGAAATGCCTACGGGCTATACTTTATTCTAGTGTCGGTAAGACAAAGATAGTAGTGATATTTATGATCCCCTGTTCAAAATGGTGTGATTATACCCAAACCTAATAGTCAATATGATCGATGTGATCATGACTAATATCATTAGATACGATGGTTATATATAAACATCCATTAGTGATGTTGATTGGCTTATTTTCTGCCAAATGAATCGTCTTTCAAGACGATGACAGTTGTAGTCTATGATTCCCTGTCCAAAGGTGAAGAACCACGTTCAACCCTTGAAGCCCTAATCTAATAAGATTACGACTAATAAATTAAGGACCTTGGTGGTAGACCATCGAGTTATGTTTTAAAGTCATTCATGACAAGCCTATGTGCCAAAATTTGTCATTCGTGACAAGCTAACATATTAAATGTTAACATTCCTGGTGACATGCCTTGTGCCAGATTTGATAAATGTCCTTATGACAAGGCCGTTTGTGCCATATCTAAATGACCTTTACGACAAGGCCTTCGTGCCGTATAATCATTTATGTCCTTCATGACTGGGCTTTATGCCATATCTTTCTACGTCCATCGAGACAGGCTTCTATGCCATATATGTATATATATAATAAAAGTCCTGTAAGGCTAGCCTTTGAGCTATTCATGATCGTTCGTGTGCCAAAGACAGTTGTGACATTATGATCCCCTGTCAAGCAAATATTGGACTCGTTCCAAACTTTGAATGCCATTGATGGTCCTTTTGTGACCTAGGCTAAATATAATGGAAATACGTTTAAATAACATTCACTATGAATGTTCGGAACAGAATAGCCCATGCGGTTTATGAATGCCGTGGCTAATCTAAGTCAGGTCATCAGGATGATGACTAATAATTGTTAAATCTTGGTGATTGGTACCAAGTTTCGAGTATGGAAAACTCGGATGAGGTAGACGACAGTCGCAATACTATTAATGCGACGAATGTTAATAAAAAAAAACTACAAACGTAAACCTCAATATTAATGGAGTTAATCTCCAGGCTGTGGTTGACGCAACAGTTGGAGGATTCATGGGAAAAGGTCATGAGACACTCCAAAGAGCCGAATGCTTCTCGCTCTAAATCTCATTCAAAACCATGTTTAATTGCTCATGAGGAGAGCTATGTTCACACTTCAAATATGAAGGATGAACCAAAGAAGGAGGATAACTCCCAGAAATCTGAGAAAGAGAGCAAGTACAGGCCTAATAAAAAGCAACGTAAGTTCAGTAAGAAGCCTGTATACCTCAGAGACTGCTTCAGCATTATTATATCCATTAGGAATCAGTTTTCCGATGTCCTAGTTCCGTTAAATATAAGGACTCAATATAGTGATAAAAAAATCGATTGGTTACCTTAAAAATCAAGCCCATATTGTGGGTGATAAGAAGCAATTAATTATCAAGACTCCTTATGAGACAACCCTCATAATTACATGTATCCGTACGATTAATTAATATTAAACATAAAAAAAATGGTGGAATTGGCCGTCCCCGGAATCGAACCTGGGTCTAGGCCGCACCCTTTCGCGCGCCTAGCCAACCGAGCTAGGTGCCTAGTTTGTGAAATTTCCATTTTGATTAAATATAAGCACATGTACAATAACTTCCTTATTTCTTCTATAAGTCACCTACTTATCCTCATTATGGTGACTAAGTATTAGAATCCAAGATTTTACCTCTATGTTTTAGTTACTCTTGGCTTGCTTATGTTGACTAAACACTAGAAAGGACCTTATTAGAAAAACCTAGTATCCGTTTCGAGAAAAGGGAAAAGACGGAATAAGAATTTTATGACTCTCGCCATAAAAGTTCTAGACAGTCGACAGTATGTCGCAAATTTTAATTCATTGGCTGAGATAGTACCCTATTCAGTATACCCAAAAATCTAAGCTTAAAGCACATAATTATTAGTGGTTTGACTGCTAAGAGATACGTTTGGGTTCGGATGCTAATAAGTCTCTCATAAGATCTTAAGCTTAGCAAACTTTTAGAATTTTTTCCCATAAAAACCCCAGATATTAAGTGTAAGGGAAAAAGTTACAGACGAAATCGAAAGAATCATTTCTTTTGTTCCTATCAGAAACCTTCAGTCGTATGTTTTCGAAATGTCCTCTTTCTAAGAGGAAGTGCGTCAGCATATATAGTTGATATCTATTTAATCTCTATCAATTCCGAATCCCAGATGATATGATAAAAGCGCCATATGAGGATTGATGTATCTTGATAAGTTCCATAGATTGCTTCCATGCCTGATCAGTATGGAGGTTTAATGCATGGGACCACAAAGATATTCCGAGAGGTCATATGGTACTAAAGTCAACTAATGGTATTCAAAAGAGATATCCAGAATGGAATTGTCCAAGTAAATGTTCCAGATTAAGGAATTCGTGGACTAGTAACATAAAGGTGTCACTTATTTGACACAAGCAATGACGGATGAACTGGAGTCTGAGATATGGAAATCTCTGTAACCTCCTTGTATCTTAACTATCTTCTCCTAAGATTACCCTGTTTACCCATGAGGGGCAGGTAGGATTAAGATTTATATCTCATTTAAAGGCTGTATTATTATAAAATCTCCAAGACGGCTAGTACCGTCATTGGAAGAATCGAAACCCTGATAACTAAGTTTTAAAATAGAGGGTTCACATAGCCTAGCTCGATACTCCGATAGTTTAATATCGTTAAATAAGAAAGACGGTTCATTTTGCTTATGCATTATTTACCGCAACCCTAATTAGGCAATGATTAAGAATTGCCAACAGCTGCCCTGAATCGTCGACTTGTTCGACTAACTACAAGGATCAGCTAACCATAAAAAAAAATTTGTTAAATAGTGGTTGGAATAACCATCTCACCTTAAGATAAGCATTTCTATAATAGTTGATATGCAAGCATCAAGGCTGCTCCCTTGGAGACCTTGTAAAGACAAAATGATAAACATCTATTGTAGGGGCAATAGATTGGTAAGTTCAATTACCAGGATCTGAGGGCAAATTATTGGTGGATGGGCTTGAAAAAGTCTGTAGCCACCTATGTAGCTAAATGCTTGACATGTGCGCAAGTCAAAGCCGAGCATCAGAAACCGTCAGGCTTGCTGCAACAGCCTGAACTTCCTACGTGGAAGTGGGAAATGGTAACTATGGATTTATCACCAAGTTACCTAAGACAAGGAAAGGAAATGATACAATATGGGTTATAGTTGATAGACTGACTAAGTCAGCACATTTCTTACCCATCAAGGAGACTTATAGCTCCGACATGTTAGCCCAGTTATACGTTGATAAGATTGTAGCCTTACATGGCATACCTGTATCTATTATCTCTGACAGAGATACTAGATACACGTCACATTTTTTGGAAGAGTTTCCAACAATCTTTGGGCACACGTTTGAATTTTAGTACGGCTTACCATCCTCAGACTGACGGTCAGAGTGAGCGTACTATTCAAACGTTGGAAGACATGCTACGTGCATGTGCGATCGATTTGGGTGGTAGTTGGGATAAGAACCTACCATTAATCGAATTCTCCTACAACAATAGCTACCACACCAGCATAAAGGCTGCGCCCTTCAAGGCATTATACGGTAGAAAGTGTAGATCGCCCGTTTGTTGGGCGGAAGTTGGAGATGTCCAATTATCAGGACCAGAGATAGTTTTCGAAACGACGGACAAGATTGTCCTGATTCGAGACCGTCTCAAGGCTGCCCGAGATAGGCAGAAGAGTTACGCAGATCCAAAGCGTAAAGCTTTTCACTTCGAAGTAGGTGATAAAGTGTTGCTCAAAGTATCACCCTGGAACGGAGTGATGCGATTTGGAAAGAAAAGCAAGCTAAGCCCGAGATACATAGGACCTTTCGAGGTTATCGAACGTGTCGAGTCAGTTGCCTATAAGTTAAACTTAACGGAAGAGCTCAGTGGAATTCACAATGTGTTCCACATCTGCAATCTGAAAAAGTGTTTCGCTGATGAATCACTGGTAATACCGCATACAGATGTGCATATAGATGAGAGCTTGAAATTCGTGGAAAAACCTTTGTCGATTGAAGATCGACAGGTAAAGAAGCTTCGAAGGAAGCATGTACCTATTGTAAAGGTCAAATGGGATGCCCGTAGAGGTCCCGAATTCACGTGGGAAGTCGAATCCACGATGAAAGAAAAGTACCCTTACTTATTTCAGTAAATCTCGGGTCGAGATTTATTTTAAGGGGGTGAGGATGTAACACCTCGAAAATTCACGTCCTATAATGTGTAGACACGTGTCAAATGTTTAAACGTGTGAAAGAAATATTATAGAAGGACTAAAGTTGAGAAACATGGAAAGTATGTGAATATACGTATTCTAAGTGTCAACTGTGAATAAATATAATGTACATTAACCCTACATGGTGCTTATACCTTCAAACGAATAAATCATGGATCATACGAAGCTAAAAGTGAGAGATTTCAAACTACAGGGGTTAAATGTGTCAACATGTTTAATTTATACCTCTGAGTGACCTTTTGACAAACCCGAAGCTTTGTAACGGTTAATTATGCTCACTAGAATGCACAATATAAATTTCATAAAGTTTCGTTATCGTATGAGAAAGTTATGATCAAATTCGTAAGCGAGGGGTTAAAGCGTTAACGTTGAAAGTTGTGACTTTTCGGGTTAACCGGAAGTGTCCAGGGACTTGGCAAAGTGGGTATAAGTCCTAAAGCCCTTGTAGATAAATAATAAGGGGTCAAATTGCAAGTAATAAGCTAGTTGACCTTTCGAAGAGCCAAGGGACGAATATGCGGAAACATGAAAACGTGAAATCTGACCTCAAGGCCCACGCGGGCCGCGTAAACATCATCAATATCTTACGCGGGCCGCCTGGCCCGCCCAGATGCAGAAAACCGTTTATCTTGCCTGTTCAGCCCTCTAAGCGACATGTAATGCTCTTAAACCCTTCCAAGAGACCCCTAATCAACCCCTAAACACTTAGGGACACTTGTTGAAGGATTGTGGTCAGTCATAGCCTTGTGTGTCAACTTCTTATGGTGATTAAATCACTATATAAGGACCAAAGTTGCAACCAAGTTCCTCACACTTCATTCTTGCATTCCTGATCACTTCTGGAGCTCAAGCCTTCTATCTAGTGATCACATTTCGTGCATAGGACCTTGGTAAGTTTGCTAAACCTTCCTTAGTTAAGTTTTAGCTTAGTTTTAGCTTAAAAGTCAAACCGTCGTAATTAACGGTTGACTTTAAGATTAATCACAAATGGTCCAGTGATTAGTCGAATCAAAAGTAGTTATAAGTTGGTATTTATGTGGGTAATAAACCCTTAAAAAGGTTCCCCCTGATTACCACTCTAACTAGGTCAAAAGTCGGGTCAAACTAGTTTATAAAAAGTCAACAGGATACTTTAAATGCCATTTATGCATAAGTAACATTATAGATCATATACAACCTGTTGGATCATTGTTATAACTTGGTAATTAGAGTAAGAACATGTCTAAACACGTTCAACCCGACAATTTACTATAAAGACCCGGTTCGGAACCGAAAGTCACATAGTTTGACTTTCACTTTGACTTTCAGTTCTGACCCGTTTAAGCATGTTTTAGAAATGCCTTAGAGCTTTATTTGGACTAGGTAACATGCTAGTATAACCCTCTATGATTATACACCATGGTTTATTAGTTAACTAATTAATATGCATGATTCCGTTAATTACTCATATGTTGACCATTATGCCCTTATTACCTTAAAACGTGATTTTTGGAAAAGTAAAAGAGTAGAAAATTTAATTACTGATATATAAACTTGTATGCAAAGTTTGACATCAATTTGAAGTGTAGATTGAGAGTTATGCTCATTATCGCAAATTTAAAGCTTTATGTTAATAAAATGGCGTAATTAGCGTATAGCTTAGTTAAGCCTACTTTTTGATATCAAAATCTTTTCCCACTGATGTAATATATTATTTTGGGAATTTTAAAGATTTTTAATTAATTTTAGGCTGAGCATAACTCATAGTCGTAGGCTTAATTCGGTAAATGTCGGTTATGCCCTTACGGGCCATAAAATGAGTTTTACATATCAAAACGACTCCAAACCTCTTTCTACTGATTAGTTATGATAAATAAATTATTTTAGACCTTCTGGAATAATAAAAATATCAGCTTTAGGTATTGAACCCGTAAACGGCTCCTAATCGCCTTATTTAGCGTTTTTAGCGCATAGTATGTACTAATACTATTTTTAAACATACAAGGGTGATACCTACTGATGTTTTAGTCAAATTATAACATTTTAACAGTAAGCAAAAGTTGGTTATCTCAGACTTCAGTTTTGAGCTTTTCGGCTTATGTGAAATTACCAAAATACCCCTACGGGGCATAGTTTGGTTATAGTTGATAAATTTCACATATCTAAAATACCTTACCGTTATAAATCAGTAAACTAAGTATTTTTGCTGATTATATCAGACCTGTAACTCAGTTAAACATTTAAACTCTTTTATAAACATTTAAATGACCAAACTACCCCTACGGGGCCTAGTTTGTGTTTAAACACGTTTCGGGCATAATGAAAGACATCTTACTGATGTCACAACATATTTGAGGCATAATTAACTTAGGAAGCCTGTATATAGCTCTCATGAATACCCGTCACGCTTATTACGCGTACGGTTCGGTTTATGTAACAAGTTTACATAAATTAGCCGAAACGGGTCAAACCTTAACGGTTTTATCTCAAAATCCAGAATGTGAATAATAAACCCATATTGAACAAGTCTCTGAACTTTTCGGGTCTAAATCACATTCTATCCGGTCTTCGCTTAATCGTGCGTACGAACCGTATCTTTGAAAATAGCCGGTCTAAGCTTAAGCTTAATTAAAGACCCGTTAGGATTCTAATAGGTTATTATAAAACCTTCGTTCCAGATTAGGAGTACCAGTAAAAGCTACGTGCATTTTGCTTATTGTGATTTATACATTGCTCAGGTAAATACTTTTAACTTATTTTCCCTATACGGGCTTGGGTTACGGTATATAGCATACCACTTGATCGAGCATCAAATCTCCACAGTTGAGTGGGTAGTTGAATAATTTGATCGGCTCGTTTAAACAGTCTTGATTACTTAAAGCCTTTGGGGGGTTAATGACCATGTCCCGGATATCCTCGGCATCATCTTACGAGATGGCCACGACCTGAGCACGGGGTGTAGGCGTACACCTGTCAGTGTATAACTCTATGATGTGGTGTGTCTATTGATCTTTAACCCGGACAAGATCCGGGCTACTGAACGCACAAGTAACATGTAATTCGTTCACAAGATTATAATATTAAATAATTCTCCCAAGTTAATAAAAAGATTAATCTTGCCTCTGTGCATTTTAATCAAATTATAAGATGTTTATGCCAAGTGCATCCAAACCAATTTTCAATCATTTTCCAAAATGAGTCAGTTGATTGTATTTACCAGTGTAAACTGACGTATTTTCCCAAAAAGACTAAATGCAGGTACTAAACGTAATTGGCTGGATTGTCTCCTTAGCATCAATAAAGAGTCTCGCAAGCTTAAGATGCCTGAAGTCTGTTGAACTATTGTTTCCATTTTATTATCGATCCTATTGTGGATAAACTTCCGAATATTGTGACATTTGATATTACAATATTAAATTCGGTTGTGTTATATCTTTTAAATTGCTTCCATTGTGCATTATTAAATATTGTGTTGTTTGACGATTATGTTGGCAACCGCGTCATGATAATCCCCCACCGGGCCCACCGGTGACACGTGGAAATCGGGGTGTGACATTTTATCATCATCTTTGACCCGACAAACGACTTAGTTAGGACGGGAATCAGAGGGTTCCCTTTTAAGGGTTTAAAGCCCACATAATTACCAACTTATAACTACCTTAAGTTTGACTAATCGCTGGACCATTAGCGATTAATTAATAAGTCAACCATTAATTACGACGGTTTGACTTTAAGGCTATAAACTAAGCAAAAACTTAAACAAGGAAGGTTGAGGATACTTACACAAGTCCTATGAACGATTTGGAATGCTTGAGGATGGTCCTTGTGCTCCAGGAATGCTCAGATGTTGAAAGGAATGAATGAACACAAAGTTGCAACTTTGTGGGACTTTATATAGTGATCAAAACTCATTTGATTGTTGACATGTAAGTCTATAAATGTTGCAAGATGCATACAAGTGCCTCCTATAGCCTAAAAACCAGTATAGGAAGCCTATGGTATCATGGAAATGCAATTTGAGTCGGTTAATGGGCTGAACAGGCAGCTGCCTGTTGTTTCTGCATCTGGGCATCGCACGCGGCCCGCATAAGATCCTTACAAGTCTTACGCGGCCCGCCTCAGACCTGCTGTCAGGTTTCCAAATTTTTATTAATTGCACTTTTAGTCCCCGGTCCTCCTAAACATCGTTTTCACACTATTTCTTGCATTATGAGGCTTTTAAATTGACACATGAGGGCTTTGAGACTTATACCCACTTTGTGAAGTCCTTGATCACTTTGTGTTTACCCGAAAGGTCATAAATTTCATCGTTGACGTTTCTAACCCCTCGCACACGAATTTTATCATAACTTTCTCATACGATAACGAAACTTGGTGAAATTTTTATCACGCATTCTAGTGAGCATAATTAATCGTTACAAGGCTTCGGGTTTGCTAAAAGGTCACTCAGATGTATAACTTAAACATGTTGACACATTTAACCCTTGTAGTTTGTAATCTTTCACTTTCTTTCACAATTTGCTTCGTATGATCCATGATTTATTCGTTTAAAGTTATAAACATCATGTAGGGTCACTGTAAAGTATATTTACTCATTGTTGACATTTTAAACCCTTATTTTCACATAGTTTCTTTGTTTGTCAACTTTAGTCCTTCTAATGTAATCCTTTGCACGTTCAAAGTTTATGACACGTGTCAATACATTATAGGACGCGAATTTTCGAGGTGTTACACTAACCATGAGGCAATACACGATCTTGTTAATTACTTTCCATGTTATTGGTACGACATTGTGTTATTTTTACTAAGAATCGTTGTTTTTGTGATGCGTGCCATGCATATAATCTGAAATGTAGTTTGTTTTTCATCGAATTCTAGTTGGAATTAGGGTGCAGGTAACCCGTCGCCTAGTCCGGATCCAATACCGGGTCCTGTTGAGGACGGGGAGTGTCACACCCCGATATTTCCACGTATTATTGGTGGGCCCGGTGGGGAGTATCGTGACGTAGTTGATATCATCATAGTCAAACAACACAATTTAATGCACATCGGAAGCAAAAGATAAATATATTAAAAACCGATGAAGAGTAATATTAAGTATTACAAAAACGGTTGTAAAAGATCCACAGGCGGATCGAAGATAAAAAGATCATTGTTCAACAGATTCAATAACATCTAAGCTTGCAAGACTCTTTTATTGATGCTAGGGTAGCCAGCCTATTCCGTTTAGTACCTGCACTTAGCCTTTTTGGAAAATACGTCAGTTTACACTGGTAAATACAATTAACTGACTCATTTTGAAAATATTTAAGAAAATTGATTTGAATGCACAAGGCACAAAGTATCTTTTATAACTTGGGACAATTATTTAAAAATAATCTTGTATACAGTTTTACATATTTGTCGTCCGTCAAGGCCGGTTAGAAGAGCCGGACAAGATTAACTGACACACCACATGTATAATGCCCACAAGGAAAAATCCTTATTGTGGATTACCAATTTTACATATGCAACTGTCAGGTGTATGCCTACACCCCGTGCCTAAGTCGTGGTCATTTCAATGAATGATGCAAAGGATATCCGGGAAATGGTCATTAACCCCCCAAAGGCCATATACCAAATAAAACAGATTAAAACGGGTTATGTAAATATATTAATCACAATCCAATTTAAATAACTACATACCCGACCAAGCGGTATTATTATAATACCGTATCCCAAGCCCGTATAACGAAAAATAAGCAAAAAGTATTTACCTGAGCAAGTATATATCACAATCAGCGAGTGCAAGTAGCTTTTACTGGTCTCCTAATCTGGAACGAAGGTTTTAATAACCTATTAGATTCCTAACGGGTCTTAATTAAGCCTAAACTTAGACCGGTTAGTTTTAAAGGAAGATATACGGTTCAAAACGCACGATCAAGCGAAGACCGGATTAGAATGTGGTTTAGACCCAACAAGTTTGTATACTTGTATAATATGGGTAAACTAAACACATTCTGGATTTTGAGATAAAAATGATAAGGTTTGACCCGTTTCGGTTAATTTATGCAAACTAGTTACATAAACCGTACCGAACGCGAAAAGTGCGTAATGGGTAACCAAATGAGTCATGAACAGGTTTCCTAAGTTAATATGCCTTAATTATGTTGTGATATCAGTAGGATACCTTCCATTATGCCCAAAATGGATTTAAACTCAAATTATGCCCGGAGGGGTATTTTGGTCATTTTAAAGCTTATAAAGGAGTTTAAATATTAATCTAAGTTTCAGGTCTGATATAATCAGTAAAAATATTTATTTTTATAAGTCATAACAGTAGGGTACTGTATATATGTGAAATTTATCTTTTATAACCAAACTATGCACCGTAGGGGCGTTTTGGTAATTTCACATAAGCTTTAAAGGTCAAAATTTGAAATATGAGTTTAAAACTTTTGCTTACTGTTTAATTATAAAAATTTACTTAAAACATCAGTAGGTATTAAGTCTTATATGTTAAAAATGATTTTAACTCATACTATGCGCTTAAAACGCGTAAAAAGACGGTTTTAAGTGATTTTCGGATTTTATAAAAAAAACTGATATTTTTATCATTCCAGAAGGCTTAAAATATTTTATTTATCATATAAAATCAGTAGCAAAAATTTTGGTATCAAAATGTTATTAAAACTCATTTTATTCAAGAAAATGGTATAACCGCCAATTACAGACCCAGAGCTAGAATCCTATGTTATGCTCAGTTTAAAAATAAATAAAAATATTCAAAAATCCCAAAATATTATTTTACATCAGCGGGTAAAAAGTTTGATGTCAAAATTTGGGTTTAAATAGGCTATATGCTAATTATGCAGCTTCTTAATTACGATATTGAGCATAACTCCTAATCTAGACCTCAAACTGATGTCAAATTTTCAGGACATTTTTATAAATCAGTGATAAAGGTTATTGTCCTTTCACATCTTTAAAATCTCATTTTAAGGTCAAATGGGCATAATGGTCAACGTTTAGGCATATAACGGAAACATGCAAATGAATCGGATAACTAGGGAACCAGGTTGTATAACCTCAGAGGGTTACACTAACCTATAACCTTGTCCTAATAGAGCTCTAAGTCATTTCTAAAATATGTTACATTGGGTCAGAACTGAAAGTCAAAGCAAAAGTCTACTTTTGTGACTTTCGGTTCCGAACCGAGTCTAAACTGAAAATTGTCGGGTTGAACATGCTTAGACATGTTCTTACATTAATTACCAAGTTATACAAGTAATAAAACTGGTTTCATGGCTTCTACATTGTTAATTATGTGTTTATTTGAAAATTAGCTTTCTGTTGACTTTTTACAATTAAGTTTGACCCGACAATTGACTTACTTAGAGTGGAAATCAGAGGGTGCCCTTTTAAGGGTTTATTACCCATATAATTACCCACTCATAGGTACTTTCAATTCGAGAATTGACTGGACCATTAGTGATTAATCACTAAGTCAAACCTTAATTACGACGGTTTTGACTTTAGGCCATTAAACTAGTAAAAATGGAAATTAGGAGGTTAAGGACAATTACAATGGTCCTAAGCACGATTTTTGAACTTAAGGAAACTTGTTTGCAGATCAGAAAGCTCCAGCTAATTGTTTGAAGTGCAAATGAAATGAGCAAGGATAATAGTTGCAACAAGGAGCTCTTATATAGGATCTTACATGCAACAAGATTGTTACACACAAGTATACAGGTGTTCTTTGATCAGTTCCAGGTGTCCCTATGCATTAAAAACCATTGGAGCAGCCCTTGGAATCGAGAAACTAGGCTACTAAGGCGGTGGAACCTGCAAACAGGCATCTGCCAGTTCTGCTGAAAAACAGACTCCGTCGCGCCACGCGACAGGACGTCGCGCCACGCTACAGGACGTCGCGCCACGCGAGGCAACCGATTTTAAAGTTTGTTTGTTTTGTTGCATGTTCAGTCCCTGCACTCTTGTTATTCGATATTCCGACATTTTTAGCATGCAAAGTCAGTGAAAACAGGCCAGGGGTGTCCTAGGGAGTGTGGCCATGCATTGGAAAGTCTTGAACACTTTAAGAATGGCTTTCGAACAAAGAATTGTGATATTTACACTTTTAACCCTTATTCTTGGAAACCTTAATTTATATCAAAATTTTGAATTGGATCCTTATGAAACTTTTATCAGATGTTCTTGAGGGTGTAATAATGTATTACAAAACTTTCGGGAATGTAGAAAGGCCTCTCAGAGGTAAAATTAACATGTTGACACTTTTAACCCCTGTGTTTTGTAACTTTTGATTTATAAGCGTAAACGGCTTCTAGTGCTTGAAATTTATTCAATAATGAATACGGACATTATACAGTCATTCAGAGGCACAAGTTTGGCATGATGATAATTTTGGTCCTTTTGATTACATCTTTGCACTAGTTGACAGTTTTAGTCCCTCAAGATATCTTTAATCACAATCAGGGTTTATGACATGCGTTATCATTGAATTGGACGTGATTTTACGAGGTGTTACAGGGAGGGGGTTGAGGATCGACCTCTGTGTCAGCCGGCGAGCATGAAGACAGGGGGCTTGCTTGGTTGTACATATGATGCCTAACTAGTAGCTTACGTATAATAGTATAAAAGGGTTATTTTGGCAACTGATATTTTTTGGGTTTTTGAAGTTAATGATCAGGATTAGGATTACCCTTGTTTTGATATCTAACTATTATGATGCTTATTAAACTCTCTTTGATTTAAAGGTGATATATAAGCCTTAATGATGCTTATTAAACTGTCTTTGTTTTAATGGTGATATATATAAGTCGGAATGATGCTTATTAAACTGTCTTTGTGTTAGGATCGGAGGCTCTCATGATAGTGTTTGTTTGTTTAAAATGAATAATCAATGAATATGAAAACATGTTAGGTGCAGCGGAAGTGAAAACAAACTCTGTAAACACAATCAAAGGAGAAAATAGTTTGATAAACAATTGCTTCTCATAGAGTCAAATGATTTACAAATCAAAGCAAAAGATTACAGATATGCTTACAAACTATACTCCCCCTCAGCCTGATGCCCCAAGGTTGGTTGCACACAAGATGAAAGGATTAGACATGAGGAGAAGAACCCGCTCAGTCAATCAAATGTAACAGTACAGGGTACTGTTACATTTATAGGCAAACCAAACCACTGAGGTATCAAAGCTGACGTCACCATGAAAGTGACATCTAACAACCTAACAACCTGTAGACACTGTCCTTATACCAACTACTGATGTCTAACAACTGATTGTAAATAAAATACAAAACATGAGAAAACAACTGCTTCACGTTCCACTGTTGTAGCCTAAGCACTGATGCTCAACAACAACATCAGTGCTTTCTTCAAAGGTGATCAGTCCTTGAATGAGCAGTGTTTGTGTCTTCAGCAGCACTTAAGAGAAGAAGTAGATAGAGCGACAAAGTTTGTCTTCAGCAGTCTTTAGGATTACATCAGCATTTGGATCATCAGTTGTTCTTTTGAGCAGTACTAAAGATTCATCAGCTGATAGATAACCACTGACAAGGGGAAAGCGAAGTGTAAACTGCTGCTTATTGTGAATCCACTGTTGTGACCTGGTTTTGGCTTTACATTATCTGTTCCTCTGGAAGGGTTCGATCCCAACAATCTCCCCCTGGAACAGATAATGCCAAAACCCTTCATTATTCAGGACCTTTATTACTCATCAAGAGTGCCTTAGCTTGTTCTTTGAATTCAGCTTCAAATTCCTTTGCACTCTGGTCATCCTCATCCCTACACAGTGAAAGTTCAAGGAGATCCTGCAAATCTTGAACACTAAGGCCTAGTGCTTCTTTCCTTGATATATACTTCACCTCTCCATTGGATCTGACCAGAGTCAATACGTGGGTCTTTTGATCAGAGAGCCACTTTAGTACTTTTAAACCCAATGGATTTCGTGGGAGAGATTTATTTGCTGATGAGTTGAGGGATAATGGCCTTGAAAACATCTGCAGACATTCTTTTGAAAGTTTCTTCAATGACTTTGTCTGCTGCAGCTATATCTTCTGCAGTTTCTTGTTCAATAAATTCTTGTCTTTCAGCTTCTGTCTTGTCTTTAGCAGTGTTTGGAGACGCAGGTTTGTTTAATGCCTTAAAAAGGCTTTGAAGCTTTGTTGAAGTTTCTTCTTTTAGACCCATTTTCGTGATGGTATCTTTGAAGTACTATGCTTCCTTTTCTACTACCTCTTCTTCAGTCAGCTGTTCTCCCTCTTCTTGATTTGTTACAAAAGTAGACCGGAACAGTGTGTCGAGGTTTCCCATCTTCTGTTCAAGCTTCATCATTTGTTCTTGCTTCTTAGAAGTGCCTGAAACAGTTATCTTTCTTTTCTTTAGCCTTTCATAGGCTTCATCGGTCTGCTGTTTTGACCATTTTGATATGGCTTCAGCAGTATCCATTTTTGCATCCACCAGCTCCCTTTTCTTTCTCTTATATTCAGCAGTTAAGTCAGCAATGAGCTTTTCATATTTTCTCCAGTTAGGAGCATTCTTCTTCTTCGTAGGATCATTCTTAATCTTTTCAATCCTTTCTGCCTCACGCTTAAGAGCTACTACTGGCCATTCTCTGAACTGTTGTTCTTCAGCAGGATAGAATTTTTCTTTCATGATGTAGGCTAGATATTGTTTTCTTAATTCTTTCTTTTGATCAGCCTTTTCTTTGTTTAGGTCTTGTGCAAACCCTTCTATCTGCTTTACTTTTGTGAAGTAGAACTCCAGTCTTTTAGCAATGCCATCTTCGCTTAACTTTTCTTTTTCACTGTCAACCTTGGCTTTTACTGTAGCCTGCCTTGCCTTGAGTTTGAGATAATCATCCATATCCTCTGGTGGCATGTAGCCTATGAGTGAGGCAAACCTTCTTTTTGAAGGATCTTCTTCTGTATAGAATTGTCTCATCTCATTTTTGATGGCTTCAAGCTCCAGTGGATATTGTGCAGCATTAGGATCATGTATACCCTCCTCAGCAGGGATTGGCTTTCTTTTTCTGTTGAAGAGATTTGGTTGTGATGTAGGAAAAGTGAGAGCAGTGGTGGATGACTGACTAACAGCTGTTGAAACAACTGGTGTCTCAACATCTGCTGTCATTACAACTGCTGATATGTCAGCAGTTGTCTTCTGCTTTTGAGCAGGGGATGGATGTGGTGAGTTGGTTTTTGATGATGGTGATGGTGGTGGTGAATCATAGGGAATGAAAACTCTTCTCCTTTTTGGTTGAGGAGGGGCTGTTGGTGAAGCAGTGGTTTGAATGGTGGAGAGTGACTGACTAACAGCTGTTGAAACAACTGGTGTTTCAACCGCTGTTGTCATTACAACAGATGTTGTAACATCTGTTGTCTTCTGTTTTATGACAAGAGGCAGTGGTGGTGGTGTAATTGTGGATGATGGTGGTAGAACAGTAGTTGTGGTGGTGTGTGGTTGAGTGGTGTGTGTTGATGTCATGGCAGCTGTTTGGCTACTGACAGCAGTTTTTGTAACTGCTGCTGCAGCAGTTTTTGTAACTGCTGCTGTATCAGCTGTTTGACTAACAGATTTTGAGACCTGCTTTTCTTTTTCTTTTTCTTTTTCAGGCTCAACATGAAGGCCATGTTCTATTCCCATCCTATTCATTTTTCCCAGCAGCTTGTTATTCTCCCCCTTTTTGGCATTATCTGAAGGGGGGTTTACAAGAAATGGTATGGAAGAAGGAACTTTACCAGAGGCACTTTGAATGCTAGCCTTTATAGCCTTGAGATCTGCTTGAGTGTCTTTAAATCTTGATTCAACCATGTTGGTCAGCATTTGTACTTGAATGGCATGCTTTTTGTCAGCCATAAGTTGCTGTGCTTCAAGCATGGGTTGAAAAATATCCCAAAGCTCATTTGCAGTAGATGCTTGTTGTGGAGCAGGTGCTTGAGCAGGAACAGCAGAGGATTGTGCTTTCTGAGCTTTTAAAATCTCTTGCACCATTTCCTTTATTTCAGAAACTGATTCTTCAAGTTTTTCCACTCTGCCCGTCAATTCCTGATATCTTGAATCATCACCCATTTTACTGGGATCATCTGAATCCCCACCTGTGGTGGTTATATCAATGTGTGACTTAGGAACAGAGTCCCAAAAATCACCCATTGATGCCCCTTGTTCTTGGTACTGGGGACTTCTCTCTTCAGCACTTGATAAATCTTTAATGTTACTAGTGGACAAAATAGCCTCACTAGTGATTTCCAGAGGTGCTATGGAAGAAATTGCCTTCAAGGGAGTCTGACTGATGAAACAACTGTCCAAATGTAGACCTGTTGATCCAACATTTGTAGTTGCTGCTCCACTTGAACTACTGACAAGAGTTACTTGTAACTCCTGCAGTGTAACCTCCTCAACTGTTGCTGGGATAGCAGGAGTAGTAGCATCAGACCCAGTCACTTGTGGATGTATACTCTCAGTGATAGGTGATAGAGAGGAACTGGTTTGTGTCTGTGCAATAGCAGCTGCATGCAACAGAGGTAGCATGGATTGTGGCATTATTATTGGTGAGGGGATGGGGGTTGAAAGAGACATGTCCTTGGGATCAGGATTGAGGAAGATGGATCCGAGTGGATTCAGAGCTTCATATTGTGGTGTCCCTGTGCTTACAACCTGATCCTTTTGTGAGGATGCAGGAGGAGTTTTAGGCATGGGTTGAGATCTTTCTTCCAACTGCTGTGAGGAAGTAGCAGCAGTGGTTTGTGGTGACTTTTGTGTTGTCACAGGCATTTTCTCTGGGATCTCATCTTCCAGAGTTGCCTTTGTTTTGGGTTTGGTGGGTTTTCTGGATGTTTTTCTTTTGGTCTTTTTGGTTATTTCAGGTGTGGGTTTCAAGGCAGTGGTTGTGCTGCTATGATCACCTGGAGCAGTGGGCTCAGCAGCTGATACCTGAGGAGCAGTTGTAACTACTAAAATCTGCTCAGGTACCCCTGCTTTTGTTTTTATTGGTGCCATCATCCTTGAAAATGTTTCTTTTGTTAAGCTTTTTATTTGACAATGAACACCTTGTTTTAGCAAATTTAAATTTTCCTTTGCAAATTTTTGTTCAAAATAGTAACTCAAAAATCTTGGAAAAGGTAAAAATGCTTTACTTTCAACGTTTTTCACCATGTCATTGAAAATCTCCTGGGAGTAGTTGTAGTCCTTATTATTCAAAATAGCGTAACCCAGGCATTGAATTTTCAATGGTATTTCGTTAAAAGATGTAGTTTTATTAGAAGCACACATCAGAAGTGTGTGAAATAAAAATCTTGGAGCAGAAGGAAAATAACCTTTTTGTAAGGTATCAACCTTTGATTGTTCTGCATACCCCCTGTTTATGAAATCAGTTTTCATCTCGGCTTTCTCAAAAGAGAGTTTACCTTCCTGATCGTTGAGATTAAAGACTTCGGAGATCGACTGTGGGGTTATTTGAACTGCTTTACCCTGTATTGAGGAGTTAATGGCTGTGACTTTTCCGTCTTGTTTTTCAAGCGACGCCTTTTTACAAAACTCTCTCTGGGTTTGCAGATAGATGGGAGCATTTGCTGTCAACAAAGTTTTGTACTTTGATGCAGACAATGTACCAATGATGGTGTCAAAGGTGTGATTATCAGTAGGTTTTGTGAGTAAACCCAGATAGTTGTGAGATTGTTTGAATGGTATTTCGATGGGTTCTTCGGCCGTTTGAGCGACTTCTTTGGAAGGTGATGGTGAATTAGGTTTTGATTTTGATTTTGTCATTTTTTTTTTCGAAGAAGAACGAAAGAGGATTTTGGATATTTTGAGAGGAAGGGTTGGAAACTGCTATGAGAAGAGAATTTTGGAATTCAATTCGACAGTGTAAAACCCTGTTTGGGGTTTAGGGCAGGGTTTTATTTAAAAATGATCGCTGATGTGGCAGCGGTTATTAAGATCTGAGGGCTAAAAACTGACCACGTGTCAAACACTGATGAAACGGATGAAGTATGGAGAACAGTTGTTTTCAGAGCCACTGACGTATCAAGCATCAGTGGTTACAACGGTAAAAATTATGGGCAGTGGATGATTTTAACTATCAGTAGATAGCATATCAGTGGATAAGACACTGATTTTGAGCATCAGTGCTTTTCAAGAAAATGAAGGATCAGTGGTTAACTTTCAGCAGTGGACAGTGTTTAGAGATCAGACGTTAGAACAAAACAGTGGTTAGGGTAAATGGTATAATTCTGAAGAACAGGTGTTTCAGCAACAGTTTTGAAGATTTTCATTCAAGGTTTTGCCACATGTCAATTTTGAAAGACAGTGGATTAGTATCCCAGATGATGAAAACTTTTTACTAATGCAACTCATTTTCGTTTAATATTCAATTAAAACATAAGCACCCTAGTAATTCAAGCACAGTTTGCAATCAATTTTTGATGGAAATTTAGGAGCAAGCCTGAGTATGACATGATCATGACATATGTACCATTTCCTTTTGACCCATTTATGAGGACACAGATACCACCAAAAAAAATAAGGTATTACATCCTGACAGGAGCTGAAACTATTGCCAACAAAAACAAGCAAGAGTTCCAAATATATTATTTCCAAAAAAAATGAATAATATATCCTGGTTATTTGAGAAAATCCTTTGAAAGAAAAATGATTAAAGGATTTTCTGAGAACAGTATCAAAAAGGATCTGGTATGTTTTTAATAGAAACCATAATCATATCATTCTCAAGTTTTATGAAAAATGGTCAGTGGTTTGACATCAGTGGTAGAATTTTTTTTGACAACATTTTGACCACTGTTTGGTACCATTTTCTTTGTCAGTTGATTGCAAACATGAGGACACATGGATATATTTTTAAAACATTTGTCTAGTCCTCTTTGGAGTTCATTTACTGGAATCAAAACCTTTTCCTGAACAGATGAATGCACATAGTTGCTTAATGACCATTATTACCCTAAACTTTGACTCATAAGTGTTTTATGTTTATACTCTTTTCTTTTGACTTCAAAAGTTTTGAGATAAACACACTTCTGAGTTTTTGTGAATATTAGTCCAAAATCATTCTGCAGTAATGTTTTGAGAGACTTGGTCATGTTTTCAGAAGTTTTTCATCCAATCTCACATTACATATGATGCGGACTATGTTGACCCCTGTTTTCTTAATGTATTTGAACATAGTTGATTTTGTCCTTTTTAGGAACTCAACCTGTTTTCAACACATAAGATCTAAATAACTAAAGTTTTAATTTCCCTCTTTTAGTGTTAACAAAGCAACAATGCTTTTATGAACATAGGTTTTGTTAATCTGAGGTTTGTACTTTAGTATTTAATGAAAACATCACAAATATCAAAACAACAGTTGAAATCAATATTGAAAAATATAAAACAATCCCATAATTTGACAGATATGTTCACAGATCTGAAAGCTATGGGTGACTTTTGCATGATATCACCTGTTGTGTGAAATTTGTGTGTTATATGACATCTTGGTTGATTTACAGAGTTTTTAAATAACCATTTTGAACATGATTTAATCGATACTCTGTTTTCAACAAAATACAACCAACCTTAGTATCAATGAATTTTGAGCCGAACTGTTATGTCAAATTGATTGTTAGATCGAATTTGACTGTCCAGGCTCTGATACCAATTGTTAGGATCGGAGGCTTTCATGATAGTGTTTGTTTGTTTAAAATGAATAATCAATGAATATGAAAACATGTTAGGTGCAGCGGAAGTGAAAACAAACTCTGTAAACACAATCAAAGGAGAAAATAGTTTGATAAACAATTGCTTCTCATAGAGTCAAATGATTTACAAATCAAAGCAAAAGATTACAGATATGCTTACAAACTATACTCCCCCTCAGCCTGATGCCCCAAGGTTGGTTGCACACAAGATGAAAGGATTAGACATGAGGAGAAGAACCCGCTCAGTCAATCAAATGTAACAGTACAGGGTACTGTTACATTTATAGGCAAACCAAACCACTGAGGTATCAAAGCTGACGTCACCATGAAAGTGACATCTAACAACCTAACAACCTGTAGACACTGTCCTTATACCAACTACTGATGTCTAACAACTGATTGTAAATAAAATACAAAACATGAGAAAACAACTGCTTCACGTTCCACTGTTGTAGCCTAAGCACTGATGCTCAACAACAACATCAGTGCTTTCTTCAAAGGTGATCAGTCCTTGAATGAGCAGTGTTTGTGTCTTCAGCAACACTTAAGAGAAGCAGTAGATAGAGCGACAAAGTTTGTCTTCAGCAGTCTTTAGGATTACATCAGCATTTGGATCATCAGTTGTTCTTTTGAGCAGTACTAAAGATTCATCAGCTGATAGATAACCACTGACAAGGGGAAAGCGAAGTGTAAACTGCTGCTTATTGTGAATCCACTGTTGTGACCTGGTTTTGGCTTTACATTATCTGTTCCTCTGGAAGGGTTCGATCCCAACACTTTGAATTGAAGTTATTAACTGTGTTTAGGATTAAATGACTTTGACTGGTGATTGAGTGTATTTAGGATCAATTGTAGCATTTGAACAAGGATTCTGCCACAGTGTGTTTAGGATCAGTTGTAGCATTTGAACAACTTGATTAAATGGTCAAATATGTGTTTAGGCTAAAGTTCAATTGCATAATGTACTTAGTTATAAATAGAACATGGATGATGCAGTTTGCTTTGCACAATAGGAATTAGACTAAAGTTCAAGTTTGGTAGGCATGGCTTATAACTTTGGTAGGCATTGCTTTACCTGTTTGACCATATTAAATGGTCAAACCGGTGTAACTGAAGACAGTTCAACTTCTGAAAGTAAAAGTCACTTGAAGTTGTGAAGGTCAATCACCATTCATGTTCTAAAAGTGAAACCCATTTCAAGTTCTAAACCTTATAATTTGAACATGGATCTTACACTTTGGTAGGCATTGCTTGACCTGTTTGACCAGGATTACTGGTCAAACCTGTGATAATGAAGGTAGTTCATGTTCTGCAACTAAAACTCAATTACAATTGCAAAGTTCAATCCCAAATGAAGTTCTAACAGTCAATCCCAATTCAGGTTCTAAAGGTTAAACCCAAATGAAGTTCTAAAGGTCAAACCCATTTAAAGTTCTGAAGGTCAAACCCATTTCAAACAAAGTTCAATTTTGTTTACAAGTCTTAACGGAATGTTGTTGATGTTAATAACATCATATTGCTGAGTAATTAAGGATAATTGGTGGTTAGTTACTAGATTAGGAAAGAGTTTTGAATATGGAGGGAAAATATGAATTATACATTCAGGAACTCATTGAATTACAAATGGTCTGTTAGTGCCAGGGACTTGATTGAATCAAATTGACAACCACAGGGACTGGACTGTTGATTTTTTTTTTCAAATGAGGGCTGAACTTGCGATTGAGTGTAAACCACGCACGTTAGTACATGAATGATTCATTATAATTTATTATAACTCGGTATGACTTTTTGTAACTTTATAAAAAAATCTGTAAGAAAAAAATCATACGCGTCTTAATAGCCATGATTGCTCTTTATATAACGTATTCTACAGTATTGTAGATGAAATATATAAATATAAATTATGTCATTAAATACAGATTGAGTGTAGTGAATTGAATTATGTAATTTACACACTACTTATGCATAATACATTTGTACAAATGTATAAAAGCTTTTGTAAGACGTCTTAAATCGAATGCAAAATGCCATCTTGTCCCGCATTATTTACACACTACTTATGCATAATACATTTGTACACACTATGGCAAGTCAAATGATGTTCTATTTTGCAAATCTCTTTCCGAAGCTAGATTGTGATTCTCGGAGATATCCCCCTTTAACAGAAAACTCGCAAGAAAGAACAATTAGCATTATAAAATAAAAATCATAAAAGGATAGATTTTCTATAACACTATTAGTATAGGCAATCAAACAAACACTTGGTGGGCAGATACAGCAAGATTGAGATTTCATTTTC
The DNA here is from genome assembly GCA_030545235.1 of Helianthus tuberosus. Taxonomy (NCBI): domain Eukaryota; kingdom Viridiplantae; phylum Streptophyta; class Magnoliopsida; order Asterales; family Asteraceae; genus Helianthus; species Helianthus tuberosus. Next base: position 90,126,824 of record CM060404.1, read on the forward strand.
TGATGGAGAGATGAAAAACTTATATGCCCAACCGAATGGTAATTGGATTATGGGGAAAATGAAAAGAAGTTGTTTTCTTTTGAAATTATAAAATGAGAAAAATAAGATGTTTTTTGTTGACAATGATCCCTCGAAAAAGAAGAGTATATGCCCAAATAAAAGGAATGGAAATGCGGGGTATCGAACCCCGTACCTCTCGCATGCAAAGCGAGCGCTCTACCATGTGAGCTACATCCCCTGACTGAATTGTGATGATGTGCAATCTATACATGTGAGAAGCGATGTGCTTGGGGCAGTTTTCTTTCACAATATTATTAATTAGGCATTGCTTTCTTGCGATGGATTAATATCTTTTCAGCCCCATTTAATTTCTTGTGAAACTTAGACAAAACTACTACATGGTTTTGATCGTCCAAAATTAATACCATAGGCTGTCATCTTGTAAGTTTCACCACCAACCTTCTATAAATTGACTCCCATCAATTTCCATTTTACATAAAAAGAATTCACTTCACTTCATTCTTCGTATTTTTTCTATGGCTTCCTTCGTTTCAACTTCAGTGGTTGCATCACCCGTTGTTGTTCCCAAAATCCAAATCTCCAGTGTCTCTATGATCTCTGTAATTTACGACCACTACTTATCAACTTTTCAAATTTATTGAACCGCTTGGTTTTAATTTAAATACTTGTTAAACTCTTTGTTGCAGGGTGCAAAAAGATTTGTAATCTTCAAGTCAGAGAAAAGATCAGTAGTACCATTTTCTCGTTGCTTCATTTCATGCTCCCTTGTAAGAAAAGAAACTCAATTATTATTACTATTATTGTTTTAAAAAATAACATTCCACAAATGAATGATTAAGCAATAATTAATTATTATTGATGATGCGCAGGCTCAGCCGGAGACTCTGAAAATAGTGCAGGCTACCATTGCTAATCAGTTGTCGATTGACGAGTGCACAGTCGCCCCTTCAACCAAATTTGTGGATCTTGGTGCTGATTCTCTTGACACGGTACGTACGCCTTATCTACTTTAAATAAGCTGTTTTTTGGGGAATTGTTGTATAAAAATGCTAATAATAATAACATGGTGCAGGTTGAGATTATGATGGCGTTGGAAGAAACATTTGGAGTGTCAATAGGCGAAAGCGGAGCTGAAAACATTGCGACTGTTCAAGATGCTGCCGATCTCATAGAAAAAGTGAAGGCGGAAGCTTGACCTCACCTGCCTGCCTCTCATCAACATTTCATTTTGCTTGCTTGCTTCCTCATCAATTTTGATGTTCTAATAAATGCAAATCCTATTCATCAGTCATAATTAATACAAACAACCAATTGATCAATTATCTCATGGTCATCGGATTTTAAGGATTGTTGGCTTAACTTTGATGTAATAGTGATTAGCTTTCCAGCGGCTTGCTGGCTCTTTATATATAGATATAAAGTGGTTTTGCCGTTAAAAAAAAAAAAGATTAGGCTTAAATCACTATTTCAAAGTTTTTAGGACTCAACAAGTCACGGTGCACAGCATTTATAAGTATTTGCTTTAAAATCATAATATAAATGCCGGATGATTTTCATGTTTCATTAATTATGCCTAGGCTGTTAATACATCGAATTTTGAGTCACTATAAGGCTTTACTACCAAACGGTAGTCTTTATTGGTTCAGATTTATAAGCCCAACTACTATACCCACGTAGGGCTCTTCACGAGCCAAGACGAACCGAACGGACCTTTGCTCGTGTTTGGCTCGTTTACAAACCGAATCGAGCGGAGCAGCTCATATAAAACCGAGCCTCAAATCAAGCGAACATTTTCCGAGCAATGAATATTCCCAGCGATTTTGACAATTGTGTCGCCTGATTTAAATGAAATTAAATGACCCACCAACCAACTTTATTATCCATGTGACTAAATTAACACTAAATCTACATTAACTTATTATGATGATAACACAGCTTTTACAAAAGCCCTCTTTCATTTTTTTCGTTGTTATTTAGTTTGTAACTACTTGCTTAATAATTACCCGTTGCTATATGTTACATGGTTAGTAACTCATTATGTTTCGTTTTGCTATATGTTTTCTAATGGTTGGTTTCGATTTGCAATGGTTAAAAACCGTTATCAATGGCGTGACTCACGATTTAATTTAAAAGCTATTAAAACCGAACCATTTACATTTGTACCAAGAACAAACACTTGTACTTTTAGAATTAAGTATCGGTCCTTAACCAACCCGAAGAGGACCGGACTGGACTGGAACCAAACCCGTGAAGATGTAAACTACGGAAACGATAGTTAGTGTGTCGGTCCGGGTTTTGCGGGTATAAGCGGGTCGGTTCTCACAGGGTTAGCGGATCAGAACTGTTTCTTATGTGGGATGTAAAAGATAGTGTTTGGGCTACACATTCTACATCACAGGGTTAGCGGATCAGAACTGTTTCTTAGAATTATGTGGGATGTAAAAGATAGTGTTTGGGCTACACATTCTACATAGACGGGCTACAAAATCAAGTTTTTGGGCTGCACATACAACTCGTAGTTCCATTTAACAATGCAATTGAGCAAATTCGTTTAACACTACTTCAACGGAAAAAAAATTCTACATTTACATAATCCTAGGTTACTTCAACGGAAAAAACAATCTATATTTACAAAATCCTAGGGGGCGTTTGGTTTGCAAAATCCTAGGGGGCGTTTGGTTTGCGGAATGTTTTGTAATTGGAGTTGGAATTTTTATAGGAATTTGAATGAATTGGATTTGTAATTGAAACATTCCAATAGTATTGGAAATTGTTGAAATTGGAATCTTAATTCCATTTTGATGTATTTGGTTGTCAAATAAATTGGAATCTATCACCCCGGCCCTCACCATCCTAGGTTCGGGTCGAAACGGTACGGGTGGAAGTAGTTCGGGTCGAAACCGTGTGGGTCAAAGGTCGAAATGGCTCGTGTCGAAACGGTGCGGTCGAAATGGTAAGGGTCGAAACGGTTCAGGTCAAAAGAGTTCGGTTTGAAAAAGTACGGGTCGGAACAGTGCAGTTAGGAAGGTGCCGGTCGAAATGGTTCAGGTCAAAAGAGTTCGGTTCGAAACGATACGGGTCGGAACGGTGCGGGTCGAAACGTTAAAGGTCGAAACGGTTTAGGTTGAAACGGCGCGGGTCGAAACTGTACAAGTCGAAACGATTGGAGATTCCAATGAATTTACTTGAATTCTTTTACGTATAGGAAGAATTATAAATTCCTTTAGTTAAAAGAATTTGAAGGAATTTATGCCCAATTCCAATTGATTGACCTCATTAACCTATGACAAAACTAAAATGTTAGCATGTTTTAATAAACTATAGTCGAGTATAATTTTGTAATTAACAAGATACAATTTTGTAAATAACAAAAATGATTATTAATTTTGAATAAAAAGGATTTGGATCTTAAAATTTTAGACGAAACCTAAAAAAATATATTTTTGATATATTTAGATTGATAGATTATAACCTCGTGAATTACACGTGTAGAATAAAGTAAAAATCAAATAATTAGTAATCAATTAATTTTACTAAATGTAGAGTTTTTCTTATTGTAAAAATCGAAAGTAAATTAAGAATTTATATATAGAATAGGGGTGTGCATGGGTCGGTTTGGGTCGGTTTTGACCAAAAACCATAACCGCGATGTCGGTTATTGGATTACCATAACCATAACCGATCGGTTATGGTGGTTATGATTATTCAGTTTTGATGGTTATAGCGGGTCGGTTATGGGTGGTTAACCGTGTATTTAGCTTAGCTAAAAATAGCTTAATTTTTTTAACATTGAATAAATTGTTATTGCATATTTGTATATATTAGTGTATTACATAGTATTAAAAAATACATATAATCTATAATATTAATACCAATTATTATCGAATAATTTTTTTTATATCAGATTTTCTGATGATACATCAGATCGGGTCAGAACTGAAGTCAAAGCAAAAGCTTTGGATATTCTTCGTATTCCATAAATTCAAATAAACATTCAACCAAAACCACAAAATGATATGAAAAACCAATAAGTACTAAAAATCTTCAGTCAAAAACATCAAATATTAAAAATATGGTGAAAAGTCCTAAATCCCACAAAGATTTATTACATATCGGTTCGGTTCGGCTATGGTGGGTATGGAAAAATGAAAACCATAACCGACCCGCTACATTCGGTTTCCAAAAAAACCATTAACCGATCCACCGGTTTTTTATTTGGTTCGGTTTTATTGGTTAATTCGGTTATGGTTCGGTTAATTCGGTTTTTTGCACACCCCTAAATTAGAATGGGTTAAATATCCATGTGGTTTGTTAGAATGGGTAAATGTGTTTTAAGCTGGAAAAATAAGAGTGAGAGGAACCAGAGAATGACATGGGGCGTTAAACTTTCTCATTTATTATATAATATAGATATAGAATAGATATAGATGAGGTGTGGTTCCACCTTCAAGACCCCATGGAATTGCCACATAGGTGGAACATCATTCTCGCAAAATTATCACATATGGGGGGTGTGATTCCACTTTCCACATCCAACTTTCACACCCATTATAAAAAGGTTTTGGCTCACCCTCACAAAACCTTTCCATGCCACACATCAAAGCCATGGAAGGCTTCACGCCGGTGCCACGCAAACGACCACACCAAAGATGTAGCGGTTTGCCACTGCGAAAATTCATCCACCTAGGACGATGGCGTGAACTAGAATCCCCATACCGCATAGTCTTAAATATTACTATTAACATATTTTTAGAGTTAAAGAATAAAACCTTTTTTTTAAGTTTGAAAATCTTAATATATCATGATTGTGGTTGGTCTTATAAAAAATTAAATATAAAAAGCTGTGCATAGACTTCATCTATAATAGAAAGATTGATTAATTATTGTCAATTGGAATTTGGAATCATTATCTTGATCAAGAGTGGGATTCAAGCTAAGATTTTATTATTTTTGTAAGGCGGTGAAGGCATGAGTTGGTCATTAATCGTCACGTAGGACTATTAATAAATTGCTACATCATCCCATTGCCTCATTTATCTTGATTTGCATACATTAAACCATGGCAATCATGAACCTCATTTCCTTTTTTAATATTTCCTTTTCTTTCTCACAAGAATAAATTAAAATAAGAGAATAATGTTTTGGGTCATGACCACACTCTTAGACCATGTGTAGTGGGGCAAAGTTTTGGGCGTGGAATGAGCAAAAAAACGCCCCAATCATGGGTGTACACCGCCCCTGTGGGCGTTTTTTAGTGGATTTTGGGTTGGGGCGTTTCCCTTAAAATGTCTGATTCAAAAGTGATGACCAATAGAGTTTTGTGATGGTTTATTTATTTATTTTTTAATTTACAGCAAGAGTTCAAGCCCCACTACACCCATTTTTAACTTCAAGGTCCTTTGATGACTAGGCACCACGTGTTGCTTCATGCCCAAGGGTGGGGCATTTGTTTTACTCACCATTATACATGGTCTTACGGTAGTGGTTTGGGTGATGGATTAGAAATGGATGACATGACGCTGATATGGAGGGTCATGATGACTATGAGGATTATGACCACACCCTATAGCCGACTAGACTGTGAAAAAAATAAATAAAGTAAAACAGAATAGAATAAATAATTTGGCGTCCAAAGTGGAAGGTTTATTTAATCGTACATAATCACAATTGATCTTTTTGTCTAAAGATGTATTTTCTAAGTGTCGCCAATCGCCATTACATTATTTTATTCCTAATTCAACTTGTTCAATTAAACATATTTTATACCAACTTGCATAATTATTCCTAATCCAACTTGTTTGATAATATTATGTTATTTCAACTTGACACATCCTTTACATCTTTAGTAGTTGCAAATGTTAACTTGCATTTTTAATATAGTAAACAAATTTGCTAAAAAAAGTTCATTTATTTTTATTTCTTAAAGGTCACGTGTTTCAGCAATGTTTCGGCAATCAAAACATGTTACAAATAAATCCGAAAAGGGTACTTATATTCTTAATCCCGATATACTTAAAAGCTCGTGCATTGAGATTAAGGATGAGATTTATAACAGACTATACAATTGTATCATGTGTTTTTAATGTTGTGAGAAAACACTTAGATTATTATATGGTAAAACCATCATGATACGAGAGATGGCACAAAAGGAGATGTTTATATCCAAGAGCGAGGGATATAACGACGGTAAAATCCGAGTTTTTGTATGTAAAAAAACCGAACCAAGTCGTATGGCAATTACTGAATGACGTCATACCCCCTCTCGAAATGCCAAGTAAGCTTTTATAATATTAAATGAACCTAAAACACATGACGATCACAATATCGAAGTCTTGATCCATGAAGCCGACTGTTATATAATATAATGAAAAAGCAAGGAATTTAATTTTCCAATAAAGCCCCCTTTGGCTTTTCTGATGTCATATAACTTATTATTTTATTTCAACTTGACGATGTTTCTTTCAAGCAACTTTTATATACAATTTTTTTTTTTTATTATTTCAACAGGTTCATTGATTGTATCCAGTGTTGCAAAAATTGCGACTAGTCGCTAGTCGGACCTCTACTGAGTAATTTTTCACTAATCAGTGAAAAAATCGCTAGTCGGCCTAGTCGGCCCTAATCGCGACTAGTCGGTCGGGAAAAATCGGAAAAAATCGGGAAAAACAAAAAAAAATCGGAAAAAAATCAGAAAAAATCGGAAAAAATCGGAAAAAACACATATTCCGGCCAAAACCTCCCAGATTCCGGTCAAAACTTGTCCACTTAAAAAATTACGTATAAAAATATATGTATATATGTATAAAAACTTAAAATTATACATAAAAAGTCCGATCCGATTAATCCCGAGTAATCCCGAGTAGTCGCTAGTCCCTACCTCACCGACCCGCTAGCGACTAGCGAGTTCTCCAACCTTGATTGTATCACACCAACGATTATAACAAGAAAATGCAAGCAACTTTTTTTTTCCCTTTTCAAATAAATAAAGATGCATTATGTTTACACTTTATAACCACTTGATGATTTTGACACATGAAAGGTACAACAGCTAAATTCCATATTCGAACTACCTAGAAACAACTAGTCGACTGTTGTGGAAATCTTGCATCGATTAGGCATGTCTCCCCTTCCTCCTGTTGTTGTTTCTCACCTCGTATCTTCCGCCAGCTGCCTTCAAAAACATACAGTAGGTTAGGGCGATATAATTATGTTTTAATAAGAGGGAATGATTGATATAGGCTGACCCTTACCCCCCTTAACGAAAATCCTTGAAAACATTCATTTGATACAGACGAAGAACCTCGTTTGTTAGAAGAGCTTGAGCTGGAGCTGGAGCTCTCACCAAAAGTTGAGGACGAATAAGAAGTCGGGTTTTCTGACTCTTCAAAGAGTTCCTGAAACAAGTCCTTTAGTTCCTGATCAGAAGTCTCTCCGTTTCCCTGTCAAAACCATGACCATGCTTGCTTTGAACGACATCATTATAATTTTGAATGAACAAGAAAAGTGAGATAGATAGATAGAAACAAAACAAGCATCATTGGAAGTGATGGCCCCATGGGACATTACTAGAAGGACCGAACCACTTGCCTAGTGGTGGATTGGATAAGAGTAGTAGTACCCAAGTGAAGTTGTCCTATTCGATTTAGGGCCTACAATGATACGGTACGTAAAACGAAATATATATGATAATGCTATTGTTCCCCATATGACGTAGAACAAACTCAAGTCCTGCCAAAATAACCTCCGGTTGGTTGGTTCTACATGTTTCCATTCAATTCAATTCAAACTTGAATTAAACCCTAAACAATGTATGTGGTCGTCACTAACCATGTTTTATGAAGAATATATCGATGATGTCAGAGAGCTAGCTTACTTACATTTGGTTTGTTTTGACTCATCAACACAGCCATTTCGCCCATAAAGTCAGCCATCCCCTGTTTTCAATCAGCTCCATTACAAAAATTAATTTAAGAAAAATGAATCTACATTTGACTTTTGTTGCTTCTTTAAGAGATTATTATTATGCAATGCAAACTATAACTATTTATCTTGCTTGCTTATATTGTTGTGTTTTTTTTATTTAAACTAGTATTTACGACCCGCGCTTTGCGGCGGGATTTGTTAAACCGAACAAATAGCAGATGTAAAAACGTTGAACCACACAAGCGCATTTCAGCGTATTAACTTGCAAAAATTAGTCTGAAACATAAAACATAGAAAAAAATAACTAAGTTGACTTATCACTCTGTGCATTGCGATAGAGCCATTAAACTGCAAAACAAAATAACGTAAAAACTTTGTACCACGCGTGCATGTTGGGGGTGTTAACCTGCACAATTTTGACCGAAAAGTAAAACAACAAATTTGTAAAAGATGAAAAGTATATGAGAACAAAGTTGAAAGTGAAAAAGTATTAGATAAAAAAAGTTGTGACAAAATTGAAAAAGACAAAAAGGGAAGAAAAGTGTAAAAAGTTGAATTATAGCTCTTACTTACAAACCAAAAGTTAGTAAAAAATGGAATCTATGAACCAATGGTTGGATGGACCAATAAACCAAAGAGAAAAATGAATTGTGCATTAGTTAGTTGTACACAATGCTATTATAACTTATACAAAATTGAATAATAGTTTCAACTCACAAAACTTTTATGTGAAATTATAGAGGGGAAAATATTTGGAAAAATATATATGGAGATAAATAATAATCACTTTACAATTGAAGAAAATGTTATGGGACAAATGAAAAATAAATAAATTTGAAGAGATCCAATCAATGCGGTTAGGTTAGGTGATGGGCCATCTAGCATTAAGAAAGAAAAAGAACTTACATCTTGGTCATCATGGCTGTCATAAACTCCTACATCGTACAGGAATCTTTTATTTACATCGGAAAGTACTAGGAAGAATTAAACACAAATTAACACCCAATCAATCCTAGAAGAAGAACCAGTTAAGCTTCAAAACATTACTAAAAAAAATGAGTCAGTCAGTGTATAACATGAGTTACCAGAATATGCTTCTTGTATGGCCTGAAACTTCATTTTAGCCTCTTCCACATATTTGGAGTCCCAACAACGATCAGGATGCCATTTCTGGAGCCACATAAAAAGGAGATCAATACTCATAACCCCGAAATATGACAAGTAAGTATTAATTCCAAAATGCTGACCAGCGCAAGCTTCTTGTAAGCAGTCCTGAGCTCTGCTTCAGTGCATTCTTTGCTCAAACCCAAAACCTGATAAAAATCATTGCCACCCATGATTAAAACAAATAATAATTTTGAATCCAAAGGTTTACAATAATTTATCAAATTGGTATGTTTAGTTGTGTGAGAAAAATAAGCAAAGATGATGAGGAGGAGGAGGATCCATGTCATGACAACCCACCCTCCAGAAGCTATAAATAAATATACGACTAGTTGCACAAGCTTACTTTTTACGGGAAAGTTGTTGTAGAAATAAACTTAACATACTAAACATACGAATTACATGGAAAGGACAGAAGGAGACGGTGACATTTTTGTAATTATCTGCTTGTAGGGTAATTATCAAAATTACTCTACAAATGATACTGTAGAGTAATTTTGATCTTTTGTACTAGTAATTTTGTAAAATTTTATGTAGAGTAATTTTGGTCTTGTAGGGTAATTATCAGAACTACACTAACCCCACCCCACCCCCCCCCCCCCCCCTTTCCCACCCAAACTAAAAGCTAAAAACTAAACCATAAAGTTAAACCCCATAACTAAATGCTAACAAAATTACTCTATAAGATCAAAATTAATCTACATGATCATTTTACAAAATTACTCTACAAAAGATCAAAATTATTCTATAGGATCATTTTACAAAATTACTTATAAGATCAAAATTACTCTACAGGATCATTTGTAGAGTAATTTTGAATTGTATATTGTTTGATAAACTTGCAGGGTAATTTTAATTCACTTGTAAAAGTAATTTTTATGCAGAGTAATTTTGATATACTTGTAGAGTAATTTTGATAATTACCCTACAAGAACAAAATTACTCTACAAGAACATTTTACAAAATTACTCTATAATGTATCAAAATTACTCTACAAGAGTAATTTTGATAGTTACTAATAATTACAAAAATGACACCGTGCTTTTTTATCTTTTCCTTCAGTTCGTATGTTTTGTATGTTAACTTTATTTGTATTTGATCTTTATCCTACTTTTCTTGATATTTTATTTTGTTTTATTTGTTTAGGACTAGGATTTGGATTAGAGAAGTGTGTTTGGGAGAGATGGACGGTTGGCGTTGCGTGTGTGGGGCCCATTTGGAGATCTAAATCCAGATTATACTTGCTGCTGGTGGTGCATGTAATCTTTTTTATCCATCACAACATGTTTGTTACAGCTGGAAGCCATACTTGTTTAATTTATGTTTAGTGTATCTAACCTCACATCACTTCCTACTTAAATTACACTTTAATAATTAGCATCATCAACTAAATTCAACACAGCCTAGATAACTTCTTTAAATTCATAAAACTTTCACAAATAAACTTTTATTCTAAAGAAATGTTAGAAAAAAGTGTGAGAAACATATCACTTTTTTATATTACTTTCCACGGGCATTCATGAGCCCGTTTTTGTGTCCAAGCCATGCCAAACGGCTGCACTTGTGGGCGTAAGACGATGGATGGCATTAGTGCTAAAGGATGCATTTAGACATGTCAGGTTGTTTAATAATTATAAAATATTTATATATTCTAAAATTATTAACTTATCTCAATCAAACTTTTAAATATCTTAATTTAAACCTTAAACTCTAATCAATTATATGTTCACCCCAAACGGTTATATTTTCAAATTTTAACTTTAAACGGTATATTCTTAACCTCAAAAAAAATCACGATAAATACAAACATCCTCTTTTATTTTAACGTAACCTAGAAAGGTTCAGAAGTTTACATGATAATGAAACTCATAATGCACTTCAATCTGATTTAGAGAGATAAGTGGCCTCTTATGCACTAATTATATGTATGTTTTTTAATCATGTAATTTCGGTAATCTTCACTGTGTTTTTTTAGTTATTTCATATATTATGTAATTTCTGAATTTTAGTATTTAAAACATTCCTTTTTTATTATGTTTATATGTATTTTAGTACATATTTTTAATACTTTTTATCACTAAATAATAATAAATAGTTTATACCTTATATTATATACATATTTTGTATGAAAAAATTAAATGTAAAGTTGTGACAATGAGAATATACACGTATGTTTGTGAATGAAAACAACGGAGAGAAATTAAGTGTTTATAAAAAAGTGTTAGGATAAAATATAAAGGAAAAAATAAATAGGTAAGAAGGATTTTGGTCCTTTGATCTAAGATTTGGAATGTTGAGATTATTTTTAAAGAAAATAAGATAATAGAAGGGTATAAAAGGAATACTACATTTATTTAGTTTCTTTCTTCACATGCAAGGCCATGTCAATTCCCCCATCAATTTAAAATGTTTATAACTTTTTCATACAATTTTTTTTTAAAGAAAGTTCACCATAATAACAAACATTTTTTTATTTTTAATATGAGTATGATATTGCTATATAAAAATAAAATAAAAATTTTCATTTTTACTGGATTTTTTTTTTTTTTTTTTTTTTTTTTGCATTGTGTTAAGGGTTCATATCATTGTGTCTTTTAATTGGGTTTTGTTCATTACATTTTTACTAGCACTTCTATACATTGTGTTATTATCAAAACTTGTAACACAATTTTAGTTTGGTTCAGGCCACTACGTTTTTATCAAAACTTATAACACAATTAATGACACAATAAAGATTGTGTTATATTTGGATACTCTACATAGTGTGTTGTGTTATAGGTTCTGGTCATTGTGTTTATTCTCATATCCATTGTGTTTTAGTTTGTTGTTAATTGTGTATTAGACTGTTGTCTATTGTGTTTTAGTTTGTTGTCCATTGTGTCTTTTATTTGATTTCACTTATTGTGTCTTTTATCTGTCGTCATCAATTATGTTTTAGTCTACTTTCCATTGTGTTTTTAGTTTGATACTCATTGTGTTTTAGTTTGTTGTCAATTGTGTCTTTTATTTGATCTCACTTATTGTGTCTTTTATCTGTCGTTATCAATTGTGTTTTTAGTCTACTTTCCATTGTGTTTTTAGTTTGATATTCATTGTGTTTTACGTTATGTCCATTGTGTCTTTTATCTGTTGTTATCGATTGTGTTTTTGGTCTACTTTCCATCGTGTTTTTAGTTTGATACTCATTGTGTTTTATGTTATGTCCATTGTGTAATATTTACTGGGTTTTTTCATTGTGTTTTATGTTATGTCCATTGTGTAATACGCAACTGTGTTTTCGATTTTTTTTTCTAAATATAACAATATGGTACTATATTAAAGATAAAATACGCTCGACTTTATTGTATAATTTAAAAAAAAAACAAATGACGTAAAAAAAGTTATGGACGTTTAAAAAATAGGGGGAAATAGCATGTGACTTGCATGTGCATCATCTTTTTATTCTCTTTGACAAAATTACCCTTTCCACTTGATTTCTTTTGGGACATTTGTCACTCTATAGTAGCTTCTTACATTTTTTTTTGAACGGCCAACAAATAAATCCCGAACACTCTTGGGGCACCCACTTAACAAACGGAGTACTCCGAGAGTAAACCGAGTCGTCCACCATTACGAGGAAAACCCGGTTACCCACCCGCCCGTAGGTACGAAAGTAAAATTACCAGTAAAACTCGTTTGGCTCAAGGATCGAACTCAGGTTTCCCTGGGTCTCCTATCACTGTCCATCAACGCCTCACTCTTTTTTTTTTTTGCATCAAATGAGAATTGAACTTGAGTGTTCAAAGAAAAACTTAAATCCTCCTACTATTTGAGCTAGAGATCATTTGCTACACTTCTTATTTTTGTACTCGTTTATAGAATAACTCAACCCTATAAATAATAGAGTAATTTCTTATAAAACTTATAATGAATAATTTGTTCTTGTAAAGATATATATTGAATGAAACATGACAGTATTTAAATCGAAGAAACGTCGATTTCATATTTTAATGAGTTTATGTTTTACATCATTAAATTATTATATTATAATTAGTATAAAACTATAAATAAGCAACATGTTTATGTTTAAGGTTATTGTATTTTTTGCTTTAAGAGTTTTTCAAAAAATAGAATTTTCATTTCTAACTCTAAAGTTTCAATCGCACATTTATTGTGAGATTTCCATTGATTATGTGTGCTATAGATACAAGACAAATCTAACTTTATAAAATGTTACACTCCTCGGGTGTTGAACTCATGACCTCTCCTATTTAAACACTCCCTCTAGCCACTAGGCAAAATATAACCTGCGTTTTACAAACAAAAAGGTTTAAAATTTACCCCTTGCGTATTAACTTTTTAAAGCTTATATATTTTAAAATAATCAACCGTTGGTCTGAATATACAACTATATTTTGTTTGTATTAAAAAACAAATTTGCCCAAACAAACAAGTTTTAAAGTCTAATACAAGTAACAACAACTAAACATATTCAATAGAGTCTGATACAAACAAGGTATGGAGATAAAACTCACATTATTATTATTAGCATTAATAAATAGTTTTTATATTGGCGCAGGGTCACGAAGATAGGCAGAAGCACGTTGCAAATTTAAAATGTAACAGGTAGGTATATCCTGTTGTGTTCCATACCAACTGAGGAACAAAGCTAGAGAAGTTTTCTATGTTCAGGTATTATTATTATTAAACTAAGCAAAGCAAAGCATAAACATGTTTTTAACTACAATTTGGAGGCCGTTCATTGAGTTCTCAAAGCTTTGATCCAGTCTATTTCCAATCTAAAATCACCTGGGCCAGTTTGAGCACCCGGGACCCCACCTTCAGCATTCACAGACAGTGACATGCCAACAACTCGAGATGGGTTCATTTCTATATCCGCTTCGATTACATTTCCTCTCCATGTTGGAAGATAATGAGCCAGAGGAATCTGCAATTGTCAACACTAGCTACTCAAACCAAAAAATTATAGGGCAAATAACACAAAACAGAAACAAAGTGATTTATGATTACTAAGATCATAACAATATCGAGCATTAATGATCTCATCGATGGCTCAAAAGCATAGTAACATTTGTGTAATTGAATAGAACACTAAGGAGGATAAATGATAAAATAAAGAATATAAGTGTATTATAAAGATTTTATCCTAATTCCTCCCTCTTAACACCGGCTGTCTATGGCTCCGTAACCTTGCCTTTATTCCCGGTAGCAAACCCTCCAGCTTCAAAGGTTCTGTCTTTTTATCTATTATCAAATCTCACATTGAATCTCTTTGAATCCGTCTCCCTTCTCTCAGTCAGTGTGATTATTCTGTTGAAATAAATTAATTTTGCTTCTCGTGTTTTGTTGTGTATTCTTTAATGAGCACCAACTGTTTGATAAGATCCTCCTAATAAGAAACATTATATATGTAATATGTAGGTATGTTTGATTCTCTTATATAAATTAACATATATTTCTTTACTAATTTCACGTTGTTTTATAATTAGATTAACTCATTGACGTTAATTCTTGAATTTGTGTCAGTTGAATTTCACACCAAACTTCTTCTAATTATCTGTAGATGATAATGGTGAAAAAGAAACAGAAAGTATAGATTCATCTTTGGAATTTGTATCCCATTTTAAACTTACATGTAAGGTTCCTCTTCTCGAAATACCGTTTCCTAAGCCTGTTTTGTAGTTTTTTTGTATAAGGTTTATTGTAAACAAAATCCTAAGTTTAACAAATTTGTGGTTATGGTGCGTAGTTTATCGACCTCAAATAGATATTTATGAGTGTCAAGCACAGTCACTACCTTAAGTGCTTCATTCTTAACACTTCATTTAAGTTCATGTGCATATATTTTAATTCATTTGAACAAGTCCATACTTGATACTTTTATATGCATATTAAGAATATGACAAAAATCCATGTATGAAAAAAAACCCTTACAGAACTTAAGAAACCTGCCATAATCTCTTGTTAAAACCTACGTAGTTAATATCCCGATATATCAGTAATATATCGGTTATCAATCCCCTGCAGAGATATCGGTGCAAAATATCAGTCAGAATATCGGTACCGATAATATCAGTGATATTGACCGATATTTGACTGATATATCACCGATTTTCCCAATATCAGTACCTTTCTTCTTAGTTCTACCATTCGCTTTTCTTCTTATTATTGCTATTAGTGTTTTAAGTCTTAATTGTTAGTTGTTAGTGTTTTAAGTCTTAGTGAGTTCCTACTTGTTACAATTGTTAGTGTTTTGCAAATTGCAAAAGGTTAATTTGTTAATGGTAGGAGTATAATGAATTGTTAGTGTTAAATTTCTATATATAAATTTAGCATGATATTAAAATTACCGATACCCCACCGATATCACACCGCAATAACCGATATCTCAAATATCAGTCCTTAACCGATATCTGATATTTTACCGCATTAACTACTTAGGTTGTCAAAAGCCCCATAGGCGTGCGCCTAGGCGCAGCGCAGCGTGACCAAGGCGATGAATTGCGACCCTTTTTTTCTAAAAACCATGCCTTGAGCGGGGCGCAAGCAGGCGAGAGTTTAAGTATATCGGTGCTAAGGAAGACGGTCAAGAGAAATGACAAACCTGATAACTGCAACAATACTTTTTTTGCTTCTAATTTGATGATACCCTAAAACTCTAAAAAGGTTTAATTGTTTGGGTCTTTTGTATTTGTTGGGCTTTCCTATATGTTCCAATTTTAATTTGATTTGCTGGGCTTTTTCTTTGCTATTGGAATTTTTTAATATAGTGGGCTTTAAACCTATATATTATAAATTATTTTTATATAAGTTATTATTATTAATTTTAAAATTTTGACCTGTTTTTATCTTATTTTTATTATATGAATTATATACTTTATAATTTTATTATATTTGTAAAATAGTATTAGTATAATAATTGCTGATGCCTGTTAATAAACTGGCCCTAAACAAGCCTAAAACCCCTAAAATGGTATTTCTATACTATGCGCCTAACTTAAAAAAGCCCTCGCTTTTTAAGCGCCTTGCGCCTAGGCTCCGGGCGAGGCCTTCTTATGATATGATGACAGCTTTTTCAATTTACACTTTCATAGTTCCATGATGTTTTACTCTTATGCTATTCCTATTATTGGAAGAGTATCAGTTTGTTCTTGTAAGATTACGATTGCCTTTTGTAGTTTTGGTCATGTATTGAATGCTCGTCTTGTGTGTGTGTGTGTGTGTGTGCTTGTGGTTTTTCACTAAGCACCAGCATGTTTAATAATATTGCAGATATTTGATCCTAAGAAAACAAGAATTTTAACACAACAAATGACTTATATTACTTACTTTTGCAACAACCCAGTCGTCTTTAGGCACAGCTACAAATGCTTGCCATGAGTTATCCTCCATTTGCCCAGGTGAATTTACCCAATTCTCTGTATAAATCTGCATTAAAGTTTATAGCTTTAGTATCAACTAAAAAATGCATACAACTTAAAAATCAAAATCAAAAGAATAAGAGCACTTACAGTTGATATGTAACTTCTCCCATCTCCTTTAATTTTTAGTGCTATAGTATCATAAGGATCTAAATCGATAAAGCCATCAAACTGCATCAGATAAAAGGGAATCACCAAGAAGACTATTGATACGAACATGTATGATTAAACAAAGATACAAAGTATTGATCTAAATTGATAAAGCCATCAATCAAAGAAGAGAAATTTCCACCTTTTTAGACCTCATACCACAGAAGCCACTCCTGCTAATATTCCATTTTGTACCCTCGGTAACATCCAAAGACAGATTTCCAGAGAAAACTCCTATAGCATTTTAAAGAGTCAAATAAAAATATGGGGTGTGGACTGTGCATATTTGGTGTGAGGATAGAGATCCTAACCAGTACCACTTTGTTCCTTTCCGGCATTTGTGATCTCTAAAGCTGCTGATGATAAACCTATATAAATTATGACAGTAGTTATTTTTTAAGAACATAGACAAACACACATGTTTTCTGAGAAGCAAAAATGATCTGAATTGTAAGCTGTAATTTAAAATGAGAAAATACAACCTCCTAAGAAAAAACTTCCATTTAAAATTAATTCGTTAACTCCCCCTTATGGATATAAAGGCAGTGGGCTACCTCCGTATTGAGAATCGGAATACAAGTGCCACTTCTTAAGCTCTTCTTTTGAACTGAAGTTGTATATAAATCGTTCGCTAGGAGGAATCAAGTCATCAATGTTCCAAGTGAGAGCTGCATAGCAGCAGCCAGAATGACAGATGGGAAAATAATCAGCTTAAGAAAGATATCAGCGTCAGCAAGTGAATTGGAAAAATAACACAGACAGGCAGACAGACAGGGTAGGGCAGGGTACCTACCTCTTTTAGTGGCGATTAAAGATGCTTGCCATATTGCTCGAATTTTCGACATCTTCCTAAGCCCTAGCAGCAGCAAGTAAAGTAAATGCGATGATAAGCTTCAAGGAATCACATGCTTCGGTTTGATTCTCTAAAAAACCACTTGCTATTCATAAAAAAGCCCTTAGAGCAAAAATGGGAAATATCTTACTTGGAAGATCACCGGAGGAGCTAACTGCTGGAGCCGGCGGTAAGATCCAGAAGCGACGTCTTTGTTTGGGGCAGTATTAGGCAGTGGGCCTGAGCGATCACGCTGGTCTCCTTTGTTCGTTGCAATAACTTGTATTTCAAAATGTATTATATGGTTCGGGCTTACTTTTTAGTCTTTACGCTTGGAATTTTGGGCCTAATCCGGCCTACATTTAGGTTTAGGGTTTTTTTTTTTTTAAAACTATCCGGTATGATTGGGTTTTTAAAAAATTTAGGGTACGATCAGATTTAAGTATAACCGGGTACTAATACCCGATTTTAGAAAATATAATTTTTGTTGTAAAACAACGACCTACTAGCAATGTATAGAGAAGAATGGGAGAATGGGAAATGGATTTCTTATTGATTGATTTTAACATCATATACAAATGCCTTTATATATAGGCCCTTACATTAGTACAATAGTAACTAAAGAGATAAGAGTTATAGAGGTGGATAGTCACTACATAATGGATGCACTAAAAGGATAGGAGTTATAGATGACCACATAATGGATACATTCATAACACTCCCCCTTGATTATCCACATGATATACTATTCTTTAATACGCTTGGTGATGCTGCCTCGTTAAAAACCTTGCTAGGAAAACCCAGTGGGACAAAACCTCAGCTAAGGGAAAAAGAGTGCAGCGCGCATTTTCTCCCCCTAATACTTTTGGATCAGATATGTTGCCTCATTAAAAACCTTTACTAAGAAAACCCAATGGAACAAAACTTAGTCAAGGGAAAAAGAGTGCAACTTGAATAAGTCTCCCCCTCATTTTAACATGTATCCTTTAAGTGACGTGTGTCCATCTTCCTTGAAAGTCGAATAAAGCCTTTGTAGCGAATGATTTGTTGCTTGATCCCTTAATGTGCAATTCTTTATGTTGAGAAATGTTGTATAATCTTCTAACGAGACTTTAGGTGCCTCTTTCCAAAAATTATCATATGTCTATGACTGTGTAAAAATCGTTACATTCTTGCATCTACAAGACTAACCAAACTTGTTTTGATGGGTTAGTAAAATATAATCAAATATCGTTTATACCTGAAATGTTTCTTTGAACTCATTCCAATGTCTCTTCGCTTGACACGTGTTATATCATGACAATAATCTCAAGTGAAAGATATTATAACCATACATAGCTAGCAAAACATATTAATGCACTTATGCATTTAACGATGGTACTTTTAGAATGAGAATCTCTACTTTGATAGGAGATGATAATAGACATTTCTTATAACAAATGACTTAACAACCTTTAACATACTTTAAGGTTCAACTATGTCCATACTAAATATCCAAACATCATCTTCTAGATGTACTTGGGGGATTGGTAAAATATAATTACATATACACGCGAACTGCAGTTCGAGTAATAATTAGATCGTGCCAAGGTCATTAAAAAATTCTCCCTCTAAAAGCTCGACAATTTCTCTCGATGATGCCTAGACATCATCACTGTAAACTGCGATTATAGTGAACTTTTAAAAGTAGAACGTCGATAAAACATGGCTAATTTAATCAAACTTATATCCCTCTTTATGCAAATATCTCGAGTTGTATAACACCCGATCCAACTATTTTAGTCCATACATATTCTATGAACTTGATATAGTACGTTCTTGAGGTTTTGACATCATTAATGCTTCTAGCATTATCAATCCATGAGGGAATTCTTTCCATCTTATCCAAATATGCATGTGCTTTCACTCTTAGAAGTTTTGCTATATAAACTTGCCCTTTTAACACATAGATATCTATATCATATGCAAAAATATCAAGAACACTTGCTTTTATCTCCAAAATTCATATTGTACCATGTTTGTACACAGTGTACATTGAGATGCCATAATAACCAGGTACACATTTTCTATGTATGTTTATTGGAGTATTGGTGCACTATAATTACATCCATAAGGTGTTTCAATTAACCTCTTAAGCACTCAAATGCTTTAGGATACTCATGGGGAGTTCCAATTATATTCAATTCAATAACATATACAACATGTATATGTATTCAGATCTGAATTTATATAATTATCATAATATTCTCGAGAACTTATTTTATATGACTTAGTATCAAGTGATACATAACTTTCATAACACGCGTGTCAATTCTCTTTTATATATTATCAGACTAATAAGATATTGGAAAGTCAATGCATCCACCACTGAAGAATACGTTTTATCATAATCAATCATAGGTATTTGTGAAAATTCTTGTGCCACCAATTTTGACTTATATCACTTAATTTGATTTTCACATGATTCGCGTAAAAGACACTTTTGTATCCAACAATTTTACAACTTCAGTTGCATGGACTGTTGGTCCAGAAACTTTCCATTTCATTAGAGAACTAAACTCTGCCTTATTTGCGTCTTTTTATTTTGGCCAATCATTTCTTAATATTCATTCATAGGCAGATCTTAAATCTTGATCCTCATCATTTAATCATTTTAAGCGCTACATTATATACAAAAGTATAACGACGTCGATTTTTATTTCGATTCCATACATGTCTTAGACATGATACAACTTGGCGAGATCTCTTTATTTTCAGGTACCTGAGGTTCTTCTTGAACCATCATGTCTATTGTCCCTTCAGGGGATCTTATTACTATAACATCGACTTGACCATCTTAATTACTTGCTCCAATTTTCGATCGAGGAATTTTATTGTTGGAATCAACTAGTCTACCATGCTATATGCGTGCAATAGACTCATTACAAAATATGTGGTTGTCCTCTTGGGATACAAAGATAACTGGAGCATAAGCAGTTGATTATGTGACTTACTTAGTCACTCTATTTAGGTCAGTGAACTTGTCTGGTAATTTGTTCTTTAATATTGGTAAATGAATTATACTTTAAACTTCTAGTTCATAGTTTATAGTCTGGGGATCAAGATGACATGATAATTCATATCACTTTTCACTTTCCAACTGCTTGTTATCTCCCCCTAATGTTGGGAACATTCATTCACTAAAGTGAAAATCAATGAGCCATAAACGAATTTCTCACTAATGGCTTTAAGTATTTAATCCTAGACGATTATTTATACCCAACATATTCTCAAACTTTTTAGAAGTCCCATCTTTGTGCGGTGTGGTGGATGAGTTTCAATATATGTCGCACAACCAAAATCGTTGATGAGACATATTTGGTTCCTGACCAAAAACCAACTGTATGGGGAGAATTATAACTTATTGGCTTGATGTGAATTGATAGTACTATATATAAAATTACATGTACTTAAATGAACTTTTGCTCCTCTCATGATCATTGGATTTGTAACCAATAATAGACGTTTAGTGATCATCTCAACAATAACACTTATTCTAATGATCGTTAATAACTTGGGAATCAAATTCACTATTATCAAATAAATATACTAATCTGGATTAATATGCTTGCTATCACATTAGCTAAGCAACAATCACACAAGCTTCAGGTTGTGGATTTGATAACCATTTAGACGATGCATCGATTTAAAAAAAAAAAAACTAAATGGTATCATGTTGGGATATGCATCTCCTTTAATCGCTTCCAGAATATTCAAGTATACACACCCTCGTTTATTTTGCAAATATATAATTTCCCTTGAGAGCAAACATTACATGCTAATTATTATCTTGAATAATCTTCTAGTTCTTCATTATGTTTCACATCATTATTGACTTGGTGTGGTCTAACCGGTCATACCAATTAATTAAATATAATTATGATCCATAAACTCCTGGTTTATGATTGTATGTGTATTACTTGCTCGTATGTAATACAAAACATATGATACGAGAGAATATACTATAACTTCAAAGTTAAAACCATCTCGTTTTGCAATCACTCCTTAGTTTTCCACTTTTGGTGGTCCATCTCATTATTAAAATGACCATCATTACAATTCTTATAGTCATTCTCATCATTACAAGTTTCTCAATTAGGTCAATCATTACTTATACAATGATTAATATATAATCACATTCACTTTTGGGAATGGAGTAGAACCAAAACAAGCTTCATAGTTTTTCATTATTTACTCGGTCACATGAGTATAAAATCATTTCATTTTTTTATGACTCTTATAATGATATTGCTACTTTAGGAGCATATGTCTCAAGTGTGACAAATGAAAAGAATTTAATCGATTTTTCCTTGTAAATAATGTTCTCTTTGCTTACCATCAATTGAGAACTAGATGAGTCATATAAAATTTATCAATCTTATATCTTACGACCTTTATAATGATCATTGTATAGTCATCTCATTATTAACATGGTTGATCTCATTACATGAGCATCATAACAATTTTCTCAATTACCATGATTACGAACTTTACACCAATTATTATATCATCACATTCAGTTCAAGGAATGGATTATAACCAAACAATGATCATGGTGACATCATTACAATTTTCTTAGTTATTATATACATGATCGCGACCTTTACATTGGTCATTATATCATCACATTCACTTCATGAATGGATTAGAATCACAAAACTTTCATGGTGGTCATTTCAAACCTTACATATTCTTTAACAATCTTGCTTCTTCAAGAGCATATTTGTGGTTTGACAATGGAACTTGTTTTATCCACATGTATAACTAATCTTTTCACCACATAACATCAATTATACGACCGAATCATTAAGATTTATCAGTCCAAAATCTTACAAGCATCAATAAATTTACAATAAGCTTTAGTGTGTTTGAAACTTCGAATGTCATATTATAAATTAATCTTGATCACTGTTCAATCATGTTTATAATGTGTGATCTTATACACAACTTTAATTATTCTATTCTATTCAATACCATATGTATAAATGAATAATAGATTGTGACATATAATTTATACATAATGTCAGGTTATATGATACATGACATTATAATATGTTACTATATATAATAAATTATAGTAAAACCATAAAAGTGAGATTATTTTTCAATACTTATGAGAAAATATATTATTTTGCCAGGTAGAGGATCCTGTAAAAAAGGCATGAAGTGTAAGAAGGGTAAGAAAGAATCTCAGCCATTAGATCTTTTGATCTAATGGTTAAGATCAATAGGGACCAAATTGTAAAATATTTTCATTAATTTGGACTGATTTGAAATATCTAGGGGCAATATAGTCTTTTAAACCCACTAGAAATTAGGTAATGCACATGTAACTTCCCCCCGTCTTTTTTAAACGTCAATAACTTTTTATATGTAACTTTTTTTTAAAAAAAATACACCATAATAACGAGCGTTTTTTTATCTTCAATATGAGTACCATATTGCTATACTTATATAGAGAAAAAAATATGTTTCGATCAGATGTTTAGTCAATGAATGGTGTTATATACTTGCTGAATGGTGTTATATACTTGCTGAATGGTTTATATACTTACTGAATGGTGTTATATATACTTGTTGAATGGTGTTATATACTTGCTGAATGGTGTTATATACTTACTGAATGGTGTTATATACTTGCTGAATGGTGTTATATACTTACTGAATGGTGTTATATACTTTCTATAATTAAGGTGGCGGTTATGGGAAGTTTTTAATTAATTGAATTAATGATAAAATTACTTGTTTACCCTTTTCAATTAATTTAGATCTAATGGCTGAGATTTTTTCTTACCTTTCTCACACTTTTGGTCTTTTTTACAATAACCTTACCCTATTTTGCCAATACTTAGGAGAAAACATATATGCTTTTTATAGTGTAAGAAATCACAGTCGTAAGTTATTTTAATAAGTATGTTTAATGTTAATTAGTTCCTTTGACAACTATTGATGAGATAAAAGCGTAAGAAATAGATATTTTTAATTTATTAACAAATTTAGGATAAATAAAACAAAATTAGCAATTATAGCACATGTAAACCTATTTTAATATCTATATTAACAACTCAAGCTATTCATAAAAAATAGTGAGAACTTGAAGCTTCTTTCGTAATATTTATTACTCTATTTTTAAACATAAAAAAAAATATCCATCTCAACTTCCCAACATATGATCATTTATAATTTTGAAATACGTCTTTCTTTTTAGTACTAAATATCATTGTCAAATTACGCACATATATAATTTGTATATATAATTCATATATAAAAGTGATAATCATCATCAAGTAAAGGAGGAACCCAATTAATATAGAGATCCCAAGAATATAGATACAAATATCTATAAATATAAACTTATTTACGTATATCCTTTAATTATAATAGCAAAATAAAACATACTAAAAAGGGATTTAATGACCATTCTTTGACGAAAACAAATTAGTTAAAATAAATAGTAAATATCCAAGACAATATAGTAAGTAACAACTAGCATGGTACTGAAGCTATACCAAAGACGATCTACTGAGATATTGAGGGGTGTTTTCATTAATAACCGACAGATTTGAACACAAAGGCATAAATTTAAGTCTATATGCTTTATAACCAAATTATTTGATTATTTAACATTCAGAAGTTCAAAATTTAATAAATTTTTAAATGAAACTAAACTTAGTCAATTTTTTTTTCATGAAATATAACATTGTTTATATGTTGTTTCAACACAAAATATACTTTTCACCCTTTATATGTCATATCTTGAAATAAGTAGCAGATAACAAAATATATTAACAAAATAATTATAAAACCATATAAAACCCAGATGAACATTATCATAGCTGGAAATCTTCAATTTTATAAATCTATTTATTAATTTACTAAATTTCTGCATTGATTTCAAAACACATTCGCATCAATTGTTAGTGGGCTTTGGTTTAGAAAATAGTTGACAGAGTTTTAAACAAAATTAGAAAACAACAACCGATAAAAAGCTATGTTACTCATTGGAATGTATGCAAAAATCAAACAATATGATAAGAAGACATATATAATTGCAAGATATTGATTCTTTGTTACCTTTTTTTTCTGTAGAACAGTAGCAGATCATTAAGTCACCGGGTTCCCAACAATCACCGCATTGTGCAACTCTTATGATAATGTCATCCATCTTCAAAAGCAAATCGTGCTAATAACGTGTTGTAAAACAACGACCTACTAGCAATGTATAGAGAAGAATGGGAGAATGGGAAATGGATTTCTTATTGATTGATTTTAACATCATATACAAATGTCATTATATATAGGCCCTTACATTAGTACAATAGTAACTAAAGAGATATGAGTTATAGAGGTGGATAGTCACTACATAATGGATGCACTAAAAGGATAGGAGTTATAGATGTAGATAGTCACCACATAATGGATACATTCATAACACTTTTTTTATAATTTTACACAAAAGTAAATTCATTTAAAAATTAAATTTGGGTTGTTATTTATAAAAACAGTTAAAATAAATTAAAATAATGTTAATCTACTCAAGTACAAATTATTTACTTTATAATATGCTATTTTTAAAAACTTATATATAAATGTTGTGAAGTAAAGATAAAAATATATTTTAAAAATCTTGGTATTATATCGGGTCTTTAAAAAACCGGGTTCAGGTAATCGTTTTCAGGTATAAATCAGATGAGTGTATTGAGCTCAAAATGTATAACATATTCATACTCCATGTATATAACAACCCTAAAGAAAACCGACACCCTCATAAATTTTCCGACACCCTAATATATTTTAAAATATACCCCATACGCGAAAACGGACCCCGAATACCTTGAATATTAACAAAATTAATTAAAAATCAAAAGTTTGAGGCTGTCGCGAGGCGCGTAAGCCACCCCGTTAGTTTACGCGGGCCGCGAGAGATCGAGAACGCGGCAACACCCGGTGATGACACGTGTCATCATCGTGGCGAGGCTAGTTGATGACCCGGATCAGCTACACCGTTGACCAACGTTGACGCAGGCCCCGTAGGCCTTAGCCTACTTTTACGCGGGCCGCGAGAAACTCGAGATGAGGCCCTATATAATAGGAGCTCGGGATATCAGTTTCAATCGCTCAATTTCTTTTATTTCTTACGAATTTCCACATAGTAGAAGCTATACTCGGGTATAATACCCCCTAAATAACGAAGTTCTGCTCTGTTGTAAGTATCATAACCCCTGGATACGTATTAGATACTCTGCCCGATTGATCTAGGGTTCCGTAACGGCTGTCGTGGTTCTGCCCGACGTAGTCGTTGGAATGCCGTCTCGGGGAGGGTATTACTAATGTTAAAATGGGTTATTATACTAACACGTGTGCATTTTTGTAATTTATAGATTGTCACCAGGAAACCCTAAAGGATAATCTAAAACAGCAATGTGAGTAATCACTTTTTGTTAACTGTTTTTACAAAACCTCACACAATTAATTATATATTAAGCAGTTATTGAGTATTTGTAAGGATACAATTATCGTCGGTATGTTGGGGTTTTGTATACAAAATTAGTTACTGCCTTGCGAGGAGTAACTTTCCACAAGTCGGGTTGACAGTACCGTGGGTGGTAATTAGTATGACTTGGAAACAAATGTAATTGCGAGACCGCCCTCAATACTGTACAGTGGTTTTTATTTAAACTTAATTAAACTGGGATTCACTCACCAGTATTTCCCACTGACAAAATGTTTTCAAACGCGTTTCAGGTAACAAAATGTGAAAGCCAAATAGAAGCCAGCTGAACAACACTGAAGGCTTGAAAAAGTGGCAATAAAGTTACCTAAAAGCAATAGATGTTTTTATTAAATAAAAATAGGATTCATTCCTATGAAAACGTGTGTACTGAAAACTTGGGTTTTACCCCATATATTCAATATTATGAAAGTGTGGTATTTTACTCTGATAAAATATTTCCTAACTACGGTCCTGATGTAAATTCCGCTACCAAATTAGACAATACTAGATACCACCGAAACTGGCTCGCGGTGGCCCGTTCCTGTTATTATATAGTGGGACGGGGGTTGCGACAGAAGGCGGTATTAGAGCTAAGCCACTGATTCAGCCACAGAAGCGTTCTGCTGACATCAAAATTTAAATTGTTATGAAATAAATTACGGGAATACGTGCATAATTGTATTTTATTGTTATGTGTTATTTGACTATTTGTTAGTTTACAGTATGAGCGACCAAGGACCATCTGACGCGTATCGTCAATTTTCTGGTTCGCCTAGAAGCGAAGGCACCTCCTCTTCTCAGCCTGCCCTCTCAGGGTACTCTGCTGATACGGAAGAAGGAATATTCGTGTTTAAGGCTCAGTCCGAGGAGCAATTCCCTAAGAAAAAGAGAGGATGGTTCAGTCGAGGGGCACACGAGCGTAGGAAGCGTATAAAAAAGTTACAAGACCAGAGAGTACTAGCCGCAGCCAAAAGAGAAACAGATGCCCATGCCCAGGAAATGATTAATAGGGGTATAGCTAACATTCACATCCTAGCAACCAATACAGCTAACCCTAACCTGGAACAAATGATAGCACCCCAACCACAACCACAACCACCAATTCCTGACCAACCAATGGAAATAGAAAACCCTGAAAATCAAGTAGAAATGCATGATTTCAACTCGGAAGAAATACCTAGGGTACCTGCACCAAATCCCTTAGACCCAAATTACGACCCCTGGTGGGACGATAATAGGGACTATGTGCAACGTTACTCGATACATGAAGACATGCTCATGCCAAACATAGGAGCCTACCCAGGTTTGGATCCTTTAGATCCCTATTACCACGATGTAATCATTTGGGAGATTTTAGAGAATCCTTCCCAATTCCAGGCACCTACACCTCCATACCAGGAACCCGCACCCCAGATTCCGAACCCTGTCCTAGAACCTGCACCCCCAATGAGTGCAGAGAATGTACAAGAACTTAGGACATTTGGTGAGGAAATTTTAGAGAGTAGTGAAAGAATGAGACAGGTGGGAGAGCGACTCGTCTGGAAGTACGACGAGCGCAATATGGGTTTCTGGATGAATCCATATCCATGAATATGATGGTAGAAACGGTAGTAGTAATAATAATAAAATAATATAATATGTGTGTATGTGTATGAAAAAAAAACTACGGATGCCTACTACTAGTAGTGTAGTTTTAAATTTTAGTTGGTATTGTAATTTTATTTCAGTACTGGTGTGTAATAGATGCATAGTATATGAATAGAGTAAAGTCGCAATGATCGACGCTTTTGACCAAAATGCGTGTCATGTGATTGGCTATATTAAATATTATTTTGTGATATTAATACATGGTAAATGTTTAAAATTCAGATGGCCGACGAAGGAAATCTGAATAACGATAACCAGAGTAACATTAACTTGGTTAATGAGAATCCGAACATCAATAACAATGGAAACCAAGTGGATAATAGTGCTATCCAACACATAGTGGCACAATGAATTATAGATGCAATGCCATTTATTATTCAAACGGTCCAGAAAGCGAATAATAAAAGTAAACATAGCAGTAAGCGACCAACTGAACCAGAACACAGCGTAAACAATGAACCTGTATTTCAAGCGCCCATTCCCAAAAAAAGAAGAACCATTGTAACATTCCTATTTTTATATAAGAATTATAGGTTTGGTTAAATTTATTTACCACTAGTAACTAGTTTATTTTTAATATAAATATTCAACCCAAATAGTTTAAACACTATTTTATATAGTTGGTTGAAATATTATATTAATTAAGTGGCCTGTATATGAGTGACCTTTCTAATAAAATAAAAGTATATAAAAACCTATATTATTAGACGGGTAGTCTACGGGTAAGTTGACTATTAGAAATATGAAGTTCCTAGACAGGCCTAGGAAACCATATAATAATTAAATTATAAAAATAAATTGTATTTTGAACCTACTCTATTTTTAATGAAACTTAGACTCAAATATAGACACAAATATTCTGGTTCTAATGACATATTTATTAATTTATAAAACATCATATTTTAGAAGTTATACACGCCAAATAAGTAAAGCAGTTAAATTAATTATAATATATAAATTTATAATATAATATAATAATTACGTATGATATATAATAACAAAATAAGTTTATGAATCATAAAGTAAATACATGAACATTATTTTGTAAATAAAATCAATGAAAATCAATATGCATAAGACTCAACATGTGTACAGGCTTATATCTACGTGTAAGAAATTTAGGAAAGTATACGTGGCCAATTGGGAAGGTTTGCGTGAAATTTAAGTCAATCAAAATGTAATATCAATAGAAGGTAGCTTCAATCTTTTAAAGTTGCTCAGCCTTATTCTCGGCTACTCTATTTTCTTTAGTAATTCCCATTTTCACCCCTAAATCCTACAAAGCCATGTCCCGTTTTAAATATTTTAACTCCCGATCACCGCTACCCTTTCCGATTGATCTGAGCCTCATAACGTATGTTAGGGCTCTGCCCGACTAAGTTGTTGGGATTCGGTCTCGGGACATCGGGACAAGGTTGAATGAGGGGTATTATACTTAACACGAGTGCATGATATATTTTTAAATAGCTCAGAAGTTATACCCAATATTCTACCAGGAGACTTTCTAGTTGAACCCTAAAGTTACAAAGTAGGTCCATTCTCTTTTCTCACTATTTTATTCCCTTTTTCCTTGTGATATTATTTTATTCAAAAAGGTCCCAAATTGATCCGTAAGTAAAAACCCGGACCCCTGAAACCCCAATCCATATCAATAATCAAGAAAATCAGATATTTAGTCTTCAGGCGGGCCGCGTAATGATAAGCCGAGACTTACGCAGGCCGCGCCAGCAAGTCAGATCTCCGGATAAGCTTGAGGGACACGTGGCATCCACCTGGCAGACCTACTGATGACCCAGCAACCCTTTTTGACTTCTGAGCTGATTTTTGCGAAAATCATAATTAATTATAGGAAGCTCGGATTGAGCTGATTCTTTTTGGGTTGGAAAGATATTTTAGTATTCTACATTTCATCTTTGATCACCGAGGGCTGAATAAAACCGTAAAGTGGTTAAAAGAGTCGATTCCGCAGCTACATTGTAAAGTTGCTACACATTTTATTGATAAACTTAATCTAAGAAAATTGTATACAAGAAAAGGATGAATTGTGAGAAATGTGATAATGATGGCATTCTAATAAATTAACTTGAGGCAATGTGTCTAACGTGGAAATATAATTTGATTGTAAGACTTGGTAAGAGGTATGTCGTAGTAGCTTTTATTCCATACTTGAATGGTGTGGTGTGTACCATGTATTTGCTTCAAACAAATCTTATGAAATTGGGTGTATTAAAGGCATCTAAAATACATACAAATGATTTATGCAAGTAATATGTACGTGTATGCCAAACATGTTCTAAGTTAGTTGTCAGTCACATACACAAGGACAGTTTGACTTACGAAAGTCAAACTGACCTAAAACTAATGTCTTGATAAATGAGTATGTGTGAATCCATGAGATGTTGTGGTCATTTTATATAATGACTAATCTAACAAATCTTGTGGGTATTGTGTTAAGTTTGATCTCGTCAAGCTAAGTGGGAGCTGGAAAGGAATGGATCAAACGGGTCAAGTGCGCAAGGAAAGCTCGAACGGACGCAAACCGTAAGTAAAGCTTACACCTATTTTTTTTAGCATACGTATTTATTCTATAGGTGATAAATACAACAATAGATCATGTTCGAGTTATGGGTTCCGACACGAAACGAAATGGGTTGGAACGAATAAAAACGTTTAAAACCATGATTTGTAGTAAATATAATTGTTTGGTCGTATAGACCAAATGGGTCAAATGATGGTGATAATATCATATGACCATATCGACTAATGTTGGTTGTTACGTCATATGTTTACAGGAACGAATAGAAATTTGGATAATTGCGTCATCATAGAATATTGAATTAATAATAGCAAGGCATAAACGGGTCTATACGTTGACTCGAGCCAGGTACGCTTATATATAGATTTATAGTTAAAAGTGTTTAACTTCCCTTCACGGGTCAAAAGGAGTAGATAGGTAAAACGGGTTAAGAATTCATAAGAAACCCGTAATTTGAACATTGCACATTAGTAAATTGATATAACGTGATATGCATGATATTTTGAAAAGGGTAATAAACAAGTTTGTTTGATAAATCACGAACGGGTCAAAAAGTGTCATAATTGAATTTCAAGCCGAGAGATTGAAAGTTAAAATTTTGTGAATTTTAGATGTTGGATTTTAACTCCATATGATGGAGGATCAAATTACAATCACGTAGGAAGAAACGGTAGACCCTGTAAAAAAAATAAAAAAATAAATAAATAAATATATATATATATATATATATATATATATATTATTCAGTTTTGCTTCCCAGACTCGTTTAGATACGTTTTAAACCCCGTATGACTAAAGCATTTCATGCTTATGAAATGTAGGTACATTTGGATGCCGGAAGACGATCAAGCTCAACGAAGAACCGAACACGAATAAGATAAAAGCTTCCGCACGTCGTTTCGTCGTAACTTTTAAACGACGAACTCAATTATGTTATGTTGTATTATTTTAAAATTGTAAAGTTTAAACAAACCCGTATTTTTACAAAGTATATGTAGTCATAATTACATGTTGTTTGTCGTATACTTTACAAAAACCATTAAATAATGACAAGGGTGTTACAAGTTGGTAATCAGAGCTCATGGTTAAAGAGTAAATTGTGTTCGGTTCGAGGCTTGATCGCAAATCCGGTAAGTACATGTATATTAATGGTTTGGTATGTGTTGAAATGTTGTGAACAACACATAGGGTTATCGTGTGATACACGTTACCTCAATTAAATGATAAATATAGTTGACAAAATTGCGCGCGTTGACGCGTATAGTAGAAAAGCCTTGTATTATAATACGGGCGATTATTGAAGTTGATATTACTAATTCTTGTAAATGTTTTAATTGAAGGACACTCGCATCTGAAGATAGCGAGAGTTTAACAAATTGCGGATATGATGATGGAACGGTCCGAGATGTGACAAGAAGAGCATACTCATCAAGGACCTAAATCGCGTAACGATTGCAAATAAGTAATGGCAAGGAATGCCCGTCAGGGCAAGCATTACTAGGTGCACATTTTAAACTTATAGTACAAACAGTAATATGCAACAAATACATAGTGAATGACAGTTGCATATAAAATATGAAACTTGGAAAACCTGGATAGGTTACCTATCCAGGATGACGTTTCCAAGAGAAATTCAGTAGAGAATATGTATTATTCGCAAATTGTGAATAACAAGACAATAACAGAATTCAGTTTCTGTAGAAACTTGGACGAGAGTGATCATCCAAGTAAGTAATCTCAATATAAATCCTATTGAGAAAAGTAATGATCACATCAACGAATGTGAATAAATGTTTATAAAAAGGGACATTTTACATGTTCAAGGATAAACGACTAAAACTAATAATTGTTAACTAACAATTAAATAAAGTTTTACCAAATGAAATCATAAATATGGAAATAATTTGAGGAGTTACTTACATGGGACGTGATGTGGTAATTATAATAAGGTCACGCGTACCATGTGTTGATCGCTTACTCTGGCCAAGTAAGTAGTGAACACATAATAGCATGAGCTTCTTATAATGAGCGCAGTTATGCCCGATGTAGTAAGGTCAAGATGAATAAAAATTTAAAGGATCCTTAGGGTCAAGAAATCTTATGGGCATACTCGTATAAATGGTTTTCGCGGGAACCATAAAAACGATGTATGGCGCACATAGAAATAAAAGACCCAAGGAAATTCGTGACATAAGTCATTTTGGACGAAACAACCATGGTAGACGAAAAGGGCATTGTAAAACCAAAGTATAAATGACCCGCGGGGTCATAGAAACAAAGGTATTGCCCACATGGGAAAAACGATCAAAAACCATGGTAGACAAAAAGGGCATTGTAAAACCAAAGTATAAATGACCCGCGGGGTCATAGAAACAAAGGTATTGCCCACATGGGAAAAACGATCAAAGTCGTTGACTTTGGTCGTAGTAAAGAAATGATGATGATGATAATCATCATTCATAGTTTATAAGACTGTCAAGGATGGTCAAATAAAGAATAAAGGTTTGGTTGAATAAAAGCGATGGATTTCGCTAAGACAACCAAACAAATTAAAACGAAATCTTAATGTATACCGGAATGCTTGCACTAATAATGACTTCGGTAAAGTACCCGGTTGATGGGTAAGGATTTAAACACACGCGTAAACCGAGAAACGGGAACACGAATTTAAAGTCAAAAGACTCGGATTACGAGTTATGACTATAAAATCTCGTATATAGAAATTGTAAGTAAATATGTTCAACTATTCGAAGTCGAATGGGTTGAATAAAGAATAAAGTTGATTGTTTATAAGTGATGGATTTCACATTAATAGGTCAAACAGGTTGAATACAATATAACGCCGAATGGCACAAATGAGCGCTAGCCAGATAAAGGTAGCGTTAAATGCAAGAGAATAATGAGCCCGATAATGGGATATAACCAAATAAGAATATATTCAAATCAAATAACAGTAAACATAAGAAGAACTGACGCATAAATGACGTGAGAAGTCATAATATCGGAAAATTGTCCGAAAGAAAACAATTATAGCCATGAAACTACAATTAAGGTTAACGGGACCTAAGCTTGAAACCAAATGATTCTTCGAACAAAAACAGGGTGCCTTGACACCAAACATGTATTTTAAGAATGACATGAGTAAGGAGTGATCTACGGGATCAACATAACCTTTAGGGTTATAAACAAATGAAAGATCTACGGGACTAAAACGACCCACGGGTCATGATTAGAAAGAAGTTATAAGGACTTCGCCCTAAAGAGGTGAAAGTCTAATCAAAATAGCCCATAAGGCTAAGTGATAAAAACCTACGGGTTAATTAGATAAAGTGAGGGAATCGGTTGAGAATCCCCGCATAAAACTAAGACTGTAAAAGAATAAATTATGGACTGTCAATATCCTGGTATGGATAATTGACAAAAGTTAAAGAGAAGATCCTAAAACTAAAACTTCGGTTTTAGTAAGAAATAGCGTTTTTACAAACATAAATTCTGATAGGAATTTAAATAGTAAGCATGAAAGATACAAGTCTTGACGCTGATAGGCGCAAGACGATATATTCGAAAAGTGATATTTTCGAAAATGAAAGGTTGATACAAACTAAACACGATGTGACACGATCACGGTTAGGAAATGTAATGTGAAGTAAAATCACGTTATAACCAAGCGAGCGGTGAAAAGTAACGGGACTAATAAGTCTAGTTAGTAAGACCGGTTAAGGCCAGTAATTCAAATCAATAAAAAATTGGTTTGCTTGTAAGCGGTGGATTCGGTATAACTGAACCGAATAAATAAATCTGAAAACAAAAGAAATTATTGCTAAAAGTGAAATATTTCACTAAAGACCTTTAAACGGGTCAAGGTAACGGATTCACCAAGAGTTCGATAATATATAAAAGCGATGGAAATCGCTAAGTTAACTAAACTAGTAGAAATAACGGAATTACGTTATTGCAAGTTACATTATGTCGTATGAGGTACGTAGAGGTTCTGTAACCAAAAAGATATTACCAAAATTTTTCTGGTAATACTAACAATTGGTTAAAATATGAATAATGCTTAAGAGATTACTTAGGTCAAACGCATTGAGTTTAGAACTCAATGAACTATGTAAGCAAGGTTTCGAGGACGAAACCTCTTTAAGGGGGGTAGACTTTTAACACCCCGAAAACGGGCTTGGTAATTAAACTCTGTTAATACTAAAAGACGGGTAACGTACCGTTATTAGTAAAAATAACCCGGCAAATATTTGGATTTAAATAAGAAATCCTAATATTAAATAAAAACGAATCAAAGTTTTAAGTAATTAAGTTTATAAGAGCCTGAGTTAACGGGACTTAAAATAAAACGGGTTATGACTTCCCGAACCCAGTAAGCTAACTAGGAATAATTAACCTAGTTAATAAGTGGGGAATATTGTTAGAAATAAGTAGGTTGTGCCCTACTTAATTAACTAACCAAATTAGAGGGGCCAATGTTGTTAAAAATGAAACTTATATTATTGGTTTTAATAAAAAACAAAACCAAACATCTCAATTGAGATGTCTGGTCGTACATGGGACGCAGGGGGCGACCTGAGCTCCTCACCAAGCCCTAGTTCATCACATATTCCACCAAATTGAGAGCTCAAATTCGTTCTAAATCAAGTCTCAAACACAAATTCGTGATCTCCATTGAAAGGGGAGTCATAAGGTATGTAAATTTTATGAAAAATCTCTAGTTGGATTTCTAGGTAAACTTAGAAATCTGAAATTGATGGTTGCATGTTTGTTATATGATGAAATTAGGAATGATTTTATGTCTAGGAGTAAACCCTAGTCATTTACGTGTTGAATTGATGTTCCTAATTGTGAATTCATGATCACCCGATTATGTGCTAAATGGGTTTTGTAGAAACATGATGAACACTAGAATCATAATGGTTAAATTGTGTTAATAGAACTCCCTGAAGTTAGATTTGAAGTTTGATGTTAGTACTTGTTAATTTTGCTAGAATTTAAGGGTTTAGAACACTTAAATGGGCTGGAGAAACTTGATGTTTCGTGTTGCACACAAGGTGCTTGATAAAATGCTTGAACAAGAAAATATAACAAAGCTGATTGGAATAAAAAAAATTATTGGGCTGCAGTTTTAAAAAAATCATATAAAATCACTGGAACGGCCTGTGAGGTTGAGCCTTATATGCTCAGAAAGCTATTAAAACATACTACGTTTTATGTTTGAACATGTTTGTTAAATTCTGATGTTAAACAGGTCAAAACAGTGTCCGAAGTCGGCTGAACTGTTTTGACAGCAAGCTGATTGGAATAAAAAAAAATTATTGGGCTGCAGTTTTTAAAAAATCATATAAAATCACTGGAACGGCCTGTGAGGTTGAGCCTTATATGCTCAGAAAGCTATTAAAACATACTACGTTTTATGTTTGAACATGTTTGTTAAATTTTGATGTTAAACAGGTCAAAACAGTGTCCGAAGTCGGCTGAACTGTTTTGACAGCAAGCTGATTGGAAGCATTTTGACTTCTGAGCTGATTTTTGCGAAAATCATAATTAATTATAGGAAGCTCGGATTGAGCTGATTCTTTTTGGGTTGGAAAGATATTTTAGTATTCTACATTTCATCTTTGATCACCAAGGGCTGAATAAAACCGTAAAGTGGTTAAAAGAGTCGATTCCGCAGCTACCTTGTAAAGTTGCTACACATTTTATTGATAAACTTAATCTAAGAAAATTGTATACAAGAAAAGGATGAATTGTGAGAAATGTGATAATGATGGCATTCTAATAAATTAACTTGAGGCAATGTATCTAACGTGGAAATATAATTTGATTGTAAGACTTGGTAAGAGGTATGTCGTAGTAGCTTTTATTCCATACTTGAATGGTGTGGTGTGTACCATGTATTTGCTTCAAACAAATCTTATGAAATTAGGTGTATTAAAGGCATCTAAAATACATACAAATGATTTATGCAAGTAATATGTACGTGTATGCCAAACATGTTCTAAGTTAGTTGTCAGTCACATACACAAGGACAGTTTGACTTACGAAAGTCAAACTGACCTAAAACTAATGTCTTGATAAATGAGTATGTGTGAATCCATGAGATGTTGTGGTCATTTTATATAATGACTAATCTAACAAATCTTGTGGGTATTGTGTTAAGTTTGATCTCGTCAAGCTAAGTGGGAGCTGGAAAGGAATGGATCAAACGGGTCAAGTGCGCAAGGAAAGCTCGAACGGACGCAAACCGTAAGTAAAGCTTACACCTATTTTTTTTAGCATACATATTTATTCTATAGGTGATAAATACAACAATAGATCATGTTCGAGTTATGGGTTCCGACACGAAACGAAATGGGTTGGAACGAATAAAAACGTTTAAAACCATGATTTGTAGTAAATATAATTGTTTGGTCGTATAGACCAAATGGGTCAAATGATGGTGATAATATCATATGACCATATCGACTAATGTTGGTTGTTACGTCATATGTT
Organism: Helianthus tuberosus; assembly: GCA_030545235.1. Classification (NCBI taxonomy): domain Eukaryota; kingdom Viridiplantae; phylum Streptophyta; class Magnoliopsida; order Asterales; family Asteraceae; genus Helianthus; species Helianthus tuberosus. Next base: position 90,163,549 of record CM060404.1, read on the forward strand.
TACAGGAACGAATAGAAATTTGGATAATTGCGTCATCATAGAATATTGAATTAATAATAGCAAGGCATAAACGGGTCTATACGTTGACTCGAGCCAGGTACGCTTATATATAGATTTATAGTTAAAAGTGTTTAACTTCCCTTCACGGGTCAAAAGGAGTAGATAGGTAAAACGGGTTAAGAATTCATAAGAAACCCGTAATTTGAACATTGCACATTAGTAAATTGATATAACGTGATATGCATGATATTTTGAAAAGGGTAATAAACAAGTTTGTTTGATAAATCACGAACGGGTCAAAAAGTGTCATAATTGAATTTCAAGCCGAGAGATTGAAAGTTAAAATTTTGTGAATTTTAGATGTTGGATTTTAACTCCATATGATGGAGGATCAAATTACAATCACGTAGGAAGAAACGGTAGACCCTGTAAAAAAAATAAAAAAATAAATAAATAAATATATATATATATATATATATATATATATTATTCAGTTTTGCTTCCCAGACTCGTTTAGATACGTTTTAAACCCCGTATGACTAAAGCATTTCATGTTTATGAAATGTAGGTACATTTGGATGCCGGAAGACGATCAAGCTCAACGAAGAACCGAACACGAATAAGATAAAAGCTTCCGCACGTCGTTTCGTCGTAACTTTTAATCGATGAACTCAATTATGTTATGTTGTATTATTTTAAAATTGTAAAGTTTAAACAAACCCGTATTTTTACAAAGTATATGTAGTCATAATTACATGTTGTTTGTCGTATACTTTACAAAAACCATTAAATAATGACAAGGGTGTTACATTTTTAGCATCTTAGGTACACCTGGGATGATCTTACAACACCTATAGACTATTTTGGCAAGATCTAAAGCTTTTGGGTTCACTATATAAGAAAGCTTAGTTCATGTGTTCTTGACACACATTTGCAACATTTCACTTGTGGACTTGTTCTGGAGCTTCCATCAGTAAGGAGAAGACTTTGAAGTGTAGAAAAGTTTGCTAGGACCTTAAGTAAGCTTCTAATTGCTTGTTTAGTTGTTTAATTTAGCTTAATTATCCTAAAGTCAAACTTATCATAAAATTAGTTTGACTTTCGTTTTAATTACATGTGGCTTAACCACTGATCAAATTGAAAGTGGTTATAAGACCACATTAGTGTAGGTGATTAACCCTTAAAAGGGCACATCCTAATTATCTCGTTTGACTGGTCAATTGTCGGGTCAAAGTAGTTTGACAAAAAGTCAAACTGGACAGAAATTACAAAATTAATTCTAGTTAATAAACCAGAGGTTCTAAATTATATTTTAACATTCTAATGACTTAGTAATTAGTATTAGAACATGTTTGACCAGGTCTAACCCGACAATTATCAGTCCAAGGTCAGTTTATTACCGAAAGTCGCAAAAGCTTGACTTTTGCTTTGACTTTCAGTTCTGATCCGTTAAAGCTTAAATCTCCCATGTTTTAAGCTTCCATTAGGACCATATCATTCAGTAGCATAACTCCCTGAAGTTATATTGCTTGATCCTTAATGGTTCGAATTATATGCTCTTGATTGTTAATGTGCTTATAAATGCCGTAAATGCCCTTTTGACATACAAATGAGATTTTTAGAAATATGAGAGGACAAAAACCTTTGCTACTGATATTTAGACTTGTCCCAAAAATTTGACATCAGTTCTTGGTCCCAAATAGGAGTTATGCTCGATATCGTAATTATAAGCTTTTTATTAGTTAATTTGCGATATCTTGCATAATGCATGTTTAAACTTGGAATTTGACCCAAAAATCATTACCTACTGTTAAGATATTAATTTTAGAGATTTTTGGAAGTTAGGATCAGATTATAAACTGATCATATCATAGAGTTCTTGTATTAGTCAGTAAATGACGATAATACCCTTTTCATGCATAAAATGAGTTTTACAAAGGATTTGAATGCCAAACCTTTTCCTTCTGATTTCATATATTAAATAAATTATTTTGAACACTCAAAACTAATCAAAATCTCAGATTTCCATAAAACCCCTTAATTATCGTCAATTAGCGATTTTTACGCTATTTAGGTGCACAGTATGGTTTTAAACCATAATTAACACCTAAGACCACCTACTGAATTTCTAAACAAATTTTAATATTATCACAGTAGGTATAAGTCGTGAACTCAGACTTCCAAAAATGTCCGTAAAAGCGTATGTGAAATGACCAAAATACCCTTTCGGGGCATAGTTTGGCCATAAATGGTAAACCTCACATATGTATGATATCTTACTGATGTAATGAGATAAATTAAATATTTTTACTAATCAGAAAGGACCAGAATTTCAGTTTGTTATAAAATCTCTTTTATAAGTATTAAAATTACCAAAATGCCCTTACGGGACTTAAAATGGTTTTAAATATTTTTGGGCATATATGTTAACATCCTACTGATGTATTAACATATTTTAAGCATAATAACAATTAAGACTTGTATATAGTTCATTTGGTTACCCGTTACGCATTTATGCGTTCGGATCGGTTTACGTGACTAGTTTACATATAATAGCCGAAACGGGTTTAACCTTATCATTAAATCCTCAAAATCCAGAATGTGTTTAGTTTACCCATATTATACAAGTATCCAAACTTGTCGGGTCTAAATCACATTCTATTCCAGTCAACGCTAATCTAGCGTATCATACCGCTTTAGATACTTTAAGCTAGTCGGTCTAAGTCTACGACTTAAATAAGACCATTAGCATTCTGAATTGGTTATATATTACCATCACTCCAGACTAGAGCCACCCGGTAAAAGCTACCTGCATTTAGATAGATTGGATACGACTGAGTTATTATGCTGTGAATCAAGTATTAGCTCAGGTAAATACTTTTAACTTCTTTTCCCTTATACGGGCTTGGGATACGGTATCATAAAATACCGCTTGGTCGGGTATGAGATCATTTAGTCGGATTGTGATTTAATAAATCTGCATAACCCGTTTTAATCTGTATTGTTTGATAACATAAACATTGGGGGTTAACGACCGTGTCCTGGATATCCTCGGCTCATTAAAGTTAAAAAAAAATGGCCACGACCTATGCACGGGGTGTAGGCATACACCCGACAGATGCAAATGCTAAAATATAAATAACCCACATGTTGGGGATAACTCCTTCGTGGGTTTTGTAAGTGGTGAGTCGGTTAATCATGACCGGCTTCCAAACCGGCCCCATATGTATGACAAACATGTGAAACAGTATACAAGATTTTATTAAAGATTGTCCCAAGTTATAAATGGTTTGTGCCTTGTGCACTTAAATCAATTTTCATAAACTCTTTTCAAATGAGTCGGTTAAATTGTATTTACCAGTGAAAACTGACGTATTTTCAAAAGGCTAAGTGGCAGGTACTACTCGTAATAGGCTGGTAGTTGCTCGGTGTCGAAAAAGAGGATCTTGCAAATCCTTAAAGATGCCATAAAGTCTGCTAAGCTTCATTTTATACATTCTGTAATGATCCTCCTGTGGATTTGATATTACAGACTCGTCTATAAGAAATACTTTGATATTTTCAGACATTGAGTTTGTAATAATATTTTATATTCCAAGACTTCCGCTGTGCTATTCTGTGTGTGATTGACCATGATGATATCAACTACGTCACGATACTCCCCACCGGGCCCACCGGTGATATGTGGAAATATCGGGGTGTGACACATAACTTACGGTGGGCACCGTAAGTTACGGTGGCCCCTGTGTTATGCCCTTCCATTTTGCCGTTTTTGACACGAAAACTTTCGTATCTTTCGATCCACGTATCCGTTTGACCTCCCGTTTCTTCCTACATGATCGTAATTTGATTCTCCATCATGTAGAGTAAAATTCAACATTTAAAACTAATGAAATTCTAAATCTTTAAGCATTCAGCTTATTGTTCAAAATCAATATTTCGACCCGTTTGTATTTAGGACCTCTAAACTTGTTCCTAGTTAGTCATAAATCATAAACTAAGATATCTAACTTTAAATCTCTATCTTGGATTCCTAACCTTTGTGAAATACGCAACAAACACCCAAGTTACATGCGTAATTCATTTTGACCCGTTTAAGGGATCTTTTATGCATTTTGGTCCAAAACTAGCTCTTTTCTTTTCAATACTTCGTAATGCCACAATTAAATTTCTACTTATGTTCCACCACAATTATTTTTGTGGTGGATTTAACATAGTTAACCTCTTATCCCAGATTTACCCATCGATTGGTCATTTTATGCAAATGACCATTTTTGTGCATTTAACCCACAAATGTAGATTCCTATAACTTTTATTCCTATTTAATGATTCCATAATCTTAATGCAAGTTCCTAAACAACCCCTATGGGTCGTTTACCCAATATACCCTTCAAGGGTGTTTTGGTCAACTTTAGTCTCTCACTTTACAACGAAGGACTTTCGCTAAAATCTGACTAGAGTATCACTTCTACTAAACTCTAAATATGCGTACCTGGCTCGGGTCATAGCATCGACCCATATACATACCTTTTTGCTTTAAATTTTCTAGTTAAAGCAATGCGATCACATGTTATATCCTGTTATCACAAAACTCAACAAGTAGTCGTCAGTCATTGTTGTCAAATGGTATTTGTACCCTATTTGACCCGTTTAGTCGACATGACCATTTGTCAACGTATGATGGTAGATTAATACCATCATGCCCCTTGAACCTATTCCGGTTCGCACCATGGTTCTTATTACTTAAAAACAATATATTTTTTTAAATTGTTTCGACCCATTATAACTTTTACCAAATGGTGTCTTCATTTTAATCATTTTTATTTTAACTATTAATTTGACCCATTTGGTTGTCGAGTGAATTCCATCACTTCAATGACATACCAAACACAACCATTTTCGTTATATCAACATTACACATATTTAAACTAAGCTTGTCTACATAAATGTAACGGAGTGACAAGCCACTTACTTCAAAGCTTTCCCTTCAAACGAGCGTCCGCACCGGCTTGACTTCCCGACGCCTCGCTTGTGTTGCCTAAAATATACAAGCCAATTATCATTAGAACCTTCCGGCTCATAACTAAAGCTTGTTACTTTGCCAATCACCACATTTAGTGTCTATCAACGTCTTTTAGGCATTTTGTCGAGCACCTTATGTGCATACTACTTAATTAGCCATTTTTATTCAATTAAACCTTGGTAAATCCAAGAATTTCATTCTTATTCAAGCTTCATTGCTCATCACAGCCCATACCATCATACTAGTTCAATCAACCTAGATTATTACTCACATAGTTCATACAATATGTTGGGGTTTCTTATTCTAGATAGAAACCCACTTCATGATATGGCACATAGTTACATTAACACACAATTTATTAATCTTTTTCACATGATTTCAGTTAGGTTTATGATCCTACACTCTAATCACACATTCTTGAATCATAACATTACTCAATCATTCAAGAATTTCTACTAATCAAACTTTACCCAAATCTGAAATTGCAACTTTCCTAGTGTTAGACAAGTGTAGGTGATCAAGATTTTTGATTCATGCAGTGATTACATGCCCAATTCACCCTTCAATTGATCAAATTGGATGAAATAAGGGTTTGGGGGTTCTTCCCCTCTCCTGGTCGCTCCCACGCACGCACACACTGATGTGTGTGTGTGTTTGATTTGTTTTATTTTTATAAAAATCAAGTTTGGCCATTTATACAAAATCAGCCCCTTTAGTTTATCTTTTTGGACTAATGCACATCAAACTAACTTCTTTCCTTTTAGTTCACAATTTAGGTGCTTTTAACTCACTTTTGAGTTAACACAAGTCTTATAACTAACTGGGTTATTTTGTCCTAGTTAGTTTGTCCTTGTTTATTTAAAACTTTATAATTTTAATATAAAGTTTTATATTTTCCTAGTTATAAGGTTTTAACCCACTAGTATGTCACTACAAGACTTCTCTTCTAACTAGGTTATTATTATTCCTAGTTAACTTATTGGATTCCGGGAGTTATAACCCGTCTTATTTAAGTTCCGTTAACTCAGGCTTTTTATCCCTTTTATTCCTTGAAAGTTCTTATCCGCCTTTTAATTAATATTAGGATTATTTATTTAAATTCTAATATTTATCGGGTTGCTTTTGCCGCTAACGATACTTTACCCGTCTTTAGTATAAAACCTCGTTCATATCATGTGCCATGTTTTTCAAAGTATCTGAGACCTTCTGATTTCATATCCAAGCCTTGATCCAATATAAAATAAGAATAAATGGAACATGTTATATAAAATAGGAGAGAAGTGGAAAAGGTTATATAACACATAAAACAGAAAGACAAATACAAACCTGCTTCATCTTTCTTATTTCATATTCATTCCTGAATTGGCTCGACTCTTCACTTTGCTGAAAGTATTCATCATCAAATCGTCCATCTACGAAATTCATGCATCACAATAAGTAACATATAAGTAGACCGGGTCCATGTAACCACTATCAGTTAATCAACAATAAGTAACATATAAGAAGCCATGTTTTTCTCATTCTTAGCTATCTCAGCTTTCTGAATACAATTAATCAACATTATAACGGAATTAACTTGTTAAAACGATAAATTAGAAACCCTAGGTATCGAAACGAATCGATACAGATCTGAATATGCATCACCTGAAGAGTGGTTTCAATGTCTACGGTGGCGTAGTGTCTAGCGAAGGCGTCGTCACCAGAAATGTTGAGACCTCTCTGCTTTTTTATGTCATATTTGTCGTAATTCCTGCAGATTGCATCAAATCTATTAAAGCCATAAAAAACACAAATAAATTTCTTAACAACCCAAAGAAAAAACCGAGATAAATCAACTAGAGTACCATACCAACAATAAAAACCTGATAGTCCGATTAAGTGGACACATTACACGAAGAATAGTCATTCGGTGCAACTAATATGGGTTGTTGTTAATCCTACCTAACACCTGCGAAGAAAACAATTGTATTGTAATTTAGAAAATAACCCACACACCCCAACATTAGAACATAATAAACGATAAAACGTATTTATAATGTCACTAAACAAATAACCAAACATTAAAATGAACAAAATAAAAGAGCATAGTTAATGGAACTAAATATTTGGTGAAGCAAGAGTCTCGGTGTATATTGCTCCTTGTAACCCGTGAAACCAAAATACCGGATAGTAACAATCTTCCCCTTTCATTGTCGTGTCTATTTCATTAGCAACTCCATCTAGATGTATACCCGTCCGGATGCCGGGTATTTTAACGTCAAGATGACGTAAGTATTTTTTTCTATGCATTAAGCAAAAAAATTCTAAATGAATGTTATTTAATACAGTCAAAGAATAGGAAAAACTATATACAAAAGAGAGATTATTGTCGAAAAAAAATATTTAAGAAACTCTATATTAAACTCGATCCACATATTTGGCTATATAGTGATTGACCCATCCATCACCCGTGTAACAATTTAACCCATATACATGTTTAAATGTGAATTAAGATGAAATTGCGACTTCTGATTAAGAGGTGAAATGCATACGGAATCACTGCAGATTCAATGTCAGGATGCGGTTGTATAAATGTGTTCCAATTCGGATGGTGGTACCTGCATGCAATTTAATTAGTTTCGTAAAATCATTGATATATATTTCAGTAAGTATACATTCGTGTAAAATGAGAAGGTATGTTTTTATCGTATTATCCCATAATTTTATCTAACATTGGGATATTAGTGAGATAATATTTGTGAACACATTGACACTTTTTTTTTAAAAAGATAAAAAAAAATTGGCCAAAAAGGTGCTACGAGTCAACACAACGGGCCTGGCCCGTATGACCCGTTACCCAACTTACATGACCCGCCTGTGTATGCCACCTATTTTAGCTACAAATGTATGAATGCATAAAACATACCTAGTAACCTTTATACTTGATCAGCTCTTTCAACCGATCCATAATGAATAGGAATCCTTCATTGTCAAAGTAACAAAGATCACCGGTTCTTACTTCTTAGCCATCCATCCATCCGAGTCAATTACTGTATCTAAAACTTCTTTATAATCAGTGGCGGAGCTTGACCAACAGTTCCGGGGGGCGGAAAGTCATGGGACCAAATTTATATATTGTATAAATATTTAGACAAAATAATTGATGGCATCATTTAAAATTTTGGACGAAAAATAAAAAATTTTGCACTTCTAACCGAAACAAGTTGCGGCTGTTGCACCCTTGTTTATAATCAACATACCTTGATTGCCAAAACCAAAAGGTCCTGGTCAATTTTTTTGTCGATGTGCCTTGTGTTGGCCTCAGAACACTTTTGTCCAATTTTTTTAATAAAACAAATCATTTTTTAATAAAACAAATCATTGCAAAAAAATCTAAATTCTTACATTTACAATCGAGTTTTTATAATAAACTGATTCGAAGGTTATGTGTTAAAAACTGTAAGGACCTGCAAAAATGCCCCAAAATGACCCGTAAGTGAAAACCCGGACCCCTGAAACCCTGATGTGCATGAAAAACCAAGAAAACAAGATTTCTGGGTTTCACGCGGGCCGCGTAAAAGATAAGCATGGTCTTACGTGGGCCGCGTCAACTTAAAGTTGACCGGATAAGCATGCCAGGCCACGTGTCGCACACGTGGCGCACCTAGGTGTGACACGGAAGCCCTAGTCGTAGACTAGGTGGCTCTCGCGAGCCGCGTAAAAGCCTGTTAAGGCTTACACGGGCCGCGTAAAACTGAAAAAGTTGCTATAAGTAGCCTGTGCATGGGGCTTTCATCTGTGCTCGAAATCTCACTCTCAAAACGTCCCAATTATGCTAAATACAAGTTTTTCGGTGTCGCGACACTGCTACGATACAGGGTACTAACTCGATCACTACTACGATATAATGTCCGATTGATTGAAACCAATCCGATGGATGTTTAAGTGCTGCCCAAATTAGGGCTATACTTTGTCATTCGTCGTGAGGGTTTTGATTTCGTGAGCTTATCGTAAATGTTGTATTAAGTTACTGACCTAGTTTCGTGTGCATTGTTGTTTAAATTAGGTTATCAGGCTTATCAGTAGGCTAAACTCTGCCCAAACTAAACTTGCAATGTGAGTCCATTCTCTTTTCTCACAGTTTGTGAGTCATTCTCTTTTTACTAAATTGTTTCCAAAACCCTATTTATTTTCAAAGTTATAATTACAGGGATTAAGTCTTTGTAATCTTCCATTACTGCCGATATGTGGGGTTTTGTATACATTACTTGATACCCGTCACCATTGGACAACGGGCTAGCCAATGGGTGATCTGACCATAGTCACAGACACTGTCAAGTGACAAATACCGATTTGGGGTAATTGGTTGATAAAAACATTGTAATCACCCTTAATACTGTAGATTATAACAATGTGTCGTTTTGTGCAACTTGAATGACTCGCCAGTATTTCTCTGCTGATAAAACCTATTTAAAACATGTTTCAGGTGATCTGCTGTGATCCAGGAAAAGTGCCGTGTAGCACTGCAAGCTTGAAGAAGTGGCTCAATAAAATAAATAAACATGTTTTTTGTAAAACAGGGAATTTCCTTTAGGAATTTCCTTTATTGTAAATTATGGGATTGTCCCATATATGTGAAATAAAATAAATTGGCCATTTTCAAGTTTTAAAAGATCCTGTTAAACTTTCGCTGTCAACTCAAATAATAAATACCATGGGTTTCTGTCCCGCGGCTCCTGGACCGGGTCACACCGGGACGGGGGCCGTGACAAAAACACTCTTTAGTGACTTTGGATCTAACCCACACGTATCCACTTCTAGCAAAGTTTCTTTTTAATTTATCCGATAGAGCCATCACTGTAACCAACCTGGTTTTCACACTCGCATTTGTTTTGACTTGCATTGTAACAAATACCATATTTGGAATGAAACTTATTTGAACATACTTTCTTTGTGCTTATACATGCTTATACCAATACAAACACGTGAAACAATTTCGAATTTGTTGAGTTTTATGCTATTAAACAAGGTTACATAAACTATAAGGGCCTATTGTGACATTTTGTGAAACTACAATCTAAGGGATCTATTTGACATTCATTGAAACTTGCTTGAAGTTATTACTTTTTAATTTCGAGGACTAAAACCGTCATTATTTGAAAGTACAAAGTTTAGGGACTAAATTGTCACTTCTGAAACTATATAAATACAAGGGTTAAAGTGCAATTATTTCAAACTACAAGTTTTGGGTTCTTTTTGTAATTTTTGAAACTTATTTTATAAAAAGAACTAAATATATATTTGTGAAATAAAAGTCTAGGGACCATTTGGCCATTTTATGAAACTTAAACTCTAGGGACTAAAACTGATTTTTAGAAACTCATTTTAACTGAATATCCTAACCTGGTTAACTTTTATATAAAGGATTCTTCTTTAAAACTTAACCCAGTTAGTTTAACTAACTGGCTATTACAGGGACCATTTATGTCAATCCTCAAAACTTCAGAGACCAATTATGTATTTTATATGAAAGTATAGGGGCTGTTATTGCAATTTTTCGAAAGTTGAGGGACTATTTTTGTACAAAATGAAACTTGAGGGGCCAAAGTGTAAATATCCAAAAAGTCGGATAAAAAGGGGGTCCTTCTGTATCGGACCGGCCCTGCCGGGATTCGAACTCCTGACCTCTACGTTATAACCGAAGTGTCTTAACTTGTTTATCCTCCTGTACAGGAGCTGATAGATATAGATTTTAATTTCTTTTATATACTAATTAGAATTTTATTATAATTAATTTTAATTCAGAAAATTAAAAAGGGTTTTAAACCCAAAGAAACGGCCGGAACGGGACTCGAACCCGCGACCTCCGCAAACACAACAACACGCAACAACCAGCTGGTCTACCAGCTCACATGTGAAATATATTAGATCATATTATATTTATGTTAACTTTAATTTAGAGCTGAATTACATACACAGCTACGCAGGTCGCGGATTTCGACCAAAACCCACCAAAACCGACTTTTAATCCATTCTTTTGACCTGTAAAGCTTACCCACATGTTCCCAACCCAATTGCCAACCTTTTTAACCACTTATTCGACAATATTCCATGCCAAATCGAATGTAAATCGGAACTTTATATAAAAAAAATTAAAGTAGATCTAATCCACTAATTTGTGTCGAATCTGAGATCCAAACTTCGTGTATTTAAGTTCCCTACATTCCTAGCAACATTCCACACCATTTACAAACACTTAGACACCCGAAATCGTCGGATAAAAACTCGTCGGAATACTCACTTTTTCGCCGGAATTTTTCAATCCGATCATCCTTTCAATACCGGTTAGTTTTTATCCGTCCAATTAGTTTGTTTACACTTATGCAATGATTCCCTAGAGTTAATCTTGATATAACACAGTTTTCCCGTAGAATTGAAAGAGTTGACATTCTGTTTGACTCCAATTGGAGAAGATGACCAGTTCCTGTTTGGTTATAAGTTTAGCAGTCCTAAACCAAACACAAACAGAAGCTTAGCCCAGTGGTTAAGACTCTGTTTGGTTACAATACAGACCCGGGTTCGAACCCAGGGGTCTGTATTTCTTTTTAATCGTTTCATTTTTAATATTTTCAACATTCCAATAATTTTTATAAGATTATTAACCACTGTTGCTTTTATTAAAAATGTGAAATTAGTCAATTTATTTATAAAACTAATTTTTACAATATTAAAACAGTTTATTATTAAATAATTAATAATAAATCGATTTTTAGGAATTAAAATCTGAAATTTTCAGATTAATTATTTTAAGTGTTGATCTTTACAAAAATAATGTTGCTACTTATATTTTATATAATTTCGATATTTATATAATTAAATCAGTAATATTCAAGTTCAATAATTAAAAATGTTATTTTTAATTATTCTGATATAAATTAATTATATCACTTGTACAATATTTTGCCAATAATCATTATATTTAATTATGTTATTTGATTATACTAATTAAATATATTTGATTTATTATTACAAATGTTTATATTAAATCAATTGTACATTTTTGCAATTTTATTATTTATGATAAATAAATATTTTTCATAAATAATTCCTTTATATCATGTTCATTTTTCCGAGCCCTCTAAACATATAATTCACAAGATCCTTCTGTTAATCTAAACACTATCAAATACAATAAATGCTCAACAAATCTCGTGAACACTATACGACCTCAATATTGATACATTATTCTTGTTCATGTATGATTCATTAGGACAACTTGAGTTTCCTTATTATCAGACACATTAATCTTGACTTGCGTATTCGGAATCACTTGCAAAATAAGGTGAGTTCATGTCTCCCTTTTATCTTAACTGTTTTTAGTTTTATACTTCGGGGGTGGAATATATGTTACTAAATGTTTACAGACAAGTGAGTTCATGTTCCCCCTTTTCTCTTAACTGTTTTTAGTTTTATACTTCGGGGGTGGAATATATGTTACTAAATGTTTACAGACAAGTGAGTTTATGTCCCCCTTTTTCTCTTAACTGTTTTCAGTTTTATAACTTCGGGGGTGAAGTACATGTTACTAAATGTTTACAGACAAGTGAGTTCATGTCCCCCTTTTCTCTTAACTATTTTCAGTTTTATACTTCGGGGGTGGAATACATGTTACAACTATTACAGACATTTTTATAAAACACTTAAGGCCATTAATCCTCGTCGTAGGACCGAGGGACATGAGTGATAGATTAGATCTATTTGGGTATAACAAGCCCACACCCATGAGGCCGGGGCGACCCATAGAGGTGACTATGTCTTCCAGCCGGAAGCCCGGTACAAATATGCTAGGTTTGAGTTTTCCTGCACCTTTTCACACATACTAATGGCTTTGCAACCCATTGGTGATCTATTTTTCCTTAATTGCTACATACCAGGGACATTTATACACACAAGACATATTTTAAAGGTTTATACACACAGACTTACACATGAACTCACTCAACTTTTTGTTGATTTTTCAAACTACATGTATTTCAGGGAACTAGCAGGATCTGGCAGGGTATGCATGTGTCTAGCTGCGTTGGATAATAGATGTCATCCAGAGTTGTGAAGTTTGAGAGGTGTAACCTATTCCTGGACGGGTTACATGTCTCTAAACCTCGTCTTATCTAAAGTCTTTTGTGTGTCTTATGAATACATTTTAAATAATTTATGGTTTGTAACTTATTTCAAGTGTCGATGTTTCTAAACAATGTTATGGAGGTATTTTCTCACTTTTATTAATGGATGAACATCTCGTATTTTTATCATATAGCATTGTTGTGATTGTTGCTATGGTATTAAGAAGTCACACCAAATAAACCCACGCTTCCGCAAAAGCCAGGGTGTGACAATCACTCCAACAGAGATCAATCATGGCATAAATAACTAACTTCATAGGTAATAGTGTCAAAAATGTTGGCTCTAATTTACATCATGTTGTCATATGAAAACCTAATTTTTGTTTAAATTTTGTTTTAAGTTATTCTACAGATACTTCACGGTAAAAGGATGCAGTTTGACTTAATAAAAACATAGCTTTTACCTTTCATCACGAATGAGCCTCTAACCCATAATTCACTATGGTTCATAGAAGGCAACCCGGTCCCGTGTTTTGGTCAACTATCTTTGCTTCACAGTTGGCAATGAGCCGCCCAACGGTGCCTACTATCATGCTCCCATACGAATCTGCAATTCATGGGACTCCACCTGTGGTTTCGGTAAACCCATACGCCTAAAAGGAAATGACCAACCATGTAGTAATAGCATTATTTCAATGATCAAGAATCCTAAAAGGAAATAAGAGGTCCAATCAAAATTTCAAGCAAACATAACTACATGGATCCACTAAAAACAAAATATATCATCAAGATTGAATGTGGGAGCTTCCTTTATAGAATTTATCAAGATTGATACAATTTTCCATGTATAAGTTGGTCAAATACAGGTTTTAGAGAATAATTAAAAGGTTAATATGAGAACAAATTAGAGTTTTAAAACACCTCTGGCATATGAAGCTCTCATCTTACACCACAACTTTCCTGATCTAAAAGCTTTTAAACATCTTGCGACTCAACTTTCAGAACAAATGTATCAAAACACCTCAGACTTTTCAGAAGACTATTTCCATGAGTCAAACCCATGACCTCCAGGTCTCATACTAATAACCTTACAGTTGCTCCAATGTTTGGCCCACTTAAAATTTTATATTAAAAATATCGTAAATAAGATAGAAGTAGATTCTTTTTATTTTTTATCCTGATGGCAGCAAAATCCAAAATAATGTCATGCATATCACTTAATTAACTACAATTTGCCACATAGTTGTGATTATTTGTAATTGTGTCTAGTACATATTAATATAATATATATGAAATAATCAAACATGACAAAAGAATACATACCTATTTCAGGACTGTGAGTTTTCTAAATGCAGCCATATGCTCATTAGCTAAAATCTGCAACATATATGTAATCACGTACCTGAAATTTAGTTAGAAACAGATAAAAAACAATATAAACAGACAAATTGCACTATCGACATTAAGAATGAATCAAAAACAAAATTTTGGAAGCAAATACACACCCATGTTCCATCTTTGGTTGAGAATACTTTTGAGTGCAGAACCCTGCCAAGGACGATTCTGGACAAATGGCATAAGATTATTTTTTATTGCAAGAGGATCTTCACCAACATATCCACTTAGATGTGCCCCCACTAGGTTGACATACAGTAACATTATATTTTTCCATCCAGAATCCAAAGGATATGTATATCACAAAAAATATCCTCAATCATGAGTTGGATGGATTATAATGATTAGGTTCATACTTAATACGAATATATAAGGGATTCTATAGAAACATTTAAATATGAAAACACTATTTATTGAAATTAGAATAAGATAGTGAGTTGTAATAAAAGGGCCATAGATAATAATAAGTTTGGTTGCAACAGGCATGAAAATAATCATTCAAACACAACTTTATACATAAAAATGTTTTCAAATATCCCATTTTACATGGAATGGATCATTTCAAGAATACTAAAAGCAATACGAAATGTTTGATACCTTAGTTCGTCCACATGGGTTGGCTGCAGACAAGGGGAATTCTTCTATGCACGGTACCTCCTTTGATGACCATAAAATCCCATCTTGAATTCAAGGGCTAGGTGATACCGTTGTAGATGTAACCTTAACTGTCAAACACATTTAAAAGAACACTAATTTATGTGATTGTGATTAACATTAAAGAACAACAATCAGCTCACTACCCAAATCTCATAAAAAGAAATAGCAGAACAGGAAAAAAACATTTTCATGACAACATTTAGATCTAATGTGATCCCAAATTCTGCAATACAGAGTAACCTGCAAATGAAATCAAAAAACTAAACAGAGGAAACCAAAATGATGCTACTGAACACTGTGCAAGAAGACTAGAAAAATCAACAAATAAATTGAAGCAAGAAAAACCCAAATAAATTGCTTAAAAACCCCAAAAAAAACTTGAAATCAATTGGAGTACCTTTGTTCGATCTCACAGTTGGGAGGCGGTGGTGTCCTTGAAAATAAATTGGCAATGATTATCTGGTTATCTCATTTCTAAACATTCAGAATCACACAGATGAAAAGAAAAATTCAACCTAATATGAATTCGAATATACATGATAAAAGCAGATCATTACATCTATAGAGGAGAGGAGATGAAACTTCAACAATTAGATGTTCTCTCTGCAATTTCATCTTCCGACGCTGCAAACAAAACAAATAAAAATTGAAAATTAACAGTGTTAGGGTTTTAAACGAACGTTAACTGATGATCGGAGTGAAATAGCGATTATTACCGACTTCATACGGAACTGAAGCTTTATCAGTCTATTAGTAAAAAAACACAACGCCCAAATAAAAATATCCTAATCATTATGGTATCTGATAGAAGCAGATTCAATTTAGGACACCCTGGGGATTTTGTGGAGTTTTGGGTAGCCGAAAACCATCAAACTTCAAGTTAAAGAATGTTTTAACAGCCGAGAAGATAAACCAAATCAAAATTGAGAAAACCATAATCAGACAATCAGAAAAATGCAGATGTATGTATGATGTTCGTATTGCTTACATAATCGAAAAAAGACTCAATTGTTTACCTGGTCTTGTAAAACATAACAGATCAAATTGCAGGAGTCTCGAAGCGAAGGTAGTGGTGGTTCGATTGTTGCAGGGTTACGGTGCAACTATCAGGTGTGTATCATTCTTCTTTTTTTGAAGTGCCCATGTTGGTTTATTTGTCGCTGGAGAGATGAAAGGAAGGGTTTGTTTGTTTGTTTGGTGATTTGTATTACAACGGAAACCAACCGGAGATTGAACGGAGAAGATGAGAAAATAGGTAAGGGTTTACCGATCGGTTGTTGGTAACGGCTCCTCCAATGGATTGTTGATGAAATCGAACTACTCCACTGGCTTGTAAAGTTGGATGTATTTTGAATAGTGGGGAATAGTTGAAGAACGTAAATCTGAGAATGGGAATGGAAGGTTTGAGGATGATCTATAAATAACCTATAGGAGGTGCGGTTGTAGTAGCAAGGATTTAGGAGGAGAAAAAGGATAGTGAGGTGAACCGACAGAAACAAACTGCCCACAAACCTAGGAGCCATACATGGGAACATGGGGATGAATATTGCGGAGGTAACTCCCAGCCAAAGAAACCACTCGTAACTTCCGTCATAGCGGTTAAAAAAGAAAGTTTAAACGGACAGGATTTCATCTCAGCAAGATCTAAGGGCTAAGAATGATTAGAGAGTTGGTTAGACTTAACGGGTTTAATATATATATATATATATATATATAATTTCTCCATTGGAGCCTTCAATCATGGCGTATGTGTATCAATCCTTACTCGTGATTGTTGATTGATTTGAGTGTTTGTTGAATTGTTATTGATCATCAACTGTTTTGCCTAGTTCAAATTAGGTATTTGGAATCTGATTACCAATTAATTTCAGGTTCTGTATGTAAGTGCGAGATAAGATCCTGTCATGGTTGCACAGCACACACAGAATATCAAATAAGCAAGCAAGCTGGCATTTAATGGTTGAATCTCTTTTCATTGTTTATGGTCCACCAGGTTTCATTCGAGATGACACCAGAGGAGGCTAAACAGATGCAATTGACTTGGCAGGCTCCTCACTCTCTTATTTCTCTCAAAAGTTGAGAGTTCCGATTTTTGGGGTTTCTTTTCTTGGTTGTCTTGAAGCTGATTAGGGTCGTTCTTCGTGCAAAAGAAGGTTTAGCGTCATCTTAAAGTCACAATCAAAGCAATTCTTGAAAAATCATCCACGCTTGTAATAGAAAATGTACACCTTAGACACAATGTTTATTTGAAGAATCATCCACCGGTAAGAGAAAATTTACACCCAAGACACAATGTTTATCTAATCTTTAAGCAATTTAGGTCTAATTGAGAGTTTTTATGAATTCAGTTGATGGAGAAGAACGTAAGCAAGAGGCATTTACTTCTACGTCTCATCGTCGCCCGGTGACTTTAAATTTAAGACGCACATTTATCTATGTTCTTTTAATCAGCAATCTATAATTGTTTAAAATTTATGAATGTGTTCTTGAGGTATATGAATTTTGTTTTACATAAAATAAGAAAAACTAGAGATTGATATGAATCTGTTCTTGAGGTATATGATTTTGATTTTACTGTTGATATTAATATCAGGTATCTTTGTTATGTATCTCCTTGTGACATTATGCTGAAAAGGAAACTTAATATGCTTGCTGCTGCTAGGCACCCCAATTTAAACGTACCGCCTTTTTTTGTTTCTTTAAACACCACATGTTTTTATGTGTGGCGTACCATGGGTGTGGTGCTGATTTGGCACGCCCACCTTACATTATACATAACCTAAAAAAAGGTCCGGGTTTATACATGTAACTTCTTTGGTCAATTTGATTATTAAGGTGATTTCCCTTAGTAGATGTTATAAACATGTATTATAAAATGACAACGTATACATGTCTACATTAAAACAACATTACTAGATATTAAAACAAAGTTCAAAGCCAAACATACTAACAGACATAACAAAAACTTATCCCGAACAAAATCACAAGAAAAGGTTACTAATTGTAAAGATACTTATTGCCATCAAATATAAGCAACAAGAAGCTTTCATGGCTTCTACTACATTATAATTCATTATTTGGATGGACGAGGAAGGTCGTTGATGATGCCCCTACAATACATACATAAACAAATTAATACTTCCTTCATAGGAGAGATGATAAAAATACTTGCTGTAAAAGGTTTGTACCGTCAAAGAGTGCTTCCAAACTGTTAGGCTCAGTCACAATGGAATCTCCATTCCAAAACATTTCTGCGAATTGGCGACTTGCCAATTCGTTAGGGTGATAAGAGTCGAAGAATAAATACTCGAGAACATTGTCACATACTTCATACTCTTTTATTCTTCTCATCCCTCCACAGCTGTAGACCCCTCCAAAAGGGCCACTACCACAACATGCTGTCTCTCCTTCCTTGAAACCTTCATTTCACAATTAACATGTGAAAAACATATTGGAAATAGGAGACAGAGATGTCAATTTTCAGTAACCCAAAGCAATTCAGTACCATATTGTGAGGGATTCTTCATTCTATTGCTCATAGAGGTATAAAAATCCAACTTCGAGAGCATAAATCCCTCCATATGTGTCTCCAGGTTTTCAAGTTTTCTAGCAAGGGCTTGATTGTGTAGTCTTATAACATAATCAATCTCTTTGCTGCAAATATTGCCAGGCTGTCTTAACCGAATTGCTGGCCAACAGCCTAGAGGCGGGACGTTGAGAAACCCAAATTTTCTTCCTCCTACTTCATATATTCCCTGTTCGCAGAAAGCAAAGTCAAAAATAGAATAAAAGAGAGATGGTTTGGTTGTACTCGAACGTATAATAAATTTGAGGTAACTACCTTTATCACGGTCGTCAAGTTTCCTATCACCATGTCCACATATTGCTGGTGGGTATACTGATAGTAGATACTCTGATTGTTGACGACAGGACTTATGTAGTCGTTGGATCCACAACTAAACAAGTAGACAGCACTATATAGCATCTGGCAGGCTTTAGTATCACCTAGATTCTGCCTATAATGATTTACTAAATCGCCAAAGTGTCGTAGCTGTGTGTGAAGGTCAACCACCTGCAGCGTATAAATAAGATACCAAGGGTAGCAGATGACATGTTTGTTACATATACTAAGCAGCTTAAGAGAGATTATATTATCTGTTGAGCTAGGCATTTTGTCAAACACAAAAGTGGCATATTCGTGTTTCGAATGACAAAAAGAGTCTTACAAATCCAGCATAGGTGTCAATCAAGGTACCGGCTCCTCCAGAGGCAAAGTTTGCTCCGTGCGTATATTCCTTAGTACTGGGTTCAAGATATGCTGGAATGGGTGGCAGCTTCGCATACTCAGCTGCATCACAGGGTTACGATAACTAACTGACTAAAGAAAATAAAGTTAAGTTCTATTGAGACATTGGTCACCTATGAAGTCGGGAATGAGACGGCCATCAGAGAATCTCCCACTTGGAGTACTAAAGTAGGATTGACCATATGGCCAATGATTCGCTTGAAAATCAGTAATGGTGTTGATGTAGTTGTTGTTTCCAGGATCGAAAAATGAATCGCCGAAAACAAAGAGTGCAGAACTCAGGCAGCCAGTAGGTATTGATAAGCTGAAAACAACAACAATAAGAAGAAGAAGAAGAAAGACCGATTTTCCATCTGCAATAGCCATGGATGATCTATGATGGACTCTCAGTAGTACTAAAAAGCAATTCTGAAGTCAGAAGTAGGTTCAAGATACATACAGATAATGACAAATCATGAATAATTTATTGAGAGTTGTAATCAGAGTAGATGGGAGGCTTAGCTAGTTTCTTTTGATCCCCCTTCGTTTATTACAATAAATTTACTAGCAGAAACCTATAGAGGAATTTTGGAGAAAGCCTGCCAACTGGAATCAAAAGTTCAGTTTATGGATGATTCTTATGTCAAAAAGAAATTAAACCCCATAAATAAATTATAATTTTATTAATTCACGATATTAAAGAAAGAAAGAAAGAAAGTAATGAATTGTTTATTTAGATAAGTAAATCAAATATAATAATGACTATAAATGGAAAAATATTATTATGAAAGAATTCTGTAAAATCATAAAGTATAAAAACTAGAATCTTATAAAAGTTTTTAAACGATGTTTAAAAGAAAAGAAAATGATGCTGCATTACGATTACTTTCTACAACTTCTTAACGTCATAAACATGTACACGCTGTGATTTATAACACAAACTTTTCTAAAGTTATGAGTGTTAGATTTAAACTGTTATCTTTGGGTTAATACGCAACTACACCAAGATCGACAGTCTTGAGAACTTAAATTGCCAATCTAATTGAAATATAACTAATATGTATATTGCAACAAACTTCCGTAAACGACTTTAAAAAAGAATTCTTACGTTTCAAAAAGAATTACTGAAATTAGTTTGTAGTGATGTAGTCTTATGCTTAACTCACACATATTCATTGAAATTCTTTTGCATCATTACCTAGGATTTTGACTTTTAGAAATCATATTGTATGGGATTATATATTTTTATAAAAATGTACTCGGTACTCACTAGCATATTCCATATAAGAAATTATACATAGTCGATTATATGTTTCGAGAGGCTAGTGTACTTGGTAAGAAATTATACAATTGTGATGTAATACCATCGTAGTGGTGTGATCAGAGACTATAGTGTCTTTCTAAATGTATTACCAGAGTATATATGTAAGAGGCGCATGCATCTATCATATAGTGGATGATTAGTGTATTTGTCGTTCAAAAAAAAAAGAGGATGATTAGTGTGTGTGCGCGCACGTGCCCACGTGCCCACATCCCATCGCACGCTTCACATAGGTTTGTAACCCAGTGTGAAATTTGGTAGTTGGTTAGTATCTATCAGCTCAAGAGGTATCTTCCATGTGATACGAATTGTTTCTCGGTCACTAATTCATACTAGTGAGAAGTCTACATATTTGTTATATGTTTGGTTTCATTTGGAGAATTCATGCCTTATACCAACTCTATTTGGTAATAGAAGCAAAAGTTATATGAATCAAGTAATATTCATTGTTCAAAATGATAAAAATCTGTTTACAAGGAAGGAAGGCTTCAATGTAATCGTAGGAACAAACCCAGGATATGAAAGTGGGCAGAGTAATGAGAAACAAAAAGCAGTTATTGATTCATATTGACCAACCATCATAGTTGGGGAAATTGTAAAGCTGCTTTCTGCTGCTATATATATGCAGAGCAGCGGAGGTCCTGTTTTGAGTCTAAAACTGAACAACACAAGAAAGAAACTTCAAATATTAATATAAACCGAGTTGAACACAGACAAGAAGCCAAAGTCATTGCCATTACATAATTCGGTCCTCAATAGACACTACTGAAGAGGGAGGAGGGGGGTGATATGTAAAGCTTTATTTACAAACACACATACATCAAGTTGTTTTTAATTAAAGAACTGAAGGTCATCAAAGCTCCAAAGATCCATGACATTAGCACCATCCTGCTGATTTAGATCTTCTCCAGTGAGAAAAGCGGCATCCCAGTTACCTTCAAGATATGGCATCTCAAAGAAGAGATCGTTGTTATCGCAATTTGAGACGACCAAATTCACCGACTCTGTTTTTGGCTTTTTGGTGGGATTAGCACAATTTTCCCCCCATGGGAACTCAAAAGAGTTGCAGCTTCCCTGACCAGAGGTGATATAAAGTGTATCACTTTCTGATGGCTGTGGTTTTGGCTTGGGCTTGTCTTCCACAAAAAAGCCATAAGCAGCAGCAGCAGAAGTTGATTTGTAGTTTTTGGGCTTAGCGGGTGAGGGAAAGTTGACTTTGGCCTTGGGACCACGGATCCTTCTGGCTTCAGCATCGTAAGCCCTGGCAGCTTCTTCAGCGGTATTGAAGGTCCCGAGCCAAAGACGGACCCCTTTGCTTGGATCGCGTATTTCAGCAGCCCATTTGCCCCATGGTCGTTGACGGATCCCTCTGAATTGGTTCTTCCTTTTCTTTGAACCAGCAGATTTTTCATCAGACCCTATAGTAACAACAAACATATTCTTATTCATCATATTACATTTGCAAAAAAAACTGAAAGCAGATACAGATTTAATCATCAGTTGTTTATTGAATTAATAATCGGAAAAAATGAGGTGGAGAATTACCAGGAGCGAAGTTTTTGGAGGGTGAGAAAGCACAAGGCTTAGGCATGTTGTTCTTGAATCCCTGAAAGTCGGCTTCGAAGTCATCGAAGAAATCAGACAGAGAATTATCAGCTGCAGTCAAGGGGCGAGAGCGATTAGCCGAGGGGGCTATGATATCCGAGAGGATTGCGCCTCCACACATATCTGCAGATTGATTGATTGTTCAAGTAGGAGAAAGAAAAGGTGATTGAGAGAAAAGTATGAAGAGGTTGGTTGGTTGGTTCGTTGGATGGGCGGAGAAGCAGTTGTTTATACTCCCTCTCCAGGAATCACAAAGGGCCAGGCCAGGAACGACGTCTTTTACGATATTACCCTTGTGCACGTCAACAATACTTATCTACAAACAACAACTCTCCTTCTAATTTACCTTTTTTTTAATTATAATGAATTTATTGTTTATAGTAAATTACACCCATCGTCCAACTAGAATTTAACTTTTTTTTTTTTTTTTTCATAATTTACCAATACGGTTCCAGCTGTTTCCTCAAATTTGTTATTTATTAATTATTATGTTTAAATAATATGCACTTAAAATTTATAAATTCTAAAATAACCTACTTAGTTATTTATAGAACTTTTTTTACCAACTTTATAATCTTTTTTATGAACTTTAATTTTTTAACAATTATAAAAGATCTTCGTTATACATGTATGAAGTTTCAAAAAGATCTTCGTTTTATATGTTAGAAAGATATAAAATCCGTCCCATCACAAAAGGTTATTTATTATTTTACAGTTTACTAGTAAATATTTATGTGAGATGCGACGGGAATTCGATTTTGGGTAGTATCAACTCATGTGTTTTATTATTAAAAAAAAAAATCTAAAGAGATGTT
Organism: Helianthus tuberosus; assembly: GCA_030545235.1. Classification (NCBI taxonomy): domain Eukaryota; kingdom Viridiplantae; phylum Streptophyta; class Magnoliopsida; order Asterales; family Asteraceae; genus Helianthus; species Helianthus tuberosus. The sequence continues at coordinate 90,186,749 of CM060404.1, forward strand.
TAAGCTAAAGTTAATAAACTTATAAATCGTTAAAATATGTTTAGTATACTTTTGAAGAGCAAATTCACCTATAATTTGACCGGTGCTTAAGAACTCGTTAATGGTGAGAAATGAAGTACTGAGTTGGACATATTCCTAATTCACCTACCACTTGAGGTGAATATATATTTACAAATTGGGTCTATATAATAATATATTATGAAGCCCACTCAAGCAAATTGCCAATATGGGGTTATCCATATAAACTTTTCAATCAATCTAAATTTGAAGGTTAGGTTCTTTAATGTAAATAAATATCCAAGTAGACTTATTATACCATGAAATATGAATGTGTCATGGACAGGTCAGAAAAACGAACAAGTGGTTGCATGAAATGAAATTAAGTTGGAAAGTGATGGGTATTTTATTTTATTTATGAAAACAAGGACTGATACATGCACCTGAATCACCCATCGACCGTAAATAAAGACAGAAAACGACAAATGAGGTATAGACAAGGTGGGGCCCGCTGCTTGACACGTGAACCTTCTCGTCTCACCCCTCCTCTACGCATTTCAAGAAACCTTTTTCCATATTTTCTTTTTACTAATAAAAAAGTACCACTCGTAAAAGAAATGACGCATTTTTCGTTTTTTTAAGAAAAAAAATTCATTACTCGTTAAAACGTATTATTAATACAACTTTTTTCGTGTGGAATGATACAAATCTTGGTTCCAAAATATATATATATATATATATATTTATATATTATTAATACAACTTACAATATTTCATAATTAAGCTACATTGAGGGGCTGTTTGGCAACATCTGAACCAATAAGTGCTGAATGAATAAGAGGTCTGAATGGGTAAGAGGGTCTGAATGGGTAAGTGCTGAACCAGTAAAGTGCTGTTTGGTTCCATATCTGAATGACAGTGTAAAATGACATTTTTACCCCTCCCCACAAAATAAACCCTTTATAGATTTTTTTCTATAAACCCAATATCATCATCATCATTCATCAGTCATCACCCCCCCCCCCCCCTCCCTCTTTCTCTCCCTACCTGCAACACCGCCACCGCCATCATCATCATCATCATCTCCACCACCAAACTTTAACACCCCTTTTTCTAGATCGGAACATGAACATACAGACTGAGAACAAACCTCCGATGCCGGTGCCGCCGCTGAACTCCCCACCAAACTTTGACGTTGTTGCTGTGTGCCGCTGCTGAACGATTGTGGCTGAGGAGAGGGATGAGGGCGGTGGAGGGGGAGACGACGGTTGTGGAGGAGGAAACGGTGGAGGAGCACTGGAGGGGGAGGAGGAGCTGTGGAGGAGATGGGAGGAAGGGGCAGGTATGTCAAGTTTTTCATTCAGCAACTTCTCAAATCTAAACCATTCAGACTGAATGAAACCATTCAGAGGTAAGGGTTTTGTGAACCAAACAACCCAACCTCTGACCGATTCAGAGGTTAAGTTCTGAATGGATCCATTCAGCACCAAACAAACAGCCCCTGAGTGTGGCATGCGTGCCACATCAACCTTTAACGCCCGTCAAACCAATCTTATAATATAGGCGTTAAGGAGAGATTATACCCTTTCCTCATTAAGTGTACATACCTATTAGCAAAAGATAAAAGAATATACATTCCTGAAGAGGTATGGTCCCAATTCCTTGCCCACATGGCAAGGACCACACCACTTTCCCATCCTATGTGGCGCTGACATCAACGAGACTATCCAGAAGCTTCTGGAAAATATAGAGGTGGCACCAAAGATGCTCCATCCGACATAAAGGACAACACGTGTCACCAGTCATCAAGCGCCAAGTAGACCTGCGACGAATCCAGGAGCAGCTCGACAACACCAGTACGACGTCTCCAAAATAGGCAAATGCAGGCGCGCCACGTGTACCACTACACTGACCACAGCAGAGGAGACCAAGAGGATATTCCCCTTGGTCGAACAGCTGGTACGCGTCTACAGTTGGCACCGCTGCTCCTCCCTCTTTCACCCTCCGGCTATAAATATGACCCTTCATCATTCAGGTTAAAGGATCTTGCTCTCTATATTCTCACACTTAACACACACTGTTTATTCCTCCTCGGAACAGTACTTATTCTCACGCCGGAGCCTGGTTAAGAGGGAAACCCCCATGTTCCCCTCTTAACGAGACTAACGGTGTTGCTGTTTTGCAGGAGCCGAGCCATCTCACGAGTAGAAGGAGAGATTGAACCCACAGGAGAAATAACCCCACAGATTAACCATAATGTTAACCTGTGTTTCATCATTTGCGCCATCCGTGGGACTCGAACCCACGACCACGTAGAGGCAAAGGCCCTCGCATCAACCACAGCCGCCGTTGTCAAAAAATTCATTTGGGAAAAAATCATATGTCGTTTTGGATTACCCCTCAAGATAATCACCGACAATGGAACCAACTTTGCCGAAGACAATCTTCAACAGTGGTTCAAGGAATTACACATCGAGCACACCTTCTTCTCGGTCACGCACCCGCAGGGGAATGGTCAAGTTGAAGCCGTCAACAAGAGTATTGTCGACGGAATCAAGGTAAGGCTGGGAGAAAAAAGAAGAGGTTGGGTAGACGAACTGCCCAGCATCTTGTGGGCCCACATGACGATGCCCAAAACAAGCAACGGAGAAACACCGTTTAGCTTGGTTTATGGGTCGGAGGCAGTAATTCCAGCGGAGATAGGATTGCCGTCACCCCGAATGCTCTCAATGAACATGATCAACAATGAAGAAGAAAGGAGGATCGACCTTGACCTCCTAGAAGAACGGAGAGAAATGGCGGCAATCAATGAAGCAAAGTACAAAACGAAACTGGAAAAATATTACAACTTTAAAGTCCGAGTCTGCATCTTCAACCCGGGAGAATACGTCCTCAGAGACAACGAGGCCTCAAATGCAGAAAAACCCAGGAAGTTAGCTCCCAAGTGGGAAGGTCCATATGTCATCGACACCGTGCTCGGAAAAGGAGCCTTTAAGCTGCGCACCATCGACAACAGGGAGGTTCCTCGCACATGGAATGCCCAACAGCTGAGAAAGTGTTACCTGTGAAGAAAATTCTTGTAATTGCAATGGCCAAGTCGCCAACACATTTATAGTAATACAAGAAGTGTTTGGCTATCTTTCTATCATGCAAATTTCTTTGTCACAACTGCATATATTACTTTGGGCATACACGAAAACATCAATGGCTCGACCATTAGGAAACGTTGTAGACCTCCAAGGCCTGTCGCAAACAAGTGCACAGCCAGGTCAGACACACAACTAAAGTCTAACAAACGCCAAACAAATACTTCGTGCCCACATAAACACGAAAACATCGAACACAGGACAAACAAACATTGTAAGCACCCCCAAGGCTGAGAACAGCTGGGTCTACACAATAACCTGTAACTCGATCACTTCGTATTCACGATCCAACCTGCGCACGAATACGACAGAATAAAACGTTGTAATAAACACAATACAACCTGTCAACGCCATCATTCATTCGTGATACCTGAATCAAAGTAACTACACATGCACATATTATGACGATAACAAAATTCGCATAAAAACAAACAACTATTAGCATAACAAATGTCAAGGCATAACCAAATATCCACAAGCATAACAAGAAAGCTAAAATTGTTCATCCAATTGTCAAGTACAAGACCAACCAAGGTCATATGCGGCGCACAGGCCGGAGTCCCTCATTCGGGATGACTGGGCCCAGCGCCCCCAGCCGCACCACCTTCATCGCCAAGCGCTTTCTTCAACAACACGACACCATCAGATCTTCGAGCCAGTTTTTTCGCAGCTTTAACCACAGCAAACTCCAAAGACGAAAACTCTTGTCTTTTCGCGGCGTAAGCAGCAGTGCAATCCTCCTTCCACAACTCGAAGTGATGTTCTTTCTCCTTATTAAGGGCTGCAACCCTACCCTCGTTGTACCCATCCTTACGCCCGCTGCTGTAACCAGCTTGCCCCAACTCAAACATATAATGGGCAAGCTCGTGGGAGTTGACGATGCGATCAGCAGTCTACAATAAACACACAAATAAGGGACAATTCACGAAAGTCACAAAATAAAGTAAAAGAAATTACCAGAGGCACCGCGCGCGAGAGCAACTACTTGCAATCAGCTGACGCTTCCTCGGAAAGGACTTCAGAGGCTTTGCACTCAACGGTTTTCTCTTGAAGAAGACGTTCAGTAGTCTCATACTGCCGAGCGAGACCCTCTAGATTAGCTATACGCTCAATGTACTCTTTCTCCTTCTTTTCAAACGCGACGCGCGCCTGTTGGGCTTCCTCAGAAAGCTCAGTCTTCTCACCAGACAAACGTACAATAGCGTCACGTTGAGACTTAAGCTCCACGTTAGTCCGCTCGCACGCTGCCTCCCAATTTTTCTGTTTATCCGCATTCGCTTGTTTCTCTTGGGCGAGCTTCCCCTCTGCATCGGATACCCTCCACAACAAACCTTTCTTCTCGGTATTAAATTTTTCTCTCTCCTCTGCAAACAATTTCTTCTCATTTTCGAACTCCAGAGTGTCCTCCCCCATCAACTTCCATTCCCGGACAATCTCCTGAGAAGTAGACCAGAAGTTAACCCCGGCTTGAACATGATCATCCAACAGTTCCAACCGGCGGCGCCTCTTCTGAAATAACCTTTCAGCTGGGGGGAGAGACAGAGAGAAAAACTCATGACAATTGTCAAGGTCGTTCATCCGGGAGCCCTGGGTCAAGTGCCAGCGAGGCGCATGGGGCAGATCATCGCATGCTGGATTATGGGTGTCCCAAGAACCACCTCGAGCATAGTCAGCATCAGGACTCCGGACTGCCCCGGAGGTTGCACCACCACCATCACCCGGTGGACGTTTCGTATACACCGTTTGATGAGGAGTAGTTTCACTTAACTCCACCTCAACTTCAACATTTTTACCACGATCACCACCAACAGCGCCGCCCGCATCACCACCTGTCTTACCACCACCTTCTCCAACTTGTTCAACATTCACATCTTCCTTTTTCTTCCTGTCAGGAGTATCATGAGGAGGAGACAACCCAAATGTCCTCGACGGCGGAGATTCTGGAGGAGTAATTTTCGAAATATCAATCTTGTGTCCAGTCCTGGCTGTTTTGGCACCTGCTCCAAAACGAGCAGCACATTCAAAGAAAAGAAGGACAAACAAGCAAAAAAAAATGTAAGACAAGCTCGAAGAAGATCAAACGAATACCAGAAGCTTCAAAAATCTTCTGCAACAAATCCCCAGGTTTTTCAGCAAAAATACCCATGTCAATATCCGATTCAGAAGGGGCAGTAGGATTCTCTTTTTGAAGTTTTATCTTCTTCGAGGCAAGCATAGCAGCAGCCTGCTCGTCAAGTTTTCGTTTCTTATCATCAAAGTACCTCTTCTGCATCATCTCTGTTAGAGTCGCGCGGTCCTCAGGGTCCGACTCAGGACGTTTCTCAACAACTCCTAAACCGGACAACGTATCAGAAACGACAACATAATCAAGGATACGATGAGTATGAAGTCGCTTACGAGGAGACTTAGTGGCAGTTTCTTCAGCCTTTTTCCCTTTCCCTTCCGCCTTGTCAGCTTTCGCTTTTCTCCTCGTCTCCAACGGGTCAGCAGTTCCGACCGGAATCTCCAAATCATCACCAACTGGCTCGTTCACCCGCTCATGCACAACCCCCTGCGCTGGACCTGCACGCGCGGAACGAGAGGTTAGGTCTTCAAAAGATCTGCCAGACCCATCACTCGAGAGAACGATAACTTCCTCTCGAATGGAATCAAATGCATCATCATCATTCTCACTATCTTCACCTAAGACAGTGTTAACGTAAGTGGTGAAAATCTCGTTGCTCGGATGCAGAAAACGTGCACGGATCTGGTCCAACCAGGGTCGCTTATCAGGTCTTTGTATCGCCTCAACCATTGCACCCGGTGCCTTAAGATCCAAAACGTTCAACAAAGTGAAACCTACTGCAAAAAACGCGAGGATAAAGAACAATGCAAAAATAATACATACAAAATAGAAAGAAAAAAAAGGGGGGGATATGGAGCAAAACGTACACTTGCCCTCATGACCATAAACCGGAACCCCCAACGGATGCTTAGGGACCCACTTCATGCTCATACCGGCACCCACCAACGCCATCTCCTCAAGCTGGATTATCGTAGTGGCTTTACGATTCAACTTCTTATACCAATCTTGGTCAGAAAAATTTGCAACCACATCAACTTTGGGGATACCCTCATCCACAGATCTGTAGTGCATGTCCACAGGTACAACACCCCGGCAAATATAAAAAAACTTTTGCTTCCAGTCATGGAGACTCTTCAATGGCACAGAGCAAACTGGAGACACACCGGTACGAGCACTAAAAGAGTAAAAACCACTTGTGTATGACACGGTGTAGAAGGCGTTGAACATCTCAAACGTCGGATCTAAACGGTTGGCCATACAAACGAACTCAAAGTGAGTAATACGAGGGAGCCCGATGGCATTGATCTGAGAGATGTGGAGACCATAACCCCTCAACACATCAGCAGTAAATCGAGTCATCAGAAGCCTAAAGTTGCCCTCCCGGAAGAAAGCAGCGTACAAAGTCATATGACCGGGAGGAGCATCCATGGCGGTGGAACCAGGAGTAGGGTACCGAGCACCCCACTCAGGAAGAAAACCCATCTCTCTTACCAAGTTATGGAATTCCTCCTCTCTCCACCCTATTACTGCCTGATCCGGGCCGGGAGGAGTTTTCCCCTTGTTCCTTTTCTTCCTTGAAGAAGGATTTGCAGAAGACATGGTAAGAAAACAAACAATAACGAAGATGAACTCGAGAGAAGAAGAAAGAAAATAAAGGAAGAAGAGAGATATCCGGAATTCAAATTTTGAATAGTGGAGAAGAAAGAGGAAACCACCATATATTTATACCCATCGCATTTAATGCGATGAATAGTGGGGGCGTCAGAATCTGAAAAAGCAACCTCTAGGGGAGAGACACGTCAGAGGAGAGAGAAGGCGACACCTCTTTTTCCGGAAGCAGGTGAACAGACACCTGACACTTCGCCGAAAAACAACTGACGGTGACTGAAAAGGCAACTGTTCACCTGACACTTCGCCGAAAAACAACTGACGGTGACTGAAAAGGCAACTGTTCACCTGACACCAGCCAGTCACATCAGTCACCCCTTCCCAAGACAGACAAAGCTTCTTCTTGACGACAACTTTTATAAAGGGCCAAAACCCATGCGCGGTACGCCATGCGTCCATTTGGCTCAACTTTTTAAAGTACCAAAACCCATGCGCGGTACGCCATGCGTCTATTTGGCTCAACTTTTCAAAGTGCCAAAACCCATGCGCGATACGCCATGCGTCCATTTGGCTCACCTTTTTAAAGTACCAAAACCCATGCGCGGTGCGCCATGCGTCCATGTGGCTCAACTTTTTAAAGTGCCACAACCCATGCGCGGTACGCCATGCGTCCATTTGGCTCAACTTTTTAAAGTGCCAAAACTCACGCGCGGTACGCCATGCATCCATTTGGCTCAACTTTTTAAAGTGCCACAACCCATGCGCGGTGCGCCATGCGTCCATTTGGCTCAATTTTTTAAAGTGTCAAAAACCATGCGCGATACGCCATGCGCCCACTCGGATCAACTATACAAGTTGCCAAACTCCACGCGCCGTGCGCCCATCAGGTGCAGATTCCTTAGGGACTCCATAAAAACCTCACGTCATAACAAATACTACACTCATAAGTCCAGAATCCCTCCTAGACGATCAACTCAACTAGAAGGCACACTGGACTGGGGGGACTTGAAGAGGTATGGTCCCAATTCCTTGCCCACATGGCAAGGACCACACCACTTTCCCATCCTATGTGGCGCTGACATCAACGAGACTATCCAGAAACTTCCAGAAAATATAGAGGTGGCACCAAAGATGCTTCATCCGACATAAAAGACAACACGTGTCACCAGTCATCAAGCGCCAAGTAGACATGCGACGAATCCAGGAGCAGCTCGACAACACCAGTACGACGTCTCCAAAATAGGCAAATGCAGGCGCGCCACGTGTACCACTACACTGACCACAGCAGAGGAGACCAAGAGGATATTCCACTTGGTCGGACAGCTGGTACGCGTCTACAGTTGGCACCGCTGCTCCTCCCTCTTTCACCCTCCGGCTATAAATATGACCCTTCATCATTCAGGTTAAAGGATCTTGCTCTCTATATTCTCACACTTAACACACACTGTTTATTCCTCCTCGGAACAGTACTTATTCTCACGCCGGAGCCTGGTTAAGAGGGAAACCCCCATATTCCCCTCTTAACGAGACTAACGGTGTTGCTGTTTTGCAGGAACCGAGCCATCTCACGAGTAGAAGGAGAGATTGAACCCACAGGAGAAATAACCCCACAGATTAACTATAGTGTTAACCTGTGTTTCATCAATTCCCCATCTAACAAAACATATTTTACATTTAATTCTATGATGATTTAATTAAATAATTTTAAAAATGCTAATTTTTTGTGTTTCTTAAACCTCATTTGCAACAATGTAATTACAGTTGTGTTCTGTTTATTTTTAAGCCTCCGCATTACACAGGTGTTTACCCCTAATTAACTAAAAAAAACTACAAATTTATTTTTAGTTATTAAGGATAGCGTTATAAATTAAATTATTTGGTGTATGATTACTTTAACGAAGCTAAGAGCTTTCTCATCCAATCCATCAAATTATACATACATTCCACTAAAAAACAACTCCTATATCAATATATTTCACTAAAAACAAATACTTTTTCTTTCTCATTTTCAGTTAAATAATATTATCATTACATTTTTCTCTCTCCTTCACTCACAACCACTTTCAATATATATTAAAAAAATTATACTGGGTGAACAGTGTCCCCCAAATATACAGGTGAACAGTAACATTTTCTCTCTCCTCCACTCACAACCATTTTTTATACCCTTTATAATATAAAAACTACCCCTCACATATTTTGATGGTTTGGATGAGAATGCTCTAAGTATAGATAAGAACAAAGGTTCATTATTTTCCTATCCACATGATTGTGGTTGCAACTTGCGACCAATATACAGGAATCCACTAGATTTTCCTATGCACATGATTGTGGTTGCAACTTGCTACCAATATACAAGGAATCCACTTGAGAAGGTGGCAATAAAATAATACTAACATCCCATTCGCCGGGCCGGCTCAAAATTTTCTTGCCTAGCAAAATTAGGGTCATTTTGTAAAAGATTTTTTTTTTTTTTCTAAGGATCCTATTATTCATATATCAAAACATTCTCAAAACTAAAATTACCAACATATAATACATTTTGTTAGAATTTGAGGCCCTAGGAAAATGAGGGCCTAAAACTCTTGCTTTATTTCACTTCCGCTTGAGCCAGCCCTGCCCATTCGTCTTAATAAAATACTAATTTTTTAATTAAAATTAAGTTAACAAAATGGCAATCTAGATTAACTAAAGAAAGAAAAAGCACTACAAACTAAACGAAAAGTACCTATTGATTTTTTAATAAAAGGAAATGTACATAAAATTAAAGATTTAAGTATTTAACGAAATGAATCACTCGCTAACCCCAAAAGGCAAAGGACACACAGCAAGTGGTTAAAGTCGGAGTTGGAGGCCCTTCCAGACACCTACTGGTCTACCACATATCATATGTCTAATTCCTCATTATTGAAAAATTAATCGAGGTGAATACCAGGCCCAAGGAGATTATTATTATTATTATTATTAACTTAATTATTTTTGTGTGGAGGGGTTAAAGGCTATTTGGTAACTTCTAAGTGATTAAGTGCTTAACTAGTAATAAGTCTGAATTGTATAATACGGACCGTAATACATTATTATACAATTTCCCTTCCGTATATACTACCATCTGTAATACATTACCAATATGTATAATATTTCAAATTATGCACATATGTATCACTAGGGGTGTAAACGAGCCGAGCCGAGCCCGAGCCCGAGCCCGACTAGGCTCAAGCTCGGCTCGTTATGTTTTTATGAAGCTCGAGCTCGGCTCGGTTCGAGCCTACTTCTCTGAGCTCGAGCTCGGCTCGCGAGTAAAACCCAAAGCTCGAGCTCGGCTCGACTCGGCTCAAGCTATTTCGAGAACAACCTCAAATGAGCTAGAAGCTCGGCTCAAGCTCATTTCAACAGCGATTAAGCGAGCCAAAGCTCGGCTCGAGCTCGGCTCACCAATGTTATCATCATCATTATTATATTATATATATATAAAAACTAAAATTTTGTTTAGGCTCGTTTGGGCTCGCGAGCCTAACGAGCTTTGTATTTCAGGCTCGAGCTCGGGCTCGGGCTCGTTAAGGCTCGACTCGTTCGAGCTTTTAACTGAGTCGATCACGAGTAGCTCTCAAGCCTCTAGGCTTGATTACACCCCTATGTATCACCAACCTTCATACCATCCCACATAACCCAATTTTTTTGTGATTCATTCTTTGAGCCAGAGGTCCCTTCAACTGTTGTGACTTTTTGTAGCATTCCATTCTTGTGTTGTATAGTTGTGTTTTTCTTTCTCTCTTGCTATCTTCTCAAGAGGCTTGAGGATTTCTGATTTCATTAATTTGTTTTGAATCATGGCTCTTAGACGTGTTGGTTTCAACAATTTGTTTATGGGCTTTCCTGAGTAATTCCTTGATCTGGTTGATCATTTCATTTTGATCTTCAATTTTCTTCAGCAACTTCTTGATGCAACATAACATATGCTTTAATACTTTTTAGAGTAAACTGCCATTTTGGTCCCTGTGGTTTGGCCAGTTTTGCCACTTTAGTCCAAATCTCAAACTTATTACATCAAGGGCCCTGTGGTTTGGTTTTTGTTGCCATTTTGGTCCAAATTTCAAATTTGACTAGAATTCCCAATTTCAACCCCCTGTTTTGTCTTTATATCCAGGGGTATTTTTGTCATTTTTGTTTTATTGTAAATGATTATTAATCCAAACACCCCCTAAACTCTGATTATAAATCCCAAACACCCCTTTCTCTGCACTCTCTCTCTCTCTCTCTCTCAACACCCCCTTTCTCTCTCTCTCTCATTTTCTCACTCTGCGCTCTCTCTCTCTCTCTCTCTCTAAACTACCACCACCACAATCACCACCCCCACCACCGTATCATCACCACCACCAACTCTGCTATCTCTCTCTCAGAACTACCACCACACCACCACCACCACCCCACCACCGTATCATCACCACCACCACCTTACCTACCACCACCACCTCCTCCACCGTTCTCAACTACCAGCACCACACCATCACCACCCTCTCTCTTTTTCTCTCTCTCTCTCTCTCCTCCTGCCGCCACAAACCACCACCACCGTCTCCAGATTCAATCGATTGATTATCAGATGAATCGAACCAGTCATCTGTACCGATTCGTCACATAAAGAAATCCTGTTTGTTAATATCACCACCTCCATCATCATCGGAAACAAACAAACAAAAAGAAAAACACATCTCTGTCATTATCACTTGGAGCTGAAAAAAAAACAAAACAAAAGAGAGGTTTATCAGAAACCTGTTGGAAAAGGATGTCGCCGCCGCGTACGGCGGTGCTGCCACCGTCGTCTACCTCCTCGGTCTCTCTTCTCACTCTCTCTTTCTCTCCGTCCCTTCTCTCTGTTACGCCGATGTCGCCCGTCACTCACCACAACCTGATGGTGGTGGTCGCCGTTTCAACTGCCGAAGAGGAAGGTGTGGTTGTCGTTGAGAGACACCGGAAATCAGGGAGTCAAAAAGGGGGGGTCCGTCGCAAAACCTCCGCAAAATTCTGCCCCCACCGCCGCTGTGAGTGGCGGCGCCGCCTCCCGCCGTCGCCGGTGCACCACCGGCTCCGGTCGCCGGTCTTCTGCCGAGGAAGAAAGATCCGTGTGAGTGTGTGTGTTATGTGGTTTGTAGTAGAGAAGATGAGAGGGAAAAGGATGAAGGAGATGAAGGGTTGTGCTTGTTTAATGTAATCGAGAAGAGAGAGTGTAGATGTGAGGATGTTTGGCATTGCTGTAGATTATATTTGAGGAAGATGTATGTTACAGCTTGAATGGGTTTTGAAGAGATGAAGTCTTTGAAGAGAGAGAGAGAGTTCTGTTACTTCTGTATGTGTGGGTGTATATATATTATATATAATTGTTTTAGGTATTAAATATATACAATTAAATATAATAATTTTTAAAATACCCAAAATACCCCTGGAGATAAGAACAAAACAGGGGGTTGAAATTGGGAATTCTAGTCAAATTTGAAATTTGGACCAAAATGGCAACAAAAACCGAACCACAGGGCTCTGGATGTAATAAGTTTGAGATTTGGACTAAAGTGGCAAAACTGGCCAAACCACAGGGACCAAAATGGCAGTTTACTCTACTTTTTAACAAACCATAGATCCTTGCCTCTGTTTCATCAGGGTTGTCTATTATCATACATTTCTTTTGAAGAAGTGCAATTATAATTAACAATCCTAATACGAGGCATTTGCACAAGTTCAATTCAATACTTGTATTTAACGTTGAGGAGGTTGTTGGCCCAGACGGTTCAAACAATCGTATCAACAAACAAGAACACGAGATATTGGGGGGACAAACCCGCGACTCTTTCTATTCAATCAAACAAAGATACGAACTTACAAAGAAAGGGACAAATAAAACATTAACCTAGACCCCTATTTATAATACTACTAAACTTGCTCTCCAAGATATTAAACCTTTCCTAAACCAATTACTAAACTTTCTCTCCAAGACTTACCTAAAATAAACCAAACTTTAATAAAGACTAATTATATCAGATATCTTTCACTTTAGCCCTTCAACTTTCAACTCATACAAGTTTTAGGATTAACTTTCAACATTCCCCCTTAATCCAAAAACTCGTCCCAAGCTTTCTTGACTTTGTACCACCAAGGTCTTGAATCCCAAATAGCACTCTCATCTCTTCAATTTCTATCATTGGTCCGCCTTTATTCTTTCTTTTCATTTGTTTGTAACAAACCTGTTTAACAGGTTCTTCACGCTCATCGTTCAAACCATCAACATTCATCTTAGATCCGAAATTATTGAACACTCTCTTTTCTTGAATTTTTCTATCTTCACATATTTGTTGCATCACTTGTTCAATTGAAAAGTTCTTTTTCTTCACTCTTCTTTTCTTTCTTTGCTTATCTAAACATTCTTGGCCATTCGACTTTGACCCAAAACTCTCAGCTGGGTTAGCCTTTCTTTCTTTATCAGGCCCTGTTGGGCTTTTCTTTCTGACTATTAATCTGAACTTTTCATTCGTTTCTGATGTTTCTTCAACATATGCTCGACTGTTGACTTTCACATACGGTTCTACATGTGCAGATTTCTTAGCTACATCCTTCCTGACATACGGTACTAGATCCTTTCTCTCATCATCATGATCAGTAGCAGGTTTCTTGCTTCGCTGCTGCAAACTGATCTTAACAGTTTCTTCATCTTCATGGTTGTTTGAGTCAGGAAAACATACCTGAAGATTCACTATTTTCTCTTCTTCTTCTTCCAAAGCAATTCTTTCTTTTTCTTTATTCAGTCTTTCCTTCTCTTCACTTACCAAAACAGCTTGCAAAGCTTCTTCTTTCTCTGCAGCTTCCTGAGCTTCTTTTTTACGTGCTTGTTCTTCTTGAACAATCGCATCCAATCTTTCTTTCTCGGCGATCTCATCCAGTCTTTCTTTCTCAGCGGCTTCTTGATCTGCTTTTTCCTGTTCTTCCTTTCTTACATAATCAATTCCAAGAAATCAAATCTTCAAGGCACGCCATACTTCCTTAGCATTCATGAGTATGCCAACTTGTACCAAGATGTCGTCCGACAAGGTTTGGCATATGTACCCCAATGCGGTGTACATCTTCCTTTCATCTACAGTTGCTCCGACCGGAGGTTCAATAACGTCCCAAAAGCCACAGTCTTTCAGAAATCCCTCCATCTTGGTAGACCATACTTTGTAGTTCGATTTCGTCAATACTGGAAGTCCCTCCATCACCATCGTGTCTTTTCTAGCTTTCGTTTCTTTTCGGGTGTGTTATTTTTCAATTGGAATTGATTCCCGATCCCGAAACCAATCTCCAATAACACCACAAACCTTTCTTTTCTTTTTCTCTTACTAAACTTGCTTTTTAAACATGGATTGGAAAAGAACCCGAACTTTCTTGTTTTTCTCCTGCCGCACAATACATCCACAACCTTGCCTTCCTTTTTCAGTTATGGTGAGAGAATTCACCTATTACCTTGCTTATTTAAATAATATCAGCCAAGAAAAACAACCTGGTTCCTTCTATTTCTTTCTTGAACAACACACCTCAAATAAAATAATAAAATAATGAACCTGTGTCAACTTTCTGTAACTAATTCACCTTGATCAAATAAACAATGAATATCCAATTTTTTTTCAACTCTTGTTCACGATTGGAGCACAAGATTTCCTAAATAAAAAATAAATCAATTTTGCCTTGATATATGCTTCCGACGTAATTACAAACCAAAAGAAACAAAATAGATTCCTTTTTTTTCTTTTCTTGGAATTCTGAAACGGCACGGAGACGGTGCCTCCTACTTGGAATACAGATCACGGCGTCAAAGAATTTTCCGGATTCTAGTCGACAATAACCGCCGACAAACCCAAATCGTAACCGACTTCAATCTTCGAACAAGATAACCGAAACTCTTCTAGTCCAGACGGTTCAAACAATCGTATCAACAAACAAGAACACGAGATATTGGGGGGACAAACCCGCGACTCTTTCTATTCAATCAAACAAAGATACGAACTTACAAAGAAAGGGACAAATAAAACATTAACCTAGAACCCTATTTATAATACTACTAAACTTGCTCTCCAAGATATTAAACCTTTCCTAAACCAATTACTAAACTTTCGCTCCAAGACTTACCTAAAATAAACCAAACTTTAATGAAGACTAATTATATCAATCTTTCACTTTAGCCCTTCAACTTTCAACTCATACAAGTTTTAGGATTAACTTTCAACAGAGGTTATGTGTAAGACCCGGACTTACATAACTGAAAATTTATAAAAAAAAAACTTTGCATTTTTATATAAGAAATGCAAATAAACGTTCATACAAAATTTCGGATTTAATAAAAGATCATAAGTATTTAAACACTTTAACACTTTAAAACGTTCATAACTTTTAAAGCGCTTAATAGGTTCATAAGTATTTCGGTTTGTAAAATAACGAAACAAAAGCGAAAGCTTGAACTTCGGTTGTGTTCGGTTCTTCGTTATGCTTGATCTTCGGTTGTGTTCGGTTCTTAATTATATGATACTTAAATCGTAGATTGATAACCCACATTTACTAAAACAAACAAACAAAAATATTCAGCGAATGCTCGTCGTAAGCTACGGCATGTATGTCGTAGCCTATGGCACACACACAACAACAGATTGGCAGATGGACTCTGCCATAGCCTGCGGTAGAGTGTCGTAGGTTACGGCCCCCTAAAGTTGTTCACATTTTCTTCCGTTTCGCCTCAAATTTATTTCTACACGTCCGAAAATCAATTACTCACATTTTAATTCATAATCCATGACCCGGATTCACAACTCTTACGTTCTACGCTATCGATTCGCGTTTTATGCGCCGGAATTATTCGACTCGTTTCAAGATTTGAGCTCTACTCTCAAATCTCATGCATTCTCTCCATACCTCCTATTTCAACGTTGAGATGTCTATTTATTTTATACCACAACTTTACTTGTGGTGGTTTGTTGTAGAAAAATCATTATTGTCCAATTTATCCTCCGGTTTGATAATTTACGAAAATGACCCGTTAGGCGGCATTAAACTAAAAAGGTTTACGCCTTTCACTTTTATACCACCGAATGGGTCCACCCAAATATAAAATCCATTTTAAAACTACCCTCAAGGGTCATTTGTCCGATTTGCTATTCGGGGACATTTTTGTAAGACCCTTACATTTATTGAATATTTCATATAATATATAGTGCGTTTTTAAATGCCGTTTTTCCAAAACATCGATGAAACGACGTTTACATAGAGTTCAAAACCTTCAAACGATATTTACAAAAGTTTAAAACATCCAAAAGATGATTATAATAGTTTTACATAAGTTTGGTAACAAAAGAGACTATTAAAGTAGCGGAAGCTTCGTTAGATTGTGTGTTCGGTTCTTGACATGGCTTGATCATCCTCCGAGGTCTAAAGTGCATCGTTACGTATCATACAATTTCATTCAAACGATTAGAAATCAAAGCATTTGAACAAAAGAATTAAACACAAGAAATTATATATATATTTTTTTTCAGCCCGTTCACCCGGCCGTGTCAGGTTTCCACCTGGCCGTGTCAGCTAAACATGTATTTTTCACAGAACCTTCACCCGGCCGTGTCAAGTGTCCACCCGGCCGTGTCGCCGTGTCAGCTCTGCACTTTTCCCAGCCAACTAATTCTTACTGAAACAGACATAACTCTCTCATTTTTTATTCGTTTTGCGTCACGTTTCTTCCTACGTGATCGTAATTTAATATTCCATCATATGGAGTAAAAATCCAATATTCGGAATAACAATTTTTCTAAGTCTTTAAGCCTTCGGCTTTATATATTTCTACAAAATTTTTGACCCGTTCATGATTTTATCAAACAAACTTGTTTGTAGCATTCAAACTCTCATGAACATCATGCTATAGTTATTTCCTATTATAAAAGGTTCAAATCACGGGTTTTTATGTATTTTTAACCCGTTTTTGCTTATATGCTTATTTTGACCCGTTAAGGGTGTTTAAGCACTTTTCCGCATAATTCACGCTCATTTATTTCTAGCATCTTATTTTCACATTATTTATCAAATAATCTTCCACCACAACTATAATTGTGGTGGATTTAATGTGGTATATTATTTATTCCGAGTTTTACCCCTCGGATTAACATTTTACGACAAAGACTCTTATAGATTCATTTGACCCAAAGATTCACATCTTTCATTTCTTATACTTATTCTAAGTATTTATTTGATCATAAAACTCTTTTCCAAACCACCTTTAAGGGTCGTTTGCTCAATTTTTGCATACAAGGGCGTTTTAGTCATCTTTAACCCTTCTTTTACGACGAAGGACTTTTAAAGGCATGTTTGACCAAAA
Source organism: Helianthus tuberosus (assembly GCA_030545235.1). NCBI lineage: Eukaryota > Viridiplantae > Streptophyta > Magnoliopsida > Asterales > Asteraceae > Helianthus > Helianthus tuberosus. Next base: position 90,203,937 of record CM060404.1, read on the forward strand.
TCCCTCTTTTGTTTGAAAAGTCATTATGTTTTTAAAACACAATCACTATAATTTGAATCATTCGGTTTACCTTTTTAAAGTAACCAAATGTCTATCTTTTTTTTTTTTACTTAGTCTAACTCTCATAGAACTTCGAGTTCTAAATGAGTAATTACCCTATTACACATACCTGGCTCGGATCAATATATTGATCCGTTTTATACTTTGCTTTAATAACCGCTAATTAATAGCGACGCGAATATCCATTAGATATTTTCTCCTGTAAGCACATAACTCGACAAATAATCATTAGTCGATATTGTCAAATGGTGATATCTTCACCTTTTGACCCGTTTGGTCTCAGTGACTGTTTATCTTTGCGAGATGATATTTATTACCTGTCACACCCCAACCGATGGCGGAAACATCGGGGTGCGAGCACTAAGCGTACAGATTGCTCATGAAGTTCCATAACACTAGATATTTCAATAGAATTAGGTAGATTTCATGCATAATTGTCTAGAATTCAAACATCACCAAATATCACATTACAAAACCCAAATCGTATCGAACGCGTATATGCATATCGGTAGTGTTTAAACACAAAAGGCTAGTGTTTAATTCACTCAGTGTTGGCTCTGATACCAACCTGTCACACCCCGATATTTCCACATATTACCGGTGGGCCCGACGGGGAGTATCGTGACGTAGTTGATATCATCATAGTCAAATATTCACAGTTTAATGCACAGCGGAAGTCTTGGTAGAAAATATTATTACAAACCGAAATGCAAAGTATAAATAAATATTATACAGACAGTTGTAAGAGGATCCACATGCGGATCTAAAACAAAATACAAAATATTGTTCAACAGACTTTAAGCGTTTAGAACTTGCAAGATTCTTTAACTAACGCCCAGAGCTCCCAGCCAATTACGTTCAGTACCTGTCACTTAGTCTTTTTGAAAAATACGTCAGTTTACACTGGTAAATACAATTAACTGACTCTTTTGAAAGCATTTATGAAAATTGATTTAAATGCACAAGGCACAAATATTTTTATAACTTGCAACAATTATATTAATAACAATCTTGTATCAGATTTACATGTTTGTCCAACATTTAGGGCCGATATAAATAAACCGAACAAGATTAAACAATACACCACGAATATAAACTCACGGCGAGTCTCCCCAGCAAATGAGTATATCTTTTATGTACGCAACGGACAGGTGTATGCCTACACCCCGTGCATAAGTCGTGGCCATTTACGCTTTTTAAATGAGCCAAGGATTATCCAGGACACGGTCGTTAACCCCCAATGTTATATGTTATCAAGCAATACTGATTAAAACGGGATTATACAATTTAACCATATCCGATTAAAAGGTTTCTACACCCGACCAAATGGTAATAATTTACCGTATCCCAAGCCCGTATAAGGGAAAATAAGTTTAAAGTATTTACCTGAGCTTAATATGAAAGTTTTGTATACTCAGCCGTACAGTCTACTCAAACAAGTGCAAATAACTTCTACCGGGGCTCTTAATCTGGAACGAAGGTTTTATTAACTTATTAGATTCCTAACGGGTCTTATTTAAGTTATAAACTTAGACCGGTTAGTTTAAAGAAGGTTTACGGTACGAAACGCTAGATTAAGCGGTGACCGGATTGGAATGTAATTTAGACCCGAAAAGTATGGAGACTTGTATAAAATGGATAAACTAAATACATTCTGGATTTTTAAAAATGATAAGGTTTGACCCGTTTCGGCTAATTTATGCAAACTAGTTACATAAACCGTATCGAACGTGTATATGCATATCGGTAGCCGAATGAGTCATGTACAAGTTCCATATGTTATTATGCTTTTATTATGTTGTGATATCAGTATGATATCAACAATTAGGCCTAAAAGATTTTAAAATCGATTTAAGTCCCGTAAGGGTATTTTGGTCATTTTAAAGTCTATAAAAGAGGTTTAATAGTAAACTGAGGTTCTGGTCTAAAACATTCAGTAAAAATATTTATTTTATCAGGTTACATCAGTAAGATATCATACATATGTGAGGTTTACCATTTATGGCCAAACTATTCACCGTAAGGGCATTTTGGTCATTTCACATATGTTTTTAAGGACAAATTTGGAAGTCTGAGTTCACAACTTGTACTTACTTTAGATATATTAAAATTTGTTTATAAACTCAGTAGGTAACAAGTCTTAGGTGTTAAATATGGTTTTAAACCATACTATGCACCTAATTATCGTAAAAGTCGACAATTGACGATATATGCAATATTTATGAAATTCTAAGATTTTTATCAGCCTTGAATGATTAAAATATTTTATTTTTCATATATCATCAGTAGGAAAAGGTTTGGCATGTTAATGATATGTAAATCTCATTTTATTAATGAAAAGGGCATTATTGTCAATTACCAAATTCATACAAGAACTCTATGTTATGGTCAGTATAAAATCTGACCAAAAATTCAAAAAAATCCCTAAAAATTATATCTTAACAGTAGGCAATGAGTTTGGTGCCAAAAATTGGGTTTAAATATGATTTATGCTAAGCGTAGTTTAATTAATAAAAAGTTCCCTTTTACGATATCTTGCATAACTTTAGTTTGATACCAGAAACTGATGTCAAATTTATTTGACATGCTTATATATCAGTAACAAAGGTATTTGTATACTCATATTTCCAAAAATCATGTTTTTACATTATAAGGGCATAATAGTCAAATTTAAGCAAATAACGGAAACATGCAAATGAACTCTGATTTCTAAGGGACCATGTAGTATAACCTCAGAGGGTTATACTAACATATAATATGGTCACAAAGGAACCCTAAGGCATAAAGATACTAAGCTAAATTGGTTCAGAACTGAAAGTCAAAGCAAAAGTCTACTTTTGCTTTGACTTTCGGTTGCGAACTTAGCCTAAACTCAGAATTGTCGGGTTGAACATGCCTAAACATGTTCTTATAATATTTACCAAGTTATTAAAGTGATAAAACGTATTTTATAGCTTCTACATTATCAGTTCTGAATTCTTTTGTAAAAACTGACTCGTTTGACTTTTCAGTTTATTACTTTGACCTGACAATTGACTAAGCACATGGGATAATTAGGAGGTGCCCTTTTGAGGGTTTAACACCAATACATAGCCACATTCGTTTAGAATTATGGCTGGACCGTTTGAGATTAATCTACAAGTCAAAGCAGAATTACGCTATCTTTGACTTTCGGTCCTTAGACTAATAAAAACTAAACTACAGGAGCCAAGAACACTTACAAGGGTCCTTAGCACGAAAATTTGAACTTAGAGAGCTTCCTTTAAGATCAGGATGCTACAAAAGCTTGAGCAAGTGAGGAGTGTGAAAATTTTGAATGAGCAAGGAGAAGTAGCAACACAAGGCCCTATTTATACCAATTCAGGTGATTCTAGGATGAAGCCAAGTGTTAGGGAGGTGTTAAGATCATCACATGTGTCCTAGCTGATTATAAAAACCATCAAAGAGTTCCTTGTTTCAAGTTATGTGAGTATAGGGTGGTTTAAGTGGTGAGCAAGGAAGAAACCTGCAGCTGGCATCTTCATTCTGTCAAAATGGTGTCGTCACGTCGCGCGACGACATAGGGGTCTTATGGTCGCGCGACGCCTTAGGTGACCAGCAATCTAAGTTTCTTTCTTGGCAACTTTGATCCCTGCACCTTTTTATGCATAACAACTTTCATTTTAGGCACTTATAACCCCTTTAGTTAGTTTGTGGATGATCTTAAGGGTATTATCAAACACCGTTAGGTCCGGTTTCGTTAAACGGTATCCGGAAACACTAGTTTCACTTGGTTGACGCTTTTAATCCTTTTTCTTGGGATTTGCAAATTTAAATCGTTTAATTGTACCGAAACTTCATGAAATCATTATCCAATATTCATGAGAGTATAATAAGATATTACAAAGCCTCGGGATCGTTAAAAGGTCATTCAGAGGTAAGAATTAACATGTTGACACTTTTAACCCCTGTGGTTTGTAAATTTTTGGTTTTAAGCACAAACGGCTTCTTGTGTCTGACAATTTATTCAATAAAGAATACAAACATCATACGAGGTCAATCAGAGGCACAAGTTTGGCATGTTGACACTTTTGGTCCTTTTACATACATCTTTACACTGTTTGACAACTTTAGTCCCTCAAGTTAACTTTTAACATGATCAGGGTTTATGACACGTGTCATCACTGTATTGGACATGATTTTGCGAGGTGTTACAATAGTCATTTTATGCTAATCTATAATTCATTATATAAGAACATTGGGATTGTTTCATCACCACGAAACAACCCATTGCATCATATGTATGAAATTTGCCCAAACATCAAACTTAACAAAAGACTTTAATCATTCATATACACATGATGATTTCAAACATATATTAACATGAATATAACATCAATTTCATCTTATCATACAACAACCATTTCATGGCAAGTATGAGCATATACTCAAACTCATAAATTGTTCAAGTATCTTCCTATTACTACCATTCATGGTGATCATAAACATTAGTATATCATCAACTTAATCATATTATCAAAATCCACTTCATAATCTACTTGTTAATCACTAACAAGGAATATTACATCAAATATTTCATAATTTTATTATGTCTAACGAAACTAAGCATGTATATACACTCAATTTCATCTTTGGATCATAATCCAACAATCTAATTGCAAGTATTCTACTTGTCTCAAATTATGACTTTCACCAATCTAGGTTTTTAAACATACATTATGATCCTCTAGGTGATCGATAATTCATGTTCATGCACGAATTTGAGGTCCAATTTCTCCTTCAATTTGATGATCTTGGATGAACAAGGGTTTGCCCTTGTTTGCCCCTCCTGATGATCGATGATCGACCTACCCACACACTATGTGTGTTGTGTTTTAATTTCTTTATGTTTTAAAACATATGTTTACTTTTTTGACAGCTTTAGTCCTTCAAGTTTAGTTTTGATTATATAAGGCTACAACTCATTGTTTTATTACCTATTTACATGTTACTAACTAGGTTAATTTGTTCCTGGTTATTGTGTTTACGGGTTAACTTTTACCACCAACGGTATTTTACCCGCTCATCCCTAGTTAATTTGGTTTGGTTACCAAACCCATTTTCGTGGTGTTACATTATGTGACCTATTAATGCTCGAACATGGAGCATAAACAAGTTTATCTCCAACATTAATGTGTTTCTTCATTCATTTTCCAACGGTTATTTTTTATATTTCTTCCTCTCTTTTGAAGATTTTCTGGAGAGTTAATAGCCAAAATGGCCCCTGAGGTTTGCTCACTTTTGTCACTTTAGTCCAAAATCCAAAATTTTTAAATCTGGGTCCCTGAGGTTTGCATTTTGTTGCCATTTTAGTCCAAATTTCAAAACCCCCTTTTTTGACTGTTGCAACCAGCCTATTTTGTCCTTTTGTGCAGGGGTATCGGCAGGGGTATCTGGGTTCTTGATCTGGATTTGTTATAATAACTCATAAAAATGACCAAAATACCCCTGCCCAAAAGAACAAAATAGGCTGGTTGCAACAGTCAAAAAAGGGGTTTTTTGAAATTTGGACTAAAATGACAACAAAATGCAAACCTTAGGGACCCAAATTTTAAAATTTTGGATTTTGGACTAAAGTGGCAAAAGTGAGCAAACCTCAGGGACCATTTTGGCTATTAACTCTTTTCTGGACCAACAATGACGTCAGGGAATAACGTTTGGGTAACTTCAGATGTGGGTAATGTTTTCGTAGGTTGATTTAAAAGATTTGAAGATGAAGATATTACCAAATGAGGTAAACTTACATAATGGTTGCAACGATAACTTCTGAGTGACACGTCGTCGTTTCGAGTCTAGGTGAAATGAACAAATGATGTGCTATTGAATGATTTTTTTTAAGATGGAGATACATACCTTGTGTTGATACTTGTAGTTGCGGATCATCATTTCATTTTTGCCACAATTGCATTTTGTTCAAAAGAAATTGTCAAGCAAATTTATCTTTTCAATTTTCATACCTTGACCAAAAAATGAAGTGTGTTCAATTTAAGAACAAAAATTATTTTGATTTTTTGTTAGGAACTGTATTTATAACGTTTTAAAAGGTTGTTTTCTTGATAATTTTTTTAATTGAACAATAGACTACTATTCCAGGTCCTTTTCCATTTCCATTGAGAGTGCTATTCCAAAGTGGTAGAGGGTTGGTGATAAAATAAGAACCAAAACACACTTGAAATGGGTCAAACGGACACAAACACACTTTAAATCGGTTATCTAGTTATTATCACTTAGTTTTTTAGCCCATTTTAACAGTTTTTGTGTTTTTTTTAACCATACACGTGCACATACATACACACAGGGTTGAGATCCTGTACAAACAGTGCTAATTATAAGAACCGTAAGAACAGATCTGAACCATTAATAATTTAAATCAAGGGTTGATATTGATTATAAATAAAACCCTTATAATTAAAAATTACTACTAACAAATTAGGGGTAATTTTGTAAAATTGCTAGTCATTTGACCATTTTCTATTAAATACAAATTCCACCAAGGTTTTTTAAACTAAAATAACTTTTATATACTTCATTATTTAAAAAAAAAAATATACCATAAAATCAAGTATTTTTTTTATCTTTAATATGAGTACTATATTGCTATACCTTTTTTGTATTTATAAAAGTGATTTTTAAAAAAGTTAACAAAAGGTGTTTTATAATTGTGCTGATAACGTGCTGATTATGTGTTAATTACAAAATAATACAAACAAACACCAAAAGTAGATATAATCAGCACATCTGGTGTGCTGATAATGGAGAACGATTGAGGATGTTGTGCTAATGTCGTTTATGTTGATAATGGAGAACGACTAAGGACGACGTGCTGATAATGAAGAACGATTAAGGATGTTATGCTAATTATATAGTGTTGTGCTAATTATATTTTTTGTAATTATTTTTAATTAGTTATAAATAAATATGGTCAAAATGTCTAAATTACCCCTAAACTAATTTTTTATTGATGGACACTTGTCGATTATGTGTTGGTTCTTATGGTTCTTACAAACTTAAGTGTTTGTATTTGATCACATTCCCATACACACATACAAATACATATAAATAAATAAAAACGAAGTTTATTGAGTTTATATTATATATTTTTTTTAAATATTAAAAAACCACGATTTTCTTAACCTATTGCAGGTTAATTAGTTTCTCATTAATTTATTTGGTTATAATAGGTTATATGTTTCCACCACCCAAAACATTTAATTTTACAACCAGTTTATTTTTTTGATGAAAAAACTGGTTATCTTTTTAACCGATTTGTGCACCTTTATTAATGACTATGGTCGACGACTCGGGGGAATAGTAACATACTCGACAAACTAGAGGCGCACAAAAAACCTGAACCTGAATCCGAAACCGAAAAAAACTGGACTCGGGTATTCGAAAAAACCGGGTTTTTTAAACCCGAATGCATATTCTCATCAGTACTTGAACCCTGGGGTTTTTCGTACCCGATTTATACCCTTGTTTTTTGTATACCTGCACCGGGTTTTACGAATACCCGATACTGGGTTTTAGGAATGTATGCACTTTGATTATTCTAGTTCCTAGTAACATGTAATCTTGTTCAATTAAAGTTTAACATAGAGTAAACTGCAATTTTACCCTCTATGGTTAGGGGCGAATGACACTCTTAGACCGTCCGTAGTGGGCGGTATCTCCCCCTAAACACGCCCATAAACGCCACCGCCATCGCCCCCGCCGACGTGTTTGGGCGTTTTCTTTCACAAAATCTCTAGCAGCGTGTTTTAAATCACGCTGAAATGGCACGAGGGTTTGATATTTTGACCAATGACTGTGGTCTTGTTCTTTGTTTGGCCAATAACAAATTTTAATGGTTTTTTTATTTAAATTCTATTTTACACCCCTTTTAACATAATGCCCACATCCCCACTACACCCATTTTAGAAAACGCCCCATAATGTCCCATTGCTGAGGGGTAAAATGTACCCACATGAGGGGTAAAACTGTAACCTTACTAAAAGGGCATTTTTGTAATCTTACCCATATTTATATAGTAAACTTCAATTTTGGCACCTGTGCTTTACCTACGTTGACACGTTTACACCCTGTTTTATTAAAGTGTCTTCTCCAGCGATGTTCAGACAACTCCAGCGATATTCCGACCACCAGAGAAGCGTATTCCGACCACTACACACATCCTTATCACTCGTTCCACCACCAGACGCTTTTGGGTCACCAAACGTTCGAGCATTTTGATCGAAACGATTATTTTCCTAGCCACCGTGAGAATCCGATCGCAAGCATCCTCCTTCCTAGCCGCCGGTGAGAATCCTATCGACGTCGCTTCTGCACAGGTTTCAATAAGTAACTATGTTATACAAGTAAATTCATAAAGAATACTCTGGGTTGACTGTATCAGCTCCAAAATTGTTTCAATTTTCATGATGAGCACTTTAGAAACTTGTACGGTGCAAAAACAAATGATTCTATTTATTATATGAAAATGTTTGAATTGTATGGCTAAGTAACCAATAAATTGATAGTTTATTGGTTAACAAAAACAGTGGTATATATATTATGTGGCTTTTAAAGCAGACTTGGATAAAATTTAGCAACATTTTGTATCCATCATTATAAACATCCAGTGTTTTTACCCCTATGTTTACACCGCTAGTCGTTGCAACATTGTTGGATAAGTAACCTCATAATCGATTTAAGAAACTCACCAGGTTGCTATCTCAACAGTTCGGCTCGCCAGAGTTAAGTGCTCTGGTGGTCGGAATATCGTCGGAGTGGTCTGAACATCGCCAAAGAAGACACTATAATAAAACATGGTGTAAATGTGTCTGCGGAGGTAAAACACAGGGTGTAAATGTGTCATTTACTTCGAATTTTTTTTCTATCAGGGGCAAAAACGTCTTTTCACGTTAAGGGGGGGGGGGTACATTGATGCAATCAGAAAACGACGGGGGTAAGATGTTGGTGCATGCGTCTGTCGACTTCGTCTTGTATCGAGTCTTACATTGTAATTGTTAGATCAGGGCGCGTTGTATGAGAAATAGCGTAGGATTTATGAGGAAATGAGCTAATTTCATTTGAACAGGTAAATGACACTTTCAAACGAAATCACTCATCCTATATATACCCTTCATGTCTAGTTCATTTGTAACTTTCCGGTTTGTGCAACGAACTGCTGCCGAAGTGTTGTCAGGTTGTAAATCATTATCAAATCAATCATACAACAGTTAAAAGTGTATATCTAGCTGAATTGAACTCTACACGTCTGTTTCCGCCTTTCGTATAGAGATAAACTCTTCTGATCGACTCGTTCGGGTTTGAAAACGATCCTACATAAGACAACATTTTTTTGGAAACAGGGGGTAGGGTGTCCAGGGGCGGACTTGGCTCTTGTCCAGGCGTAGTACGGGCTACGGCTCAACTTTTCACCGGTAGTGTAAATTTTTTTTTCCGATTTTTATACAAAGGACACCCCTCAAAAAACATTTTACAAACCAATAATAAGCCCAGCCGGTGATGATGATACAAACCAATAATAAGCCCAATTAGAAACTAAATAATTAGCCCAAATAACTTGTTAGTGCACTATGTCTATTGACTACGTCTTGTATCATGTAATGAGATAGGATAGGATAACCAGTGTTCGAGGTGTGAGAAACAGATTTTGAGGAAAAGCATGTGAGTTCGCTTGAAAGTGCCAAGTGACAAGTTCAAGCGAAACCCATTCAGTCAAGTTCGCTTGAACTTGTCCTGGTCATCTTCAAGCGAAACCCTCAACACTATACATAGGCTCACTTGGTTATTCATTTGTAACATTCGGATCTGAGTAGCGAAGCTCTGCCGGATTGTCTCCAGGTTGTAATTCATTATCATATCAATATAAGAGACGATTAAATTGAATCGAGTGTCCGTTTCTTTGATTCCGCCTCTGATTCGGATAAAAGACTTTTCTGATCGACTCAGTCAGGTCGTACAACGATCCTACAAGTGGTATCAGAGCACAGGAAGAAGAGTTTAACTCGATTGCTTCAGTTTTCTGTCTTCTACACATTCTTTTTCAATCTGAACAAGATTTCACGGTCAATATGGCATGAATTTTTCACAGAATGTGCGAAACAGTGATTTAACAAACCCTAGAGAGTTTCAGATCAAAATTCGGAGTAAAAATGATAAAATTGTACCAAAAATGATGTTTTGCTTCAGCGAACAGTGCTAGTTCGCTTGAAAATTGTAGCTTTCACTTGAAATTTATAGCTTTCGCTTGGAGATTACAGCTTTCGCTTGAAATGATTAGCTGAGTTCGCTTCAAACAGCCATTTCGCTTGAAAGTCAGACTTTTTCTTGAAATATTGCTTTCGCTTGAAATGTCATATTGGGAGTTCGCTTGAAAGTTGTTATTCAGTTTGTATAACTGGTTTCACTTGAAAGATTTATACAAGTGTTTTTGCTTGAAATCAATATTTCGCTTGAAAGAGGATATTTAGCATCAAGATTATTTCACGACAACTGAGTGTCAGTCTATTTCAAGTTGATTAATATTGTCTGTACTGATTGTGTTTACTTGTTTTTCTCCAGGTGATTGAAGATGTCGGGCAGCAGTGAAGAATTTTACAACACATTCTACAACGCGTTCACTTCAGAATCGATAGAAAGAAGATCTGATATGAGAGAGTATTCAAAAGAAATTTCAGAGAATTTGAAATATGAGAATATGTATGGAAGCCAACAGAAACCACCAAAGCTAATGAAGATTGAAGATTATAACTGGTGGAAAAATCGATTTGAGGGTTGGGTAAAAGCTTTCGCTCCTGAAAGTTGGTTAAAACTGAAAAATGAATATAAAGCACCAACAAAAGAAGGAGGAGAGTTATTAAATGAAGAAGAGTTTATAGAAAAAGATATAAAAAATGTTGTGGCTGAATATAAAATGATAACATTGATCAAACAATCAGTAAGAGAAGATATTATTTCGTTACTCGAACAAGAAAAAACTTCAAAGAGTTTGTGGGAAGCGTTAGAGAGAAAATGTGTAGGAAGTAATGAAATTGTAAGAAACAAAAAGAAATTGTTGCGTAAAGAGTTTGATTTATTCAGTTGCATGGAAAATGAATCTGTTTGTAAAATGATCGAGAGATTTGGACATCTGAAAATGGAGCTGGCCAGATACAAAATTACATATACTGAAGAGGAGCTGGTGGATAAATTGTTTGATTCATTGCCAAATGATCAAGATTGGCAATACTTCGCTCTAATGTTGAAAAATACAATCAAGCCTGAAGAGTTAACTGTGGATTTGCTGACTGAAAGACTTGAAAGCCATGAGTTGGAGAAAAAGAGATCTAAAGTCAACAATCCAGCTCATCAGCAGAATGTGGAACTTTACTACAGAGGAAATGTACCACAGGCTGGATCTCCAAGAACAGCGTTTTCTGCAGAAAGTTCAAATTCAGTGAACAATGAAAGTCTTCACAGTGGTTTTCACAGTGGATCTTCTTCAACAACTTCAAGCCAAACTGCTTCAAAGAATTTATTCCAGTGTAATATCGCCGTGGATCTGAAGAATGGGCAGAATTTCAGTGAAGAGTCAGCGAAACAACAGATGGTTTTCTTGGCATCTGTACTTGAATCGTATGAAAGCCTCGTTGCAGGGAAGATTGGCAACACCAACTTGACGAAAGAAGATTACGATCAAATAGACCCCGAAGAGATGGAACTGATTGATATAAGATGGTGCATGGCAAGTGCGGTTCGTCGGGCACAGCGGTTCATGGAGATCACGGGGAGGAAGTCAATTGGTGGACCATCTACCAAACTAGGATTTGACAAGTCTAAGGTGACATGTTTTAAATGCAAACATAAAGGTCACTTTAAGCGCGAGTGCAGAAATGCGTATGCCGATGATTCTGAAAACCCGTTCAAAGAAGATTATTACAAGAAAGCGATTTATCATCAGAACAAATCAGAACCACCAAGATTGAAGCAACCTGAAGAAAAATCAAGGGCTCTTGCAGTTATACATGACGATGAAGGTTACGACTGGAGTCAAGTTTACCCTGAAGAAGATGCAGTTGGATATGCATTTGTCGCCAATGTTGATCATGATAGTTGGTGGAGAAGAGACAGTGCAAGATGGGAGATTAGCAAGTTGGATGAACCATTTACATGGACCCACAGGGTAATCCAGTAGTTGATCCGTCAAAAGTGGATTTTGATGCAGTAACAAATTTGTTTCCAAATGAAGGCACTTTTAACACAAGAAGGCTTTCTGATAAAAGTTACTTGCCGGATTTAATGAACAAGATAAAAGAAGTTTTTGAAGCAAGTCTACCAAAGGTAGTGGAAATGAAAAAGAGGAAGGAAGAAGAGTTGAAAAAGCTGATTAAAGAAGTGAAGATTACTACAAAGCTTACTGTTGAAAAGGAACAGAAGGAGAAAGAAGAACCGGTGCTAAGAATCTGAGGAGAAGATTGAGAATTTGAAGTTGGATACTTATGAAGGTGCTGGTGATGAAAAGAAAGAAAAGCTGAAACAGACAGAGGCAGCTAAAAACACTGATGTGCCAATTACCGAGGTAAATTCTGATTCTAAAATTTTGAAACCAACTGAACAATGCAAGAAATGCATGGAAACTTGCAGAGTTTTTACTGAAAAAGATGACATTATAAAAACAAAAGAAATTGAAACAAACAAACTTGAAAATGTTTTCAAAATAAAATGCAAGGAAATGATTGAAACAGAAGAAATTTTGAAAATAAAAGTTGAAAAACTGACACAGAAATGTCAAGGTCTTGAAAAGGATAATGAGGTTTATCGACGACTGTGTACAGCAAAATGTGTTGATTGTGGTGAAAAAGAAATCAAGTTTCTAGATTTACAAAAACAGTATGATTCTTTAAATTGGTCGAGTCAGAGAGTACAAGAAGCATATGATACTTTGAAGAGACAAGTCAAAAGTTTTGATCAAAGACTGTCTGAAACTTTAACAACCAAAGAAATGTATGAGAGACAATTTAGAGAAAAGCAACTTGAATTAAACAAGTGTGTTGATGAAGTTGCTAATCTTAAACAAGTCTTGGCTGAAAAAGAAAAGGTTGTTACCAAACTTCAAAGTTATCATAACTCTTCGTACATTCTCGAACGCATTTTCAACATCACACCAGATGACATAGATACTGGTAAGCACAAAAGGGGTATTGGTTCAGAATTTCATCAGGTACCACCACCATTGAGAAATAATTATACTTTTTATGATGAGGAAAAGGTGGCAAAAGGTCTGAACATAGTTGACCAATTACCTGAAAGTATCGATGTGACTTACACCAAATCTGATGAAGCTGATGATTCAGAGGTGGTAAGCAAGGTTGTTGATAGTGTTTTGAAAGATGAGTCTACAAAAGGTAAATCTGAATCACAAGATGAAGATGAAGGAAATCTTCATGATGGATATCTAAAAAACACAAAATCAGAGAAAAAGTTGAATGATGATTCAAAAGGATTGGTTTACACCATGATTGGATCGGACAAATTATTCTTAGATGTTGTATTCCCGATTCAGAATGTGATTTCAGAGAAAATTGATAAAGTTTTTAAGATGGTTGAAATAGAAAAGTCAGAAATTTCAAAGTTTGCTGGTAAAGGTCGTAAAACTTTTTATAACAAACCTGGTTTTAAAAAGAAAAACATGAAGGATGGGTTGGGTTATAAAAGGAAACAAAATTGGAAGAAAAATGAAATGCCAAATTCTCAGGCAAAAATGATTTTTGTTCAAGGAGACAATTTAGAAAAAGAACTTAAAATTGGAAAACAGTCTATTGAAGAGTTTCTAGCTTAAAAGAAAAGGCAACAACCACAGGTCAAAGATGTGTCCATGAGAACATGTTTTAATTGTGATAAAAAAGGACATCTTGCTCGCAAGTGTCCAAATCTGAAACCTGTGGATGTTGACAAAAAGAAGATTGATGCTGAGAAACAAAAATTTGAGAATGTGAGACAAAGGTCAATCAGATTTGACTCAAAACAAACTTGGAGGTACAACACAAACAAGTTTGCTTTGAATCAAAACTGGAAATCAAACCCGAACAGGTTCGATTCGAGACAAACCTGGAATTCTCACACACCCAGAGTCAGAACAACTCAAAGTTGGAAAACAACTGTTGATATCACGAAACCACAAGAATTTTGGAAACCAACAGTTGTTCAAAAACAAAATGTTCAAAAGGAGTCACATTTTTACAAACGTGGTACTCCTAAAGGTAAAAAATGGAGTGAAAAGAAACAGGTGATTTTTGAAAAAAATGAAAAAGTTGAAAAGTTTTTTGTAAAAGATGACAAAGAGTTTCCAGCATTGAATGAAAATTATTGTGTTGAATTGCCTAAGGTCCAACAGACCTGGGCTAAATTGTTCAAGTAATTGAGTAGTTTGTTTGTGCAGGTGCTCAACAAAACCAAAGATTGTGAGAATGGAGGTTGGAGCAGCCTGGCACAACAAGAGGAGGAGGCTGCTGCTGAACCCTGGTTTGGTTGAATAGGGATTTTATTTGTTTTTCTGTATATAAATAAAAAATATTAAAAAAAAAACACTAAAAATTTGAAAAAATAAAAAATATGTTTGTTTTTAATTTTTGTCTAAAATAGAAAATTACAAAAATATGTGTTGTTTGAATACGCCGAAACCCTCACGGCTGAACAAACATGATTACTTTCACAAGATTGAAAAACGGTTTTCAAACTGTCGAAAATCAATGGGTTGTAAATCATGGGGGTACTTTATATTAGTTTTTCTGCAAAATAGAGCATAGTTAGCAGAAAATGGATGGCGAGACAAAGCTATCAGCATCGTGTTGTCAAAAAAATTTTTAAATGGTTTTGCATTTTAGGGGGATTATTGTTGTTAGAAAATCAAAAAAACATTTGAAAATTTGAAAAAACCAAAAACATGATAAAATTCAAAAATTGAGTTTTTGCGTAAAAAGAGGAAATGATAGTACATCAGTAGACAGTTACAGTATGCTAAAGAAATGTAATGATTATATAGCGTTAAACAGTCTCACTGATGCTATGCCGATAGGTTGTTATACATTTAGTAAACTTTTTCGGGATATAAACCTAAATTCAAACTTGCTTATTTCGTGGGGAACACTACTTGGATATATAGGTAACCCCTGAAATCTCGTTTGATATTAGGTCTTTATACTCAGTGATATCTGGGGTATTATCCCGGGACTTCTGATTTTGCGGAAACAATGGCCTAGTCCCTGGAGAATACGTTCTGCATTGCTTGAAATATAGCGCAGCCCTCAGCAAATTGATGAAACAATAAAATTGATAGTCATTGCTGTTGTAAAAGTCGAGCCGTCATCTCTCTGCTGAACGGAAGTTCTGACCTGAGCTCTCACGGTTTCGTACTTTAATTTATCCCCTTACAGATATCATCTAGGTATACTCACCTGTAAGACTGAATATTGGGATCTGGATACGGGAGTATATTCAAGAGGTGGGACACATGAATGAGTTTAAGTTCTTAATACACCTAATTCGTATCCTGAATCAGTTGAACTTTGTGTGAAAATTTAAGTGGATAAGTATATCGAAAATCTAAGTGAATTGTTTAATTCTTAATGTGTAAATAAGCTCAACGGTACTTGTGACTTGTCAAAAACTGATATGATCCTCTGACGCGTACTCAAACAAAAATATTGTCTGTAAATATGTTTGTATATATTTCTTTACTGCTTTATATTTTCAGAAAAATACAAAAAGATTTTTGATTCTGCTTTATTTTCGACAACCGATGTCTGAGATGCTGAGTTTCAAAATCTAAGTAAGCTGATTGTGTTTCTGAAAATAATCAAGTTCATTAATTTGAAACTTGAATTAAAAATCAAAAATCAAAAAACAGTTTGTGATATCTCCAAGGTCATTAGTTTGGACTTGGATGATTTACTGTGAGGGAGTTGGATTCTTAAACTTTGCCATATCAATTATGTTTGTTGATAGGGGGAGTGAATATATTTAGAAGTTTGAATTGCCAGGTTATGATTCCTGGATATTCTAAATATTGTTACTTATAGATGTTTGAGTGTTTGCAGATAGTCCAGATTACGATCCCGAGAGCAGAGTCTAAGGGGGAGTCTGAAGACAAGCTTGAAACAAGGGGGGAGCTTGTAACCGGAAAGAAAAGGTGAAGATCCCTAAAAGCACGGAAGCTTGATGAAAGGGGGAGCCTGAAGAAGCTAAAGAAAAGAATTGATGGATGCTTACAATGATAGACATTTTGGAAAGAGCTTGAAGAATGATCAAGACTGAAGAGGTGTTATGATAGAGATTAGACACTGAAGACTTCGTCAATATCCAAGGGGGAGTCTGTTAGTGCACTATGTCTATTGACTACGTCTTGTATCATGTAATGAGATAGGATAGGATAACCAGTGTTCGAGGTGCGAGAAACAGATTTTGAGGAAAAGCATGTGAGTTCGCTTGAAAGTGCCAAGTGACAAGTTCAAGCGAAACCCATTCAGTCAAGTTCGCTTGAACTTGTCCTGGTCATCTTCAAGCGAAACCCTCAACACTATAAATAGGCTCACTTGGTTATTCATTTGTAACATTCGGATCTGAGTAGCGAAGCTCTGCCGGATTGTCTCCAGGTTGTAATTCATTATCATATCAATATAAGAGACGATTAAATTGAATTGAGTGTCCGTTTCTTTGATTCCGCCTCTGATTCGGATAAAAGACTCTTCTGATCGACTCAGTCAGGTCGTATAGCGATCCTACATAACTACATAATAGCAGGGGATATTACTAAATAATAAGCCCAAACTGAATGGGCTGCACGTTAGCTGCTAATGTGCTAAGGGGATATCAAAGGTCGACTCGATGTCCAAAGGCATTGCTTGCTGTCGCTGATGATCATCTTCGAAGAGAGACTTCACGGAAGAGTGAAAAGACACAGACGGACAGAATTGGCAGCACTGCAGCAGCACATCGAAGAGTGAACATCCTCCTTTGAGTATTCTTAATTTATGTTCTTGGTTGATTAATTGATTGTTTGAGTAGTTTTATTCTTGGTAGTTTTGATTAGTTTTATTCTTGGTAGTTTGATTAAGAATTTACCAGTTTCTGCACGCTTGATTTCATGATTAAAATGTAGTCAAAAGGTATGTATTCTGTTCTGCGATTTATTTTATGATTTCATCTTTTAAGCAGTCGCTACATATTTTATTATTAATAATTGTGTGGTATTTATGTTATAGAGAGTTAATTTTACTTTCAAAAATTAGTTTCACAACACATTGGTTGGTTTGGGTTAACCCTAATTACACACAGTATTTGCATAATTACACATTGGTGGTCGCGTACTGTTGCATGTTAAAAGTCTTTTATATTTAAACCTTTCAGTATATATATATATATATAGACTAAAGATAAAAAGAAAACCACTTGTATTGAGAAAACCCGGGAAACTCAAAGCTCCCGACTTGTTTTTTTGAAAAAATTACCACACGTAGTTTACTCTGTTACATAATTAAGGGCCCATTTTACTAGCCGCCCTGGGCTCTTCAATTCTCAAGGACAGCCCTAGGTAAAAAAATATAGGGATACCCCTAAATCTTTCTTCTAGTTTCGCCATTGAGGGTGTCGGTCATCCCTAACCACAGGGAGCAAAATTGTAGTTTACTCTGTTACATAATTAAAGTGCATTTTTATAAACCCAAAAATGAAGTTGGAAACAAAAAACTACAAACTTCATGTTTATACCCATCCGGGTTTTTTATACTCGCCCGGGTTTTTTTCATACCGACAATAACAACCCTAAACCGACACCCTCGTAATATTTTCCGACACCCTAAAAATATTTAAAATATCCCAATATGTCTTAAAATACACCCCATACGCGAAAACGGACTCCGAATACCTTGAATATTATTAAAAATCAATTTTTGGAGTTTAGGCGGGCCGCGTAAGGCACCCCTTAACCCTTACGCGGGCCACGAGAAGGTGAAACCTGGCGAAGCCCTGGGCCGCCACGTGGCCCAACACCCGTCGAACCTACTAGCTAACCCGGATCACCTACGCTGTTGACCATCTTTGATGCGGGCCGCATAGGCCTTTGCCTACTTTTACGCGGGTCGTGAGAAAGCCAAACTCAGCCCCTGTAAAGCTGGAGCTTGGGCCTTCAGTTTACGTCGCTCAGATTTCTTTTCTTTCTCTCAATTCTGAAGTGTAGGCATTATACACGGGTATAATACCCCCCTAAATAGCGAGTTTCTGCTACGTTGTAAGTATCATAACCCCTGGATACGTATTAAATAAAAATAGGATTTATTCCTATGAAAAAGTGTGTACTGAAAACTTGGGTTTTACCCATGTGTTTAATATTATGAAAGTGTGGTAAATAAAATATTTCCTAACTACGGTCCTGATGTAAAATCCGCTACCAAATTGGACAAATACAAGATACCACCGAAACTGGCCGCGGCCGCCCGTTCCCGGGTTTGTAACAGGGGGACGGGGGTTGCGACAGAAGGTGGTATCAGAGCTAAGCCACTGATTCAGTCACAGAAGTGTTCTGCTGACACCAAAATTCAATTTGTTAGGAAATAAATTACAGGGATACGTGCATAATTGTATTTTTTTTGTTATGTGTTATTTGACTATTTGTTAGTGTTGGTGCATATGTCTGTCGACTTCGTCTTATATCGAGTCTTGTAATTAGAATGATAGATCAAGTCGTGTAGATCGAGAAAAACAAGAAACATGTAAGATGAGACCATTTCGCATGAAATGGAACATACCCATTTCGTACGAAATGATCTGTCTATATATAGGGTGCTTGAGTATTTCATTGGTAACGATTTGATTCCGGTACCGAGGTGCTGCCGAAGTGTCTCCAGGCTGTAAAACGTTGTTTTATCAATAAACAAGACAATTAGAGTGAATATCAAGTTGTTTCAAAGTCGATACGTTTGTTTTCGCCTCTCGTATTGATTAGAACTCTTCTGAACGACTCGTTTTGGTCGTGCAAACGATCCTACAAGTGGTATCAGAGCTCAGGAGGAAGAGTTCTTATCGAATTCAGCTTGATTTCAACAAAATTCTGACTTCTACACCTTCTTTTACAAGATTTTTCAAAATTAAACAAGATTTTACAGTTAAAATGGCTTGAATTTCACACATAACACGCGTAATACAATTTTAAACAATCCTTGAAAGAATCAGACCTAAAATAACCTAAAACTTGATCAATTGTTCAAAAACATGGCCGATTGGATGACATCAGCACCATTTCGCATGAATTGAATCTTTCTTTTCGCACGAATTGGTTTCATTTCACACGGTTTGGTCATTTCGCTTGAAAAAATCTCCATTTCGCACGAATTGATACCTAGTTGCTCCATATCGCACGAATTGATAGGATTTAACCCCATTTCGTACGAAATCACCCATTCGCACCAAAGGTTCATTTCGCACCAAATCATCCATTTTGCATCAAGTCATTTCGCTTGAAAGTGTCATTTCGCATCAAGTTCATTTCGTTTGAAAGTCTAGTTTTGTGAAACATTTTACCGAAACATGGAAGAAGAGTTTTACAACACCTTTGCTACTGCCCCGGGTACCCCTGTTACCGTTACTCAGAATATAAACATGGAAAATGAAACAGGGACGTTACAAAAACCTCCAAAGTTGATGGGTATTGAAGAATACTATTGTTGGAAAGACCGTTTCGAAAACTGGGTTCAAGCAAATCATTTGAGGTCTTGGGAATGTGTTGAGACAAAGTATGTTAAACCTCGTACAGATATGGGTGTTATCAAAACTATTTCTGAATTGTCGGATAAAGAGAGAGATATGTATAAAGCAGATAAAATGATGATTAGTTTACTTCAGCAAGCTGTGAAGGAAGACATTTTCATACTACTTCAACATGATGGTACTTCACGTTCGATTTGGGAAGCACTTCGAATTAAGTTTGAGGGAAGTACGGATATGATCAGGAGTAAAAAATCATTGTTAAATAAAGAATTTGACTTGTTTACAAGCTTACCGGGTGAAACTACAAAGAAACTGATTAAGAGATATTGTCATTTGGTTCGATCAATGTCCCTGTTGGATATCAACAAAGATCGAGAAGAATGGGTGGATAAATTAGTTGATGCTTTACCTCAGAGTGAGTGGGGTACATATCCAATGATTCTGAAGAACAACGGAGAATATAATAAATTGACAATTTCTCAGTTCATTGAAAAGCTTGAAGGACAAGATCTTGAACAACAAAAGATCGCAAGAATGAATAATCCAAGTGGTCAACAAGATGTCAAGATGTTCCTCAAAGGTGGTGTTCAGAATGTTGAAGCAAGTCCGAAGGTCCAAACAGCTTTCAGTTCAGAAAACTCATCCGGATCAGTTAATCAAAGTCCAATCAGCAATAGTGGTTTTTCTTCATATTCAAGTGTTAATCCGAATGTTTCAACTCCAAATCATCAATTTCAAAGCTCAAACCACAGTAATGGTCATGTGTTACACTGCAACATCGCGTTGCATCTTCAAAACGATCAAAGTTTCTCTGAAGAAGTTGCTAAAGGTCATATGGCATTGCTAGCTACAGTGTTAGAATCATATGAGGGTTTGGTTGCAGGGAGGATTGGAAATCCTATGTTGACAAAAGAGGATTACGATCAGATTGATGCTGAGGAAATGAAGCTTATGGATATTAAGTGGTGTTTAGCGAGTGTGTTGAGGAGAGCTGAGAAATTTAAGCTAATTACAGGAAGAGATGACTTCCGTGATGCTAATGTTTCTACTTTAGGTTTTGATAAATCTAAAGTTACTTGTTTTCGATGCAGGGAAAAAGGACATTTCAAGAGGGAATGTACCAATCGAGAAGCAGGTGGAGCTCAGAATCCATTCGGAAACAATGACTACTATCGAAAAGAAATATATCAAGAAGTTGCTCAACAACCATCATCATCCCATGCTATTGAAGATGGAAAGAAGAAAGCTTATCTGGTGAATCAAGATGATGAAAGATTGGCAGAAGGTTTTAGCTGGGACAAATATATTCCGGCTGATTCCAAGTTTGGAGCATTCATTGCACAGATTATTCAAGAACCAAATTTGATGAAGGAATGGATGGATGTGTTCGTAGTTGATGAGAAGAGACAAGATGGAGAGTCTGTTTCTTCAGAAGAAAGCTCAGAAAAGACACAAGTCTTTGATTATTCATCAACTGATGGCAGTGATGATGAAGAAGAAATACAAATAAATATTGGCAAAACTCAATTATCTCCTGAAAGTTTTAATTTTATTTTGCAGATAGACTGGAGAAGCTAAAGGAGAAACGAGCAACAAAGGAAAAGGAAAAGAAAAAGTTAAAATGTGAGAATGTTACTCAGAAAGAGAAGTCTGAACAGATTGAAGAAGTACAAGTAGCTGAGAAGGTGGTTGAAGTTGATAAGATAGTTGAAATTGAAAAGATTGTTGAAGTCATTAAACCTTGTCTAAAATGTTTGGAACCTTGCAAACATTATGAAGAAAAAGACGAGAAGTTTGGTGAGCTTGAAAAGATGAAAGAGAAATTATTATTTGATGTTAAGTATGTGAAAGAGTCGTATGATGCGTTGAACAGAACGGTGAATAGTTTGCAAAAGACAAACTCTGAAAGAGAAGATGCTTTGACCATGATGAATGCTGTGATGATGTCTAAGCAGAAGGCTATCAATCACTATATTGAAGTTGAAGCAGGAGTTGGAAACTGAGAAGATTGAAAATGAAAGAATCAGACGATTGCTGCAAATTTATTCTAGTTCTGATTATTTGATTGATCAAATTTATCCAACTGTTGCAGGTTTTGAAGCCTTTCAAGACAAGAAAACAGAAGAGAAGGATACTGGTAAGAAACAAAGTGCAAATTATAAAAAGTGTCCGCCTCCGATTTGGGAAGGTTATTCTCCCAAAAAACCAAATGAGGAACAAGTCAAAAAGGCTGTCAATATAAAGTTAAAGTCCGAAACAACTGATGATTTACCAGACAACATTGACGTTACGTTCACATCGTCTGACACTGATCATGAGTCTGAGTTAATAAAGAAGGTGGTTGATCAGGTGTTGGATAAGGATGAGGAGTCAGAGTCAAAGGCTGAGTCTGAAAGTTCGAGTTTGTCGGTCAACAGTTCAAAATCAACAGTTAAAAGGGTGTACAATAAAGAATTTATGTTATCAAAATCCAATTTGAATGACGAAACATTTGAAGTTGCATATACTTTGAATGATTCTGACGAATTATATTTTGATAAAGAATTTCCAATAAGAAGTGTTCAAATTGAAAAAATTAAAAAGGTTTTCAAATTAACACAAATTAATATTTCTGAAATAAAAGATGTAAATCTTACTGAAAAACTTAAAAAATACACTTCAAGAGTTCAACAAAGATTGAAGAAGAAAAAGGGTTACAGTTCTGGTTCTGGTTTTCAAAATAAACCAAACCATAACAGTAATTTCAAAAAGAAGGGATTGGGTTTTATTCCACCAGAAAATCATAAAAATGAGAAAAATTTTAAAACAAAAACAGTATTTGTTTCAGGGACAAGTGCTGAGGAAGAAGAAAAAAGCTCATTCCGGAAGCAGTCGAACAAAGCGTTCATTGCAGAAAAACAAAAGTTTGAAAAGAATGGAGCTAATCAGAGAAGGGAAACAAGAACCTGTTACAGATGTCAATAAGTTGGTCACATCGCTTGGAATTGTCCAATGGCTACCAACACAAAACAGGAAGTTGTTTTTAAACTCAAAGAAAAAATTGTTGATAAAACTGAACCACCAACTGAAAAATTCAAGGTGTTTAAAAATTCTACATTTGAAGTTGGTGAAAGTTCTAAAAGATTTTACAAAAGAAGAGTGAATCTTAACAACTAAACATGGGTTGCTAAGAAATCAGATGTGAAATCTGGCGATGAATTTGACTCGTCAAAGTCAGAGGAGCCACAAGTTGAACTAAAAGGAGAAAATTCAGTTCCACCAATGGATGATGTCAACTTTCCACCATTGCGGGCTGAAAAATTAAAATCAAAAGTTGGTAAAGTGGAAATTTCGAATCAATTCTATTCTGAAAAGAAAGAATTTGATGTCGAAAAAGCATTCAATGGAAAAGTTAAACATATTTTTGGAAAAATGGTCGATGGGAAGGCAAAAGGGGTAAAAGAATTTTATGAAGCAAAAAGGAATGTTCAAACCCTGAGTGAAACTGAAAAGGTTACACCCAAAGCTGGTCAGGCTTGGGTGTCTGTATTTTTTACTTAAAATCCTGACTCGTCGGAGATTCCAAGTTGGTAATCGTGGAGCAGGAATCGGCATCTTTCTTGAGAAATTCACTTCGGTGATATTTCGAATTTCAAAGATTAATCAAGGACATTAAGTTGTACTTGATTTATCTTTCCTACAAGTGGTATTGTTTATAGAACCTGCAACTGTTAAAAATTTTCAAATGGAAATTTGAAGAACAAAGTGATGAGTAAACCCCTAACCTACAAGTGGTTTGTGATTATCAACAAAACTAATTTTCTGGAAAAACCATTTTGATTAAAACAAACTTAAGTGTTTTGAAATCATTATGGGAAAATAGTTTGTTGTCAGGGGGAGTTCTGATTGTTTATGCCAAATGGATGGCGAATTAAAGCAATTCAAATCAGTTTGTCAAATTTTCTTTAAATGGTTTTGAATTTTAGGGGGAGTAAGAATAAGAATTTTCAGAAAATCCAAAAACATTAGAAAATTTGAAAAATCCAAAAACATGATAAAAATTAAAAACGAGTTTTGTTGTGAAAAAAGAGGAAATGATAGTACAACAGTTGACTATCACAACACGCTAAAGAATTGAAAAGTCAAATGTGATAAACGATCTCACTGAGGATATGCCAGTAGGTTTTTATACATTCAGTAGATTGTTTTCGAGATATAAACCTATATATCAATACTTACTTATCTCGTGGGGAACATCTCTCGGATATATGGGTAACCCCCGAAATCTTGTTTTAAAGACTTTCTATTTCTGACATACTAGGTCTTTGTGCGTAGTGATATTTGGGGTATTATACCTAGACTTCTGATTTTGCGGAAGCAATAGCCTAGTCCTCGTATAATGCTCTGCACTGCTTTAATCGTAAAGCCCACCCTCAGCATAAAAAATGATGAAACATTGAAAAATGCTAATCATGTGATGTTGAAGAAAAGATCCCAAACGGGACACACCGAAAGACGAGCCATCATCTCTTTGTCTGAACGGAAGTTCTAACCTGAGCTCTCATGGTCTCGCATTTACCCGTTTACAGATATCATTAGTGTACATTCACCTGTAAGACTGAATATAGAAGTCTGGATACGAGAGTATATTCTGAGGTGGGACACACGAATAAGTTTAAGTGCTTAAATCACTAATTCTTATCTCGAAACAGTTGAACTTTGTGTGAAAATTTAAGTGGATCAGTATACTGATAATCTACGTGAATCGTTTAGAACTTAAAATGTTTAAAGCTTAACGGTGTTGGTGATTTGTCTCATAAACTGATATGATCCTCTTACACAAACTCACAAAAATATTTACAGACAATATAAACCTAGAGTGTAAATTTTTCTTTACTGCATTTCTTTAAAAACAAAAATCTAAAAAGATTGTGTTTTAGCAAATATTTCAGAAAATACAAAAAGATTTTCGACAACTGATTTTGAAAAACTGATTTTCAAAATTCCGAGTGCTAAACATGATGAATAACAGGTGTGGGAGAGCTTATTTGAAATGAAAATTTATTCTTACAAGTGGTCATCAGAGATTTTAAATGTCAAATCATTTTAATCAATACCTACAAGTGGATTCGAAATTTGTCAAAACATTAAACTTGTGAAATTTATTTTGAGGTAGAGATTGTGCAGGGAGAAGCAGCTAGGTTTCAATTCCTAAGGATATGCAGATTCTAGCCAGGTTCCAGATCCTATGGAAACAGAGAGCCCGGTTACGATCTTAGAATCTGTGAAAGCTGCAAAGTGTCAGCAGAATTAAAGACAGACTACGATCCTAGCTTATCGAAAGGGGGAGTCTAAAGACATGAAAGCTAGGATCAATCCAAGGGGGAGTCTGAAGGCAGTAGAGCCAGATTCGAATCCTCTGATCCTCACAAGCTGCTGATGCTGATGAACTTAAGGAATCAAGAGATTTGATCAAGAGAAGATATAGAGTCAGGTTGAGATTCTGGAAGAAAGAGAGAGAAGAAGAGAGAGATTGAAAGATGTTTACAATGTCAGACACTTTGGAAAGAGTGAAAAGACAGATCAAGACAGAATACGTACTGAAGACGTGATGAAGACTTCGTCGACATCCAAGGGGGAGTCTGTTGGTGCATATGTCTGTCGACTTCGTCTTGTATCGAGTCTTGTAATTAGAATGATAGATCAAGTCGCGTAGATCGAGAAAAACAAGAAACATGTAAGATGAGACCATTTCGCACGAAATGGAAAGACCATTTCGCACGAAATGGAACATACCCATTTCGTACGAAATGATCTGTCTATATATAGGGTGCTTGAGTCTTTCATTGGTAGCGATCTGATTCCGGTACCGAGGTGCTGCCGAAGTGTCTCCAGGCTGTAAAACGCTGTTTTATCAATAAACAAGACAATTAGAGTGAATATCAAGTTGTTTCAAAGTCGATACGTTTGTTTCCGCCTCTCCTATTGATTAGAACTCTTCTGAACGACTCGTTTTGGTCATGCAAACGATCCTACAATTAGTTTACAGTATGAGCGACCAAGGACCATCTGACGCGTACCGTTAATTGTCTGGTTTTCCTAGAAGTGAAGGTGCCTCTTCTCAGCCTGCCCTCTCTGGGTACTCTGCTGATACGGAAGAAGGAATATTCGTATTTAAGGCTCAATCTGAAGAGCCATTTCCTCAGAAAAAGAGGGGATGGTTCAGTAGGGGAGCACACGAGCGTAGAAAGCGTATGAAAAAGTTACAAGACCAGAGAGCACTAGCCGCAACCAAAAGAGAAATCGATGCATATGCCCAGGTTATGCTTAATAGGGGAATAGCCAACATCCACATATTAGCAACCACTGCAGCTGACCCTAACCTGGAGCAAATGTTAGCACCCCAACCCCAACCACCAATTCCTGACCAACCAATGGAGATAGAAAACCCTGAAAATCAAGTAGAAATGCATGATTTTAATCCGGGGGAAATACCTAGGATACCCGCACCAAATCCCTTAGACCCAAATTACGACCCATGGTGGGACGACAACAGGGACTATGTGCAACGTTACCCGATACACGAAGACATGCCAATGCAAAACCTAGGAGCCTACCCAGGGTTAGACCCTCTAGATCCCTATTTCGATAATGATGTATTCATTAGGGAGATTCTAGAAAACCCTTACCCAAACCAGGCCCCTACACCCCCGTACCATGAACCCACACCCCAGATTCCGAACCCAGTCCTAGAACCTGTACCCCCAATGAGTGCAGAAAACGTACAAGAACTTAGGACATTTGGTGAGTAAATTTTAGAAAATAGTGAACGAATGAGACAGGTGGGAGAGCGACTCGTCTGGAAGTACGACGAGTGCAATATGGATTTTTGGATGAATCCATATCCTTGAAAATGATGGTAGAGATGGTAAAGTTAGTAATAATAATAAAATAATATAATAAAATATGTGTGTATGTGTTTGAAAAAAAAAACTATTGATGCCTATTACTAGTAGTGTAACTTTAAAATATGTGTGTATGTGTTTGAAAATAATATAATTTTATTTTCAGAACTGGTGTGTAATAGATGCATATTATATGAATAGAGTAAAGTCGCAATGCTCGACGCTTTTGACCAAAGTGCGTGACATGTGATTGGCTATATTCAAATATTATTTTGTGACATTAATACGTGGTAAATGTTTAAAATTCAGATGGACAACGAAGTGAACCAGGAAAACCAGAGTGATAACCACCCAAATAACAATAATCTGAATAATGCGAATCCGAACAACAATAACAATGGAAACCAAGTGGATAATAATGCCATCCAACACATAGCGGCACAAGGAATCATAGATGCAATGCCATTTATTATCCAAACTGTTAAGGAAGCAGAAAATAAAATTAAACATAGCAGTAAGCGACCAACTGAACCGGAACACAGCATAAATAATGGACCGGTAATTCAAGTGCCCATTCCCAAAAGAAGAAGAACCATGCCGTATGGTTGTTCTTATAAAGAATTCTGGTCCTGTAAACCAATAGAACTCTCGGGCAATGAAGGACCCATTGCAGCTCTACGCTGGATAGAAAAGACTGAGGCCGTTTTAAAAATAAGCAAATGTGCTGAAGAAGACAAGATAATGTTTTCCTCTAATCTATTTAAGAACTCAGCATTAGAGTGGTAGAATACTATCCTCTAGTCAAGAGGAAGTGATAGGGTATACAACATGGAATGGGAGGAATTTAAAAATATGGTAGAAAGGAAATTTTTCCCTCCCAACGAAAAGGAACAGATAGCAAATAAATTTCTGAACCTTAGAATGACCGGGGTAGATAGTAAGGATTATACTACTACATTCTTTGAATATGCTAGAATAGTACCAACCCTCGCATCACCTGAACCGGTATTAATCTTCCGTTACATCTGGGGATTAATTGGAGAGATTAGGCATGTAGTCAAGGCAGCTAGACCCCAAACCATAGAAGAAGCTGTAGAACTAGCAAATACCTTAACAGGTGAATTAATCCATACTAGAGAAGAAGACCAGAGGAGAAACCTAACCCAAAGGCTTACTCAAGAATCCCGTTTTGGGAATTCCAACCGTAGGAATGTAGGTTCTACCTCTGCACCATACTGCAAGGCCTGCAGAAAGAAGCATTCAGGGAGATGCTCCACTTACTGCAATTTCTGCAAAGTACCATGGCACAAGGAAGAAACCTGCAGAAGGAAACCTACTAATGAACTGTGCTTCAACTGTGGAGAAAAAGGTCACATCAAGCCAAATTGCCCAAAATTGGCTCCAGCTGCAAACAACAAGAACACTAAAAATGCTAGAGCATTTGTTCTAACTGCAGACGAAGCCAAGATGATTCCGGACGTGATAGCCGGTACGTTTTTAGTTAATGATGTTTTTCCCAAAGTATTATTTGACTCTGGTGCAAACCAAAGTTTTATCAATACTTTGTTTTGCAAACTTCTAAATCAATCATTAACCAAACTCCCACAAGAATGCCTAGTAGAGACATCAAATGGGGAAACCGTTAAGATTTCTGAAATCTTGCAGGGAGCAAGAATAGAAATTTTAAATCAAAAGTTTATTGCAAACCTTTACCCAATGAATCTGGCAGGATTTGATGTTGTATTAGGAATGGATTGGTTAATAGCCAATAAAGCCAGTATTTTATATGATCAAAAGTCAATCCAAGTAAATTCACCAAGGGGTGAAAAGATCACAATTAAAGGTGATAAGCCATCTAGATCCACTAAATTCGTTTATGTGATGAAAACTGCAAGCTATATAAGAAAAGGATATATAGTGTATTTGATTTCTATAATCACTAACACTAAAGGAAAAGAACTAAAAGACATTCCAGTAGTGTCTCAGTTTTCAGATGTCTTTCCAATAGAATTGCCAGGGCTACCGCCAGATAGGGAAGTCGAATTCAGAATCCATCTGCTACCCGGAACAGCACCAATTGCCAAAGCACCTTATCGTTTGGCACCCGCCGAAATGCAGGAATTGAAGAAACAATTAGACTAATTATTGGAGAAAGGATTCATACAGCCTAGCTCATCGCCATGGGGAGCACCGATTTTATTTGTCAAAAAGAAGGACGGATCAATGCGTATGTGCATTGACTACCGTGAATTGAACAAGCTCACGATTAAAAACCGATACCCATTACCAAGAATCGATGATCTGTTTGATCAACTGCAAGGAGCTTGATTTTTCTCTAAAATCGATTTAAGATCAGGATATCATCAATTAAAGGTACAGGAAGAGGACATTCCTAAAACCGCATTTAGAACAAGGTATGGCCATTATGAATTTACTGTCATGCCATTTGGTTTAACCAATGCCCCAGCTGCATTTATGGACATGATGAACCGAATATGTAAGCCATATTTGGATAAATTCATAATTGTCTTCATAGATGATATTCTAATTTACTCTAAAAGTAAAAGGATCATGCAAAGCATTTGCACGCACTTTTAAGTTTATTAAGAAATGAAAAGTTTTATGCAAAGTTTTCAAAGTGCGAGTTTTGGTTAGAGCAGGTACAGTTTCTTGGACACTTAGTCGATCATGAAGGAATTCATGTGGATCCAACAAAGATCGAGGCAATTACCAAATGGAAAACCCCTGAATCACCAACCGAGGTTAGAAGTTTCTTAGGATTGGCCGGTTATTATAGACGATTTATTCGAGATTTTTCTAGAATAGCCATTTCCTTAACCAAGTTAACCTGTAAATCCATTAAGTTTGAATGGGGACCAAAACAAGAGGAAGCCTTTAGAATTCGTAAGCAAAGATTAACCCATGGACCCAT
Organism: Helianthus tuberosus; assembly: GCA_030545235.1. NCBI lineage: Eukaryota > Viridiplantae > Streptophyta > Magnoliopsida > Asterales > Asteraceae > Helianthus > Helianthus tuberosus. The sequence continues at coordinate 90,233,595 of CM060404.1, forward strand.
ATTAGCGTTACCAGAAGGAACTGAAGATTTTGTAGTATATTGTGACGCTTCTAAATTGGGTTATGGTTGTGTATTGATACAACGTCAAAAGGTTATAGCTTACGTATCTAGACAACTTAAAAATCATGAAGAGAATTATTCAATCCATGATCTAGAATTAGGAGCCATATTTTTTCCCTTAAGATTTGGAGACATTACCTTTATGGTAGTAAGTTTACCATATTCACTGATCATAAAAGTTTAAGATATGTTTTTGAACAAAAAGAGTTGAATATGAGGCAAAGACGCTGGATGGAAATTCTTAGCGATTATGATTGTAATATCCAGTATCATGCAGGGAAAGCCAATGTAGTGGCTGATGCTTTAAGCCGAAAGTATCATGAGAAGCCAAAAAGAGTACGTTCTCTTAAATTAAATCTACAAGTAGATTTAAATGATCAGATTAGAAAAGCACAAGAATCAGTAATCAAGGAAGACACTGAAAAATTAAAAGGAATGATTAAGGAATTAGAACAAGGAACAGATGGAATTTGGAGATTCCATAAGAAAAGAATGTGGATACCTAAATTAGGAAATCTACGTCACCGTATATTAGAAGAAGCCCATAAATCTAAATATACGATGCATCCAGGAAGTGATAAGATGTACCAGGATTTAAGAAAAAAAATTTGGTGGATAGGAATGAAGAAGGATATAACAGCCTATGTTTCAAAACGTTTAACCTGTTCACAAGTCAAAGCTGAACATCAGAAACCCTCAGGATTGCTGCAACAGTTAGAAATACCAGTGTAGAAATGGGAATTAATAACAATGGATTTTGTTACCAAATTACCCAAAACAAGAAAAGGCAATGATACAATCTGGGTGATTGTAGGTAGGCTAACTAAGTCAGCCCATTTTCTACCAATGAAGGAAACTTTCAGTATGGAACAACTAGCTAAATTATATGTAAATGAAATAGTTTCATTACATGGAATACCTTTATCAATTGTGTCTGATAGGGATAGCCGTTTTACCTCTCATTTTTGGGCAAGTTTCCAAAAAGCAATGGGAACCAAGCTGAATCTAAGCACAGCCTATCATCCTCAAATGGACGGACAAAGCGAAAGAACAATTCAGACAATGGAAGATATGCTTAGAGCTTGTGTAATTGATTTCGGAGGTAATTGGGACAATCACTTACCTTTAATAGAATTTTCTTATAATAACAGTTATCACACAAGTATCAATGCTGCACCATTCGAAGCACTTTATGGACGAAAGTGCCGAACCCCAGTCTGTTGGGCAGAAATTGGGGAAAAGCAACTATCTGGACCTGAGATAGTACAAGAAACAACTGACAAGATCATTCAAGTCAAGTATCGACTAAAAGCAGCACGTGATCGACAGAAGAGCTATTCTGATAACCGACGCAAACCGTTATAATTCCAGGTAGGAGATAAAGTATTATTAAAAGTCTCTCCTTGGAAAGGAGTGGTAAGATTCATCAAACGAGTGAAGCTAAGTCCCAGGTATGTTTTGAGATTATTAGAAGAATAGGACCTGTAGCCTATCAACTACAACTGCCAGAGGAAATGCCAGAAATACATAATGTATTTCATGTATCTAATCTCAAGAAATGCTTAGCTGATGAATCACTTGTAGTGCCTCTTAAGGACATAGAGGTAAATGAATAACTCAAATTTGTAGAAAGGCCTCTACAAATTGAAGACACGAAAGTCAAGAACCTCAAGCACAAGAGATTAGTTCTGGTCAAAGTGAAGTGGGACTCCAAAAGATGACCAGAATACACATGGGAGCTTGAATCAGAAATGCAAAGGAAATATCCACACCTGTTCCAGTAGACCTCGAGGACGAGCTTTAAAACAAGGTGGGGAGGATATAACAACCCTAAACCGACACCCTCGTAATATTTTCCGACACCCTAAAAATATTTAAAATATCCCAATATGTCTTAAAATACACCTCATACGCGAAAACGGACTCCGAATACCTTGAATATTATTAAAAAAAATTAAAAATCAATTTTTGGAGTTTTAGCGGGCCGCGTAAGGCACCCCTTAACCCTTACGCGGGCCGCGAGAAGGTGAAACCTGGCGAAGCCCTGGGCCGCCACGTGGCCCAACACCGGTCGAACCTACTAGCTGACCCGGATCACCTACGTTGTTGACCATCTTTGACGCGGGCCGCGTAGGCCTTTGCCTACTTTTACGCGGGCCGCGAGAAAGCCAAACTCAGCCCCTATAAAGCTGGAGCTTGGGCCTTCAGTTTACGTCGCTCAGATTTCTTTTCTTTCGCTCAATTCTGAAGTGTAGGCATTATACACGGGTATAATACCCCCTAAATAACGAGTTTCTGCTCCGTTGTAAGTATCATAACCCCTGGATGCGTATTAGATACTCTGCCCGATTGATCTAGGTTCCGTAACGGCTGTTGTGATTTTGCCCGACGTAGTCGTTGGAATGTCGTCTCGGGGAGGGTATTGCTAATGTTAAAATGGGTTATTATACTAACACGTGTGCATTTGTGTAATTTATAGATTATTCCCAAGAAACCCTAAAGGATAATCTAAGACAACAATGTGAGTAATCTCCTTTTTGCAAACTGTTTTTTACAAAACCTCACTTAATTAATTATACATTAAGCAGTCATTGGGTATTTGTAAGAATACAATTACAGTCGGTAAATTTGGGGTTTTGTATACAAAATTTGTTACCGCCTTGCGAGGAGTAACATGACCATAAGTTGGAACAACAATATCGTGGGTGGTAAACTGGTAATTGATATGACTTGGAAACAAATGTAATTGCGGAATCGCCATCAATACTGTACAATGGTTTTTATTAAAACTTGATTGAACTGGGATTTACTCACCAGTATTTCCCACTGACAAAATGTTTTTAAACGCGTTTCAGGTGACAAAATGTTGGTGGGGTGGAGCTGGGCTGACCCACCCGGCTTTTTCAATATTATTTAAACAACAAATTTAATTTTTTCAATATTTTTAAATAAAGAAAATTACAAAAAAAAAATTCCTAACTTTTATATTTGTTTTTTATCTCTTCTCTCAACGCCAAGACTAGTTCTAACTCGTCACCCTGTAGGTGATCAATGGACTGGGTTAGAAATTTCATATCATCCCGTTTTTGTTTCTGGGCATCTCTAGCGGCATCTCTAGCTTCTTTGCTCCTTCGTATTTCGTCCATTTGTTGTTGGAATACGTTGAATGTATCCATCTTGCATGAAATGTCATCCAACTGCTCGCTGTATATTCCCCTACGCGAGCCAGAACTCCCAGCTGAAGGCGATGCTGTTTGAGCACGCCTTCTTGAGGCATTTCTTCCATACTCAGGCCGGTTTGGGCTTGGCGAATCATCCAAAAGGTCCTCCAACTCTTGAGCACGAGCATCAGATTGGGCTTGGGACGAGGCCCTTGACCTTTTGGAAGACGAGTTAGTTTCGCTACCAATGGGGATAGTCGCCCACTTTGGATGGAACTTACAAATCTCCCAACAATGCATGAAACAGAAGTCGGTCTTCACATTTGATTTGAATGCGACCACTGCATTTGTCAAAATGTCGGCTTCGGTTTCACCACTTTTCGGGTTTTGCTTTGCTTTATTTAAAAAACCACTAAATTTTGTAAGTTGGGTGCTTATCTCGCTCCACTTTGAGGATAAGCTATCGTTTTCACGATAACTCTCCCTACCCATTTCTTCATGGAATAGTCTACTAACAGATTCCCACAGGGCGGTTCGATGTTGCGAATTTCCTGTTTTAATAAAAAAATTAATTATTACAAACTTATATAAAAAATAACCATTAATAAAAAACAAAGGTTAAGAATACCTAAAGTTGAATGTTGAGTTTGTTCAACCCAAGCCCTCGCCAATGCAACTTCTTCAACAACGACCCATTTTTGTTGTTTTCGTTTGGCGGTTTCAACAACTTTATCCTCCTCGGTTTTTTTCTTATGACTTCTTTTTTTGACGGGTTTCGATGCGGAAGGAGCATCATTGGGTGGTTGAGTTTCGGGAACGGATTCGTATTGTGATAGGTCGATGGAGGTTGGTGAAAGGTCGATGGGAGGTTGTGAAAACGGGGTAGGTATCGCATCGTCGGTGTTTGGGAAGTTAGTAAACACACGATTCCCGATATACGATGCATAACCTGCCAGGTCGGGCATAGGAGAGTGTATGAAAAATGGACGAGCTATTGGACGAGTGGGTGGTGGGCTAGGATTATTTTCTTGTAATCCATACGGGTTGTTCGGGTCATAACGGTTGTAAGGATGCATTTTTTCGTTTTGTAGGAGAATGTGAGTTTTATAGTGAAGATGTTGTTGAATGTGGTAAAAAATGGAAGAAAAATGTGAGTTTTATAGTGAAAAAATGGAAGAAAAAAATATTTTTTTTTAATATAGCCGTTGGCCAACGGCTAGCCCAACGGCTCTTTTCTTTTGGCCATACACAGCCCGCCATGTCAGCTCGCTTCCCCAGCCCCACGCCCGGCTTGAAACCCAAGCCCCAAGGGCCACGCCCCAACCCAAGCCCACCCGGGACGGTGGCTTGGGCGTTTTCCTCCGACCCACGCCCAAACCCAAGCCCCATACCCCATGTCCTTAACACTTTTGTAGGTGTCTTTTTAGATTGGTTATAGCAAGTTTTCTTGAAAGGACTCCACACAGAACTCAATGCTACATATGATGTCGCATTATCATCAACGATAAATGGTCCATTGCTAGGATTCCTCATTCCAAAATCTGCAAATAACCACATATTAAACAAAGTGGGAGTTGACTACAAAGTCAATTTTTCTACAAAGTGTAAAAAGTCATAAAACACCATAATATCAACCATAAAACACACTCAAACCTCACAAATAACATAGTGGAGATTACTATACTAAAACACCATATTTGTGGGTTTTGTGTTATATTTTGGATGATTAGGCTTTGATTATTGAATGACTATCATTAATATGTTTTATGTTGATTATCATGTTTTGTTTTATATTCATAGTATAAATTAGGGGTGGCAACAAAAACCCAACCATGATATTTTGGGTTATTTTGGGCCTCTTTAAAAAAGAAAATAAGTCTGAATGGGCTGAGGATTTAGTCAAGATGGGTTAGAATGGGTTTTAAAATAGCCATCTAAATTTTAACATGGGTCAGGATGGGTTTTTAAGTTTTAACTATCTAACCCTAAAACACATAACTGTCAAACAATCAACATCCATGTCCTCATCGACTTCTTCTTCTAACCAGAACTAGGGTTTACCCCCACTCGATCCAAGCGCCAATCATGTCATCTCAATCGCCATAATTCTTCCACCGACGACTCCACCACCACATCGCCGCTCCTCACCACCACCGACGGCGTCTCCCGCACCCGCCACTTCATCAGATCCACTCCCTCGCTTCGCGGCACCGCCATGTTCCTCCGTCGCGCCAGCAGCCACCGGATGCTCCGTGAACCTTCGATGTGTGTGAGAGAATCAGCCGTTGAACAAATCGAAGAACACCAGACCGATTGGGCGTATTCACGTCCGCTTGTGATTATAGACCTGATCTGGAACCTTGCGTTTTTGAATTATACATTACTGAAATCCAAGATTTAAAAGCTCATCATCTTCTGTCATTTTCTATTATTATTCACAGATCTCCATTTTCATTTAATTAATGGTGAACCCAATTTTCATTCTTTTCAATTCCCATAACTTTGTTTTGTTTTTTTTAAATCATTTTCTAAAATCTCTTTGAATTGTGAGTGTTTAGAAATCTTGAATCTACTTGGGAGAATCAGTAATTTATAATCTTCGATGCCTGTGAGAGAATCAGCCGCTGAACAAATCGAAGAACGCCAGACCGATTGGGCGTATTCACGACCGATTTGGTTGTTTTGAATTTTTTAGTTTTTCTGATTTTTTTTGAATTTTTTGAATTTTTCTGATTTTTTAAATTTTTTTTTGAATTTTTTAAAATTTTTCTGATTTTTTTTTTAATTTCTAGCCTATAATGACCGAAACCCATTGTGACCTAAACCCATCTTGACCTTTTTCTTAAAAAACCCATCCTAACCCAAACCCATCCTAACCCATCCCCATCCTAATCCTAATCCTAACCCATTACCCAAACCTACCCAACACACCCATTTTGCCACCTCTGGTATAAATAAAACAATATACATCAGTTCACATATACATGAAGAACATGACAACAATGTATATATAGCATGAATACAAATAATGACACGTAGGACAATGGAACTAAAGCCAAAATTGAAATGCAGGATGAAGAAATAACAAACAGAATCATGTAAAAAACTTAAATATAAAAAATAACAACAAGATTCGACAAAAGAGAACACCTAAACTCTATGTAAAAACAAAATTGAAGTTGAAACTCACTGTTTTTGTTAGGGCAACCGAACGAACACGAACAAGACCTTGTCCGTGTTCGTTCGTTAAGGAAATAAATGTGTTCACGAACGGTTCATGAACACTTACCGAACGAGATTTTATGTTCGTGTTCGTTCATTAAGGAAATGAGCGTGTTCGCGAACGGTTCACGAACACAAACGAACACAAATAAATTTGGCGAACTCGACCAAGGATAAAGATAGATGGCCCAGAGAGTAGCACTCGAACTTGAATCCCTTATTGTGGAACAGATGTCGATTGTTTTCGTGGATGTAAATAATGAGAAATGAAAGGGAAATGATGCATAAATAAGGTGAAAGTGGGTTTCTTAGTTTAATTATTAAGGAAATAAAATAAATAAAAGTCTAATAATATAAAAAGTACAAATAAAATATAAGAAAGTACAAAGATCTTCAATTGAAACACAAACATACGAACATAAACGAACGCAAATCAACGAATGTTCACGAACACGTTTACGAACACCTTACCGAACGTTCACGAACACAATCGAACGAACGAGACCTCTGTTCATGTTCGTTCATTTAACTAATCGAACGAAATTTCTTGTTCATGTTCGTTCGTTTATTAAACGAACGAACATAAACGAACTTCCCGCCGAACGGTTCACGAACTGTTCGCTGAACGTTCGGTTCGTTTACAGCCCTAGACTTTTTGTACAGATTGCACAGTGGAGGGTTGTTGAATGGTAGCATATATAGTGGAAACAGTTGGCGGTGAAGAGAAAACCAATGGAAACCCTAACCTCGAATTATACAAATCTACAAGATGACTTAATTAATTTCAATGTTAACCGCCCAAAACGTCCAATAAAATTTGACGTCCGTATTTACATTAAATTTTAGTTTTAAATATGAACCTTAAACTATATATTGATAGAATCTACCCTAAATCTTATATGATAAACTAAACGGGTCAACCCGCAAACCCGACAGTCTTGACCTGAACCTGACCTCGTTAGCTAAACGGGTTTGCGGGTTCGACCTGAAACTAACCCGAACCCATTTAGGGTAAACCCAAACCAAAAAATTTCGTGTTCGGTTCGTGTCGTGTCAGAAATTGACACCCCTAACACAGGATATGGATTTCCTGGTCAATACCCGGACCCGAACGCGACCCGGGTATTGACAGTACATGAAAATTCAAAACCCGGTCTATTTCGTGGTTGATATTTGTTTTTCTTCTAAAAAGGAAAAGAAAACCCAAAACCCAAAGCCCAGAGTCATTGGGCCCACAAACTGAATCAATTTAATTTATTTTCTATATCTTCGTAGTAAATGTACCTACGTACCATTGTAATTTATTAGGTTAGCTGGCCTGGTCCATGCTGCTATTACAAAGATGGCCCAACTTCAAAAATTTTCTATCTGTTAGCCCATAACGTACTATGAAGAAGCAAGCACCTAATCACAACTGTAGTTAGTTTTAGGGTTATTGGATTTTAATAATCCTAAATTTTACTTGTCAATAATAATCCCAATTTTAAAAATCCTCTTCAATGATCCCAACTTGTAAAAGTTTGCCTCATTGATCATTTTCAAACATATAAGAATTTGGTACCGACCCAGGGTTATTTTAGTTTGGGTTGTTACTTATTTTTATTATATATGTTACTTATATTACGTAATTTTATATATTATGATAATTCGTAACTAAAACTTTTTATTTAATATTGTATGGAACGAAAATAGTTATCCTCTAGTTGATGAGGATGACTATAATAGTAAATTTCATCTTTTATGTGATCGTGAACATGATGTATTCAACACTCAAATGACTTAAACATATCGTACACTTTCATTTGAAAGAGCTTGTTGGAAAACTGAATGATTTTCGATTATCTTTTGGATCATTTGTTATTATGATTTAACTTTTGGATTATCTTTTAATATGTAATCATGCATTTCTGGATTAACTTTTGAGTTGAAATTGTAATTTATGAAATTACAGAGTTAACTAGTTAACCCGGTTGAACCGTTCGGTACAACCTGGTTCAACCGGTTGAACCATTTTTTAGCCTAATCCGGCTTGATTTAAAAACCGGTTTTTAAAACATTGGATTCAAGTGCATCTGGAGACTCTTTAAACCTATGTTACAAATTGATCAATGAGGGCAAAATTCTTACAAGTTGGGATCGTTAGAGGGAAATTTTTTTCTTTATCATGACGAACTGAACTAATATTGTCCGAACACCGATACTGGTACCAGTATTTGTTTTTTAAATTTTCCGAACGTTCTGGTATTAATTTCGTTTGAACAGAGTTGTATTTGCAATTGAGTATTCCTTTGGTGTCGTAAGCTTTATGGAGTGTTGGTACCATACTATAGCCGAGACCGTAGAGATGGGCAAAATCGGGTATTCTTAAAACCCGGAACCGGTTCCAACCCGGAACCGGGTATGGATACAACTGAGTGGAACCGGGTTCTCGATGGAACCGGGTCCGGGTACAACCCGGGTACACGTTCTGGCGTAACCGGTTACGGGTTCAATGGAACCGGGTACGGGTACTGTTCGGAACCGGAACCGGGTCCGGGTCGGGTCCACTGGAATCGGGTAGGAACCGGTTTTTATGCCCATCTGGGGATGGTGGTGTGGGAAGCATACGTGAGGTGACGGTCATATCGGGCCTCCCGGCCTCCACGAGTACTGAACGGCTGAAGTTGTTGGATGATGAGAAGCATATTTTGAGCTTTAGAGTGGTGGGTGGTGAGCATAGATTGAATAACTATCTTTCGGTTACGTCGGTTAATGAGTTTGAGAAAGATGGGAAGGTTTATACGGTGGTGTTGGAGTCTTATATTGTTGATATACCTGCATGGGAGTGAATGAGTAGGTTTGGTACGGTGGTGGTGGTGGTAACGGTGGTTAGCAGTGGGGACTTTTTTTTTTTTTTTGAAAAAATTAACTTTTTTTTTCTGAAAAAAGTTGTTAATCCCTTGCATGTGAATGTTCCAGTTTCCCAGGTCACGCATGCGTCTTTGGAAACCAATGGGGGTCAGATGTCTAGTTTCATTAATTCCAATGGGGTCAGCTCGATAAAAGCTGAGAAGGTAGCATGCGTATGACTTTGGAAGATGGTGTTTTTATAGCTTTGGAAAATAGTGTTTTTGAATTTGTCAGTAAAGGTCATGCTTTTGTACAGAGCTACACCTGAGGTCTAAAAATAAAATAGTTTTTAACCTCTTCTATTTTCACCTCACATATATCGACGGATTTTGCTTTGGATGGGCATATCGGGTTTTTTTTAATACCCGGAACCGGTTTCTGGTAGGAACCGGGTTTCGGGTACGCACCGGGTCCGGGTAGGAACCGATTTTTTTTATGGTTTTCAATCGATGTAAAAGTGTGTCGATTGCTATATTAAGTGTTGGTATCATACCCGTAATATGAATCTGACAGATACTAATTTAAAGCCCGTCATATAGCACGGGAATTCACACTAGTTATCAGCAAACAATATTGTATCCACGTCATGAATTTACCTTCTTCTATAGAAATTATTACTTACCTGTGATGATTAAAGTAAAGAACACTGGGTAGTGGGTAAACTATTATTATTTTGTTACGTTGAAGTGCAAAAGGATAAATGATATTTCAGTTTTAGTACAATCAATCCAAAATGCAATGAACAGTAAGGGCCCACTGTGTTTCATTTAAATTTAAAACAAGCATATACCGTGGTCCCTAGATTGATCATGGATGGAGTAGCTGTAGCCATAGTGTGGTCCAATGGGCCTGATTAACGTCGATTAGGCTCAGACAGTACCCTACGTTTCAGTACTTCCATTTTAAGTTATTACTAGGTTTTTACCCGTGCCGCGCGTTGCGGCGGCAACATCAGTTTCTGACTTCGTTATATGCGATACGATGATGACATTAACGTGCGATGCCCACGCGTGAGTTGACTGTTTTTAACTTTGTTATACACATTACGTTAGTGGGATTAACGTGGTTAGACATAGATAAAAAGAGTATAATGTCTTGCACATTGTGGTGTAAAGTCGTAAGAGTAATTTAAACAAAAGAATTGAAGTGTTGGAGAAGATGAGGTGTGAAGTTATTAAGTAGAAATAAATCATGGGTCAATGTGTCACCTACCAAAATATTGGGGTGAATATGTAATGTCTATAAACTTGAGGGTCAAAAAAGAAAACTTAAGACCATGGTTCACCAACAATCATTTTTAAGTTTATACCAGTTATTTAACCCGCACATTGCGACGGAGGACACAATGAGAACTTAATCGATATTGACTCAGTTTGTTAAAGGACTGGTAAGGTACCGGTACGGTACCATCAATAGCTACAGCAACCGAATCAACATGTGTCCAGTTCGTTAGCTTTTAAATTTTGATGTTTCTTCATATCAAGGGACATTATATTCATCAATTACAAAGTTATTTAGTTAACTAATACAAAAAACTATTTTCACTTAGTGGTATGGTATTCGACTCACTACAAAAGTAATACAAAAGTAATGTCGATTCAAATACATGCAAGTGTAAAGTTAGGTGAAATTTTGATGTAAAAAATACTGATTAAGTATTAAGAAAATATAAAATAGAAAACCTAAATATAAAATAAAACTTCAAGTTAAATAATAATAAAATGTAATTAATTGTAAAAAATCAAATATGAACCAACCTATATGTAAGTCATGATCCATACATAAATAAGCTTATGTTATTGTTTTGGATCAGAATGAAAAATATATTTGGGGTAAGTTAAGAGATTATTTGTAGCAATAGTAAAAGAATAGATTAGTTGTAGGAACAGTAAAAGAAAAAAGTGAAAGAAAAGATGGGTGAAATGGGGGGTCGAACCCCTGCCCTTTGATTCAAACTTGCCACAACCAACCACCAGACCAGATTAGAGTATTGAGTTCTGGAATGGCTAACATTTTATATATATAAAAGAAGGCGGTGGCGGTGATGTGACAGCCACCGACCTTCTTCTTTAAGATTATATAAATACATTAATTCACAGGGACAAATGACGAACACGTAACTATAGTCCATTTATCTTTATGACATTCAACTCAAACCCAACCCAACCCAACCCAACTCAACTCAAGGATGTCTTTGTTTTTCTTTAATATATAAACTAGTAGATGCCCCGCCCGCGTTGCGGAGCGATGGCTGAATAATTCGCAACCAATTAAAAAAAAGTACTATAATTTTGCTAGGGAAAAAAAATAAAAAGGATGATAAGACCGTATTTTTGGGCTCAGGGCAAAACTGTAATTTCTCAGGACTAATGAGCCAGTGTTAGGCAACTCCTTGACACGGGAAGAAATTAAATCGAGTAAAACAATTAAAAAAAAACCTTTATAGTTTTGGTAAAAAAACTAAAACGATGGGAAAAACGTAATTTTTAACCGAGGGCGAAATCATAATTTTAATTCAGGGATAAATCGTAAACTAAATGGACCAACAGGCGAGTGCCAGGAAGTTGCCGGCACGACTGTAATTTTGCACTGGGGGCAAACTTTTAATGTCACCAGGAAATAAAAAAAAAAACGATGGGCAAAATGTAAATTTAAGTTGAGCGCAAAATCGTAACCTGGTTGTGAGAAAAAAAACTAATGGTGAAATAATAAATTTATACGGAGCAAAATCGTAATTTTGAGCCGATGGCAAAATTAGAATTTTTAGCCGGGAGCAAAAGCGTAAATTTATTTTTAAGCGTGGGCAAAAACATAACTTTGACCTGATGGCAAAATCGTAATTTTAAGGGAAAAAAACTAATGGCAAAACTGTAAATTGAAACTGGTAAAAATCGTAATTTTTAACCGGGGGCAAAATTGAAATATTTAGCTGGGAGCAAAAGCGTAAATTTATTTTTAAGCGAGGACGAAAACATAAATTTGAACTGATGGCAAAATCGTAATTTTAAATCGAGATAAAATCGTAAATTTGTTGGGCCAATAGAGAAGTGCCAGGCAGCTGCCTGACACTGTTACACTTGCCGCCCATTTTGCCCAATTGAAGGGCTTCACTATTGAATTCTGACGTAAGCCTCTTGTGATTGTAGTAGTTTAAATTTAAATTTTGCTAAGTGAACGTAGGGTATAGATAAATGATTTTTTTTTTGAGTTAAAATATTAAAACACTTGTCATATTATATTATAAATAATACAAACACCAAATCAAATCACATGTTTTATACAAAAGCATATTCGTGGGTCTTTCTGATTTAAACACATTCATTCTAGTAGCAACCATAATTAACCAACCAACCACTCTTCAAACTTCAAAGTTGAATTATATTTCAGGGAGTCACAGAGGTTCTTGCATTGTGACAACCACTGGACTTGTTACAACGTGTTTACCGTCCGACCACTCAATTGACCCGCTTTTCGTCATCGAACTCCCCGGAGACAGCTTTACTGCTGCCACTTTCACCCTCACCAAAAAGTTAAGCTTCTGCCCCACCCGCCTGAATGCAAGCTTCATTGGTTCCACTGTCACATTCATCCCTCTTGGTGGCCTTATGCTCACGCTGTAAACTGAATCCGCCACACCCACATTTGTCACGCTTCTGATGAAGTGTGTCGACATTTTCTGCTTCCCATATTGTTGGAAAACAGCCGTCATAGACGGGACATTCAAGTTCCCAGAATGACCCGCCTTTTTTGCACGGCTACAGTCCGCGTGTTTCCTGGTAATCACTTGGATGTTTTTGGTTGTGTAATTGGAATTACACAGGAAGTCGATGTAATCATATGAACTAATGTCATATACCAAACCAGGATCCATGGCCTTTTGTGGGTGGACATGACCCGCCCCAAAATCCATTACTGTGGACGAGTTTCCAGTGGACTCGTCTATCATTGTTTCCCCTCGATTGTCTGCTGTATAAGCAGTTGTAATGAGTGCTGATTTGATTGCAGCTGGACTCCATTCCGGGTGGGCAGCTTTCAACAGAGCAGCTAGACCAGAAACGTGAGGGCAGGCCATGGATGTACCAGATAATATGTTAAATTCTGTTTTGCGGTTATCAGATGCAAGGCCAGACGGTCCTACTTTGTCCGGCCAGGCTGCAAGAATATTGAGTCCTGGAGCAATAAGGTCCGGTTTTAAAATCTCGGGTGATTCTGGGTTAGGTCCACGTGCCGAAAACGAGGCCACTACGGGTGCTGGCCGAACGTTTATTCTAGTTCCTTTGAAAATAATAGTGGCTTTAGGGGGGGACTTGGATTTCGAAGCTGACATGATGTATTTTCTTATCTCGTCGCCTGAGGATGCGCCGACTGATGTAGCTGGCAGGACGTGGCAATCGGCAACCAAACCCTCACCGTCGAACACTCCATTTGCTAAAATCATACCAATGCCGCCTGCTTTCTTAACAACTTCCCCCTTTTGAGCTCTAGAATTGATGCCTCTATCACATAACACAATTTTACCCTTGACAGATTTAGGATCTAGAGAACCTTCCAGACACAAGGAAGCAGAGTAACCATCTCCGCCTTCATTCCCCGCGTAAATTAGCGGATAGAGACGGTGTTGCGCCAATGCGGGTCCACCGTAGACGCTCACACCAGGAATCAATTTACCATTTCCTAGCTTTACATCAGCAGGAAAGTCACGGTCAATTGCTCCGGCTCCTACAGTAGTGACCCAGGGTGCTATGTTAGTGACAGTGAGTCCGCCAGGGCCACCGTTACCAGCAGAAGCTGAGACGAAAACGCCGTGGTCGGAAGCACCATAAGCACCGATGGCAATTGCGTCAAGGTAGTAAGGCACAACAACGCCGCCAACACTTAAGGATATGACATCTACACCATCTGACACGGCGGAGTCAAAGGCGGCGAGGATGTCGGAGTCAAAGCAACCAGCATTCCAGCAAACCTTATAGGCAGCCAGACGAGCTTTGGGTGCCATTCCAGCAGCCACACCACGTGCATAACCAAGAGTTGAGGCCGGAAAAACATACCTACCAGCAGCAATTGAAGCTGTGTGAGTTCCATGACCGTCTGAATCTCTTGGCGACCGGTGCTCCAACGTTTCGTTCATTTTACCGTTTGTTGCTTCGTATCCGGCAGAGAAGTATTTGGCTCCAATCAACTTTCGGTTACATGGGAAACCAACGCAAGTTCCCTTCCATTTAACCGGCACAGGGCCTAAGCCTCTATCGTTGAAACTCTGTCTCTCAGGCCAAATCCCGGTATCCAACACTCCGATAACCAGATCCGAGCCGAAATCAGACTCTTTGAGTAAGCCGGCACTGTCGGACGTCTTGAGGCCCAGGAACTCAGGTGAACGAGTGGTGTGCAGATGACGAACTTGTTCGGGGATAACAGAGAGTACGGAAGAAACAGATTCGAGCTTGGAAGCCTCGAGAGCGGAGAGCTTGGCAGAGAAGCCATGGAAGACGGTGTGGTATGTGTGAATAATAGGTGAAGAAAGGAGGATCTGGGAGTCGGATACAGAAGCGAGGGTAGAATGGTACCAGTTGGTGTGAGTAGGGAAGACTGATGGTTTGGCGTCGTGTTGAACTCGAACGATGAAGGTTGTCTGGCGGTGTTGGTCGGTAGCAGAAAGTGTGAGGAAGAGAAAGAAATAAGTTGAGAGGTGGAGGGTAACAGAGGCCATGGAGGATATGACCGCCGGTGGTGAGGCAAGGAAGGAAGGAAGGAAGAAATTAGGTAAGGAGGGGGAGCATTTTGTTGATTTTGAAATGGGAAGGGTAGAGTAGAGTGGTATAGTACAGTGGAGTGAGTGGGTTGTGTCAGCGTCTACTGTAACTCATGTTTCTTTTGTTTTGGGGGGGGGGCTTAACCTCCCTCCCATTTGATTTAATCGTCCCCACCCACCATATACCACTCTCATAAATACACAACAGAAACCTTTTTTCTTAAATATGTTGTTAAAAACTTCACCAATTATCATAAATGTTACTTCTCAAAACTTATTCACAGATTCTAATTCATTTTCATGTTATCGTTATATTTTAAAAATTACAAATATGAAATATCATCAATCACATCAACATGCTAAACACCTTTAGATATAATAACGGAAAATCTAAAATTATGCTAACTAGGTACAGACACACTTCATGTCAGCTTTGCTTCTAACATAAAAAAAGTGACTAAAAATCATGTAACACGGTATATTCGAAAACAAAAATAAAACTAACAACATTGTATAAGTGAAAAACGAAATTGAATAAAAAGTCGTTTAACAAAAAAAAATAAAAAATGTGTCAAACGGTCGCGAAAACAAAAAGACTACAAACATAAAAACTAGCCAAATAATATTTTAAAGAAAAAGATGTAGCGTCCACTAATACCAATAACGTTATCAATGTTATCTATTAATTACTGGTTCGTTTCATCAAGACACCAAAACTAGTTATAGTTTACGATACAAAAAAAGTTTATTTGTGATGGTTTTGTCACACAAATGATGTAAGATGTAACCTAAAAAATAAAGTTGTGGTTTACGCCAACTAAAACCATGAAAACATGTTCAGTCGTAATTGGTTTGTTTGTCATGGTACCAGAACGATAACTATACTCGCTATAGCTCACGATACATAAAAAATACTCAATATATATCGGAATGTCAAAAAAAATCTAAATGTAACATGTATTCTTTTTTCTTAAAGGGTAACGGAAGAAAATTACTACATAACAGTCAAATTTGTAGAACGCTAAATAAGTTAAATACGTGTATTATGCAGGGATGAGGAATCAGTAGTGAGTACCGAAAGTTGTCGGTACCAAATCGTACCGTACCAATCGAATTTCGGTATCCATTTTTTGTCATTTTCCAGGATTGGTACTTTCGGTTTGGTACAATATTTTACCCACTTTTTACTTTAGAATATCGTACCATACCAAACACTTTTGATACTGGTATTCATTTTTGACAATTTTCAAGATCGGTACTTTTGGTTCCGGTACGATACCGAGCTCATCCATAACATTATGTACATTATAAGAACAAGCATAGTAGAGATGTTTATTATGTTGGGTTAGCAAATTAACGGGTTATGTATTGGTGGTTTAAATCATTGAACCGAACATGGCCCACATATTTTAGTTGTGAACTTGGGATACACTTCAAATCTTGTAGCCGGTATTTAACCCATCTATCTAATGAGTCAAATAGGTAGACATGCAATAAATGTGTTGTAAAAGTGTTAAAGAGGTTCTAATGCAAGAGCTATATGAATTACGGGTCGACTTCGATAATGTAATTTGGATTGGTAGGTTGGTCGATTTATTTAAATAGTTTAACCTCCATACAACCCGTTTAATTAAACAAGTCATCCCGTATACAACCCTTTTATGTAAATAAGTTATATATGACAAGGGCTTATTTTGCATAGTGGTAGAAATTGTAACACATCGTTCCACTATATAAATCAGGTTAACTTGTTAAGCATAACAAATCATAATTTGATGTTTGTTTCTATTGACAGTAATCGTTATAAACTGTATAGTGGTTTTATTACCCTAAGAAAATAGGAACTCCTCTTATTCATGGTATTCCTGTGTATTATTACCCCCCCCCCCCCCCTCTGTCAGTTTGAATGCTTGAAAGGTCTTACATCTATCATGATTAAAGTAAATCTAAAATTCGAAATAAAGCATAAACTCTTTAAAA
The DNA here is from genome assembly GCA_030545235.1 of Helianthus tuberosus. Lineage (NCBI taxonomy): Eukaryota > Viridiplantae > Streptophyta > Magnoliopsida > Asterales > Asteraceae > Helianthus > Helianthus tuberosus. The sequence continues at coordinate 90,250,656 of CM060404.1, forward strand.
GGAACAGTCACAAAACTCCACAACCTTTACAACTAAAACCAGGTAAGTATTCATCATTTGTTTGAATTTATGTCGACCGCACCCTGTTCATTTAACAATAATAAATCATTTTTTTTAAATACAAATTTGGATAACTGACGGACCACTGGAGTATTATCGTGCCACCAGATGAACCACCCGATCATATCCATCTCCACTAGGCATAATGCCACACCAATTCAGGAGAACCCAATAAACATGGGAAAACCCCCTTGTGGGAATCGAATCCAGGACCTATTGGTCCAAAAGCCTTATCCCACCACCAAGATGCTACTAGGCTATAAAGTCATGGACAATAATAAATCATTTGATTAGAGATTGCTTTGTTTTTCTTATAATCATGTCATTGCAACTTTAATAGAGTCGATAAACTTATTTTCCCGGGGTATCAACCTAGGTTTATACGCTTAAATAAGTTATTTATCGAAAAGAAACAAGAGTTTATTAGTTTTTCAATCAATAAGTCGAAACAAATAAGAAGTATGTAAAGTCAATAAATAATATTTACACATATGGCTATAAATGAACAATACGTTCAGCGAATTGTTTAATTGTTAATTTATATTTAAAAAATAAAAAAAACCAATCACTAGTGATGGACATTTCCACTAAAACCATCACTAGTGGTGGAATGAAGCTTGATGACGTGGTTAAACTTGATTGGATCTTGTGAGTGATGGAAAACCATCATTAGTGAAGCGCTCCTACCCCTAATAGGCAACTTTTCCCTCCACCACCTCAGCAATTGTCCGACCCTTTCCCCAGAGTTTTCATGGATGTAGACCCTTATCCTTCTCACGCCTTGTTTGAACGGATGCCCTCCTCCAGTTCTTGCCAGTCCCACATGCCCTCCACCTCAGTACACGTACGCTTAACTTAAGGTCGTATCATTGAAGATGGTAGAGATTGCAAGTCGTTTGTTTGTAGTTTCTACTTTAAAAGACAAAAGGAAACACTATTGTTAGAGGCTGACTCATGAATCATGATTGCATAATGCCTTTGCTTTTCCTTTTTAATATCAATCCAAATCCAAATCCAAATCCTAATGCTTTTTATTTATTTGACTCCATATTTTATGTTTCACGTGATTCGTTTGGTGGAACTAACTATTATAAACTAGTAACTTTCTTTTTCTTCCACCTTAATAAAATAGTTATAAATATTATTTACTTTTTACTATTTATTAGTTCTCTCGAGGGGTGTCCAGAATTCGTTTCGAATTCGAAAAATTCGAAATTCGTTTAAATTCGATTCGATTAACAAGAATTCGTTTCGATTATAAGAATTCGAATTCGATTCAATTCGAATCAAGTAAATCGAATACGAATCGAATACGAATTTATAATTTCACATTCGATTCGATTCGAAATTCGAATAAAAATTATACATTTTTATTTATTATTTTTATATATAATACATATATAACTTTTATTACGCTATACTATAAATTATTTTCAAAATTTTTTCCAAGTATTAAAATTACCCATTACCAAACCCATTACATGACTCATAACTAAAACCTAAGTAACAAATCTATCAATAACTTTCTAAGCATAAAAATATTAACTTGTAATGTGGAGTGGTTATTCCCGACTTCTCGTTTTGAATTTTAGACTTGTGGTAGTGTGGTACTTTATTTGGAACTTTTTAATGTGATATCGTGCTTTATGGCTGCTTTAAAATTTATGTTTCATTTTGAAAGTATTTTCATGTTTTTAAAGAATTTGAATTAAATCGAATTTATTTGAATTCGATTCGAATTCGAATTTTTAATCGAATACGAATCGAATACGAATTGGGTTTTTTATTCGAATACGAATTGAATCGAATTCGGTAGGTTTTAATCGAATTCGAATCGAATACGAATTCAAGGAAAAATAAAAATTATTCGAACAATTCGATTCGAATAATTCGAAAATTCGATATTCGATTCGATGAACACCCCTAGTTCTCTCTTTATATTACAATTTAAAAATAGTAAGTATTTATTGGTTTCATCCTTTAACAATTACTAGTAGATTGGCTTGTGTAATGTGGCAATTGTCATTGAGGCTCTTTTAAAGAGTATACATCACCTGTCTTAAAAACTAATTATATTTGAGTATTATTAATATATAAATTTTTAAGTATTTAAATAGAATAATACTTAATTTCAATAGTATTTAGATATAAAATATAAATAGTAAAAGTTAATTTAAGTTATTATAAATAAGATATAAGGGTTAGGTTTATTTGTGAACAACACCCTTTATAGTGAACTAATCCTACCCCTTGATTATCAATACACAAGTGTAAATCAATGGTCAAGATTTGATGGTGAAAATACACTAGTGTATTTTACGATTTGGTGATGTAAATCAATGGTCAGGATTTGTTCACTCAATTCACAAATACACTAGTGTTTACCCTAGACACCCACCCGATATAATTTAAATAGTATTCACTTATAAAAATATAAATAGTAAATGTAGTTCTTTTGGGGAGCGCAACCCCCACCTGCTTTAAACACCGGTCTAACCTGAAACTGTTTTGACTCTTTAAATAAGATAATACTTAATTTATATAGTATTTAGTAATAAAAATACAAATAGTAAATGTAAATTTAAATGATATTTAGTCATAAAAACATAAATAGTATTGTAATTCTTTTGGAGAGCATAATCTAACCCGAACTGTCTTAAACAATTGTTAGACCTGTTCTGACATGACATGTTGCCCGACCTGACCCGATCATATGTGTTTTTTTTTAAATTGAATAAAAGAAGTTTAAAATTGAAATATTAAATTCAACTAATTAAATATTTAGTGATTATATACTTAAGTATTTAAACTAGAATTAACCCCCCCCCCCCCCCCGGGCACGACGTAAAATCGTGCCAAATAGCACCAATGCCACACCATCACTAATAACCAGCAACATTGAAGTGGCAGCATGTTAACGTGAATAAATTAGATCGAAACTTAAATCATAGAAAAAAAATAACTAAGTCGATCTAAGACCCGCACGTTGCGACGAACCTGTCAAACAGGAAAAAAAATAGAGGTAAAAACGTTGAACCACAGACGGACGTTACGCCGTGTTAAGTTGCAAACGAAACGTAAAAACGTTGAACCACGCATGTTGCGTCGTGTTAACTCGCAAAATTTAGAATGTAAAATGAAAATTTGCAACAGATGAAAAGTATAGGGGATCAAAGTTGAAAGTAAAAAAGTTGTGAGTTCAAATTGTAAAAGATGGTAAGTTCTGGGTAAATAGTAAAAAATCAAATTTTGCGAGTTTAAATCGAAAAGGAGGAAAATTTTGGGTTACAAGTAAAAAAAACATTTTTTTCTCAAAAAACACTGTAAGTTTGAGTATAGGGGGTGTGATGGAAAGGTGTTCATTCTTATTTATGTGGTTGGGGATTTAAAACAGTGTAAATTTAGGTTGAAATGTTGGATTAGGGGGTGTGTAACCTAATAATTGGTAAAAACATTAGTGATAAATAAAACATATATTTACGTAAGATTTCATGCTAGACTAATTTTGATCAAATTTCACAAAAATACATATGGCTAAATTCTGGAATTAGCTACATGATCAAACTGAATTTAATCAACAAGTTGAAAACATCATGATTGATGGTTTTAAGTCTATAGATGACAAAACCCACTTGAAAGAAACTTACTAAATAGTCACGAGAAGCCTACCAAGTTGTTTTTATTAAATTCCAACTAGTATAAAACCCGGCGTGGATTGTGGCGCGCTAAAACAAATCGTTCTATAAACTTTGTTACGTATAAAATACTAAGATTTTAAACAATACTTTTTACGAAACACATATAAGAACATTTATTATAATAAATAATAAATTAAATTAAAAACAATAGGTTAGGACCAAACGTTTAGTGAGGTTTAATAATATACATTAGGTCAACACGTTCATTTGGAAAGCAAGCTTGGACCGGATCCCAACTATGACGTTATTGCAACATCGGAACATGTTAAATGGTCTGAACACGTGTAAATTATGCGGCGAAGAAGAAGAGAATGTTGATCATTTGTTAGTCGCTTGCCATTTCGCATGTCGAGTATGGCAAGCGGTGGGCCAGTGGTGTAGGATTCCTCCTATTTTCACTTTTACAATGATGGATCTAATTAACTTTCACAAATACACAAGATTGTAGAAGAAAAAGGCAAAGGCAATTCACGCGATTATCTTCACGGCATGTTGGAGCATATGGAAAACGCGAAACGACACAATCTTTTCTTGGAAGGAGGCGACGATGGCGAAAACAATGGAGACAATAAAATCGTTGGGATTTTTATGGTTCAAAAATAAAACTCCGTATAGAGCTTTAAGGTGGAAAGATTGGTGTAATTTTGAATTGTAAGTTGTTTGTTTCATTGGCGCTAGTATCTTGCTAGTGTCTCCTTTGAATGAAATATTATTGTTAAAAAAAAAAGTACCCTCGTAACCCAATTTCTTCAACCCAATTTAAAGAGCAAACCAAGAAGGCTCCAATTAAACACTAGTTATCGAACGAATAAATTTCTGTAGAATTTTATGGTAACAACATTCGATCGATTGCATGTTACAATAGCTAATTTAATCATTTTGAAGGATTCGGATGTTATGGATTTCCGGATTAAAAAAACATTTTTGTTTTCTGAAAATTAGTTTCAAGTTTTAAATATAACTAGTTGGATTACCCGCGCTTCGCAGCAGGTCCTCGATTGGTATTAGTTTGGCTCGGTACGATACGACACTTGATATAGCAACGGAAAGAGATATGCATTATATCAATTGAAAACCATATAAACAAATTCTGGTATCTATGTTATTCAATGAATTTTATACCATCACATGATGAAAACTATTAATAAATACGGTATAGGTATTGTTGTTAAGACGACATCGGTTCGGTTCCTCACAGTAAAGAAGAAAACATATATCTGGCGCGTTCGAAGGAAACTTTTATCGAATTGTAGATAAAAATAAGAATGTCACAACAATATATTCAAAATTATATAAAACATTATATTATATTATATCATATCATATCATATTACTAAAAAAGGTAAACAACGCAATTTAGAAAGAAAAAAAAATATAAAAAGATAAACCGCGAGACAACTTTGGACTTGTACATTTGTGTATCAATCATTTGTACATTAGTATTAACAACTCGATATTGAGTAAATTTTATATCTCTACTTAGACAAAAATAAGCATATCACAATAGCATACTCGGAAGTTTATAAAACATTCTATGTTAAAAGTTATAATCGAAAAACAAAATACGCTTAAAACTAATTCTAGTAATTTAAAAATACATTTCGTTTGTGAATAATACATGTGGAGCTCAGAACGCAAAAGTCAATGGTCTATTAGAATTTTGAAAAGTAAAAAGACTATGTCCCCACCGACATAGCCTTTTAATAGATTGATTTAGATCAAGTTGTACGTATTCAGATTTATTTTTTGTTGCTGGTAGAGGAAGTAGATATTATGAGAAAAAAAACATTCTACAAAATGGTAAATATACATATATTACACAAATACCCTCTAATCTCATTACCACTCCCCCATCTTGCTCATAACACAAACAAACTAGGAAGATACGCTAGAAACAAAAACCAAATTATGGTATTAGTAGTAAGAATTACTTTAAGAATATCCGTTGCTGGTTTTCGGTAACTTCTTCTTGAAGTTGGAGATGCTGCATTGAGGACATATGTACTCTAATCCATCTGTTTTTGCATAATCCTGCAAAACATAAGAAACAACAAAAAAACATTTGTGTCACGTTTCACACCTCAATACGTCATTTCTTATTATGATGCAAGCCGCATACATACCTTAAACGCACCAAGGCCCTGCCTTCTGTCGCAACCAAAATGGGCCCACTCGCCGCATACCCCACAGTTCACCCAATCCCCGGCTGCGCTACTGTTGTAAATTTCAGATAAAACATTACATTAGCATAACAAACCACACATAATCAGAGGTGTTTAGAATTTGTTAAAAATCTCCCTTCCCAAACAGCTGATTGTTATATCAAAACAGAATGAGCAATTTAATAACCAAGCCTAGAAGAAATTATAACAACCTGCGACACAACAAGCAGCACTCCCCGTCCACATCATCGTGTGCCAATTCGTATTCCAAAAGATAGGTTTCATAATGTCTCTTGAGTGTATTTCCAACACCCTACATCATTTAAGGTGAAAATTAAGAGAATATAACGAAGAAGTTAAATCACAATTTGTTATTTAAAAGGAATTACCGTCATTCTATTTGTAACCGTGTGGTTCCGCATCTTTGAGAAAACCTGCCCTTTCCAATTGATTCCATTGCCAACATGAAAGCCACCTCTTGAAACCACCTAAAAGAGGGCAAAAGGGTAAGTAAGTCTTTTCTGTATTTACTCAAAAGATGTATATTTGATAACTCACCTCCCTATATAAATTGTAGAGATCCAAACGCTTTGCATTAAGTATTGCATCAGGAAACTCAGCAAGACCGCCTTGAGGAATAAGACGAGTATGCCCTCGAAGGATTAAAAATTGCATCACATCCTTCAAAAACTCCTCCTGAAAGAGTGTATAAATTGTAGATTTGAGATAACAGTAAGTGTAACATTTTAAAAGCTCCATATTTCATAATTACCACTAAAAAAATATCATATTTGTCCATTTCGTTATAAATCAAATGAGTAATAAACAGATAGATAAACAACTTTCATGCGGTGAATCATCCCACCGCATAATGTTCGCTTTGGTTATTTAGTGAAACAAGTTGTTATAAGTAAATGATTTTACGAATTTTTGAAGAATATATAAAAATTTCTAGTGTTTTTTGAAAGGGTAACTACACTATTACAAAATTTTCAAGTACATATAAATTCGAGATATTATACTTTTAGACATGTGACTAACCTCAGAACAAACATGTATTGGACTCCTATCACAACCATGTTTCTTCAAAGGAAGTGGGTTTAATGAAACTAGGTGTTTGGCTTGATAGGAGCTTGATAATGACTTGCGATGAGCCACAGGGGCTGATCCTGCACTATTGTGTTTGTTAGAGGGCATGGATGAAACATGGGTCTTCACTTGTCCTCCAAAATCATGTCCATTTGTCTCTGAAATCCCTACAAAGGGTAGCATTTTCTGGTGGCGAATGTGTGGAATTGGTCTCAGCGCAGCAATTTTTGTTTTCTGCCTAACCATTACATACCCGTTCCCTGATTCCATACCGTTATTATGACTCGTTTCTGAGTTTATGATTTGTCGTTTTCTACTTGGGAGAGGTTGCCTCATCCATGGGGGGATGGGGGGATTGGTCATCCTGTCATGGATATTGTTATCTACTTTTTTACAGAAGAAAAGCAATCTGGTTGCATCATCTTTCTCGAACGAAGCAACAGCTAAACCCTGAACACTAGCAACACCAAGTGCAACTAAACTACGGTAAGAAACATCTGGTGCTAGCTGCCTCAAAACCTGAAAAATTAACAAAAAAAAAAAACAAAATATTAGGTGTAAAATGATGCGAATGACCTTAAGTTAAAAAAAGGGGAAAATGAACCTGTGAAGCCCATAAAGGGACCTTCATGGAAACTTCAAATACTGTGGCTCCACAGGCTATTGAAGCGGATTCTCGAGGTTCACAAACAGATAGTTTGTTCTCATCGGAGTTGGATACTGCCTGAACTAACTGAGTTTTATCAATGACTTCACTTTTTATATGATTTTCCAAAAGCTGAAAAGAAGAAAGCATGAAGTATTAGAAACCATAAGAAATAAACAACGCATATGATGATACGATAAGCACCTGATCATCAAAGCATGTTTGCGCACTTCCTGATACCAAAAGCGAAATATACGCAGAACTACAAGTTGAAATATCGCATCGCATGGTCACTACACCTCGAGAAAACGTTCCTGCCTGGAGAGGTGGAGGAAGTGCACTGTCACATATAAAATGCCACATCAGCAGTGAAATTCAGCAAACCATAATAAATACTCATGTAATTGATAATGCTTGCTTCCACTATATATATCACATTAATATCACAAGTCTAGAAATGCATCAACACACCTAACTCGATTGTGAAGTTTACTCCCACGCATCTGAACAAAAAATAAGGCCGTTAGTACTCAGTTTAATCAACGTAGCATAACTGGGTGCTGAGAATAACAAAAAAATGATAACTAGGAAAAACAGGTACTTCCAGCTTGTATTAGACTGTGTGAAAATATAGTATACAGCTACTTACTTCAATACTCAAAAGAGCATTCAGTCCATCTTCCAATGGTTCCATTAGAGACGCATCCTGAACATAGATAAACAGATACTCAGCTTACTAAAAAATAGTTCACAACACTTCAAGTGTAAGCGTGTGATTTTGAATCCACCTAGAATAATCCAACAGAAATACACAATATCAAACAGTGTTATAAAAATAGCTTGTTTGACTCTAAAATAAAGATAAGCTTAAGCACTTTTTTTCATACAAAAACTCAAAAAGCGGTTATCTGTTTTTAGAAAAAACAATAAGAAGATAAACTGTAAAAATAAGCTATCCTGATTCCCAAACACCCCTTAAGTTGTTGGCTTGAGAAAAAAGAAAGAATTGAACCTTCACTTACCAACGTGCATGCAGATCCACAAACAAGAAACCTGACGTTGACATCATCATCATATATCTTAATTGCAGGAAGGTCCTCAGGATATTTTTCTTCGTCATCTTCACCCCCTGCCTCCGCTGGAGGAACATTGATCTTGGGCGGGTCCCCCAGAAGGCACGGACCCAATGTGCTATCATCTTTCTCGGAATTATTGGGGAGTACAAGGTTGTTCCTTACACAGTATAACCTGAAGGATGAATGTGCCAGCTGGAAAGCATCCCATGTATGGCTAGAAGAACTGCAGAACAATAGATATAATATTTAAGTACGGACATTACAAGTAACCCGCATTTACCATTCATCTCACAGTTTTGTATAACCTTAACATGTTAGAATTTGGTTGAAGGATTATTTTAATGCAAGTGAGAAAGTATGTAGATTTTTATGGTGTTAACCTTAACATTAAGTTCATAATTACCTTTGTACCACAGAAAATAGTGCATGTCGAAAATGGCAGGCTGCATAACATGAAAATGAGTTCTTCCAATATATCACATAAGGAATCCCCTGTAGAGATAAACGCACATGATATTATCTTTCTGGGTGCATTTGAAAATTTCAAAACTTAAATAAAAGACTGGGAAAAAATTTTATTCAAGTGCTCTCCCTTACCTTCAAGTGCAGTGCCTCTGCTACTTCTTCACCGTCTGGGATTTCCAAATATACCTACATAAGCAATGAGAGAAAATGAGAACAGTCAGATGAGAAATGAGAGAATACTATCTGTATCTATATCTGTAATAAATACTTGTTAAAAACGTTACAAAGTAAACCTCTAACTCACTTAAGGATGCATTCTTTCGATTTGTCCCAAATTTCGAACCCAGCTTTAAATTATGCACAAACCAACTTACAATTAATTACGCATTTTAGAAACCAACCACATTTTAACCGACTTAACCTGTAAATTACAGATGTGGCACTGCTGATGCCATGCTAGCTGCCATATATGCAAAAAAACGCTTATGTGAAAAAAGCTAATTAGCTTATACACAAGTTTGAAAACACCAACCTTTTTTTTTCCAAATTTAAGGTTAAATAAATGTTACATGTCAAAAAAAAACTTCAAGATGCCAGGTGGTCATGGGGTGACAGCCCCCTGAACCAATCAGATATGACGGCGCACTTTAGCATATACACCCTATTCCCAACGACACGTATTTTGTATATATAGTCAACTATGCTGAGTGGCAAATGCTCTGTATGTATTTACATCAACTTTGGTCATTTTAGTTTGTATGTATATGGTGTTACTGGTTGAACAAGTCTCCATTGCTACACCGAGTAATAAAATGTAAACCGGATGTAATATACTATAAGTTGATTATGAAAGTGGTTACTAAATAGGTGACTAAACCTTGAAACATCTGTTCCATCTTAGTTTTTCTCTATATAAGAAACACCAAGAACAAAAATAGACAGCATATGAATAATGTTGATAATTCATGCAATGCACAGGGTGGAGATATATAAACATATAACAATCTATGACGATGGATTCAGTGACATACAGTTGTGGGCAAAGAGGAGCCGAATAAGGCCGGTAAATCCTGTGCACCTTCCCAGACAAGAGATCCAACCTCATCATTTATAAGTCTTTCTCCTTGAAAATATATAATGTTTGGCTGCACAGAATCCACAGCCTTACGAAATTCATCAGTGGTAGGACTAATTAGAGTCTGAACCTGGCATTAAGTAGAAGAAAATAGATTAGATTGGCTTAGAGTAGAGAATGAGAATGAGAATGAGAAAAAATCATACCTCTAAACGTCCCGAAGAAGTGATATCTGGAAACGGGAATCCTCCTTGTCGAACATCCTTATCATTGGTTCTACATAAAACAGCAAGCATGCAACATGTGTGTTTTGTAGTTCCTTGAGCATGAAACATCTTCAATACATCAAGTCTAGAGAGAGAATGAGACAAAATCAAATCCAATTTTTCAGTATGTAGGGATTAAATGAAGAAAAGGATGAGAAACTAACCGAGAGAGATGAGAAATTTGAAGGAATCGAAGGGAGATCTGCGAATCGAGCCCTAATTTAGGATGGATGCTGTTCAACTCCAAATCGCGAAAGGGGCTCTGATAGATGAGTAAAGTAAACAATGGAATGAAACCCTAGCTAGTCCTTAAAAAATCAACCCTCACCCACCCAAATTTTAATTTGGAATTAATTGAAAAAGAGAAAAAAAATTAAAGAATCTCTACATCTTTCTATGACTTAAAAAAAACCCCTCTATCCAATTCCGTTCGATTCACCGTTTTGATTAAAACAACAAACAAACATCAACCAAATAAATAATTGTTACTTGCTGTCACTCCAAATTACATTACTACTTACTTTATTTATAGTTTATATCCAATCATCATCATGGTCAAACCAGAATTATAAAATTATAATCTACAAAAACAGATGCAACTGTTGTAGATGGAACACATAAATCAAAATCGATTCTTCTATCAACACCGATCTAAGAATCAAAGCCAATATGGTTTTCCTTCCCAGATCATAATTATCTTAAATTTCTTTATTCTCTCCTGCTATCTTTGGTTGACGGTGAAAAAAAAAAAGCCAGCATCGATCATTCTGTTTGCCAGGACCTTCTTATATTTCTGTTATTTAGTAGGTTGGAATGGAGTGTCAACCGGGTTCTGCATCTTTGCACTCGTCCCCCCTTCCCTGGTTTCACTTCTCAAACTGCCGCAGTGATAGACGTGTTTTCACCGGTGGGAATTTGTTGCCTCTTAACACCATCTTAGTATTGCTCTCATTATGCCAACGAGCTACGATTCAATTGGAATCGGAGGGGAAGCTAAAATTTTGGTTTAAGGTCGTAAGTCTCGTCTTCGAATCCGATCCTAACCGGCTTTTATTGTGGTGGGTCTTTGGGCGATGAGTTTTCCGTAGATGGTGGGCTTGGTAGGTGTTTGGGATTCCTTCTTGAAAATGACTTATTAACTTATATAAGTCACAAGTGAGAAGTGAGAAGTTAGAAATTCTAACTTCTAAAAAATGACTTCTCAACACCACAAAACCCTCCAAAATAAGCTAACACAAACACTTAAAAAACAACTTATTAACTTTTATAAGTCAATAAGTCATAAGTTGCTCCAAAATAAGCTAACCTAAACATCCCCTTGGACTGTCTAGCGTTGTGTGGGGTTACCTTTTGTCACCGATTGTTCTTTTATAATATTTCATAATGCTATACAATAATCTTTGAAAATCATGTATTAGAAAATATAGTAATATCATGTGACAAGGGCTTGAATGTGAGTGAGGAAAGAGAGCACGCTCACATGAGCTTTGAGCATAGTCACCTAGAATCGAAGGAAAGAAAAGATGATGGTGATATGTAAAATTTCGAGCTACAAATGGTTTTAGTTTCATTTTGTGTAAAATAAACAAATATATCTTCCTCTAAGATGAAAATCATCAATAAATATGATTAACCATCAATGATAATTCTTTTATGTTTACTAAATTTCTATTAATCCAAATTTAACTTGTCCATACTCCATTGTTGACTAGAGTTTCGCACTTATAACTTTTATTTTCATATACAACTATTTTAAATATACCTTTATCAAGTTAAAATAATATCATACAATTTAATACACATAATAAATATTTTTTTAGCATACTTATATAGCAAAGATGGATTACTAAATTATGTTAAAAATGTCATATTATACAAACCTAAATAGTTTACACGACAACTTGGGAATTTGTGAAAAAATAACATCAACCTGAATGCGACTATATGTTTATGGTCTGATAAGAATATGATATGTTAACCCTGATTTTCTTTTACCTTCTTTTATATTTCATGCTATTATAATTTTACAAGTTTACACACAAAGCAAATATTTGCTAACGGATGCTCTTAAGCTAAAAATAGGCCTACATTTTAACAAAAAAAAAATCCTTTTAAAGTTATAAAATAAACACGTCAGCCCATTGGTAAGACGAGTACGTTTAATTATGTGTGTTTATAGATTGGACCAATTACGTGTCTGGCCTTGTGTAGACTAAACAGAAAACCGTAGTGTGTGAAATTAACACCTAGAAACCTTTTGATTGTGCCTCTTAGCTATACATACACTAAAATCATATTCATAAACTAAGGATTTGACCAAAATATAAACGAAATTAATCTACTTGATCGACAACACGTGATTCCTAGGTCCATGTTTATACCTTGAACTTTCACCAAATATATATTGTTCTCGTTATCAAACAAACAATAGTATAATATAGATCTCATCATCAATCCTCTCAAGGTGTTGTACCACAAAAACCAAAAGCTAGTTGGGATACACATTAGTACAAGATCCTTATGGAACTAGGTGTTGATCAGTTCTGTTTAGACATAATGGAAAACATGAAAACATACCTATGATTGCATCAGCACAGGCCAGCAGAGAATCCAGATGAAGACGCAGCAACAGTGTTTGACATGATTGTCAGCTTGGTCTGGTTCCTCCTTAGGGTGCAATCTAATGATGGTGGTAAGGGAAACCGAATAAGGGAGTTCGGTTAGGAGAGAGGGGCGATTTCATGAGTGATGTTATTGTGTTAAGAGACTAACCCTTTAACCATCTAATTATCTCCTTATATATGCACCCAAGAGGAAACCCTAATTAGTTAATAAGGGTAATTTGGCCCATCAACAATTACCAACTAATTATTTAATAGGATTGTTATATATTTTGATCCATATAATGTAAATGATTATAATGGCTACTAGATTAAATATAAAATAATATATATTTAATCTTACATTCTCCCACTTAGCCGAGTAATCATTTACTATGAGTATTAGATAAGACTGATCAGGAGTTAACACTCATTTTAGCCTTAAACAAGTACTATAGCAGAGAAATACAGCCGTTGAATCATTATGCGACTCAGGACCCCCATTAATCATACTATAGCCTTAATTTAAAACCTAATCGTCATGATCAAAATATGCATAAGCCCTTTGTTTGATTTGTAACTTTATTTGTCTATATGCCATTATGTCGACTTGACATATTCTTAGAGACATACAAAATCAAACTGATGAGGAAAATTAACTAATACTTAGTCATTCATAGTACGATATGCAATTGCGCATGGCCATTAATTAATACCCGTCTATGAGCTCTCTTAATAAGACTTATAGGTAATAGCCCTTCAGTTATAGGATCCTTAAGCATATCATGAATGTATTCGATACAAAACTTAGTTTCCTCAATTCGTTCATAAACGAATAATTAATTGCGTATCGAAAATTAATGCAGCACCTCTTGAACTGTTACTGTTCAAGGAGTCATGGTAGCTGACTTTATCACACTAAGTCTTCAAAACATTAATTATATGGAGTTAATAAACTTATGAATCCACTGATAAATTTCCAACAACATTTAGTGACTATATTATGTCGTTATAACTTAGGTTGTTAATATCAGTGCATTATGACTCCTCCATGAAATAGGTTTTGTCTGCTGACATAAAGATATACCCGAAATTACATTTTGTCATCTTTGAATATCTCAAAGTTAGAGTAATAAACCGGTTTTAATTCTCACTTCTTCTTCAAATTATAGCTTCTCGTTTCTTTTAAAGATATTGTAATACTCCATTAGATGCTTCACATTAATCTAGACATATCTAGTGTGTTGCAATGTGAGTAATATCTAAACGAGTATAGACTTAAACTTACATAAGGCTTCCAATTAATGAAGCGTAAAAAATAATCTCATTTACCATATTATCCTCTGAAGGAGAGCAGTATTGATTGTTACATATGTAAGGACCCATTTGATGTTAAACTTATGGAACGGAACTAATATCCCATTGGGTCTATCTCAGTATGTTATGATATCAATCACGTAAGAGATATCTCTGAGATTTATTATATCAAAGTTTGTGTTAACAATGCTTTGACTTATGTAACATATACTTGTCAAAAGAATGTCATCTATATAGACAAGTTTATTTTAGTTGCTCCCACTCATCTTGAGGTAGGTACATTAATCCACTTGGTTGTTGATGAAAATAATTACGTTAAGATTTCATCACATTATAATGTTTGCATTAACCCATACATGGATTTTATTGACTTACAAACAAAGTGTTCCTTAACCTTCAGTTTAGAACTTTCAGGTTGTTTTATGAACATGTAAATGTGTCAGCCAGTTTGTTAGGGAAAATTGTTTTTAATGTTCATCTAATGTAGCCTTAAACTATTATAAGCTACTAGAACAGTGATGATCCTCAAAGAAAACTTTGATAATTTATCTCTTCCTAAGTATAACCTTTGACAATCAATCATGTTTCTTAGTGTCTTAACGCTTATATCAGGATTTGGTTTAGTTATGAACACTCTTAGGTAATTCAATCAAATCCCAAACGTTATACGAACACATAAAATCAGTTTTACTAGAAAACTGTTTTATTAGAAGATTGATTGACACTAATGGCTTAATTTGAAGAGATAGGATCAGTAAACATTTCCAAAATCCATTTCAACTTCAGTTAGGGAGGTTATGTAATCATCAAAGTTAGTAGGCTTTTAAACCTAGATGACCTCCTGAGTTGATTATTGGGTTCATTAGAAGTTTCAGTTTTATGGATTAGCTCTTGGTTAGGTTGCTATCATTTTCAGGATTCTAAGTTTGTAAGAGTTGGTGCAGTATGGTGTACAAGAGGTGTAATCGGAGTTAAATTCAGAGTGAAATTTAATGACACTTTTCCCCCCCGCCTCTTGTATTCCTTGCAAATCATGATAAGGACTTTGACTTCTCCCACTGACCTTAGAAAACTTTAGGAACTCAGCATGCTTAGGGTCAATGTTTAATGACCAACAAATTCTAATAGAGAAACAAGTTAATGACGTTAGTCATTGTGATTTCTCTTGTTGAGGATTATGTTAGTTTGGGTAAGAAATCTAAGTGTGCCCACAATTAAGCAACAATGAAACTTTTGTAAGGGTAGCATTAGATTTTAAGGAGACAAGTTATGATAGAACAATGCCGTGATGGAGCGGTGTCTTGTACAAGAGATGCAAATTTAGGTAATGTAAAATTTTCACTCCCCCACCTCTTGCAACTATTGCAAGTTATTATTAAGACACTTAATGCTCCCACTGATCTTTAATATCTCTAGAAATGCTACAAGAGAAGTTTCAATGAGGTACGTGACGTGGGAACCTATCATATATATGTTAGACTTTATTTGATTTCTTTAATGTCCAGATATCATAAGAAACTTTAGGGACATATTTAATAGAAATCTTATAAAGTATGTATATGAATAGATTTCTTCTAATACCGTGAGCCATATGCGACAAAATTTAGATACAAGTTGATAGTCTTTTAAATGATAAATGAATTATGTCTGAATATTCCATTTGGAATAAGTTCCACAAATGTCAATGAATGACTTATGATGGACCCATACTTATTCCTTAAGCCAAGTAATATTTAGGGCTATAACGTCATGATTTAAAATCACTTAGAATGAGATTAGATAAAAAAATCATCCTCATTAACCATGTCATGATTTCTCATGAATTTCGGTTATAATGGATGAAATTTATAAGTCTCATTTTTCCTTTTGTCAAATTCTCATTTGCATGATGACAAAAGTTGTGAAAGTGTAAGGTATCATCTAGTTTTATCTTAGTAATGTTTCAATCCAGATATTTAGAACAAATAAAATGAGAGTTTAAGGTAAGTGTGACTTTATGTTGACTATGCAAACCTCACAACATTCATAACATTGCTTAATATGGTTCTTATAGCCTTAACATTTAATTTTGTCACTAACTCTCATGTTAGTTATTTGTCGAGGTAAGGAAACGTATGGAACTAGAGTCAACTAATCATGTGTTAATTGGAATATTAAAATTATCAGACTTAAATATCATTAGTAAGTGACTACCTAATTAACTTATCCAACTGTTCTTTTGAATAATGGATAGTCTCGTTGCTTATGCCTAGTCTAATGACATAATTATGCAGTGAGATTTTCCCTTGAAGAACCTTAAAGTTGGAATTAGCACTTGTAATTTGTCTATGGACCTTAGAACAATCCTCTTTTAAACTATTAGTGGTTGTAAGGTGAATAACATCTTATTTCTATGTACATATATTGCTTATCAACACACTCATTATACTTTGGTACTTTTGAGTGTTATAGTTGATTTATAAGGCATCAAATTGTACAAGTGAAAATCTTAGTATGTAATGT
The DNA here is from genome assembly GCA_030545235.1 of Helianthus tuberosus. NCBI lineage: Eukaryota > Viridiplantae > Streptophyta > Magnoliopsida > Asterales > Asteraceae > Helianthus > Helianthus tuberosus. Next base: position 90,267,612 of record CM060404.1, read on the forward strand.
ACTGGAAAAAATGTACTTATTTCCATGCGTAAGCCCTTTACTTTATGGGTCATGGTATTGTACATTATAATGTATTCACTTATACCACTTAACCTTATAGTTTAGAATTTTAAATGAGGGCATGCATATTAGGAATTCTTGTGATTATTCCATATATAATAGATTAGTCTTAGGAAAGACTTAATCTGGAATAACTTTAGTGATAGCACTTATTCTTGATTATCATAAGAGACATCATGTTCGATTTATCCTAATCATCATGCTCTACTTTTCTTCTGTAGAGCTTTATCAGAAGAGAGCAATAGGATTATCGTGTCTTAAGAGATAATCAAGGATTTAATTTAAGAGCTAATTCTTATAGAAACTTTAAGCAAAACATATTAGATTTAGGAATTAGAGTGGATGAGATAGAGACTTATAGAAGAAAACTATAGTGAGTAAAATTATGGGTACTAAGAATAAGGCAGACGAAATGATCATAAAAATTAATTAAGGATCATTAATATAAGGATCATTGTGTGAAGAGGTTGTGATATGTCTATTACTAACATCAAAATAATAGACTTATTTAAAGTTCTACTTAAACGAAAACAAATCAGCTTTGGCCAGAAGTGTAATCATTTAAGCATGTGTGCAAAGTGGTTGTAACAAATTAGCTTTGGCCAGAAATTGAGACAATCACTTTAGTTATGCACTTGTTAAGTATGCCATCTATGAATGAATTAAATCAGCTTTGGCCAGATATTAAGACATTCATGTTTATGATGCACACTTAACATAGCTTTCGTAATACTTGGATGATAAGTAGATGCATCAAATCAGCTTTGGCCAGAAATGATACATCAGAAGCTCATTCAAGTAAAGCCATTTTGGTTTTGTAAAACATTATTTGATCCTTATTAATTAACTAAGTATTTACAAAACCAATCATTTAATATCAAACCACCTGACAGCGTGCCCCCGCACGGGGTTCGGGGCGGAGCCCCGAGCTAAATCTTAGTTCACATTAAACAGCCTAAAATAATGAGGTTTCGAGTCAGGTCTCGAGTCAGTTATGAGGTCTCGAGTGAGATCTCGAGTCAAGTCTCGACTCAGCTTATAACATTATGAGGTCTCGATTCATTAATGGTCTCGAGTCGCAAACTCAGTGTCTCGAGTCGTAATCATGGTCTCGACTGCTATGAATTATGAGATCTCGACTCCTTATGAGGTCTCGAGTCACAACCATGGTCTCGAGTTGTAGCTTTATGGTCTCGAGTTGCAACCTTATAGTCTCGAGTTATGACCTTATGGTCTCGAGTCGAGACCTTTGTCTCGAGTTGTAAAGATTTAACCCCTTAGTCAAAACCTCAGTGGTCTCGAGTCGAGACCTTATGATCTCGAGTCGAAATCGTTGTCTCGAGTTATAAACATTTGAGAACACTTATGATTTCAAGTCGAGTTCTTGTGGTCTCGAGTCGAGACCTTTGTCTCAGGTGGTTAAAACTTATCTCGAAACTTCTGTTACAGCTATTAATGTGAAAACATAACCGAAAATTCGAATTGTTAGGGATTTTGAGATATGGTTTCCTGTTTTAGTGATGATCTAATTTTATCATAATATTTTGAAAATTGTAACTGTATATCTTTTAACAGTTTTTGAATAAACTTAACAGATTAAATTGGATCAAACAGGGAAATAACACTCAAAAATCCAAATTATATTCCAAAACATAAAGGAATTTCGAATTTTCCTAAGAACACATGATGAACCCTAAAAATAAAAACATGATTTTGGAACCCGAAACCTGAATTTTAAGGCTTTTCTAAAACAGATTTCGGTTATAAGTTTACACGTTTTGATTTCGAGATATTTAAAACATATTCTTTTCCTCGAAACAGTGATCTCGACACATATGACCCGAAAACAACCGTGAGTTTTATTGAGTTTTCAAAACTTCTGTTTTCCAGATTTCAATCCCAGAATAATGGATACGAAAACAGAACTGACTAATCAACATACGCTCTGATACCACATGTTGATCAGTTCTGTTTAGATATAATGGAAAACATGAAAACATACCTATGATTGCATCAGCACAGGCCAGCAGAGAATCCAGATAAAGACGCAGCAACAGTGTTTGACATGATTGTCAGCCTGGTCTGGTTCCTCCTTAGGGTGCAATCTAATGATGGTGGTAAGGGAAACCGAATAAGGGAGTTCGGTTAGGAGAGAGGGGCGATTTCATGAGTGATGTTATTGTGTTAAGAGACTAACCCTTTAACCCTCTAATTATCTCCTTATATATGCACCCAAGAGGAAACCCTAATTAGTTAATAAAGGTAATTTGGCCCATCAACAATTACCAACTAATTATTTAATAGGATTGTTATATATTTTGATCCATATAATGTAAATGATTATAATGGCTACTAGATTAAATATAAAATAATATATATTTAATCTTACACTAGGAAATCAGAATCTGCCTTTAATTTGGATATCAATTTACAAGTATAGTTGAATGAGTTCATCGCTCACACCCATATGCAACCTAAGACAAAGAGGTGTAGTGTAATACAATGGAAACGTTTCCACCTCAATCTTTGATGGTTGTAGCCTTAGGGAACTTAAAATTGTATAAGGGAACCTTGAACACAGACAGACATATGCATATAACTCTAACCCAATTCTTGTTTTCAGTTGCAGGCTTCAAGATTTCCAAGACAAGTCAAGAGAAACCATGGACTAGGATCATATATAGCCATAAAATTTGAACTCTTGAGATGATATTCGAGTCTGTTAAAGTACCAAGTATTTAGGATGTATATATAGATTACAAATGCAGTAATTCGCATATATACTCTCTTCAGACTTTTATGCACTTTTAAGGTAGCTGAACTGAATTCTTCAACTGAAGATCTAGTTACATAGCACATAAAAAACTGTCAATAGGATGTAAGTCATATCCCATTACTAGAAATATAAAAGACATTTCAAAGTTATCCCAGACAAGGAAGAACATATGGATATGATACATGGTTTTCAGTATGCAAATCTAATACAAGTCCAAATTTGATGCTTAGTAAACATGATATCCCTTAAGAGAATTAAGGATATTTGTGGAGCTCCATCATTGCCACCCCTATGATCATGTAATATTCTTACCATTTTTTGGGTTGGTAATGCACCATCTCTTTGTTTAGTTGTAGTCCAACTAAACTTGAACTTGTGTCACTTCTTTCTCAATTAAAAGAAGAAAAATATGTTCTTAATCTTTTCATATAAAATCTTTAAAATATTTTTCGTCTAACTGTTTAGACCCTTAGTTCCTCTCATTGCTCCTATAAAAGTACAAAGCATCACCAGTTAGAATATTAGATTTCTAATGTGGCAGTTTCACTAATCCTGATCATAGGCATGACAATGTGTTAAAACAGGTAATTATTATTGTGAGTCGAAATGGGTTGGCCAGCTGGGCAGCAAAAAAAATGTTTTACCGTTTTAGTTACACAACAATTATATTATTACAATTTTTTTTAATAGTTTTATGATGAATCAATTTATGTCTTTGTGCCTTTAAATACACTTCAGTTGAGTTGAGTTTCAGCGCTTTTAACAAGTTTGAAACATTCAATCCTTTTCCCTTTAGTTAAATCATTTAGAACATGACTTGTTAGACCATTTGAGATAAACATAACCCAAAATCAACCCAGAAATATATAGATGGGCCCGAATTGCCACTTTTACTAGATCAAAAATTTATGGAGCTAAACCTTTTGAGAACATGGCCAGACCACTGCCCTCGCTCTACTCGCCTTTGTTACTCATTTCATTAGGTAGGTAGTATCACACCTTTCGAGATAAGACTCCCTCACGCCTCACATAGCTCATATAACGCAAGTGAGATATTTGTGAAGTAAAGTTGCTTTTTGACTCCGGAAGAACCTCCCTAAGACCTTAACAATCTTGAACCCATCTTGAACAAGTTGCTCTCTCAACTAATAAATCTTGCTTATGCTACTCCAGCTTTGAATAATTAAAAATATCAAGTCATCCAAGAAATTATCGTGAAAGGGTAACTAATGCCTTTAGCTTATTAAAGTTTAAATCTTTAAGCATGAACTGAACTGCTGAAGGAAGAAAGAATTATATAACAAGTTCAGCCTCAAATTTAAGCCCAGGTATTACTTGTTTTCACTTAGTTGTATAGTTCTTTCTTGTTGTAGCATCATTTTTTTTAATACAAGCGATCATGGACAAATAATGCACAAGGCTTTCTTATTATTGTCTGGATTAATTAAGTGAGAGTTGAAAGATTAGAAAATATTGGACCATATATATCGAATCTTTTAAGTTTTAAACAATATTTGACATGTTCTAAGTTCTATCATGATTTTGATTTACAGCGGACCAGTTCTTTTCTCATTGCCTCACATAGCACAAAGATACATGCCATCCAAGTTGTTTCACGTTTTAGTTTTTATTTTTATTTTTGTCTCGTCGTTTAGTTTTTATTTTTGTATAAAGTGACGTCGTTTATCTTTTTTGTTTCCGAATATACCGTTATGGCATGCTTAGTTTTATATACGATTTGATAAAGGTTTTATGAGAAATGGTCAAATATTGTTGATTTTTTTTTTCTTTACCGTGAGGAACCGAACGGCTACCATTTAAACAACGTAGGTACCAGTAGTGTAATCATTTTTATGATTTTCTCGACACGACGATATAAAATTCGTAATAGATTTTTTTGGGGGCTATAGCGAATGCTGGTACGATAATGGTACGGTGACGAACCGGATCGATACCGGCCGAACAACATTGATACTGGTACCGGGACTGATGTTGGTTTTTTTTTTGTTTCAATCGATGAAAAACAAGTGCACTACAAGAATAATATACTTTTAGCGGCGACACCATTAGCGGCGACAGGCCAAACGTCGCCGCTATTGGTCGATCCGCGTGCCAGATGCTGAAACCATACCCCAGCCGTTGATCAAAATCCTGATCTAACGGTTGGGGAATTAAAAGTTATTAGCGGCGACAAAAACAAATCAATACCGGCGACAGCCTGTCTCCGCTAAAAGTGTTTGTCAGAACTTTAATCCCTAGCCACACAATCCTTATCTCTGGTCAAACCTTTACCGGCGACAGAAATCAATACCGGCGACACGGCGTCGCCGCTAATGGTCAAAAAACATCAGTCCCTATACAGCGCGAATTTCTCCCTCTTTCTTCACTTTTCCCCCCAAACAACTTCCATCTACCGCCGGAAATAAGCGGATTTTGCCCAAATCGGTTAGTAAATCTTTGTTTTTGTTACATTTCTTCTTTATTTTGTTATATACATATGATAGGCTTTAATTTTTGTATATTTTTGTGTGTTTTTGTATGTTTGGTAGTGAAATCGGATCATCACCATCACTTCTCCGATCACCACCGTCACTTCTCCGGTCACTACCTCGTCTACGTGGTCTACATCTCTTGGAAACTTGAAAATACGGTTAGTTTTATATGTATTTTTTTTTTCAAAGTTTAGATGTTGAATAATTTTTTGTTTTGGTATGTAAATGTATAATGTAGGTATGTGTTAGTATGTCAAATGTATAATGTAGGTGTATTTGGGGAAAACGTGTATATGCAAATCTATGTATTTGTGTATGTAGGTGTATGTAAGCATGTATGTAGGTATGTAGGTATGTAAGTGTACGAATGAATGAATGTATGTATGTAGGTGTATGTTAGTATGTTGGTGAAAAATGTGTATGTTAGTATGTATAAATTTTGTGGTTTTGGTCAAATTGTATAAGAAAGTCTATGTATTTGTGTATGTAGGTGTATGTAAGCATGTATGTGGGTATGTAAGTGTATGAATGAATGAATGTATGTATGTAGGTGTATGTTAGTATGTTGGTGAAAAATGTGTATGTTAGTATGTATGTTTCTATAAAGTATGCAAATGTGTATGTAAGTATGCATAAATGATGTGGTTTTGGTCAAAATGTGTGTTTGGTCATGTTTGAAAAAAAAATATGTTTAAGTTGATAATTTCTATGTTTATGTATGTTTGTATAAAGTATGTAAATGTGTATGTAAGGATGAATGTTTGTATGTTTATGTAGGTGCATGTAAGCATGTATGTGGGTTTGTAAGTCTATAAATAAAGTATGTGTTAATGTGCATACATTATGTTTAAGTTTCATGATTTCTATGTTTATGGTCATGTTTGAAAAAAAAAAATATGTTTAAGTTGATAATTTCTATGTTTATGTTTAGGTTTGAGAAAAAAAGTTTAAGTTTGATAATTTGTATATTTGTGTTTAGGTTTTAAAACATTTATATTTAAATTTGACAAATATATATTAGTTAGGAAATACCCTCTTTATATTAAAATCATCATTTAAAACATAACGAAAATAGAAAATACCCGCCAAAATTGAAATCATCATTTAAAACAAAAGGAGCTAAGAAAATACCCGCCCGAAATATAAACCATTATGAACAACATTACGAGCTTAAAAATCGTGCCTGATATTTAATTCATCATTTCAAACATAACGAGCTAAGAAAACACCCAATCGAAATTGAAATCATGATTTAAAACATAACGTTCCGCCCAAAATTTAAAACAATCATTAAGAAAATAACAAGCTTAAAAAACTGTGCCCGTGTTTGAATTAATCATTTTAAACATAACGAGCTTAGAAATACCCGCCCGAAATTGATTTAGAAATTAATTACGGGTTGTCCCCGTTTATCTTGGGACTGCTTTTTGAATACTTTATCTCATTTATGATGTGAATGTGTATTACATGATTTTTGTTTAAGAAGGATTTGGTTATCATTTTCTCTTTGCTCCTCGGGTATATATATCGTTACATATATACTTGGGAGCTAAGAGGAAATGCTGCCGAATTTTTCTTAAACAAACAATCATGTAATACACATTCACATATGAGATAAAGTGTTCAAAAAGTGGGTTTAGCAGCTTACCCTTGTCTTGTTAATCCTAAATTAGATTTTCTTTCAGTTGCATAATGCCTATCGATAAAAGTTGGATTGATTCCCCACGTCATTCACCTCACTACAAGCAAGGACTCAAGTCATTTATCGATATGTGTGAAAGAGTGATAAAAAACCACGATGAAGTTAGATGTCCGTGTACCCAATGTAAAAATTCCGACTTAAAAACTATGGCATAAATGAAATACCATTTGTGTATTAACAGTTTTTGGAAGGAATACACGAAGTGGACCTATCACAGGCACACGACAACAATTGCAGAAGTAAACGATGTTGCGCCACAAGACGGTATGGTAAACGTTATTGAAGACATTAGGGGGGAGCGTATGGAAGAAGATACATACCTTAACCAAGAGAACTCGAATGGAGATAGTAGCGGTGTTGGTGATGATTTTGAAGACCTGATAAAGGAAGTTGAAACAGAATTATATCCTGGTTGTACCAAGTTTTCTTCTATTGACTTTTTAGCAAAGCTTTTGAATATAAAGGATACGTACCATTTGCAAAATGAAGCAGTAGATCGACTCCTCTCGTTGTTGCGAGAGTCAATGCCAGAAGGCAACAAGATTCCCCCTTCGTATTATGTAGCTAAGAAGACATTTAAGAAGATTGGTTTGGCATATGAGATGATAGATGTGTGCACAAATGATCTCTCTTTTGGAAAGAAAACGAGTCCTTGCAAAATTGTCCCGTTTGTAATGAGAGTCGATGGGTCGATAAAGACACAAAAGGCACGAAGGTGGCTCGTAAGGTGTTACGATACTTTCCTTTGACGCCTAGACTACGACGTTTGTATTGTTCAAGGCACACAACGAAAGATATGATATAACATAGTACCGGACGATCGGAAGATGGGACTATGCGTCATCCAGTTGATGGATCTGCATGGCAAGATGTAACATCCCAAAAACGGGTTTGGTAATCAAACCACGTTAATAGTAAGGACGGGTAAAATACCGTTAGTGGTAAAAATTAACCCGGTAAATATTGGGACTCAAATAAATAAACCTAATATTAATTAAAAAGGGGAATGAATACTTTGAGAAAACAAAGTATATAAAAGGCACGAGCTAAAGGGACTTAAGATAAAACGGGTTATAACTCCCTGAACCCACAAAGTTAACTAGGAATAATTAACCTAGTTAGTTAATTATTTGAAAACAATAAAGAAAGGAAGGAAACTTGAAATAGTTAACCATTTTATAAACTTTGGAACTTGAGGGACTAAAAAGAGGCAAACATGAAAATGTTTTAAGTTAAATGAAATAAAAACCAAAACACACACTTTGTGTGTGTGTTTGGTCGATATATGCAGGAGAAGAAAGAGGGCTCCCTCAAGAACCCTAAGCACTCAAATTCAACAAAATCAAAGAGAAATCGAGCTGAAAAATTAGGGCTTTTAATAAAATCGTGATCACCAAGCTTAGAAGATCACAAGGTATGTTGAATTTTGATGTTTGGTGATATTTCGAAATTTTGATGAACTTGCATGAACGAAATTCTTGCATGGATGTTCAATGTTATAGTGATATTAGTGTGGGTATAAGCCTAGAAACAAACCCTAGATGCAAACTTGTAGAATTGTGCCATAAACTAGGGATTTGATAATTACCCTATTATGAGCTAAGTGGGTTTTGGTTAAATTGATGAAATTGATGTTCAAATGGTGTTTATAAACATCATACTAACTCATATGAATAAACTACTTGAACAAATTAGAGATTTTGTTAAGAGTTCATAAGTAACTAGAAGTGGGTTTTGTTAGATATGATGAAATCATGAAGAACTTGAAGTAATATCACTAGTATGTGATTAACAAGTAAACTAGGAAGTGGGTTTTTATGTAATAGTAAAGATGATGATAAATTATGTTTAAAATCATCATATTGGGTAATAGAAACAAGGCACTCAAACAAATTAAGTGATTTGGGAACTTGTTCATACATGATTGAAATGGGTTTTGAATGTTATGATGAAATTTGGTAGCCATGTTCATGTAGCTAAGTGTATAAGATCATGTTAGCTACTAATTGATAGATAGAATTTGAATGTGCATTTATATGCTAAGGGGCGTTTGACTTTTAGTAGTCAAACCGACCACTAATAAGATCGAATGATAATTGTGATAGAAAATATGTAAGATGGAATAGTCATAATTAATGATGACTAATATAACCGTCTTACAAATTATGATGATAGTTTGACGCTTGACAAGCTAGGTGGAGGCTTGGAAAGGAAGCGGGTCAAACGAAGCAAGTATGGCGGAAAAGCATAATTCGGATGCAAGGTAAGTATAGCTTACACTAGTCTTAAATTGTGGAATGTTTTCTTGTCATATAAATTATGAATGGGGTATCTAAACAATTGAAATATGATGTTCCGTTGTGTAGTCGAACGGAACAAGAAAATCAAATATGATAGAAACCATAATAATGGTTAAAAAGAAGTAAATTGATAATTTGGTCATATTATGTCAAAAACAATACACGGTGTTAAACGGGAAGAGTCATGTAGAAGAGATGATAATAAATGTCATCTCGCAAAGATAAATGCTCAATTCAGTCAAACGGGTCAAAAGGTGTAGACAACACCTTTTGACTATATAGACTAATGATTCTTTTGTCGAGTCATATGGTTACAGGAATAGATATCCAATGGATATTCGCATTTGCTCTTAATTAGCGAATATAAAGCAAGGTATTAAAATTGGGGCTAAGGGTTGATCCGAGCCAGGTACGCTTATTTATGATGAATGTAAAAGTACTAATTTGGTCGAATAATTGGTGATAGTCCTTCATTGTAAAAGAAGGACCAAAATCGACCAAAACGCCCTTGTAGGCTAAATTGAACAAACAACTCTTAGAGGTTGTTTGGAAAGGAGTCTTATGATTAAACAAAAGTTTAGAACGAGTTTAGGTAGTGAAAGATGTAATTCTTGGGCTAAAAGACTCAATATGAGTCTTTGCCGTAAAATGATATTTCAAGGGAAATAAATCCGGAACACATAGATATCTACTTTAAATCCAACACACATTAGTTGTGAAGGAAGAGTACTAGATAAGAAATATAGGTTACAATGCTAGATTGGAATAAAAACGAAATTTGGGTTTATAAGTGCTTAAAATATCCTTAACGGGTCAAAATAAGCATACTAGTGAAAATGGGTTTAAATTGTGTAATAAACCTATAATTAGAACCTATAATAGTAGGTAATATTAAATTAAAGAGTTGTATGTGATATAGGAATCAAACAAATACGTTTGTTTGATAAAATGCGTAAACGGGTCAAATTTTGGTAAAAGAGTAATAAGCCGAATACTTAAAGGTCTTAAATTTTGTTAAGCCGAATGTCGGGTTTTAACTCCATATGATGGAGAATCAAATTACAAACATGTAGGAAGAAACGGTAGGTCAAACGGATAAACGGTTTGAAAGATACGAAAGATTTCGTGTCAAATTACGGCAAAATGGAAAGGAGGGATGCAGGTGCCACCGTAAATTACGGTGCCACCGTAATTTACGGTGGACCTGAAATGGGTTACGGTGGAACACTCCTGATTTACGGCAGAAGTATAGCAATCCAGGTGCCACCGTAATTTACGGTCCCACCGTAAATTACGGTGGATATGATTTTTTTAATATTTTGTTTTTCCTTTGAAAATCAAATGTTTCCCGGACATTGTTCGGACATGATTTAAACCCCGAATGACTAAAGCATTTCATGTTTATGAAATGTAGGTACGCCTTGGGATGCCGGAAGACGATCAAGCTCAGCGAAGAACCGAACACAATAAAGACACACGCTTCCGCACTTTGATAAATTGTAAATCTTAAACAACGAATTCAACCACGTTATGTAGAATAACTTATGACGTGTAAAAGTTTTAATAAACCCGCATTTTTACAATATGTGTAGTCTTAACTACGCATCTAATTGTTGGTAATTTACAGATAAACTGTTAATTAGAATCTAGGGTGTTACACAAGACTTTGATAAAAAGTACCCAAACTTCGCGATGGAGCCACGAAATGTTCGCTTAGGGCTTGCAGCTGACGGTTTTAATCCCTTTAACAACGGTAGTGGATCCTCGACTCATAGCCCGTGGCCGGTTATACTCACCACATATAATCTGCCTCCCTGGCTATGCATGCGAGAGTCCACATTCATGTTGACCTTGTTGATTCCTGGCCCTAAATCACCGGGGAAAGACATGGATGTTTTCCTTAGACCGTTAGTGGATGAGCTTAAGTAATTGTGGCAGACAAGTGTACGTACTAAAGACACAGCAACAAACACATACTTCACAATGAAGGCGGCGTTGTTATGGACCATAAATGACTTTCTAGCCCGTAGTAGTCTATCAGGTTGGAGCGGACAAGGCTACATGGCATGCCCAACTTGTAACCAAGACACTCCTTCAATACGTGTAACTGGTAAATGTGCTTATGTTGGTTATCGCCGGTTCTTAGATGCCAACCATCCTTGGAGAACAAGTCTCGACTTTAACGGGAGACCCGAGACCCTCCAAGACAGTTTAGCCCAGCTGACATAGAAGCTCAACTCGGTTGTTTAATTAATCGTCTACCAGGCAAGCATCCAGATTTTGGAGGTGGGAGGATAACCCGGTCAGATTTCGTGTTGAACTGGTCCAAAAGAAGCATATTTTTTGACCTTGAGTATTTGTCTTCTCTGCAGCTGAAACATAACTTAGATGTAATGCATATAGAGAAAAATGTGTGCGACAGCTTGCTCGGTACTCTTCTAATGAACGATAAGAGCAAAGACACGCCAAATGCGCGGTCCGACTTGGAAAAACTAAACATTCGGCCATCACAATGGCTGAAACAATCGGGTGGCAAGTTCTTAAGTCTCCACCCAAAGTACTCATTCAAGTCCGATGATCGAAAACTTTTTTGTCAGTTTATAAAAAATGTTAAATTACCAGATGGGTTTGGATCTAATATCAGTAAGAGGGTGACAGATAACAATGCTAACATTACCGGGTTGAAATCTCATGACTGTCATATCCTCATGCAACGTTTGATACCGATTGGGGTTAGAGGGCTTTTGACTAAAGATAAATCTACACCAATAGTAGACCTTTGTATGTTCTTTAAGCAACTTTGCTCTAGAACACTATCGGTGGATGATATGAAGAAAGCAAAGGATGACATTGTTACCATCTTATGCAAGTTGGAGATGATCTATCCACCTGCGTTTTTTGACATTATGGTTCATTTACTTGTGCATTTACCTGATGAAGCGATTGCGGGAGGTCCAGTAGATTTTAGATGGATGTATCCATTTGAAAGGTACATGAAAAAACTAAAGAACTATGTCAAAAACCCGGTAAGGCCTGAAGGTTGTATAGCTGAAGGTTATGTGTTTGAAGAAGCTCTAACATTTTGTTCAATGTACCTTAAAGATGTTCAGACTAAGTTCAATCGCCCAGATAGAAACGATGACGTCGTTGTTGAAAAAAGAAAGTTATGGGTGTTTGAGTCCAAATGTTGTCATGTTGGCGCAAGAAAGGACAAATATCTATCATTCATCGAAAAAAGCAAGATGGAATGGTTTGTCCTCGAAAACTGCGCAGAAGTTAGGGAGTACATGAAGTGAGTGCTTCTATCTTTAACATTTCATAATCTGTTAATTGGTATTTTTCATTCCTTTCTTATATTTGTCATCAATGTAGTGAATTCAAACATACACATCCCCAAGATGATCTTAAAACCAAATTTCCGGGATGGTTTCTCCATAAGGTATAATACATATATAACACTCATTACTCTACACTTGCTAGGTAATACATATATAACAAACATTATTACTCTATATTTGTTAGGTCCATTCGATGAAAACACAAAATTCTCCAGAATTCCACCCGGAGTTGTATGCTCTTTCAATTTGTGCGAAAATGACCGCTTACACTTACACTGCTTGCATAGTCAACGGTGTTAGGTTTAAGACACTTGAACGTGATGCAAAATGCGCAACGCAAAACTCTGGGGTGGAAGTGGTTGGAGAGAACGGTGTGAAATTTTATGGCCAATTAGAAGAAATTATTGAGTTGCGTTATACAAATGATTATTCCACTGTCCTATTTCGGTGCAAGTGGTTTGATACTCAAAGGGGTGTAAACCATGACAATAATATCACCAGTATAAGCACTGAACATGAATGGGACAAAGACGATCAACTCATATTTGCTTCGCAAGCCAAACAAGTGTTCTTCATCCAAGAAACGCCTCGAAACCAAAAAAATAAACATAGGTGGGTAGTCGAAAATGTTAATCATTGAAGAATTTGGGATCGGCCATTAAGTGATGACCGCGTCAATAAGGTTCAAAATGTTGACAAACGCTTAGAAGATAGTGACATTGTCGACAACAACTCTTCATCTGACTGTCCACTTGTCATTGACTTGACCCAATACTTTCAAATTGGATCTTCTCATGTTACTGCGGGTGAGCCTTCAATTGAAGTTGATCCCCCAACGGCCACCGTCGATGAAGTGTTTGAAGTCGAGACTGATTGTGATGAGGTCGAGGCTGATTATGATGAGGATGATCCCGATTATGTGGAGTCTGACTAAAAGAAAAGTTATTGTAATTTATATTGATTTGTAATTGATAAACACTTGTTTGAAATATTTATTTGAATTTGAGTTACACTTGTTGTACTTTCCCTTAATTTCTATTAGATACACATGCTGTAACATTTGTAACTTTATAGGGATTATGTTTTCTGTATTGTCGATATTCGCTTATCTGATGGCGGATGTGGCCCCCTGGGGACATGGGGGTGACGGCGCTGGTGATCCACCGCTTCCTCCTGGTGGATTTCGTGGCACACACGAGACAGACGGTAAGTCTTTTACTAAATTATTTTGTAGTCCTTATATTTTATATATTATAAATGTTGTTACTAATTATTTTTGTTTTAATTGCAGTGGTTCCCCTGAAGAGGGTTAGGGGGAAAGCAAAAAACGAGAAACTAAGGCGTCTGGTAAAAGCGGGGGGGGGGGGGGGGGGGGGGGGCTGTGTCGCTTACGTTTGACAGGCAAGTCACGTATACCCCTGTTGGTAAAACAAGAGATCTGTTTTCACGGGAGGCCGGCCTGTATATGTGGCGGTCCATCCCGTTCGATAAAATTGGATGGGATAACGTTGAACAACATTACAAGGATGCCCTCATGAACCACTTACGGGTAAATAAGTTATATGCATAAAATTTTATCAAATATTTAAGCACATGCAAATCTAATTTATATATGATATTTTAACTTTTTTATTTAATTTGTAGGAAAATTTCAATTTTGATGAAGTGGAACGTGATTTAGAGGCCAAAAACTTGACGGGTGGCATTAGGGCTGTGCTTATGAAGCGGTACTCTGACCGCAAGTACGACGCTAAAAAATTATTTAAGAGCAAGGGAGGTTACAATGATCTTGAGAGTGCAAGGGCATTCCATCCCGCGGATATGCCCTATGATAACTGGTTGAGAACCATCGAAGGTTTCCAGGATGCAAAATATATTAAAAGAAGCAAGGCCAACACACTAGTACGCGAGAAACAACAATTCCCATACCGTGGGGGGACATCGTCGTACGGTAGCACCGCCTATAAAAATGTAAAGTTTTATGTATGTGTGCGTGTGTGTAAGCTTTTGTTTATTTAATGTCTAATCTAAGTTTAATGTTAAACAGGATATGGATTGGGTACCTAAGTATGCTAAAACCCACACGGACAATCAAGGGAATTGGTTTGATCCGGTTGCTGAACAAAATTACGTAAGTATTTCTTTTAAGTATTATTTTCTATAACAAATATATATATATATACACATATATATTTAATCATCTTCGTAAAATACAGCGGAACATACAACAGACCACAAGTGAATGGAGCGGTGAGGGTCCGCCAATTGCCCCGTATCAGGAAGCGTTGGGTGAGCGGCGATGTAACACCCTTAAATTTTTACTAGAATTAATCAATGATTTTATACATTTTTATACCAAAAATATTAAAATAACATAAGTTTCATAAGTAGCATAAACCTTAGTCAACTAATGACTAAGTTGGAACATTCAAAATTCGTTTAAGAAATTGTTTACAACACATGAACAAAATCTAAGTACGATTAAAACATTGCGAAAGCTTCAAAAATCGTGTTCGGTTCTTAATCATTCGCTTGACCGCCATCCGTAAGATCCGCCTTGTTACCTATGGTCAAAATCTTTAGAACATTAGATTTAACAAAGTTATATAGCACATAATTACAAAATTCAACATCAAAATTCAAATAACAAAACATTGTTTTGTTTCCTGGTTCCACCGTAACTTACGGTGTCACCGTAAGTTACGGTAGGTGCTGGAATTCCCTGGGTCACCGTAAACCAGGGGAAAAATGCCGTAAACACTTAATCCCTACCGTAAGTTACGGTACTACCGTAACTTACGGTAGTTGCTGGAAATCCATCATTTGTTTGTTGTGCTCATTGTACTCGAACCCAACTCTCGGATTTCGCTTTTCTAACAACCTATACATTGAATTCTCGTATTTCTAACAAGTTATATATATTAACCTATATCAAAGATCAATCCGTTATATTCTGAAACATTAACCATGCTTTACTTGATTATTTGACCCGTTGGCTCATCTAAGGAATCCTTCCATATGACGACTACTAACGAGTTCCAACCAAATTTCGACCAATCATCCAGTATAGCAACTTCATTGCTAATTTTAAACAACTCTTATTCAAGAATTCAATTATGCATTATATAACCATCAAATCTACTTGGTGTAACGGGTCAAGTTACATACCTTTAAAGCAAGCCCTTTAAACGTGCGTCCACACCGGTTTGTCCGCTAGATGCCCCGGCTTCCTTTCCTATAGAGTTCAATCACTTTATGTTTAGAACTCTAGGTTTTACATAAATAACGCACATTTGTCATACTTCTTAATTATGCGTTTTTAACTTAACAATTCAATTTCAAGCCTTCTTTGAGGCATTACAACAAACACTATAAGGGCATAATTCTTATATCTTTCATATTCATGTTTATAGCTTGCTAATTAGTTAACTTAACTTCAATAAAGCCATCATATAGCATTTAAACATCATACCCGTTTCTGAAATTACCTTCTAAGGTCGAATTACACTAGAATAATCACTCTAAACCCTAGTGTTCATCATCATCATGTAAAACCCACAACCCACCTTCAAGGTGTTCATGGAACTTCCTGAATTTGGTCATGATTTCACATGTGATTGGCTAGGTTTCACTTCTAAACACCATATCAACTCTAATCTAACCAAATAACACACATGCAACATCAAATTTTCAGATTCTCCAAAATCATGAGGATTTCAAGTTGAGAGATTTCATCAGATTTTACATACCTTACAATCCTCTTGTGTTGAGGATCATGATTCTAAGCTCAATTTTCGATTTTGACTTGGATTAATCCTTCAATTTGCAAGATTAATGAAGTTTTAGGGTTTTTGGAAAATCTCCTGGTCGCCCTCTCTCTCTGTTCGATCGATGCCCACCCACAATGGGTGGACTTTGTGTTTTGTTTATTAAATTAGTACTAAACTTTCAGATTTTGACTAGTTTAGTCCCTCAACTTATCATTTAACTTTAAGTTTAAGTGTTTTAACTTTAGAGTAAGTTATTTCAAGACAATTAACTAACTGGGTTATAGTTTCCTAGTTAGTTAATTCTTGTTAAATTAACATTACATATTAAACACAAAGTTTTATATTTTTGGGGTGTTACAAGTCCACCCCCCTTAAATAGGGTTTCGTCCCCGAAACCGTAGTACGTACCAAATAACGTAGGGTGGAGACGTCGCATTTCCTCTTCGGACTCCCACGTTGTGTCCGAACCTTTCCTATGCTCCCATTTGACTTTGACTTGGTCAGTTTGTTTATTTCGTAAAAGTTTGACCTTCCGGTCTAAAATCTCCACCGGTCTTACCGCATAATTCAGACTATTATCCACTTCGATGTCATCGTAATGGATATAGGTCGTTTCGTCTGCTAGGCACTTTCTTAATTGTGACACGTGGAACGTGCCATGGATCCCACTTAGTTCCTGCGGTAGCTCGAGGCGGTAAGCTACCTTGCCAACCTTTCCGATAATTTTAAATGGCCCAATAAACCTCGGGCTTAGCTTCCCCCTTTTTCTGAATCTAATAACGCCCTTCCAAGGGGAAACTTTTAGCATGACCATGTCGCCAACCTGGAATTCGATTGGCCTTTTCCTTTTATCAGCATATGCCTTTTGCCTGTCTTGAGCCGCTTTCAGATGTGCCCGAACTATATCGATCTTTTCATTCGTAGCTCGTACTATATCTTGATGAGCGAGTTCACGTGGACCCACTTCACCCCAACATACCGGAGTTCGACACTTCCTACCATAAAGCATTTCGTACGGTGCCATCTTAATACTAGATTGGTAGCTGTTATTATACGAAAACTCGACTAACGGTAGGTGAACATCCCAACTTCCTCCAAAGTCGATTATACACGCCCGTATCATGTCTCCCAATGTTTGTATCGTTCTTTCACTCTGTCCATCCGTTTGGGGATGGTACGCGGTGCTAATGAACAATTTGGTTCCCATTTGCTCTTGGAAATCTCGCCAGAAATTTGAAGTAAACCGGGTATCCCTATCAGACACAATGGATACCGGCACCCCATGACGTGCTATTATTTCATTCGTGTAAACCTCTGACATCTTTTCTGACGTATAAGTCTCACGGATTGGAATGAAGTGAGCACTTTTTGTCAATCTATCTACCACTACCCATATGGCATCGAAACCACGATTCGTTTTAGGCAACTTGGTCAGTAGGTCCATTGTGATATGTTCCCATTTCCAAACCGGAATTTCTAACGGTTGGAGTTTGTCGTATGGTTTCTGATGCTCCGCCTTGACTTGTAAACATGTCAAGCATTTTTCCACATACTTCGCCACATCCCTCTTCATTCCAGGCCACCAATAATTTTGTTTCAAATCATTGTACATTTTGGTCGCACCCGGATGAATTGAATAACGGGATTTATGAGCTTCATTAAGTAGAAGCGCCTTCACTCCACAAGTATGTGGGACCCATATCCTTCCGGATCGAGTCTTCAACCCGTGATTCCCATCCGACAAATCTTTCAATTGACCGATTATTCTTTCTTTCTTCCAATTCTCCTCTTTTACTGCTTCTAAGTGCGCCTCTCGAATACGTTCAAGTATACCCGAGGTCACCACGAGTTGCATCGACCTCACTCGTATTGGGACGTAGTCCGCTTTTCTGCTCAGAGCGTCCGCTACCACATTTGCCTTTCCGGGGTGATAATGTATCTCACAATCGTAGTCTTTCACCGTTTCCAGCCATCGCCTTTGTCGCATATTTAACTCCTTCTGATCAAAGAAGTATTTCAAGCTCTTGTGGTCGGTGAATATGGTGCACTTTACTCCGTACAAGTAATGCCTCCATATTTTTAATGCAAATACCACCGCTGCCAACTCGAGATCGTGCGTGGGATATTTCTTCTCGTGTATCTTCAATTGTCTCGAGGCATAGGCTATTACCTTGCCCCGTTGCATCAACACGCAACCGAGCCCCGATAATGAAGCATCCGAATAAACCACCATGTCTTCGACTCCGTCCGGCAATGTCAATACCGGAGCTTGAGTTAACTTTTCTTTTAGCGTTTGAAACGCTTTCTCTTGATCAGCACCCCAAATGAACTTTTCTTTCTTCCGTGTTAGCTTTGTTAGCGGTGACGCAATCTTGGAGAAATCTTGAATGAATCTCCTATAATATCCCGCAAGCCCCAAAAAGCTTCTAATTTCCGAAGGGTTCTTCGAGGAATTCCATTTTGACACAACTTCGATCTTCGAAGGATCCACCAATACTCCGTCGTCACTTATGACGTGTCCAAGAAATTGTACCTCTCGTAACCAAAAGGCACATTTAGAGAATTTTGCATATAACTTCTCTCGTCTTAGTGTCTCTAACACTTCTTGTAAGTGGTGTGCGTGTTCAGCTTCACTTTTCGAATACACCAAGATATCATCGATAAACACGATGACCGACTTATCCAACATTGGCTTGCAAACCCGGTTCATGAGGTCCATGAAAGCCGCGGGTGCATTTGTTAGCCCAAATGACATCACAAGGAATTCGTAATGTCCGTATCTCGTACGGAAAGCCGTCTTCGGCACATCTTCTTCCTTGACCTTTAGTTGGTGATACCCCGATCTAAGGTCAATTTTTGAGAACCAATTCGCACCTTGTAATTGGTCGAATAAATCATCTATCCTCGGAAGCGGGTATCGGTTCTTTACCGTGAGTTTGTTTAACTCCCGGTAATCGATACACATACGCATGCTCCCGTCTTTCTTTCTCATGAACAATACTGGTGCGCCCCAAGGAGACACACTCGGCCTTATAAATCCTTTGTCGAGCAGGTCTTGAATTTGGGACATCAACTCTTGTAATTCCGACGGTGCGAGTCGGTACGGGGCCTTTGCTACAGGTTTCGCGCCCGGAATCAATTCGATCCCGAACTTTATTTCCCGTTCAGGCGGTATCCCCGGTAAATCCTCCGGAAACACATCTTCATAATCTCGTACTACCGGTACTTCTCCAATCTTTCGTGATTCTTTTTCGGGCTCATTGGCGTATATCATGAATGCCTTGCATCCTCGCTTCATAAGTTTGTGAGCTTTCAATATTGAGCATACTATGGGGTTGCCACCTTTTTCGCCATAAATGGTGACGTGTTTTCCGCTCGGAGATGTTAGTTTTATCTCTTTACGAAAACACACGACCTTTGCATGATGTCGAGATAGCCAATCCATCCCAATGACTACTTGAAATTCTCCCATTGACATCGGGATTAGGTTTATCAAATATTCTTCATCATCAATGCTCAGTTTACAATTTTCACATACATCACAAACAATAAAGCTCTTGTTATTACCTATCTCTACTTCTAAGGGCACATGTAATTTTGTTAGAACAAATGAAGGATGTCGAATAAATCCATATGAAACAAAGGATTTATTCGCACCCGTATCAAATAACACGCGTGCAGGAATCGAATTTACAGCAAATATACCTGAGACCACGTAAGGTTCAACCTTCGCTTCTGCGGCGGTCAGTTGAAAAGACCTTGCCTTTGCTTTTGGGGCTTCACCTTTCGGGTCCTGCCCATCTTTCTTTCCAACAAGTTCCGGGCATTCCGATTTCTTGTGGCCCGTCCGATAACAATTGTAACAAACCGTCACTTTCTCCGGGCACGATATAGCCATATGTCCCGTTTTTTTGCATATGGGACAAGGCTTATCCTTGTAACGACATTCACCTTTATGACCCTTTCCGCAGATTCTGCAACTTGGCGACCCTCCTTTCGTATCAAATTTCTTTGCGGTTTCGTTTGTTCGTGCCTTCTTAGTAGGGCTTGGGTTTACATCTTGTGCTTTCCGTTCACCCCTTTCGATGCTCTTTTTCAGTTCGATCTCCCTTTCCCGAGCAGCATTTATGATCTCGGTAAGAGTCTCGTATTTGGAAGGGGTGATAAATTCCCTATACTCAGCACTCAACATGTTATGGTAGTAGTATATCTTTTGTTCTTCATTCGTCACTAGATCATCGCAAAACTTCATCTTATCCATAAACGTTGCCGTAATCTTGTCTATGGTCTCATTCTTGTGCCTAAGTTGCATGAACTCCTCCTTGATTTTATTCATAACCGCTTTGGGGCTATGATGCTTAAGAAATGGCGTCTTGAATTCTTCCCAAGTCATGACCTTAGCAGCTTCAATACCAATCTCTCTCTTTTTGTTATCCCACCAATCTTTCGCTTGACTCCTCAGTTGACCCGTACCATAGGCTACGTAGTCATCTTCATCACAATGGGTCCTCTCGAATACCCCTTCGATATCACTTAGCCATCGTTGGCACACTATTGGGTCAACCTCCCCATTATATATTGGTGGTTTACAGGCCATGAATTCCTTGTATGAACAAGGCTTTCGTCCACCATGCTTTTCCTTTGCTAAATTTGAATCATCTTCTAATTTCTTGATTCTCTCTTCTACTATTGATAAAACTGTGTTTTGAATTTTATCAATAAAGCCCGACAAACTGTTTTCGATCGCCTTTCCAACCTCTTCGGCAATCACTTCCCTCATTTGTTCGGTGACTCTTGGCACCGCATCATCATTACTTCCATCTGCCATCTCTATTTCTGAAATGTTTACATAGGTTGTTAAACATTCCATTTATAACACGTGTTTTACTTGTTTTGATTCAATCAAGTTCATAACTTGATTTAATCGTTCTTGTTTTGATTCGATCAAGTTCATAACTTGATTTAATCGTTCTTGTTTTGATTGAATCAAGTTCATAACTTGATTTAATCGTTCTTGTTTCATGCATTTCTTGTATTTGAGTGAGCTTACACACTCTTTTCATGCATATTTGTTCGTTTCTCATTCCTTACATAATACATAATTTATTAACTAAATAATTTAATTCTTACCGGACAATCGATCAAGCTTGAACCGAACACTTATTGACAACCTTGAGCTCTGATTACCAACTTGTAACACCCTTAAATTTTTACTAGAATTAATCAATGATTTTATACATTTTTATACCAAAAATATTAAAATAACATAAGTTTCATAAGTAGCATAAACCTTAGTCAACTAATGACTAAGTTGGAACATTCAAAATTCGTTTAAGAAATTGTTTACAACCCATGAACAAAATCTAAGTACGATTAAAACATTGCGGAAGCTTCAAAAATCGTGTTCGGTTCTTCATCATTCGCTTGACCGCCATCCGTAAGATCCGCCTTGTTACCTATGGTCAAAATCTTTAGAACATTAGATCTAACTATGTTATATAGCACATAATTACAAAATCCAACATCAAAATTCAAATAACAAAACATTGTTTTGTTTCCTGGTTCCACCGTAACTTACGGTGTCAACGTAAGTTACGGTAGGTGCTGGAATTCCCTGGGTCACCGTAAACCAGGGGAAAAATGTCGTAAACACTTAATCCCTACCGTAAGTTACGGTACTACCGTAACTTACGGTAGTTGCTGGAAATCCATCATTTGTTTGTTGTGCTCATTGTACTCGAACCCAACTCTCGGATTTCGCTTTTCTAACAACCTATACATTGAATTCTCGTATTTCTAACAAGTTATATATATTAACCTATATCAAAGATCAATCCGTTATATTCTGAAACATTAACCATGCTTTACTTGATTATTTGACCCGTTGGCTCATCTAAGGAATCCTTCCATATGACGACTACTAACGAGTTCCAACCAAATTTCGACCAATCATTCAGTATAGCAACTTCATTGCTAATTTTAAACAACTCTTATTCAAGAATTCAATTATGCATTATATAACCATCAAATCTACTTGGTGTAACGGGTCAAGTTACATACCTTTAAAGCAAGCCCTTCAAACGTGCGTCCACACCGGTTTGTCCGCTAGATGCCCCGGCTTCCTTTCCTATAGAGTTCAATCACTTTATGTTTAGAACTCTAGGTTTTACATAAATAACGCACATTTGTCATACTTCTTAATTATGCGTTTTTAACTTAACAATTCAATTTCAAGCCTTCTTTGAGGCATTACAACAAACACTATAAGGGCAGAATTCTTATATCTTTCATATTCATGTTTATAGCTTGCTAATTAGTTAACTTAACTTCAATAAAGCCATCATATAGCATTTAAACATCATACCCTTTTCTGAAATTACCTTCTAAGGTCGAATTACACTAGAATAATCACTCTAAACCCTAGTGTTCATCATCATCATGTAAAACCCACAACCCACCTTCAAGGTGTTCATGGAACTTCCTGAATTTGGTCATGATTTCACATGTGATTGGCTAGGTTTCACTTCTAAACACCATATCAACTCTAATCTAACCAAATAACACACATGCAACATCAAATTTTCAGATTTTCCAAAATCATGAGGATTTCAAGTTGAGAGATTTCATCAGATTTTACATACCTTACAATCCTCTTGTGTTGAGGATCATGATTCTAAGCTCAATTTTCGATTTTGACTTGGATTAATCCTTCAATTTGCAAGATTAATGAAGTTTTAGGGTTTTTGGAAAATCTCCTGGTCACCCTCTCTCTCTGTTCGATCGCTGCCCACCCACAATGGGTGGACTTTGTGTTTTGTTTATTAAATTAGTACTAAACTTTCAGATTTTGACTAGTTTAGTCGCTCAACTTATCATTTAACTTTAAGTTTAAGTGTTTTAACTTTAGAGTAAGTTATTTCAAGACAATTAACTAACTGGGTTATAGTTTCCTAGTTAGTTAATTCTTGTTAAATTAACATTACATATTAAACACAAAGTTTTATATTTTTGGGGTGTTACAGGCGAGGATGGTACCGCGGGATGGGGCCTAAACCTTCTTCCAACACGTCCTCGCACTCGTCATCTAACATGTCGTCTTCGCAAGCTCGGACGCAAGAACCCTTTTCCAAGGTAAATATATGCTAATATACGTTTTGATATCTATTATTGTAGGATTTTGTTAACAGCTTGTTCCAAACCCCGTCCATTTTGAACCAACTTAACAACTATCTTGCTTCACAAGGAAAAGGAAAATGAAAGTCAAAAGACTACGATTCTGATGACTTATTCGATAATGAATCCAGCGAAGAGTGACTTGTTTTTAATGTATGATTTAATTAAACGTTGTAGGATTATAATGTACGACTTAAACGTAGTTTTTAACTATATTACCTTTAGTATATGTTGATTATGTTCATGGCGTATGCTTGCGTTGTTTGAAAATAGGCAGGTTTTGTTTTTTCGGCCGTAAAACTGGCTGGGCAGCTGTATATACAGTTGCTGTATTAAAAAAAACAGACTTTTAGCGGCGACAGCTGTCGCCGCTATTGCCCATTCATCCTTTACCGGCCATGACTAATACCGGCGACACTTTTAGCGACGACAACTGTCGTCGCTAAAGATTGAAGATCAATACTGGCAACATGTACCTTTAGCGGCGACAACTAGGCAATAGCGTCCGAGCAATACCGGCGACACGTCGTCGCTAAAAGACAATAGCGGCGACAAATGTCATCAATACCGGCGACAGATGTCGCCGCTAAAGGTGCCCCGTTCTTGTAGTGGTGTCGGTATCCTCTTGGGCATAGTTTTTTTCCGTTTGCTATACTGAGTGCCGTTACCAAATCGAACCGAACTGATACCGATCGAGAGCCCATTGCAGAGCGCGGGTAATCCCACTAGTTTTATATAATATGGTAATCACCATTGAGCTTATTTTAAGTGCTAAACAGCAACTTGAATAATGGAAAAGAAAATTTAAAAAGGTAGAGAAGTCATGAATCCTATATAGTTTTCCTATTTATACACAAACCATGTATACATCCACCAAAGTAATCATCAACTACGGATGATTTGATTTTTTTTTTAACAAGTATATACATCCATAGTTGGATGTTGAAGTGGAAAGATGGTGAACATAAATTGGTGTGACATGGTTTGTCTTTGTCAACCACGACTAGCTAGCAGCACCTTCCTTCCGTAACTAGAAGCAAACTTCTTTTAAGAAGACAAACAATGGCTTCTCTGTCTCTGAGATTCAAAAGTTCAATTATTATGAGTTTACATACAGTTAAGCTTTAATGACTGCGAGTAAATACGTACGTACCTTGGATGAGAAGAAGTAGTACAAGTTTGTTGTTGATCGAGCCTAGGACCTTCATCATATCCTTCACATATTATCTCCCCTTTCTCATCTTTGTAGCATACTACACCGCTCGATTCATCTTCAAAAACCTGCCAAATCTCCAATTAAATTAAATGTTCACATACATCATACAAACAAACAAACAAATACATATCATATAGCAGCTGACCTTTTGGAGCTTGGTGTTGGATTTGATTTGAATGGGTGGATGATGTTGTGAGCCAAGCATGAGGACCCTGCAGTTTGAAGGCTGCTTATGATGAACACAGAGCAAGGGCAACATATATGGGATTCTAACAGCCATCATCGAAGCCCAACAGGTGGGAGGGAGGGAGGGGTAGTAGATTAGATTGCAAGTGGGTATTATAAGTAGGAGTTGAAGGAAAGTTACAAAATCACCCTTGAATGGGTCCAACTGATGATCGACATTAGAATACAATATCTTCTTATTCTTTCCATAAATAAATGCATACCACCCAGTGGCGGACCCAGGATTTTGGAACAATGGGGTCCAATTTTTCCGGTGTTCAAATTTTTCAGGTTTAAAAAAAAAACACACAAAAAAATGAAGCAAACAGGTATCGAACCTAGGATCTTTTGTGTGTAAACAAGGGGTTTTACCACTACACCAGGCTCACTTTCATTGTTATGGGGTCCAACTTAATAATTTTATGGGGTCCATAGCAAATTTTATATACCGCTTCTACTACTTTTTAAAAAAAGATTGGGGTCCGGGGACCCCGTTCCGCTATACATGGGTCCGCCCCTGATACCACCCCTTGTTAAAAGATTGATTATACAAAGTTTATGGTTAAACAATCACCCCGACTAACTAAACTAAATGGGAGCCTTGTCAAAAGATAAAACAAACAAAACTATGTTGTGTGGGGTAGGCTTTTACGTGGTGGTGGTGTGGTGTTGGTTAATTAATTTGGATTAGTTCTATACTTATTTTTTATCTATAAGATTTATACTTTTTGTTTATCATGAATTTTTTTGGTTAATTTAGGATCATGAGATATTAGTTTGTGACTTTTTATTTAACAGCGCGAGTAATGGGGATAACCAAAACATGATTTAGTTACTTCTTGACAAATGCTGGATATGGATGAGCTTAACATGAAAGAGAAGAGACGAAGCAAAAAAGAACAATAATAATAATAATCTTCAAATAGAAAGAGATGAAGCAAACAAGAACAATAGTCTTCAGATAAAAACTAATGATCGGCCAATAGCATCTCAGAGGTTTTCCACCCTCAAGTCAACAACCTAAGGAAAGAAACAACCAAAATCAAATTCCCCACAAAAAAAAAAAAAAAAAAAAAAAAAAAAGGTTTAAGATTAAATGACATAACTTAAGAAAATAACCCAAAAGCAGGCCTCCTTCAACTCTTCCACGGATTTTGGCTCTTGATAAAACTACCTTCCCACTCACTTGGTCCTTTCTGTGACAATACGCTTCTAAAAAAACATACTTTATTTATACCATATCCTACTCGAAAATAAGAAAAACAACAAATAATGAATCTTTATATTTGAATGATCACTGTTTATAATAGACCCACCTTTCAATATCTATCAATGACTAGGCTACATTACATATACACTCCGTTATCGTTCTATAAGCTAAGTGTGATGTGATTGGAGGACTCACACGTCATGACCACATTTGTATTTATTAATAATTAATAAAAAAGTAAATTGCAATATAATATTGTAACCAACGATACAATCGTAAAAATGTTTAGAACAAACGCAATACACAATTTTAATTAAAGAATAATAATCAATTATTGAAGGCATAAGAGCATCCACAATAAGGCCCCTTAAAAACACCTAAAAACATGTCCAGTAAGCTGTCACATCAGAAAAACACTCACCCTTCAAAAACATCAAAAACCCACCCAATAAGAAAACACAAAAACACATAAAAACATTGCCACATCATCACCACCTTTTACATTAAAAAAATATAAGAAATATTTAAAGGTTTTTTTTTAATTTATCACCCAACCCCCCACCCTTTGGCCCCACCACCTGACAAAAAGCATATCAAATATGCGTTCTTCATCAAATACACACCTCAAATACATGGGGAAAAAATGAATCCCACAATAGGAACAAATGGATGATGTGGATAAATGGCAAAAAAACATCCTAAAAAAACAAGCTATTGGGGATGGTCTAAGACGCGTTTAATCGTCTTTTTCTTTCATCAAGTCTTGACTTTTTGAGTTTGACATCTTTAATGAACCCTAAAGGCCAAACATATCTCAATATTAAATCATAAGTACACGACTAATTAAACATGTTACTATTATTATATCCATTAATATAAAGACCATTAGTCTAATATTTTAATTACATTATTATTTACTAGGTTATTTGTCCGTGTCATACACGGGTTGAACATTTTAAGTTGTATAAGACATAAAATTACAATAAAAAAGACCTTCAACCCAGAAGGGGTATGGTCCCAGATCTCGCGTCAGCACGACCGCGAGTGACCATTACCCTTATCAAAAACCCCCACCAGCAAGAACTTATATGTGTCTGTGCGGGTACGCGCGAACACAGCGGTCGAATCCAATCGGTCAAGAGATGGGAATACATACCTTATGTATGAAAATGGGTGTATACATAGCGATGCGGCCTGGCACCGCATCCTATGAACATTTTCATCACGACAAGGGATCTGGACAACAGCAACAGTCACCAAACGGCGATGCGGCCCGGCACCGCATCCCGCATACGTCTTGGCCAGAACAAGAACGCGGGAACAACATCAGTTATCACGAGCAGCGATGCGGCCCGGCACCGCATCCTGCCTACAAGTCAAGTGGGACTGACACCACAGTGCAAGTGGCAGCCCACATGTAAGCAACAGACTGACACCACAGCAGGACGTGGCATCACCACCGTAACCGACAGGCCTGACACACCTGCAGGAGGCTGTGCGATGTCAGACTAGCCACTCAACTACCCTCCTTCACTCCTCGGCTATAAATACCCATCCCAAACCAGGTTTGAGAGATCTCTTCACAACTCTCTCACTAGTACTACTATCACACTTTGCTTCCCAAGCAAATTACTGATTCTCACGCCAGAGAGTGGTAACAAGGAGCACCCCCCAACCCATCCTCCTTGTTACGAGTCACGGTTTGTTTCCTTGTGCAGGAGATCAACCAGCGAACGATATAGCCAGCGATCCTCGGAAAGAAGGGATTAACCCTACTTGACGAGACCAGTGAGTTAACCCCCTTGGTTAACCATTGTTTCATCATTGGCGCCCACCGCTACTCTTTGCACTTTTTTCCACATTCCTTTTTCTTTCCCAAGATCATGTCTGATTGTCTAAACAACACTGCCGGGGATAGCCTAAACCCCGCAAACCCAGGGCCCCTCCAGCCCCAAATACTGGCCACGTTGGCACATCAACACAAGGGGGTGCATCCCTTACATTTGCACAAGATCTTTCACAGTATGCTTCTGTAATACCTCCAGGCATGAACCTCCATGCCTGGTATGACCAACAACTAGCTATGTTGGCCGCAACATACAACAGAGCTTGCGCAGAAGCACAAATACATGTCGGGCCTACCCCGGCACCACATACACCTATGGGTCGTATTTTGCAATACGACGGCAGGACCCCCCACACACCCAGCCTCCCGAAGTAGGCGTGAAGACCGCGGTTCCTCTTACTGCGAGGTCTGCACAATCAATGTGGATGATTCCTCATACGGGTCCCGCAGTAGGGGCCCAATACATAACCGTCTGGGCCCTCAAGGCGAAAACAGGCGGCAATCCACAACCCACCGCGGCTTCGGCATTCATAGCCGGCTGGGACCGCTGTCCAACAACAAAGGGTATGGCCGTACCGATCCGGACGACCATACATACTGCGGGGAGTCCCACGCTACTAGCATCAGACCGGGAGGACACAATTATGTTCCTCCCATCGAACCCCGCACTACATTAACTCCGCGCTGCAAAGCGCCACCAAACCCAACCCTACAGGCTGAAATCTGCGGTCGAAAACTCTAAGTTCGTCCGGGAGATTGCCCAGGCCGATGTCACCACGACTAAAATCCCGTTAACGATCGGGATATACAATGGTTCGTCCGACCCGGACGACCACATGAATATTTTTACCGGCGCCGGATGCAACAGCAGGTGGGACGAGCAAACTTGGTGTCATTTTTCCCCCAGACCCTCACTGTCTGGCGAGGGCTTGGTTTGATTCTTTGCCACTGGGATCACTGGCCTCATTCGAGGACTTGCAAGCAAAGTTCCTCGCACATTTCAGCCAGCAGCGACGTCACGAACGCGATTCTATGGACTTCATGAACATCTGACGTGGAGACAACGAATCTCTCGAGTTGTTTGTCATCCGTTACAACAAAGAGTGCCTGGAGACAGGCGGTGTTGCAGACCAAATGGCACGCAACCATTTCATTCGAGCCGTCAAGGACAAAGAAATGTGTGACAACCCTCATAATTCCATGTATCCGTACGATTAATTATTTGTAAAGTAAAGTAAAGTGTTTGATGACTGTGCTGAATCATTTAACTGCTTTCTGATTTCTGTGTTATACTTACATGTGCTTATTAACATACCAGTAGTGTACAGAAAAGTTACTAAATAGTCCGGTATGTTTTCCTGAGTGTTGAGAATTAAAATGATTACAAAAATATATATATAGGACACTTTCCGGATTAATTAAGCACTTTAACGGAGCAATATCAAACCAAACAACTGGACTTTACCCGGAACACCAAAATAATGCTAGAGGCATTGTTTTTATTTTTCTAAGCTAGTTAGGGTCCCTGGACACCCTAACACACTACATAAAACACCCTACATATAAACACTAGATTTTTACATCTTAACTTCCACTAAATTACCTTTTACCATTTAACTTACAATTTAACCCCTTTTTCCCCCCTATACTTACGGTCACTTTTGGCCCACCATAAAATCACACCAAATCTCCACTAAATCTCATTGATATTATACTTGATTCTCTAGAGATTTATTTAGGATATGTTGTGTACTATAGGGGTACATGAACCTTTGGTTAAAAGTCTAATGGAGATTATAAGTAAACCATCATCTTCAACATTTCACCAACACAACCCCTCTCCCTCCCCTTGTCTTGCTCACGGCTGCCACACACAACCACAACCCCTCCATTTTCAAGCTTTGTTCTCCTATTCCAAGGTGCTACAAAAGTGTTAGAAGGCATACAACGAAGCTTGGTGTGTTCGGAAGTTGAAGGACCACTCTCTTCTTCTTTTATCCACCACTTTTCTTCACTTGAGCTTCCCTAGTCTTGAACTAGTGGTAAGAACTTAGATCCTTGTATGTTCATGTTATTTAGAGTGGTTAATAGTTATTTGATGATGAGAATCCATGAACACTATAGGGTCAAAAACAAAGTCTATCTTTTAAATGTGACATGATGATGAAATAAGATGAAAACATGATGCTAATATGAAGTTGTTTTGATATGTTACTGATTACTTGCTGATTACTTGTTAATGTTAAATGTCGTTATTGATCACTAAACATGTTAACGGAATTAATCGAACACACTTTAGAATGTTAAAAGCTGAAACAGGATGGCTGTTTAGTGATTACAGCCAACTTCAGTTGGCTATAACCGGATCTTAATAAAGCAGAAAATTTATTTTCTGAAGTCTAGATTTATGTATTATGAAATACGGTTCTAATGGCACTGGAATCATAATATTTGGACTTCGTTTACTATTTTTAAAGACCCTTTTTGTAACAGCAACTAAAGCTGAGTTTTTACTGCAGTAAATGGGTGAAATGTTTTTAGTCATAACTTGAGTTCTGTGTAGAACTAGGTCATGAAACATGTACTGTAAATGACCACTGATGTATTTGTAATTCTCCCAATAGAATTTCGTAAATCGTACTTACGATGAATTTTAAATAAATTATTCCGTGGACTACAGTCAGAAAGAGATAAATCTGAGTGCAGTTCGGAAAATGATTTTTTTTATAAAATATTGGTGATGAATTGGATCCCGATATTTTTACACAATAATATTTGGATCGTTTAAGACATTCTGTAAAAATTTGAGAATTTTTGGAATAAGTTAACTATTTTATTAAAATGTCCGAAAACAGTCCGGTTTTGAATATTAAAGCTGAAATGACATAAGTTGTAAATTACGTGTCTAAATGTCGAGTATATTATCTGAGGATGATCTAACATGTTATATGTCAATGAAAGTAATATGTGCAATATCGTATGCTTGTTCTTGAGTAGCTATAGGTGGAATGTTTATATGAGCGTGAACTATTAAAGTGAATGCATGTTATGTAGTAGATACGTGTAGGAACTTTGTGCTCTATTTGAAACCACTAAATGACTAACTGGTAATCATATTAGGACGTGATTGACCAACCTTGACTGTTAGCTATATTTGAGAATCTAACCGAGCAAACCAAGGTGAGTTCACACACTTTCTAAGGCATGGGATTCCCGGTGGTTGGGAATGGGTTAAAGAAATTAAAACGAGATCTACATATCCTCCTTGGGTAGGATATGTACGGCCATCCTCCATAGGTAGGATGCCAATAATAAATTCTGCGTATTCTCCTTGGGTAGAATACGTACGTTCGTCCTCCTTGGGTAGGACAACACCCTTAAAACTTACTAGACAAAACTCTATCATTAAGTCCCTCATTATATATCGACTTAATCTCCGAGGCCGATGGCGAGCGGGTCATTAGTCAATAGCGCTATTAGGTTTAACAAACCTCACACCGTGTCGTCCGAACGGGCGTGTACTAATGGACTATGGCAAACTGTCAGTGATGATAGACACTAATGTAGAGCACAACTATTGTTCATAGTAGTCGATATCATACTGTCTAGTAGTTCACATGGGGAAGCCCCCACTGATTATGGATATGGTTTGGGTAATAAAAGGAACTGGTTAAACATACTTTCAACTATGGGGTAACCCCCACGGCAAATAAGCCAACGAAAGTCAAACCACGTTTTCAGAAACAACTTAAAACTAAACAACCAACCGTGAACTCACTCAACTTTGTTGTTGACTCGTTGTTACATGCCTTACAGGTCGCTAGATGCTTATGGAGCTTGCACGAGGAGGAAGTCGTTGTGGAATATGGGTTGTTATATTCCGTGCTAAACATTTAATACCTATGAACTTATTAAACCTACGTTTTGGACTTTAAACTTATGAACTATGAACTTATATTTTGGTTTCACGTTTTATGCTTCCACTGTTTAAATCTGAACTTGGTTAACTTAAAGTCGGTTTACTTTCTTTTGGTCACCAATCGTATTGTGGTTGGTTTTATTTACTTAATTGTGTTGTTCAATATGATTGGTGGCTCGATCCTGGTCACGTCACGCCTCCAAGCGGTGGTACTCCGCGTGGTGGATTTTAGGAGTGTGACAAAATGGGACGACGTTATGGCCGCGATCAAGACGTACGCCCAGACTCAGCGGTCTCTCAAGTCGCACGTTACAAAGGCACAACCCCAAGCGGAAGGCCAGTCCTCCCGCCAGGACCCCAGGCGCAACAACAAGCGAAACCAGGACACGTGGAATCGCGTCAGCGATCCCAAACCGTATGTTCCGCGTAGTCACCAGCCCGACGCAAGGGCAACAATCATTGCCCAACGTGAAAACCGGGCATCGAAGAAGGAATCTCGGGACCGTAACTGGACCGAGATCAACCAGTCACCAAGCGACGTCCTCCTCACGGACGCGCAATTCCTGCGACCGGCCCAACCAATGAAGTCCAAGAAAAATCAGGATCTCACACTTTACTGTGAGTATCACAAGGACTCGGGCCACACAACAAACAATTGCATCAGTCTCCGACTGGAGATTTAGCGAGCCCTGAAAAAGGGGAAGCTGCAACATTTGTTGCCAGCCGCGCAAAAACAAAACAAGCGCATCACCCCCCACAACGAGGGCACCTCCACGGGTAAGAGGACCATGTATGTAGCCTCAACCCACATGATCAATGGAGGACGAGGGAAGCCGCGCAAGGCGGCAAGAAGGTCGAACAATGACTGGAAAGACGAGCAAGTTATCTTTCCAAAAGTCTGAGGCGGACCGCGCGACAGGTGCTTCGTTGTAATCACAGGCTACCTGGCTCATTACTGCACGGAGCGGTTATTCATCGACCCGGGCAGTACATCGGACATTATATATGAGCAGTGCTTCAACCAGTTTGATCAAGAAGACAAGGATCGGTTGCAGCCGGTAGACTACCCTTTGGCCGGATTTGCAGGGGAAACCGTATTCCCCCTGCGCCAAATCACTTTTCCTGTGCGCCTCACCAACGGAAGGCATACGCGAATGAAGGAGGTAAACTTCATGATTTTACCCCACACCTCCAAATACGACGTACTTCTCGGGAGGGAGTCCCAGGGGGATTTCAACATGATTACATCCGTCCACCACTCTGCCATCGGTTTCCCAACCGAGACGGGGGTTGCGATAATATACGCCCGCAGAGAAGTTATGTCCACGGACGAGCTGCGTCCGACCAAGATTGCAAGGCCTACCCCTAACACCCAACCAGAAAAATGGGTTCTTAACGCAAGATACCCAGAGCAAACGGTCACGTTGGGTCACGCCTTGTCCCACAGCATCAGAGCGCGCCTGAAGTAACCCCTCCTCAGAAACCAAGATATTTTCGCATGGACACCCGCAGACATGACAGGGGTGGCACGCGAAGTTGCGCAACATTTCTTGAACACCTTGCCAGGTATCAAGCCGGTGATCCAAAGCCAACGCCACTTTGGATCCGCAAAGAACGAGGCGATGCATTAGCAGGTCAAAGAACTGCTCTCCGCAGGCATCCTGTGGGAAGTCAAGTACCAGACTTGGTTATCCAACCCAGTCATGGTAGAAAAACCAACCGAGGGCTAGCGCATGTGCGTCGATTATAAAGATCTCAACAAAGCTTGCCCCAATGATTGTTACGCACTTCCAGAGATCGACGAGAAAGTCGATAACCTCGCACCATTTTGATGGAAGTGCTTCCTCGATTGTTACAAGGGCTATCACCAGGTACAGATGGCAATCGAGGATGAAGATAAAACGGCATTCCGCACACCTACCGAGAATTACTGTTATACAAAAATGTCGTTCGGGTTGCGCAACGCGGGCGCAACCTATAAAAAAATTGATGAACGACACTTTTGGTGATCAAATCAGCAAAACTGTCGAGATCTACATGGACGACCTAGTTGTCATGAGCATGGAGGAGGATACCATGCTCAATGATATCAAAAGAACATTCCAAACTCTGCGCAACGTCAATATGAAGCTCAATGCAGGGAAATGCTCGTTTGGAATGGAGGAAGGCAAGTTCCTTGGATTCATCGTCACCAAAGATGGATTCGGGGTGAACCCGGAAAAAGTTCAGGCGATCGAGCGCATGCCATCGCCTTCCACGATGAAAGAAATGCAACGACTAGCCGGCAGGCTAGCCGCACTGAATAGATTCTTAGCCAATCATGCAGCTAAATCTTATCCTTTCATCAAGACCCTGCGGAACTGCTTAAAAAAGTAGCAATTCTAATGGACCGCAGAGGCCGAAAACGCTTTCCAGGAGATGAAAGAGTTTTTGATTCAACTCCCAACTCTAACCGCACCACGCAAGAAAGAGCCACTTATCTTGTACCTATCCGCCGCAGATAACGTTGTAGGTGTGGTACTCATAGTGGAGCGAGAGGGAGTTCAAACACCCATCTACTATATCAGCAAAATGCTCAACGACCCAAAGACAAGATACTCCATCATGGAGAAGTTGGTACTGGCACTAGTGCACACATCGAGACGATTACGATGTTATTTTGCAAATCACGTCATCACGGTGTTAACCAACTATAGATCGGGCCGATCCTATCAAAACCCGACATCTCTAGGAGATTAGAAAAATGGGCCATTGAACTGGGCGCACACACGCTGATCTATAAGCCGCGCCCCGCAATCAAAGGCTAAGTTCTAGCTGATTTCGTTGCCGAAGTACCGGCAAATCGCATTCAGGAATGCGAAGAAGAACAAAACCCTACACCACCACCATCCTCCTTAGAAACCTGGGCACTATATATTGATGGTGCATCCAATGAGGATGGTGCAGGCGCGGGTCTGCGACTCGTCAGCCCCGATGGCCAAGAGCTTACCTATGCAATCCACCTCGATTTCAAAAGCACAAATAACGAGGCAGAGTATGAGGCTCTACTGGTAGGGCTGCGACTGGCAGTCAAACTCGGCGTCCAACATTTGGAAGCACACGTCGACTCACTATTAGTTGCAGGGCAGGTGCGCGGCGACTATGCCGCAAAAGGGGATATCATGATCCTTTACCTCGAACAAGCCTTGCAACTGAAATCAAAGTTCACTTCCTTCAATATTCGCCATATCAACAGAAGTGAAAACAAACCAGCGGATGCACTGTCAAAACTCACATCCACTAGCTTCCAACATCTGGCAAAAGAGATACGCATTGAGATTCTGCAAAATCCCTCAGTACCCCTGCGCCAAGTCAACGTCATCCAGTACGGGACAACATCCTGGATGACACCGATCATTGCATACCTACAATCAGGTGTTACTCCCGAAAGCAAGGCAGAGGCACGCAAGTTACAATACAAATCGTGCCACTATCAAATGGGAGACGGTATTTTATACCCGTAAATCATACCTGGGGCCACTCCTACGATGCGTTGACCCCCAAGATGCCATGTACCTTATCAGAGAGATACACGAGGGAATATGTGGCATACATGCAGGCCCACGCATGGTAGTGGCCAAAATTATGAACACCGGGTATTACTGGCCCGGTATGCATCTGGATGCGGTCAAAGTCTTGCGCAAGTGTTTCAATTGTCAGTGGCATTCTCCCAAAACCTTGCGCCCCAAGAACAAACTGATCCCCGTCACCACCGCATGGCCATTCCAAAAATGGGAAATCGATGTGGTGGGACCATTTCTAGACGCACCAGGTGCGGTAAAGTTTATCATAGTGGTTGTTGATTACTTTACAAAATGGGTAGAGGCAAAACTGCTCGCCTCAACCACCGCTATGATAACAAGGAAATTCGTCTGAGAACATATCATCTGCCGTTTCGGTCTACCGATGTGCATCGTCACCGACAACGGCACCAACTTTACTGCCGACGACTTTCAAAAATGGCTAAAGGAGCTACACATTGAACACATATTCTCCTCAGTGGCACATCCGCAAGGGAATGGCCAAGTCGAGAGTATCAATAAAAGTTTAGTCGAAGGCATCAAAGCACGGTTGGGAACAGCCAGATGTGGCTGGGTCGATGAACTCCCGAGTATATTATGGGCCCACAGGACAAGCCCAAAAACAAGTCACGGTGAGACACCCTTCAGCCTGGTCTATGGCTCGGAAGCGGTGATCCCTGCGGAAGTAGGTCTCCCCTCACCCCGAATGTTGGCTATCAATAGGGTAGACAACAGTGAGGAACGCAGGCTTGATTTGGACCTCCTAGAAGAAAGGCGTGAAAACGCTGCCATCAACGAGGCCAAGTACAAAACCAAGCTTGAAAAGTATTACAATGCAGGCGTCCGCATTTGTACTTTTAACCCGGGAGACTACGTCCTTCGCGATAACGAAGCATCTAACGTTGAGCGCCCAGGGAATCTTGCCCCCAAGTGGGAAGGACCCTACCTCATCCAAGAGGTTATGGGCAAAGGCGCGTATAAACTACAAACGTTAGAAGGCGAGCCTATCGCGCGTACATGGAATGCACAGCAACTTCAATGCTGTTACATGTAAGCCATGTCTTAACATTTCCCATGTAACCTATCGGGCCGCAGGCCATTTGCAAATAAATAAATGAACGATTCAATGCAATATTGTTTATTTCCTTCTATTACAAAATGTGTGTTCCACTTTGCGGTATCTGCAAAAACAGATTGGCAAAATCTTCAATCGCGATACCTACACAAAGTGGTAACCACACACAAATATTGTAATAGGCCAGCAAAGGCAAAAACGTTAAATGTCTATCCGGCTGGATACGCACATACGGTTTTCACAAAGCCTACACAATTCCTAAACCCTAACGGGATAAAAACAGGAATTGACTAATACTCATACGGCAAAGGTACAGAGTATACTCAACTGCGCTTTACAGCCAACAGAGTCATACGCGCTCGCACAAAGAAAGTAAAAAAAAATCTTTTTACACTTTGAGCCGCACATACTTGCATATCACCTAGATATGCAAAAGGCAAATTCAGACTTACTGTTATTCACAATAACATTAACTCATACACGTTCAAGCATGGAAGTAGTAAAAACACTTGTACAAATTGAACAAAATAATTAAACTTTGTATTCAAAAAATTTCTACACCTACGCGGTGCACAAGAGATTTACATAAAGTTTCTAACATTTACATCGATGAAACCAAAAAGGGCACGCAGGCCAACCAAGTCCTTCTTTATACCACTGGTACCCGCACCATCCTTGCCAATACCAGCGGTCTCTTCCTCTTCCTCTTCAGGATCACCGTACAACAACCGCAAGTGGTCCACATAATCTTCCGCATCCAAGCATTTATCAATTTCCTCAAGGGCAGATATGGACAGGTCGTTATATGCTGCAACAACGACAGCAAGACGCGCTTCAGTATCCACGCCATGGAACCCATACCTTTCATCGGTAAATTTGCCTTGGGATAAGAGGTTCATATGGCTGATACATCGATTATAACCAGCTTTAAAACCAGCCTCCCGTGCGCGCTGCTTCAGCTCCTCTACATCAGCTGTGTTCTCAGGTGCATCAAGGATGGCTCCAACAATCTGCAAAACACAAGCAATAGGGTTAGCAAAGGCAAACCTAGACGATAGCAAAGGCACCAGGTACTTACATGCCCGATACCGTGATCACGCATCTAATCACGGTCTGCCTTAAGCTGACCAAAAGAAAAGAAACCAGTATTCACGGTCAATTGGTAAAACTGCTGGAAGTTTTCAACTGTAGGCTCTATACCGAGAGCACGAAAGGTATACTCAAAATTCCGAATCCGAATCATGCCAAACGGACTCAGTTGGGAGATATGGATCTTGTAATACTCCAAAATCTCAGCAACAAACACAGTCAATGGTAACCGAAGGTTACCATCACCGAAGAAATCGGCCCATATGGTGACGTAACCGGTCGGAGCATCGGCACCGGTGTCACCTTCCTGTGGGTGGATAAACCCATACTCTTGGGGCATTTGAATACTGGTCATCAGGGTATTAAACTGACCCTTTGACAACTTCAACACTGGTAGGCCCCCGCCGGGGGCACCACCACCTTCTTCTTCCTCTTCCGCCGCCGCCGACGATGAAGGATCTGGGTTTTCACCCTCAGCATTATGCGGATTCGATGGTTCAGCCATCAGAGAATGTAATAAAGGAGACAGAATATGAGTTCACAAGAAACTCAGAAACCTCACCGAAATGTCAAACAAGTTTATCGGAGAAGACGAAGGAAGCTCTCTTTCTTTCACCAGAAATTTTTGAAATTTTGAACAAGTGAGGGGAAACCACAAACGGTTTCCCCTTATATACCCATCGCAATTAATGCGAGGTAGTAACCGAATCATCACGTTTGAAAAGAGCGAGTTATGCGACGCCACGTGTTCAGCGACAGTTCTGCTGACGGTTACCACGCGCGAGTGGCCGCCCACGCGCCTGACAAAAGAGACTTTTACACTACTGCTACAGTGCATTTATGACCTTGGGCAGTGCAAACGTCTTTTCATTTCAGCACATGCCAGGAAATCCTACCAACTTTCACCAACTCACACGTGCGTTCAGCCACGTATGCAACAAAAGAGCGACAACATAATCCAAACATAAGCGGCATGCGGTTTCTCTGGTATACCGCACCATAACCCATACCGCATGTCGTTTTT
This sequence comes from Helianthus tuberosus, assembly GCA_030545235.1. Taxonomy (NCBI): domain Eukaryota; kingdom Viridiplantae; phylum Streptophyta; class Magnoliopsida; order Asterales; family Asteraceae; genus Helianthus; species Helianthus tuberosus. The sequence continues at coordinate 90,306,387 of CM060404.1, forward strand.
TTACATACCCCTCAAAAAAGGCAAAATATATATCACTACATTATGTAAAGGGGTATAACCAATATCCTCATATACGTACGAGCACACATGGAATATGCGGAGATGACACACACGAGCTCGTACAGGTGTGTCAGATACCCAGAACCAGCGTTGTTCTTTGGACTGCGAAAACCGCTTCTCAGGATGCGGCAAACCGCATTCCATGCAAGCTTCTTCAAGCTTCAAATCCCTCGTGTCCGGTTCACAACCACAGAGGGGACGCAAACAGCTTCTCCATAGGAAAAAGGACAAGTATGCTGGACAACCGCACATTAGCAACCCTGACTCCTGATCCTTCAAGAGCCACATTCAAACATCAAGCTCTTTTAAAGCAAGTCCTTTGCTGCAAACCGCAAACACTCACGAGTAGCCGCGGGGAAGCACAAGTACGCGGACGGTAGCTACGGAAGAGCCACGACTAAGTCGTCACACGGTTGAAGCAAAACTACTTCCAGGAAAACTACTTTCCACCTAAGCGTGAAGGAAAGTAGCTAAGGAAAGAATGCGGACGAGTTTCACCCAGATTCCCATGTATCTAAAGTGATCTCCTCGAGCAGCAAGCCAAGCAACAGTGGTAACAAGTCTGCTTATGACTGTTTGCCCACCTATGGACCGCATAGAATAAACAATGGTGGGCACTACCATGCCTATGACTATGTTTATTTGCCCATAGTACAGATTCACATTGTTCGACCAAACACGGCCAACAATGACGCAAGTTCCCCACATTATTCGACCAACAGGGCCAACGATATGCGGTAACCAGATAACCGCAAAGGACGTGCTGTTACTTGAGAGCTAAACTGGAAGAACGCGAATACCCCACAAATCAGGGATCATCGTTGCATCTCCAGTTGATAAACATAGAGCTTGAGCAAAGCACTTACAACATTGCACCAGCTGACGCAGAGGTTACAACTAGAGTTGCGATCACGGACATCTCCCGTCACCGTCTCAAAGGTTGCCTCAAACCTTGATGACATCTTCAGTCACCGTCTCAAAGGTTGGTCCGAAACACCAACAGGTGGCTGATGACATCCGAAAAAGGTAGACCATATTACCGAATCAAATCAGGCTGAGAATTTCGCATCAAACGGAACTTGCTCACCGGTACGGAAGAGACGTCGCACGACTCTACCGGACCCCCAGCTTGATTTACTTGAAGCAGGAGCCATTTGCATGGCCTAAAAATCTTCTCCAGCCCATATTCTACCTTCTAGACACCATAGTCCAGTATTCCTCCCACATGCACTTGCATAAGGAAGCAACACTAGACTGGGGGACTTGAAGGGGTATGGTCCCAGATCTCGCGTCAGCACGACCGCGAGTGACCATTACCCTTATCAAAAACCCCCCACCAGCAAGAACTTATCTATGTCCGTGCGGGCACGCGCGAACACAGCGGTCGAATCCAATCGGTCAAGAGATGGGAATACATACCTTATGTATGAAAATGGGTGTATACATAGCGATGCGGCCTGGCACCGCATCCTATGAACATTTTCATCACGACAAGGGATCTGGACAACAGCAAAAGTCACCAAACGGCGATGCGGCCCGGCACCGCATCCCGCATACGTCTTGGTCAGAACAAGAACGCGGGAACAACATCAGTTATCACGAGCAGCGATGCGGCCCGGCACCGCATCCTGCCTACAAGGCAAGTGGGACTGACACCACAGTGCAAGTGGCAGCCCACATGTAAGGAACAGACTGACACCACAGCAGGACGTGGCATCACCACCATAACCGACAGGCCTGACACACCTGCAGGAGGCTGTGCGATGTCAGACTAGCCACTCAACTACCCTCCTTCACTCCTCGGCTATAAATACCCATCCCAAACCAGGTTTGAGGGATCTCTTCACAACTCTCTCACTACTACTACTACTACTATCACACTTTGCTTCCCAAGCAAATTACTGATTCTCATGCCGAAGAGTGGTAACAAGGAGCACCCCCCACCCCATCCTCCTTGTTACGAGTCACGGTTTGTTTCCTTGTGCAGGAGATCAACCAACGGACGATCTAGCCAGCGATCCTCGGAAAGAAGGGATTAACCCTACTTGACAAGACCAGTGAGTTAACCCCCTTGGTTAACCATTGTTTCATCAAACCCATTTCACATGTTTCCATTCTAAAAAATCTTTAACTTCACTCTTTATAACCGTAATACAAAATAGCAGAGTAGGATGCTTGTCTTTCTGCTATTTAACTTTACTTTTTATAATGATTTTTTTCGAACGCCACTTTTTATAATGAATGAATATAGTAGTTGCATCTTTCTTCAATTGCATTGGTGGTTTACAGTTGGCCATGTGATTATTACTATCAAACACATAACTTTCCAATTTTGGTAGATGAAAACATCAATATCTCTACATTTTTGTCAAGACTTTTTGGGCTAGCATCTTTACGGTTGATGTGGGTCTGGAGTGAAGCAAAAATCACTGCAAAACAACCGATGCTATTAACATCTGGATTATCATCCACTAATAAAACACCTTTAAATAGCCAAAATCACATATATTTAGGCGCGCTACAGGGATTGCATATAAAAGCGGTTCTCGAGCTTTTACATCTACGTGGCATATTTGCTGCACAAAGTTAATATATAAGTATTGAAATTGAAAAGACATATGTATTATTACATAAAACTTCAACTTTTAAAAGTTGTATTTACCATGCAATGACTGGACATGTATAAAATACATTCAACATTTTAAGCCATTTATACAAATTACACCTCGTCTTCACTACTACAAATCCTCTCAAAAAGCTCCTTGTTGCATACTCCATGACAATAGCAAGAACTGAAAATGAAAACGATACAAACAACTCTCTCAATGTATGTTACGAATCAGGTTGGCCCCAAAGAGTTACTAGTATATTCTAGAAGGGGTAAAGTGCAAAGTGGATAAGAATTATCTTGACGAGAAAGTTAATATAAATAGGAGGGGAATATTGTGATTAGTCAGTTATGAATTTTGTTAAAGTTTAGTAGGCTCTGGCATCATGCCATGAGAGAGGGTATACCCTGGAACTCGTTAGCTATCATTTTCATTTCTCTTTCCTTGTAATTCCTTTACATTCAATTAAAGATTCCCTTCCTATTATCTATCAGCTCAATTTTTTTTCAATTTTCAATCAATACACATCTGTTCGTCATCATTGGTCCGACCTTGCCTTGACCTGCCACTCACTTCTTCCTCTTTGTTTTCTTTTTCATGGAAACTCGTACCAATACTTGGCTGGATACTCAGGACGCTCAGATCAAACAATTGCAAACCGATGTCGCTGATATTCGTAATTCATTACAGGCTCTAGATGTGGATAGAGCAGAATCTGGTGAGTTTCGGAAGGTAGTACTCGCGTGGATGTCGAGGTAGGAGAAGAAAAGTATGAGTGATTAGTCGGGATATGGGGCTTCCGGTGGGGATCTCACGTCTTCCGGTTTTCATTCCGGATCTGGTCCATCAGACACCTCGGATTCTGTTTCTCCTCTTCCCTTGGCTGTCAAAAAGGTAAAACTCCCTGAATTTTCTGGTTTTGATCCACAGGGATGGATTCAGAAAGCCAATTTGTATTTCGATTTGAATCAAACAACCGAGGATGCTCGATTGCAATTGGTTCGATTGAGTATGATTGGGGTAGCACAACATTGGTTTACGATTATAACACAAGTTCGTCCTACTATTTCCTGGGTCGATTTCCAAACAGAGTTGCTTCAACGTTTCAGTGGGTTAGAAATTCGGAACCCGTATGAACAGTTAGCCACAATCAAACAGGGGGATTCCATTTATGACTATATTGATGATTTTGAATATCTCCTTTCTTTGGTTCCACGGTTGCCCGAATCACAGTCGATTGGGTATTTCGTTGCTGAATTAAAAGATGATGTGAAGAAGTGGGTTCGTCTTCACCGTCCTCAATCACGTCTGGACGCCATGTACTTGGCTAAAGATGTTGAGTTGATGCTTCGCCCAAGTTCAGGCCACTCGTCCTTGGGTCGTTTCTGATATCCTAACCCAACTGGCAGCCCAACGTTCGGGCTTAAAGATTGGCCACATTTATTGGGCCGTTCTGAATACAGAGCCTTCTTTTCGTCCAAAGTTAGTGAACGGGTCTCATCCCCTAAGTCAGAATCTACCCGGTCTGTGTTAAACCCTAAAATCTCTTTCCTAATGACTGATAGTGGGCCGAGTTCTCCGCGAGATTGGGGTGTTCAATCACTCTCGCGAACGGAATGGGAAGACCGTCGAAAGAAGGGGTTGTGTTTCCGCTGTGGTCAACAGTACGGGCCCACACATAAATGTCCAGAGGGTAAACTGCGTGTTTTGTTATTGGGAGATGATGAGGATGACACTTCACAAGGAGAGCAATGTTTGTTACAATCTGCATCGTCTTCGGCTTCCGATAGTGACATGGATGGTGTTGTGGGGACCTGTAATGCATTAGAGTTTGCGGGTTCATTGGCTTCTATTGAACTCTCTGCGTCGATGAAATTGGAAGGTACTCTGTTGGGCCTTTCCATTTGTTTACTGGTAGATAGTGGAGCTTCCCATAATTTTATCTCTAGACGGTTGGTGGAGGCATTGGGCTTATCTTCTCAGAAGTTCAGTGGCATCAAAATTAAATTGGGGGATGGTTATTTTGTGTTTGTATGCGAGCGGTGTGTCTCTCTTCAGGTCACTACTGGCCCGTGTTCATTCTCTGTAGATGCGTTGGTATTTGACACTGGTTCCTTAGATTTCATATTGGGTTTGGAGTGGTTAAAATCTTTGGGGGAGGTGGTACACGATTGGCAACACTCTTGGATGCGTTTTAATTATGGGGGTGTTTCGGTTCAATTACAGGGTTTGCAAACCGGTCCGTCTGCTCTCACCGCCTTGCATCAGTGGCTTTCTGTGGAGGGTACCTTGATTTCGTCTTCCAATAAGGAATTCCTCTCGGCTCCTCCTCCACTCACCACTTCCCAAAATTCTGCTTTGTCTTCCCTCTTTCGACAGTTTGCTGAGGTCTTTCTTCCTCCTACTTCTCTTCCCCCGGTTCGTTCCCACGATCATCACATTCAATTATCAACTTCTGAACCGATCTGTGTGCATCCCTATCGCTATCCACATGCTCAGAAAACAGAAATTGAAAGACAAGTTCAAGAGCTGCTTCAAATGGGTATGATTAGACCGAGCAAGAGTGCTTTTTCTAGTCCAGTCATTTTGGTACGAAAGAAGGATAATTCTTGGCGGATGTGTGTTGATTACCGCGCTTTAAATGCCACAACAATTCCTAATAAATATCCTATTCCGGTTGTTGATGAGCTACTTGATGAGCTTCACGGTTCCACCTATTTTTCTAAATTGGAACTTAAATCGGGGTACAACCAGATTCGCATGCGGCCCGATAGTATTGAACAAACTGCTTTCCGTACTCACGACGGTCACTACAAGTACTTAGTCATGCCGTTCGGTCTTATGAACGCCCCAGCTACCTTCTAAGCGGTAATGAATGAGATTTTCCGTTCCCTTTTACGACGAAAAGTGGTTATTTTTTATGACATTCTTGTTCACAGTCCCTCTTGGGAGGACCATTTAGCGGATTTAGTGGAAGTTTTTCAGATCCTATTGTTACATCAATTTAAAGCGAATCCCGATAAGTGTTGTTTTGTTCAACGTTCTATAGAGTATTTGGGTCATATCATTGAAGCCAAGGGAGTGGCCATGGATCCCAAGAAAGTTTCGGCAGTGTGGGATTGGCCGATTCCCCAAACATTGAAAGCTCTTCGGGGTTTTTTGGGATTAACCGGTTATTATCGGAAATTTGTCAAGAATTATGGTGCCATCGCTCGCCCCTTAATGGATTTAACGAAAAAATATTATTTTTTATGGTCCCAAACGGCTCAGAATGCCTTTGAATTACTCAAACAAGCTTTAGTATCGGCTCCGGTACTTGCTCTTCCTGATTTCTCTCTTCCTTTTATAGTCGAATGTGATGCGTCGGGCTGTGGTACTGGGGCAGTTTTAATGCAACATAAAAGGCCGATCGCTTACTTTAGTAAGGCCCTGAGTGATCGTAATCTGTCCAAATCAGCCTATGAAAGAGAGCTCATGGCACTGGTATTGGCTGTCCAACATTGGCGGCCGTATTTGTTGGGTTCTAAGTTCACGGTGTGCACCGATCAAAAGAGTCTAAAGTTCCTTCTCCAACAACGTGTATCGTCATACGATCAACAAAATTGGGTGGTGAAATTGTTGGGTTACGACTTCGATATTCAATATAAACCGGGTCGTGAAAATCATGCTGCCGATGCGTTATCTCGTCGGGCAGATTCGGGACAACTTCTTCAAGCTATTTCTTCTCCGATTTGGCTACATGGGGCTTTATTATTGGATGAAGCTAAACAAGATCATGAAATTAAGGGGTTAATTGTCAAATGTTTGGCTACACCGGATAAATGTGTGGGGTATTCGGTCAAAAACAATGTGTTATTTTATCAACATAGGGTGGTAATCTCTCGTCATTCTAAGTTCATCCCCGCTCTTCTCCACGAGTTTCATGTTACCACTTCGGGTGGTCATTCGGGTTTCTATCATTCGTACCGACGTTTAGCTGCAAACGTTTATTGGCCAGGGATGGCAGCCACCATTAAGAAGTTTATTCGGGAATGTGATATCTGTCAACGATGTAAAGCAAGTTCCGTGTTACCTGGGGGCCTTTTACAACAGTTGTCTATTCCCGATGTCATGTGGGAAGATCTTTCAATGGATTTTATTGTGGGATTGCCACCTTCTAAAGGATTCACAGTTATTCTCGTGGTAGTGGACCGGTTATCGAAATATGCTCACTTTATTCTTTTAAAACACCCCTATACCGCCAAATCTGTGTCTGAAGTTTTTATTAAGGAAATCATTCGTCTTCACGGGATTCCTAAATCTATTGTGACTGATCGGGACCCTTTGTTTGTAAGTAAATTCTGGCAAGAAATCTTTCGGTCCATGGGTACTCAACTTCATATGAGTTCCGCTTATCACCCGGAATCTGACGGTCAAACTGAGGTTATCAACCGTTGTTTAGAATCTTATTTGCGATGCTTTGCAGTGGATCAGCCTAAAACCTGGTCCGTATAGCTGCCATGGGCAGAATTTTGGTACAACTCAACCTTCCATGCGTCTACGGGTATGACCCCTTTTGAGACAGTTTATGGCAGGCGTCCCACCTCGGTGTTCCAATTTATTCCGGGTGAAATCCGTGTTGAATCAGTTGCGAGGGAACTTCAGGACCGTGATGAAGCTCTAAAGCAACTTAAACTTCATCTCTCTAACGCTCAGGGGGCTATGAAGTTACAAGCCGACAAAAAAAACGGCGTGACGTGCAGTTTGCAAACGGTGAATGGGTGTATGTTAAACTGAAACCGTATCAACAACTTTCCGTTGCCAGCCGTATCCACCAGAAGTTAGCAACAATTTTTTTTGGGCCATTTCAGATTGTGGAAAAGGTTGAGCCTGTGGCCTATAAATTGCTTCTTCCTGCTACTTCTAAAATCCACCCTGTTTTCCACGTTTCTCTGTTAAAAAAGGCGGTTTCGGGTCCAACTGATGCATATCTTCCTCCAAAACTGGATATGGCAGACTCTCCTCATCTGCTACCTCAATCTGTGTTGGCCACTCGTGATGTTCGCGATGGGTCAGATTTGGTGGAGCAATGGTTAGTTCAATGGCGTGGTCATACGGTGGATGATGCGTCGTGGGAGGATGCCGAGTGGGTTAAAACCCAATTTCCTGATTTCAGTCTTGGGGACAAGACTGATTTTGAAGGGGTGGGAAATGTTACGAATCAGGTTGGCCCCAAAGAGTTACTAGTATATTCCAGAAGGGGTAAAGTGTAAAGTGGCTAAGAATTATCTTGAGGAGAAAGTTAATATAAATAGGAGGGGAATATTGTGATTAGTCAGTTATGAATTTTGTTAAAGTTTAGTAGGCTCTGGCATCATGCCATGAGAGAGGGTATACCCTGGAACTCGTTAACTGTCATTTTCATTTCTCTATCCTTGTAATTCCTTTACATTCAATTAAACATTCCCTTCCTATTATCTATCAGCTCAATTTTATTTCAATTTTCAATCAATACACATCTCTTCGTCATCAATGTCTTTTTATTATAATAGATAGATAGATTATTCCGTAATGAAAAAAAAATGTTGGATCCAAACAAATGAGCGGAAACCCATCAAAAGGATGGCTTGAGAATGTGACGCCTATCCCAAGGCATGTTTCTTTTATTATAATAGATAGATTATTATTATTATTATTATTATTATTATTATTATTATGTTTAAAAATGTTCAGGTGATAAAAAAATAATATTTCATCTAATGTGCTAATGGTTGAGTGTTACGAAAATAATTCTTATATACTTCATAACCAATGCGCATTTGTAGAGATTTGAACCCACATCATATTCGTGAGAAACATTCACCGATGTCATAAGACTCGATATCGTTAAATCTGTAATAATTAAATCTTGGTCCACAATTTACTCAAACCTATGTAAATAATAATACAAGATAAAACCATAACCCCCTCTTTTATTTCTTAATCTAATTTCACCCTAACGACTATTGTTTGAACTTAGATAGCATTCCTACCATTATACTGTACAACGAGCTCTAATTGAGTCATGTCCACATAATCTTATTATTACTGGTTTTCTACATATTTTGAGGCAATTTTACTATTGTTTTTGGGGGTAGGCATTTGTAACACCCCGTGTTTCGAAAGTCAAAGTCAAAGTCAAGATTGAAGTCAAAGGAAGACAAGATTGCTAATTGCGATCTGTACCGAATTTGGAAAGGATTCTCAACGATGGAGCCCAGCTAGAAAATAAGTCGAATGGGATATTCCATTATCTGGACCGAATTTGGATCCCTAAACGGACCAACTTGCGACAGATTTTGATGGACGAAGCCCACAAATCCCGATATTCTATTCATCCCGGTGCCGACAAGATGTACCAGGACCTGCGCTACAAGTGCTGGTGGCCGGGCATGAAGAGGGATATCGCCCTCTATGTTTCGAAATGCCTAACCTGCTCGAAGGTCAAGGCTGAGCACCAAAGACACCCTGGCTTACTGTGTGGAAGTGGGAGAGTATAGCTATGGACTTCGTAATGAAGCTTCCGCGAACGCTGTCGCAACCCCCGATCCCTAATCCCCGGGAACGGGCGGCCGCGAGCCAGTTTCGGTGGTATCGCGTATTGTCTAATTTGGCAGCGGAAATTTTTCATCAGGACCGTAGTTAGGAAATAATTGATTAGAGTAAAATACCACATTTTCATAATATTAAATACATGGGATAAAACCCAAGTTGCAGTACACACATTTTCGTAGGAATAAATCATATTGTATTTAATAAAAACATCTATTTTATTTTAGGTAACTTTATTGCCACTTTTCCAAGCCTTCAGTGCTGTCCAGCTGGCTTCTATTTGGCTTTCACAGTTTGTTACCTGAAACGCGTTTTAAAAACATTTGTCAGTGGGAAATACTGGTGAGTGAATCCCAGTTTAATCAAGTTTAACTAAAAACCATTTCACAGTATTGAGGGCGATCTCGCAATTACATTTGTTTCCAAGTTATAAACAATTAACATCCATCGTACTGTCAGACCCGACTTGTGGAAATGTTACTCCTTGACCAGGTGGTAACAAATTTTGTATACAAAACCCCAACATACTCATGATAATTGTATTCTTACAAATACTCAATCACTGTTTAATATATAATTAATTAAATGAGGTTTTGTAAAACAGTTAACAAAAAGTTTACAAAAAGTGGATCAACTCACATTGCTGTCTTAGATTTTCCGTAAGGGTTTCCTGGTAACAATCTATAATTTACACAAATGCACACGCGTTAGTATAATAACCCATTTTAACATTAGTAATACCCTCCCCGAGACGGCATTCCAACGACTACGTCGGGCAGAACCACGACAGCCGTTACGGAACCCTAGATCAATCGGGCAGCGTATCTAATACGTATCCAGGGGTTATAATACTTACAACGGAGCAGAACTTCGCTATTTAGGGGGGTATAATACCCGTATATTATGCCTAATATTCAGAATTGAGAGAAAGATTTTGATTTTGAACGATTCTCGACTGAAATCCGATGGCCTCTATATATAGGGCCTGACTTCAACTTTTACGATGCCCGCGTAAGTGTAGATAAGGGGCTACGTGGCCCGCGTCAAACTTGGTCAATGCTGAAGCTTGGCTGGGTCAGCGACTAGACCTGCCGGGTATTGGGCCACGTGGCCGCACCGGGCTGCGCCACCTTTTAAGTTAATGCGGCCCGCGTAAGGGTTGGGGTGGGGTTTACGCGGCCCGCCTCAACTCAAAAATTTAGATTTTTAATTAAATTTAATAGTATTTAAGGTATCCGGCGCCCGTTTTCGCGTATGGGGTGTATTTTTTGACATATTGGGATATTTTAAAATATATTAGGGTGTCGGAATTAATTCGAGGGTGTCGGTTTTCTTGTGGATTGTTATATCCTCCCCACCTTGTTTTACAACTCGTCCTCGAGATCTACTGGAACATGTGTGGATATTTCCTTTGTATTTCAGATTCAAGCTCCCATGTGTACTCAGGTCCTCTTTTGGAGTCCCACTTCACTTTGACTAGAACTAATCTCTTATGCTTGAGATTCTTGACTTTCCTGTCTTCGATCTGTAGAGGCCTTTCTACAAACTTAAGTTGTTCATTTACTTCTATATCCTTAAGAGGTACGATCAGTGACTCATCGGCTAAGCATTTCTTGAGATTTGATACATGAAATACATCATGTATTCCTGCCATTTCCTCTAGCAGTTGTAGCTGATAGGCTACAGGTCCTATTTTTCTAATAATCTCAAAAGGTCCAATATACCTGGGGCTTAGCTTTCCTCTTTTGATGAATCTTATTACTCCTTTCCAAGGAGAGACTTTCAACAATACTTTATCTCCTACTTGAAATTCCAATGGTTTGCGTCGGTTATCAGCATAGCTCTTTTGCCGATCACGTGCTGCTTTCAGTCGTTCCTTGACTTGAATGATTTTGTCAGTTGTTTCTTGTACTATCTCAGGTCCAGATAGTTGTTTTTCCCCAATTTCTGCCCAACAGACTGGGTTCGGCACTTTCGTCCATAAAGTGCTTCGAATGGTGCAGCATTGATACTTGTGTGATAACTATTATTATAAGAAAATTCTATTAAAGGTAAGTGATCGTCCCAATTACCTCCAAAATCAATTACACAAGCTCTAAGCATGTCTTCCATTGTCTGAATTGTTCTTTCGCTTTGTCCGTCCGTTTGAGGATGATAAGCTGTGCTTAGATTTAACTTGGTTCCCATGGCTTTTTGGAAACTTGACCAAAAATGAGAAGTAAAGCGGCTATCTCTATCAGAAACAATTGATAAAGGTATTCCATATAATGAAACAATTTCGTTTACATATAATTTATCTAACTGTTCCATACTGAAAGTTTCTTTCATTGGTAGGAAATGAGCTGATTTGGTTAGGTTAGCCTATCTACAATCGCCCAGATTGTATCATTACCTTTCCTTGTTTTGGGTAATTTAGTAACAAAATCCATTGTTATTAATTCCCATTTCCACACTGGCATTTCTAACTGTAGTAACAAACCTGAGGGTTTCTGGTGTTCAGCTTTAACTTGTGAACGAGTTAAACATTTAGAAACATAGGTTGCTATATCCTTTTTCATTCTTATCCACCAGAAATTCTTTCTTAAATCCTGATACATTTTATCATTTCCAGGATGCATCGTATATTTAGACTTATGGGCTTCTTCTAATATACGATGGCGCAGGTTTCCTAATTTAGGTATCCACATTCTCTTTTTATGGAATCTCCAAATTCCATATGTTCCTTGTTCTAATTCCTTAACCATACCTTTTAATTTTTCAGTATCATCCTTGATTACTGATTCTTGTGCTTCTCTTATATGATTATTTAAATCTACTTGCAGATTTAATTTAAGAGAACGTACCCTTTTTGGCTTTTCGTGATACTTTCGGCTTAAAGCATATGCCACTACATTTGTTTTTCCTTCATGATATTGGATATCACAATCATAATCACTAAGCATCTCCATCCAGCGCCTTTGTCTCATATTCAACTCCTTTTGCCCGAAAATATATCTTAAACTTTTATGATCGGTGAATATGGTAAACTTATTACCATAAAGATAATGTCTCCAAATCTTAAGGGCAAAAATTATAGCTCATAACTCTAGATCATGGGTTGAATAATTCTCTTCATGCTTCTTAAGTTGTCTAGAAGCGTAAGCTATAACCCTTTAGCGTTGCATTAACACACATCCATAACCTAACTTAGAAGCGTCACAATAGACTACAAAGTCTTCAGTTCCTTCTGGTAACGCTAGTATGGGTGTATGGGTTAATCTTTGCTTAAGAATTCTAAATGCTTCTGCTTGTTTTGGTCTCCATTCAAACTTAATGGATTTACAGGTTAACTTAGTTAAAGGAATGGCTATTCTAGAGAAATCTCGAATAAACCTTCTATAATAACCGGCCAATCCTAAGAAACTTCTAACCTCGGTTGGTGACTCAGGAGTTTTCCATTTAGTAATTGCCTCGATTTTTGTTGGATCCACATGAATTCCTTCATGATTAACTAAGTGTCTAAGAAATTGTACCTGTTCTAACCAAAACTCGCACTTGGAAAATTTAGCATAAAGCTTTTCCTTTCTTAATAGACTTAAAAGTGCATGCAAATGTTGTGCATGATCTTCTTTACTTTTAGAGTAAATTAGAATATCATCTATGAAGACAATTATGAATTTATCCAAATATGGCTTACATATTCGGTTCATTATGTCCATAAATGCGGCTGGGGCATTGGTTAAACCAAATGGCATGACAGTAAATTCATAATGGCCATACCTTGTTCTAAATGCGGTTTTAGGAATGTCCTCTTCCTGTACCTTGCAGTTGATCGAACATATCATCGATTCTCGGTAATGGGTACCTGTTCTTGATTGCGACCTTGTTCAATTCACGGTAGTCAATGCACATACGCATTGATCCGTCCTTCTTTTTAACGAATAGAATCGGTGCTCCCCATGGCAATGAGCTTGGCAGTATGAATCCTTTTTCCAGCAATTCATCTAATTGTTTCTTCAGTTCCTGCATTTCGGCGGGTGCCAAACTGTAAGGTGCTTTAGCAATCGGTGCTGTTCCTGGCAGTAGATGGATTCTGAATTCAACTTCTCTGTCTGGCGGTAGCCCTGGTAATTCTTCTGGAAATATATCTGAAAACTGAGATACTACTGGAATGTCTTCTAGTTCTTTTCCTTTAGTGTTAGTGATTATAGAAATCAAATACACTATAGATCCTTTTCTTATATAACTTGCAGTTTTCATCACAAAGTTGAATTTTGTGGACCTAGATGGGTTATCACATTTAATTGTGATCTTTTCACCTTTTGGTGAATTTACTTGAATTGGCTTTTGATCACATAAAATATTAGCTTTATTGTCTATTAACCAATCCATTCCTAATACAATATCAAATCCTGCCAGATTCATTGGGTAAAGATTTGCCATAAACTTCTGGTTTAAAAACTCTATACTTGCTCCCTGCAAGATTTCAGAAATCTTAACTGTTTCTCCATTAGCTGTTTATACGAGACATTCTTGTGGTGGTTTAGTTAATGACTGATTTAGAAGTTTGCAAAAAGAAGTATTAATAAAACTTTGGTTTGCACCAGAGTCAAATAATACTTTAGCAAAAACATCATTAACTAAAAACGTACCGGCTATGACATCCGGAATCATTTTGGCTTCATCTGCAGTCAGAACAAATGCTCTAGCATTTTTAGCGTTTTTGTTGTTCGTAGCTGGAGCCAATTTCGGACAGTTCGGCTTGATATGACTTTTTTCTCCATAGTTGAAGCACAGTCCATTACTGGATTTCCTCCTGCAATCTTCTTCCTTGTGTCTTGGCATTTTGCAGAAATTGCAAAGAGTGAGGCATTTTCCCGAATGCTTTTTTCTTGCAGACCTTGCAGAATGGTGCAGAGGTAGAACCTACATTCCTACAGTTGTAACGGAATTCTTGGGTAAACCTTTGGGTTAGGTTTCTCCTCTGGTCTTTTTCTCTAGTACGGATTAATTCATCTGTCAAGGTGTTTGCTAGTTCTACAGCTTCTTGTATAGTTTGGGGTCTAGCTGCCTTGACTACATGTCTAATCTCTCCAATTAATTCCCATATGTAGCGGGAGATTAATACTGGTTCAGGTGATGCAAGGGTTGGTACTATTCAAAGAATGTGGTAGTATAACCCTTACTATCTACCCCGATCATTCTTAAGTTTAGAAACTTATTTGCTATCTGTTCCTTTTCATTGGGAGGGCAGAATTTCCTTTCTACCATATTTTTAAATTATTCCCATTCCATGTTGTATATCCGATCACTTTCTCTTGATTGGAGGATAGTGTTCCACCATTCTAAGGCTGAGTTCTTAAATAGGTTAGAAGCAAACATTATTTTATCTTCTTCAGCACATTTGCTTATTTTTAAAACGGCCTCAGTCTTTTCTATCCAGCGTAGAGTTGCAATGGGTCCTTCATTGCCCGAGAATTCTATTGGTTTGCAGGACCAGAATTCTTTATAAGAACAACCATAAGGCATGGTTCTTCTTCTTTTGGGAATGGGCACCTGAAGTACGGGTCCATTGTTCACGCTGTTTTCTGGTTCAATTGGTCGCTTACTGTTATGTTTACTTTTATTATTCGCTTCCTGAACCGTTTGAATAATAAATGGCATTGCATCTATAATTCCTTGTGCCACTATGTGTTGAACGACACTATTATCTATTTGGTTTCCATTGTTATTGATGCTCGGATTCTCATTAACCACGTTAATGTTACTCTGGTTATCGTTATTCAAATTTCCTTGATTTCCTTCATCGGCCATCTGAATTTTAAATATTTACCTCGTATTAATATCACAAAATAATATTTAATATAGTCATTCACATGACACACAATTTAACCAAAAGCGTCGATCATTGCGACTTACTCTATTCATATACTATGCATCTATTACACACCAGTACTGAAATAAAAATTACAATACCAACTGAAATAAAATTACACTAATAGTAGTAGGCATCTGTACACACATATTTTTATTTTATTACTATTACCGTTTCACCATCACATCTACGGATATGGATTCATCCAGAAATCCATATTGCGTTCGTCGTACTTCCAGACGAGTCGCTCTCCCATCTGTCTCATTCGTTCACTACTCTCTAAAATTTTCTCACCAAATGTCCTAAGTTCTTGTACGTTTTCTGCACTCATTGGGGGTGCAGGTTCTAGGACTGGGTTCAGAATCCGGGGTGTGGGTTCTTGATATGGGGGTGTAGGTGCCTAGAATCGGTAAGGATCTTCTAAAATCTCCCTAATGTATTCATCATGGTAATAGGGATCTAAGGGATCCATACCTGGGTAGGCTCCTAAGTTCTGCATGGGTGTGTCTTCATGTATCGGGTAGCGTTGCACATAGTCCCTAACGTCATCCCACTAGGGATCGTAATTTGGGTCTAGGGGGTTTGGTGCTGGTACCCTAGGTACTTCCTCCGGATTAAAGTCATGCATTTCTACTTGGTTTTCAGGGTTTTCTATCTCCATAGGTTGGTCAGGGATTGGTGGTTGTGGTTGGGGTGCTATTATTTGCTCCAGATTAGGGTCAGCTGCAGTGGTGGCTAGGATGTGAATGTTGGCTATACCCCTATTTATCATATCCTGGGCATAGGCATCGGTTTCTCTTTTGGCTGCTGCTAGTACTCTCTGTTCTTGTAACTTTTTCATACGCTTTCTACGTTCGTGTGCCCCTCGACTGAACCATCCCCTCTTTTTATGAGGAAATGGCTCCTCGGACTGAGCTTTAAACACGGATATTCCTTTTTCCGTATCAGCAGAGTACCCTGAGAGGGCAGGCTGAGAAGAGGAGGTGCCTTCGCTTTTAGGCAAACCAGACAATTGACGGTACGCGTCAGATGGTCCTTGGTCGCTCATACTGTAAACTAACAAATAGTCAAATAACACATAACAATAAAATACAACTATGCACGTATTTCCGTAATTTATTTCCTAACAGATTGAATTTTGATGTCAGCAGAACACTTCTGTGGCTGAATCAGTGGCTTAGCTTACATACCACCTTCTGTCACAACCCCCGATCCCTAATCCCCGGGAACGGGCGGTCGCGAGCCAGTTTCGGTGGTATCGCGTATTGTCTAATTTGGCAGCGGAAATTTTTCATCAGGACCGTAGTTAGAAAATAATTGATTAGAGTAAAATACCAAATTTTCATAATATTAAATACATGAGATAAAACCCAAGTTGCAGTACACACATTTTCATAGGAATAAATCATATTTTATTTAATAAAAACATCTATTTTATTTTAGGTAACTTTATTGCCACTTTTCCAACCCTTCAGTGCTGTCCAGCTGGCTTCTATTTGGCTTTCACAGTTTGTTACCTGAAACGCGTTTTAAAAACATTTGTCAGTGGGAAATACTGGTGAGTGAATCCCAGTTTAATCAAGTTTAACTAAAAACCATTTCTCAGTATTGAGGGCGATCTCGCAATTACATTTGTTTCCAAGTTATAACAATTAACATCCATGGTACTGTCAGACCCGACTTGTGGAAATGTTACTCCTTGACCAGGTGGTAACAAATTTTGTATATAAAACCCCAACATACTCATGATAATTGTATTCTTACAAATACTCAATCACTGTTTAATATATAATTAATTAAATGAGGTTTTGTAAAACAATTAACAAAAAGTTTACAAAAAGTGGATCAACTCACGTTGTTGTCTTAGATTTTCCGTAAGGGTTTCCTGGTGACAATCTATAATTTACACAAATGCACACGCGTTAGTATAATAACCCATTTTAACATTAGTAATACCCTCCCCGAGACGACATTCCAATGACTACGTCGGGCAGAACTACGATAGTCGTTACGGAACCCTAGATCAATCGGGCAGCGTATCTAATACGTATCCAGGGGTTATAATACTTACAACGGAGCATAACTTCGCTATTTAGGGGGGTATAATACCCGTATATTATGCCTAATATTCAGAATTGAGAGAAAGATTTCGATTTTGAACGATTCTCGACTGAAATCCGATGACCTCTATATATAGGGCCTGTCTTCAACTTTTACGCGGCCCGCGTAAGTGTAGATAAGGGGCTACGCGGCTCGCGTCAAACCTGGTCAACGCTGTAGCTTGGCTGGGTCAGCGACTAGACCTGCCGGGTGCTGGGCCACGTGGCCGCACCGGGCTGCGCCACCTTTTAAGTTAACGCGACCCGCGTAAGGGTTGGGGTGGGGTTTACGCGGCCCGCCTCAACTCAAAAATTTAGATTTTTAATTAAATTTAATAGTATTTAAGGTATTTGGGGCCCGTTTTCGCGTATGGGGTGTATTTTTGGACATATTGGGATATTTTAAAATATATTAGGGTGTCAGAATTAATTCGAGGGTGTCGGTTTTCTTGAGGATTGTTATAAACGCCCTCAGGTCACGACAGCATCTGGGTTGTCGTTGACCGTTTGACCAACACTTTCTGCCAATACGAGAAGACTACAAAGTAGAAAAATTAGCCCGAATCTACACCAAAGAGATCATTTGTCAACATGGGACGCCTCCCGACATCATTTCTGACCGCGATGCTCGGTTTACCTCGCGTTGTTGGGAAACATTTCAAGCTGCTCTCGGTACTGTGCTTAATCTAAGTACCGCTTTCCATCCTAAAACCGATGGTCAGACTGAAAGAACGATTCGTACCCTTGAAGACATGCTCCGTTCGTGTGTCATAGATTTTGGTGGTAATTGGGACGCATACTTACCTTTGGTCGAATTCTTGTATAATAACAGTTATCACTCCAGCATTCAAATGGCACCATTTGAGGCATTGTACGGAAGAAGATGTCGATCGCCTATTGTATGGCACGAGATCGGGCACTCGCAATTAACCGGTCCTGAGCTACTGCAAGAAACGACTGACAAAATCCTCCAAATTCGAGACAACCTACTGAAAGCTCGGAGTCGTCAGAAAAGTTACGCCGATAGACGACGCAAGCCCCTCGAATTTGACGTTGGCGACCATGTACTCCTAAAGGTATCACCTTGGAAATGTGTGGTCAGATTCGGCAAGAGAGGAAAGCTCGCGCCTCGATATGTTGGACCCTTTAAGATTCTGGAAAGGATCGGAAAAGTGGCTTACAGACTCGAACTACCGGAGGAACTTAACAATGTCCACCCGACTTTCCATGTTTCGAACCTCAGAAAGTGCCTGGCTGATGATGATTTACATGTACCCCTCGAGGATCTTCAAGTAAACGAAACACTACACTTCGTGGAAAAGCCTGTCGAAATCATGGACCGCCAAACCAAGCAGCTCCGACGCTCGCGCATTCCCATTGTGAAGGTTCGCTGGGAAGGCAAACGAGGCGCAAAGTTCATTTGGGAACTCGAAAGCGACATGAAGGCGAAGTACCCGCAGTTGTTTGTTACGGCTTCGGCCTAATTTTGGGACGAAATTCCCTTGAGAAGGGGAGGTTGTAACACCCCGTGTTTCGAAAGTCAAAGTCAAAGTCAAGATTGAAGTCAGAGGAAGACAAAAGATTGCTAATTGCAATCTGTCACTCCTTGCTCAACTCCTGTTTTGACTTCTTTGACTTGTAGATAGTCTTTTTATGTATTCACGTTAGTTGTATTATGTTGAGTACTTGTTAATAATCGAGGTTTAATCGCTATTAATCGCATGTTTTATCGCTTATCGCCATCGCATTCGCAACTCGAATTATGTGTGCTGGGTATTGTTTTACGTGTGTGTGCTATTTATGTGTTACCTGTGCATGTTATGTTTATGTTGAGGTGTTAATCGCAATCGTAAATCTATCTCATCGCAATCGAATCGAAACGCTAAACGCAAGTTAATTAGGAAGATTGTATGTTAGATATAGTAGTTGGGATTAAAAGTAATTTGATGGGTAATACTATCGCATCGCTCTCTCGAATTGCATCGCAACGCTCAACACACGAAACGAAACAACAAAACTCGTCGCGCCGGACACTCCAATCGAGTGACCAACATATCGAGTGGCCACCCGATCGAGTTGCCACCCGATCGGGTTGCCACCCGATCGGACTGCCACCCGATCGACCAACCATTTTCCCCACTTTCCTTTTATGGAAACCCTATAAATACCCTCATATGTCACATCACTTGATGTTGACAACTCTCATTTGACCAGCTCGCTCCAGCCTTCATTTCTTCCGATTTCTCCCGATTCTTGTAAGTTCTCAACCTAAATCTTGTACTTTCCTGATCTACACGCACTCCTACACCTTTCTATCTTTTGAATCTTAACTTTTAACTGTGAAATCAGTGGATTTGAGGTGTTCTAGGATGATGTCATCATGGTGTTCTTATGAACTTCATGCTTTGGCTTCAATCCATCAAGAGATCTTTCATAGATCTGAACATATTCATGGTAAAAAGGATTGAAAGATGGTTTTCTAACCTTCTTTCAGCTCTTTTACACTCAATGCACTCAAACCCGATGGAATCGGAGCTCGTTCTGATCTTCTACCCATTCTTGGTGATGTATTAGTCCCAGATCCGAAATCCATCCAAGAGGTATTGACTTCAGGTTTGAACATGAACTACCGACTCGAACCGTGAACCGGTCAGACTAGGGTGATTACTGTTCGGTCAGGTCACTTGGGCCGAGATAGGTTTCTGTTGTTCAAGCATGTTATCAAAATGCCTCGTTCAAACACTACAAAACTTCAAACGAGTCAAGTGATAAGATGAACGGATCGTCGGGACGGATTGCCGTCCGATCGGATTGCCACCCGATCGGATTGCCACCCAATCGACCGGCCATCCGATCGGGTTGCACTTGGGTTCCATACTTGAATTATTTTTCAAACTATTCAAGGAACTGAACGTTGAAACGGATTACCACCCGATCGGATTGCCATCCGATCGAGTGACCGTCCGGTCGTGTGACGTTTGGGACTTGGATACTTAAACACTTTTCAACATGTACAATATGTACGGATTGCCACCCGATCGGATAGCCATCCGATCGAGCGACCGTCCTGCTGTGAACTTGTTCTCACTTTGAGAAGTCTCGCCAATCGGATTGCTGCCCGATCGAACGGCCGTTCGATCGACCGACCTGAAAGGTAGAGATACTTCTCTATTTTCAAAATGCTACAACGAAAACTTCAAAAGACAAACCATCATACACAAACACATCCTCACCAAACGAGGTGACAATCCAATCGAATGGTCATCCGACCGGATGACCCTCCGAACGGATTGCCACCCGATCGACTGGCCATCCGATCGAATTGCCATCCGATCGGATTACCATCAGATCCTTGGTACACTTGTATCGTGTTACGCGCCGCTTATCGTTGTGCTATCGTCCTGATCAGGCTAATTTCCGTTCTAGCGCTCCCTTCAATCCATCATCGCTGTGAGTATACTCGAACCCTTTTTGCTTTATGCACTTTTGGGTGTTACATACGTTACTTATTCTAAATCACATCGAACACACTACGCAATACTTTAACGCTAACCGCTACTGCATGTTATACGTGACTTAATGAATGCTTGTTTGTTATGTTTACACATGGATTGCTGTCTACCTGCCTTAGCAACGATAGTACTATAGTTTGGAGTCGGCACCTGTTCACTCAGGGGTTGTTAAGGACAATTAATTACATGGCTCACAGTGGTGAGTGCGTATTACGAACTGCCTTGCGCAGTCAACCCGCAGTCATTGGTATTGATAGGATCATGTCGATAACTTACGTGCTTCATTTCACAGTGTGTACGTGCTGGTTATGCGTAAACGATTTCGAACTCTATTATATCTATCAAACTTGTATGCTCACCTTTACACTATGTGTATTGACTTTACTTTAACGTATGTGGCAGGTGCTTAAGATGTTAGAATGTCTGGCTTGCTGTGAAATCGAGGCTAGGAAAGGTCTAGAAACAAATAAACGAATTGCCTGTACTTAATTTCTGAGTTGTCGAAACAGAACAATTTGTCTTGACTTTGCCTGTAATAATTATGTTACTTTTTATGTCATGGTATGGGACGTGATGTTTTAAATAATTGGTAATCATAGTTGTTATGGAAACTTCTGGACAATCTGTTTCGCTCAGTGCCACGCTCCGATGTTTCCGTAATCGGTTGGGGTGTGACAGCAGTGGCTATCATCGCAAGGTTAAGAAATCTAAAGCGACAAAGAAAATATGCATGAGTCTGTGAATGATTTATTTGAGGATAATGAAGGGGATAACGAGCGTTTTAATCAAACAACCTACATTAAACAAGATTCATGAACAAAATTAACAAACCACGTAATAAAATATTTCATGAACTATGGGAGGAACACCATACACTTCTAAAGTGGTAAATTTATTAAATTATAGTTCATACATTTGTTTATTCAACCTCATTTCTAGATGTGCTTGCATTGACAAAACCCAACTGTTCAGAGATCATCATTACAACCGTTAGGTTCACTCACTCTCACTCTCACTCCCCACTTACCAGTTACCACCCAACCTTCCTCACTCTTCACAAACCAATACATTTGGAAAAACAATATGAACTTCAAATACATTTGGAAAAGAAAAAAACTAGTAACTTGAAATACTTGTTCAATACAACTTCTGTTGCCTTGATAAGGTCCAAATATTAAAGTATCACTATTATCTACCATTTTTCACCAATGTTACCAAAATCGAAGGCACCACCCAAGCCCCTTTAGTGATTCATTTGAACAAATTACAACAATTAGCACACATGACCCATCCTTACCATATCAACTTTTCCTTTGCTTTGATTGACGATCCCTTTTTTACATAAACCACCAATCATGAACAAAAATGAAAATCAAAGGGGAAAGGGGATCGACCAATGCCTCAAGGTTTACGTTGTGTTCCCGAGTTTTATTTAACGAAGGAAAAAAATGATTTAGAAGGATGCAAAAAAAAAGTCGTATTCCAAAGTTTTTTAAGCAAGGAAATGAAGAGAAATAAAAGGAAAACTTATCTTTATTTCCTTCATTTTAAATCCTTCCAATTTGGAGAGATTTGGAAGGAAATGATTTTTAATGAGCTTGGGTACACCATGGTTAATTAAATATGCTCTTTCAACTCCCTTTCTTTTCTATCCTTAATTCATTTTCTCTTCTTTTCTTTCGTTTATTAAACTCGGAAACATAGAGTTAGTTTTTTCTTATATAAAGTAACACCATTTGCCCTTTATGTCATTCTAATAGTATAATATAAAATCGAGTTTCGAATAGTAATGTACATGTTAACGAAGCACAATTGTACATGTCATCAACGCTACCTCATATTTTTGTTTTTTTCTTTGTATAAAATGATGTCTATAAACTTTTTTCCATCATTATAATAATATTATATAATGTCTTGTAAATTTCCAAATATACCATTACTACCTATTTATTATATAAGAATGTTGGTATTGCACGTAGTACTGTAACAAACTGAATTGATACTAATCAAAACACCGCCACCTCAATGCATGGATTTTATCTTATTACGAATAATTCCGACAACTTCAGGAGAAAAAGAGGCATTTACCTATTACAGAGATGGTGCGATTTGATTTTTTTTATTACTCTCAACTCTCAGTCTTACGAGAAATACACATGATTCGTGGTGGGGAAAAAAGAAAATAAAAAAATCTACGCTTGTTGAAGGTAAAGTTTGGAAATAGAACAATTCCTTCTGTCATGTATCCTCGATTAATGCAGCCTCAGATGCTATGTTTCAAATCTCGATTCTAGTATTGAGCGAAAGGTTATACCTATGGTTCGGTATTACAAGTCAATCCTAGTCCACTAATACCAATAAGCAGCAGAGGGAAAGAAGCACTACACCTAGGAATCAACAACACTAAGGGTCTGTTTGGTATGGGGTAATGGAATGAACGAAGGAATGGAATGGATGAGGTAATGGAATGGACGATGGAATGCAATGGATCATTACCATTCCATGTCTTGTTTGGTTACCATGTGAATGAAATGAACTATTATTGTGTATTGTTCGTTAGGCAAGAAAAACGGAGTAATAAAATTAGCGGTGAGTGGTGGTGGTGGTCGGTGGTAGTGATTGTGGGTGGTTATAGGTGGCGGTGGTGGGTGTCGGCGGCGCGATGGGTGGTGGTGGTGGCGGCGAGTGGCGGTGCGGCGGTGACGACGAGTGGTAGTGGTGACATGGTGGCCGTTGGTGGTGGGTGGCAGCAAAAGTGGTGGTTGGTGGCAGCAGCGGCGGTTGATGGTGGCTGTGGTGGTGGCGTCGACAATGGTGGTGGGCGGCGGCGGCGAGTGGCATTGGAGGTTGGTCGCAGCTGTGGGTGATAACGGTGGCGAGTGGGTGGCGGCGGCGGCGGTGACTGTCGGGGTGAGGTGGTGGTGGGTGGCGGCGATGGCGTCGGTGGTGGTGGTGGGTTGTGGTGAAGGTCGTGGGTTGTGGTGTTGTTGATGAATGGTGCAAGAGGGGATGGAATGGGAAAAAAACATGGGGGGTGGAAGGAATGATTTTGAGGGAATGAAATGCCTTTTGGAATTGATGATTCCATTCCATTGACCAACCAAACACTCTTTTCTTCATTCCCTCGAAATCACTCATTCCATTCCACCTCTCATTCCTGTATACCAAACACTACCTAAAACTTTGTTATTATTAGTTTTGACTTGAGAGACGGAAAAGAGGATTATTGGACTACCAACCACAAGGATTAAAGGTAAGGAAATATAATCGAAGAAGAGAACGTGAGCCCAATAACGTAGTAGAAGGACACATGGGCTTAGGCCCAGTTCAGTTTATTTGGTCCGGGTAAGATCCGACCCGGTTTGCTTTAGCAACCCACAAGTGGCTTGCTTCGCAAGAAGGGCTTCTTCTTCTTTATAGTCTGTCTTGTTACACAGAAAGTGTGGAAATCGCTAATCGGGAGCTAATTCATCATCATCATCATAATCATCAACTGGTACGTCTTCTACATTCAATTAGGATATGGTTCTGGCTCACCAATTTATAGCTGATTAGTTTCGTTAATCAATTGCAGAGATCTATTATTAAGCCGTTAAGCTCAGCCGAAGATGTTTCTAACAAGGTAAATGTTTTTGATCACAAATCTGTTAGCTTTTTTTATTGATCCATGCTCGCTCGCTCGCTCGCTCGCGGGTGAGAATTCTTCAAAGGCGTTTTTTCTTGCCCTAAAATCAATCTGTGTTGTTGTATATTAGAATGTGTATTGATTGGTTGATGTTTATGTAGGACCGAGTATGATAGGGGTGTCAACACCTTCTCTCCAGAAGGCAGGTTGTTTCAGGTTGAATATGCTATTGAGGCCATCAAGGTTGGATTTTTCTTTATTAATTTACATTATGAATATCCTCAATTCAAATGACTTACTTGTATGTGGTGTCTTAATTATGATTACAGTTGGGTTCTACGGCCATTGGGTTGAAGACCAAGGAAGGAGTTGTTCTTGCTGTTGAAAAGCGTATTACCTCCCCACTTTTGGTATGTCGATTATATGTTCTTCATTGTCTTGAGCTTCATCACTAGTGTCGTAGACTATCAATTATTTTGGCACATCTATTATTGCTGACACTAAATGCTTCTGGTGATTTTTTAAGTTCCTCTGTGGTTATTTGGTGAATTTATATACTCTCTTTGGCTGGCATCATGGTTGTTGGATGTTTGTGCTTTATCACTAAAACTTTACATTACCAAACAGTGATAAAGAACTACATGCTGCCTTTCTTGTTGTTTGTAGTGCTCATTGTGTACCAACAAGGTATGCCCAAAGAGGTATTAAGTGTCTCACCGTCTCACCTCAACCGGATGGTGTGGGTTATTGGATTCAAACCTCATCAAAGGTGTTTGTGTGAGTTATTTGTTTTATATTCCTCATATCATGTGTGCTATGAGCTTATTAAATAGTTGGGTTCTAATGCAGAGTTGCCTTTCTTTGCACCAAACATATTCTTTTCCTACATTGTGGCATCCCAACTAATAATCTTGTTTAGTCTGAAATTAAAAATGGATTTTCTTTATGTACATTTATTAATATCAATCATATATTCATATTCACACTTTAAGTAGGACATTGCCTGCTATATCATACTCTGCCTGTGGATCGTGGTTAGCATTTCTAGTTTCCAGGATCTGGAGGTATCGGAGCAATACTTGATTTTTGATATATTTATATAATTGCTTTAAACGTTAAAGCACTTAAGCAAGCGGTTTACAGCAATTTGGTTTGTTCCTTAGTTTTTCACTTTTAGTCTTTTGTAGTCTAAAAGGCCTGGCCGAGCGATAGAACAAGCTTGTATACAAAACCAACAGGATCTACTTTAGAGTGTACTAAAAGTTTATCCAAAATTCATTTAGTTGTGAATTGGTACTGCATGTGTAATGAGATTGTGACTATTTTTTATTTTCGTATGGTTCCTGTCGTAACTTATTTCCAGTGAGCTAATTATGGAAGTTATGGACATTGATGAGAAAATTACTAAATGCAGGAGCCTAGTAGTGTTGAGAAAATTATGGAAATTGATGAGCACATTGGCTGTGCCATGAGTGGACTAATTGCAGATGCCCGTACACTCGTTGAACATGCACGAGTTGAGACTCAGGTGACACTAACATCAACCGTAATTTTATTTATGAGGAATAAGTTTGTTCGTGAATACTGACACAGTTCTCTCATTTTAGAATCATAGGTTTTCCTATGGTGAGCCGATGACTGTCGAGTCCACTACCCAAGCTCTATGTGATCTTGCACTGCGCTTTGGTGAAGGAGACGAAGAATCTATGGTTAGCAACTTAACTTATCTTTATAATACTAGCTATTCAAAACAATTTATGGTGCAAGCTCGTGTTGTTGTTTGTATTTACATAATATTTTTTTACATGACAGTCACCCTTTGTGTGCTAATAGTCATTAACTGTTATCTTTTAAATTACTACCTTTTTGCAGTCTCGACCATTTGGGGTATCTCTTCTTATTGCAGGCCACGATGAAAATGGTCCAAGTCTGTAAGTATCAATATTCTTTCTGGGTTTTATCTTCGTGGTAGTAATCTATACACTTTACTAATAACAAATATGAAAAGATAATGGGGGGTTTGTCAGGATGAGATTTTTTAAGGAGTTAGTTATATACAGATACTATACGGATCCTTCAGGCACATTTTGGCAATGCAATGCAAAAGCTATAGGCTCAGGCTCTGAAGGTGCTGACAGTTCTCTGCAGGAGCAATTTAACAAGGTTTTATACAACGTCCGCTTCTTTCAACATGTCTCTATATATGTGTGTGTACAGGGCCATAGGGAGGGTTGTATGCGGAAGACATATTTTTTTGCGAGAATAGAAAGACCAAATAAATCGTTCATTTTTTCAATTTTAAGAAATTTAGAATTAGAATACAAGACAATGGTTGAAATGCGATGTTTATTCATAAAACTTACATGTGTAAATTATGTGTAGGCAAGGTTTAAAAAGGCGTTTTGAGGCGCGCCTCAAGGCGTACGCCTCAGGTGAGGCGGTGAAAAATCGCAATAAAGGCTTAGCCTCACAGGGGGAAATGAAACCTAAGCCTCAGTCATAACGAGGCGGTTTGAGGCGGTCTGAGGCGAGGCGGTGAGGCTTAAGCCTCACTAGACATGTGCAAATTGATCAGTTTATTGTTTTCTAGACTTTTTTTTCGGCCCATTTAGTATTTATTGGGCCTAATTGGGGTCAAGTCCAACAGTCAACTTAAAAAAACATCCTAGGTTATAAAAAAGCCCCTAATCGAAGAACAGAATGCAGCCAAAAAAGGACCTTGGGCTTTATAAAAAACATCTTCGAAGAACAGAATGCAGCCAAAAAAGGCGCTTTAACACAAAAAAACGCTTTTAACAAATAAAGGTTAAACTGTGCAAAAACCGGCCCACGCGGACCTGGGGGGTTTTCGGAGAGCTGCATTCGTGTCCGCAGGACGTGCGGGCATGCACGAGTTCAGTTAAATTTCAATTCAGAAACTCATTTTTTGCACCCCCCCCTGCGCGCGGGTAGGACTTTTGGTAAAACATGTCATAAAGCTACAATGGAGTAGTAAAGACTTTACCTTATAAACAACCACTAACTTTGTTAACACACCGATGTGGGACAAAGTATTTACCACCTTTTGAGGCTTTCATTCACACACCCAACATATAAGTCCTTTGCTACTAACTATTAGTTTTTGTTAAATATACATGTAAAATAACATATATACAAGGGTACTTTGAGGATGATGATGATGATGATGCGGAGTGGAACGAGTTCTATGATATTTAGATGTCATAACATTACTAGTTTAAGTTGTTTGAACTATTTTATGATGTTTGTTTTATGTTTAAACCTTGTTTGTTGAAATATTTTCTATTTATGATGTTTGTTTTATGCTAATTTGTGATTTTTATGAGACGTCTATATATTTTTTTAATTTTTTTTAATAATGTTTTGAGGCTTACGCCTCGACCTGCCTCGAGGCTTACGCCTCGTGAGGCTAAGGGAAAACGCCTCGATACCCGTTTTAGCCTTTTTAAACCTTGTGTGTAGGTATATTTCCTAAACATAACCTACACATGTGTAGGTAAATATTAAAAATGAAAAAAACATATGGTTTAATGGTTTATTTATGGACATAACATAGACTTTTGTATGTGAGAAGTAATTTTTTTTTTGAAATATGAACCATCGATAGAATAAAATAAAAACAATCTAGGTTTGTTCTTTTTGTTTTCACATTAAGTTAAGTTTTTTTGTAATAAACCTCTCACTACAGTGTTTTAAGAATTGCTAGCCGCTAGTCGGTCGGTGGGGTACCGACTAGTGATTAATCGGGATTAATCGGATTGGGATTTTTATATATATATATTTTAGTTATACATGTACACAAACGCTTTTATATGTAGTTTTTTAAAGTAGACATGTTTTAACCCCTCATTGACCCATCTTTTCAAGTAATTGGCTGGAATTTATAAGGCTTGGTCAAAATTTGGCCGGAATAGGACTGCCTAGCGATTAATCGGTGAACCTTCCGATTAGTAATTAATTGGCGATTAATTGGAGACTAGTCAGGATTTTTACAACCATGTCTCCCTATATGTACATATTTGTATCCATGAAAATGAAATTTCTATCGACTAGTATGACGACATACTAAATTTGTTATCATGTTTGCATTGTTTTAATTTCTCTAGGACTTAACTCTAAAAGAAGCTGAAACAATTGCTCTTTCCATCTTGAAGCAAGTTATGGAAGAAAAGGTCAGTTTTTAGCCTTGTTTTGTACCATTTGATATATTTCCTGTTGTCATTCATGGTTTATGATGTGTTTAAGTTTATGTAATAAGCAGTTTGTGTGCGGTAGTTATTTAATTGGTTGTGTTTTGTTAGCAAGTAATGTTACTGAACACTTGTTTGTGTTCCTGAGCTCAGGTGACTCCCAACAACGTGGATATTGCAAAGGTTGCGCCTACTTATCACTTGTACACCCCAGCTGAGGTTGAAGCTGTTATTAGTCGCCTGTAGGAACGGGACTCTTATTAAATCAATTGTAGACGCTCTCTGTTTGCTTTGCTTTGCTTTGACATGTATTTTTGTACTAAACTGCTGAAATTTTATCCTGCTTCCCTTCTTAAGTATGGCATTTGAACGTTTGTTTTGGTGGAGTTATTTTCAACAAACCAACTAGTTTCTATCTGGAGGTGGGAATGATTGGACATGTGTGTTTTATTTACCTTTGTGTTATGATGATGCATACAAGCAATCTCATGTTTCCTTGCTGTCATCACTGCTTATCTGTTTGTAGATTTAGGTTATCTTGATGAGAAAATTAACTACTCTGCTGGAAATGTAGTCCATATGTACCATTTTTGAACTTGTTCTTTAAATATAATAATTACATAAAAAGGTAAAAAGGATGGATTGTTGTTGGAATGATCATGTTTCGTAAGGAGTGATCTTTGCATATACCATAGAATGCTTTCATCTGGAAACACATCCATGTAAAAGAACCCAAAAAATGTAATTCATTTTATAGACAGACGGGTCTTTGATACGTTGATAAATAGAAAAACAATTGATGTTAAGACGGTTATTCTTGTGAAGGCCGATCTTTAATCACGGAATTCATTCATGAAGCTTGTGTGGAAATCTGTCAGCTGTGAAACAATTGCTGGAATCTTGTCCTCCTGAGGCAATATCGTGCACCTAAAATGCCACGTTCCCGGGACCTGAACACCCACACATCCTCTCTCCATTAGTTTTAAGAAATAACAATCAGCTAATAAAGAATGTCATAGGAGGGGGGCGGCTAACCTGACCAAAACCACTGCCTGGAACCATAACAACACCAGTGGCATTAAGGAGACGGATAGCATAGTAAGTATCTGCCGCTTTTTTAGCATCTTCTGCTGCTTTTATTGCTTTCTTTGGCAGTTTAATCTGTGGAAATAGGTACATTGCTCCCTCTGCTTTGTTGCAACTAACACCCTCTAAGCTGTTAAATGCATCTTCCAGCGTCTGTCATTGCAAATTTTAGAGTTATCATCCTATTCAAGCTTCTACTGTTTCCAAATGCTAGTTTCTCACCTTAGCGCGTCTTGCCAGTGATTTCAGGATCCCATCTCTCTCACACAAATATGCGTCATAGGATTCATCTCCAACCTGCATGCACATAAACCTCAATAGGATTTAAAATATGCCACTAAGTTGTAACAACTTTATGGATTTGAGCAATAAGCATAGCTTTTTTTCCATACCAATTGAATAGAGAGAGAGAGAGAGAGAGAGAGAGAGATAGAAAGAAGGAAACCTTAGGAGGGCTCATGACAAGGCTTGCAAGAATTTGACCAGAAATATTTGAACAAAGATTCACAGACGCCACCTTGTAAAATTGTTCCCTAACTTCAGAACTAAAACCAGTTACCTCCATGTAACCACCTCTTTTCCCACACTCACCATGATATCCTGAAAATTACAACACTTTATTTATTTTTACTTCTTTCACCAATTTGCATTTGTGTTATATCATTTTACCTTTAGACACCGATTGAAAAGAAACCAAGGGGATATCCTTGTCACCATATCCCATAGAACGACATATTTTTTTGAATGAGTGAAATTTTTTGTCAGGTGCATAAATATTTTCCTGATATACCTGCAAAAAGAAGTTTTTATGGATATCCTCGTAGTTACTACTCAAACATAACTACTACATACATTCAGTGTCCGTAAAATGCAAGAAAATTCTTTACCTCATCTGCTAAGAGTACCAGACCTTCTTTCTTGCAGAAGTCGACAATCTGTCGTTGGTTTTCCTCAGCTAGAACCTAGGCAAGAGGTACACATGATTTCGGTAGAGAAGTTAAGTCATAGTGAGAAGTTAAATGTATTTACCTGGCCTGTTGGGTTCCCTGGATTAATTGCAACCAAGGCTCTAACAGTAATACCGTTTTGTCTGGCAGCTTCCAACTGCTTCTTGAGTTCAGAGACCTCAAGTCCCCACCCTGTTGCTTCATCAAGATAATAACGAACCTGAAACCTCACCAGATGTTATTCTACATACAATTTTTTCTAAACTAAAACTAAATTGCACTCAAAATACATACAAGAGTGCCACCATGAAGGGCAATGGAAGCAGAGTAAAGAGGGTACTGAGGAATGGGACATAAAATTCCATCAATCTCTGATCTTATTAATAACTGCATCATCATATGGACCTGGAAAGGGAATATAATATAATAAAAAATGGTCACTTTTACATGCCTGTGCAGTTTCAAAATGACTCTCTAGATCAAACAATAAGTACACATTTTACCCCTGGACTTGCACCGTCTGTCAAGAAGATATCATTTGGATCAGCAGGAAAACCATCCCGAGCTTCAATACCAGAAGCAATGGTGTCGCGCAATCCTTTAATACCCTGATGCCAAAACCGTACTTAAATAGCCAGCCACAACATGTTTCAACTGATACGAATGTGTAGAGAGTTACAAAGGAGTTAATTACCTGACTGTGACTATATGCACCAGTAGCTCTACCAGGTATTTGATCCAAGATCATTAACGCTCGTTTTATAGAATCCGCACTGAAAGAAGTTAGTAAAGATGTTTGGTGATCCAAATGGAAACCATGACAAATTAATTCAAGAACAAGATGAGATAACCTAAACAAAGTGTTTGTTTCCCTCTTGTCCAACAAGGCAGGGTGATCACATAATGCAAGAACCTGGCATAAGATAAGAAGACAACACATATGAGTAGTATGTGGAAATTACTTATGTTGAGAGTAGCGTGGCAACCTCTCGAAAGAAAGTTATGGGCTTTTGACCAAGTGATTGTGGATTTCCGATATTACAGTAAAGTATCTGCCAGCCAAAGTTGAGAGGAATATATATGTCAGCAGTGAAGAAGAAACTATATTTCCATGAATGAGAAATTAGTTATACCTCCTGAAAAGGATGAGAACCTGGATTTGCTTGTAGGTCTTGTTGTAATTTCTGTGATAATCAAATCAAACATTGATTGAACCACTATTTTATTGATAATATATACACACACAATTTGAGTACCTGAGCCACAGAGACAATCTCACCACGAACAGCGTATTCACATTTCAATACCTGTTATTATATGAGAATGAATGATCTCTCACCTGGAGTATTGTAACAAGTAATGATGAACGTACAAATTAACCTTGGGATTGAGGGATTGCATGGTAACAGGTGGCGTTGCACCGTTTGAAGCCATGATTGTGTAAGAACGAGGTGTAGAATAAGGATTCAATTTCACAACGGAAGCGATGGCGATCAACCTTTCACACACTGATTTCCGCATTTGGAGACAGACTCACACAACACAACACAACCAACAATCCAATTCCAATGCATGCTTTTGCTTTCAAACTATATTTCAACTTCTATCCTTAACCTTTCCCACATTTAACTTAACACTGCCTTGCATTTTTACCTTTCCAAAACTGCCTCGTAATAATAATAATAATAATAAGGACAATCGGATTGGCTGGCATCATGATCTTTTATACTCTAAATAAATATTTTATTGAAAGAAAAGGGTGGTGATTATAATAGATTATAACATCAAGGGTGAGCAATTAAATTTAAATTATGCCTGTGGCTGGGCTTGGTCAGTGACTTATGTCCTTCACAATTTGCGCACCATCAACCAATTTTTCTTATTAAAAAAATAATAATAATAATCTTAGACTCTTATTTTTTTTCTTTCTTAAATGGTTTTTATGTTTAGCAATTTATTTATTTTTAATTGGCTAAACTTGAACACTATAGGGATTGAACCCATAACCAATTTAATTATAATAGAAAAACATTATGAAAACAATATGTATTTATGTATGGCATATTACTGTTGAAAAATAATATAACACTTTTATTATTTTAACACTTTTATTAATAATATTGGCCAATAATATTGTTTGTTATTTGTTGTTATAACATGTGTCTGTGTTTGGCTGCTAAATGCTATGAAGCTGGGCCTGACCGCTGGATGAAGCTGGGCCTTGAAGTTTTTCAAAAGGATTCTCGTTGGTCTCTATAATCCACGAAGATTACAGGGCAAACCAACAGATTCTTTGGTGCTGTTTCTTCTATCAAAATTTTATAGCCCTAAGTGAAGGCTATTATCTGATTGTTTGGAGTTATACGCATCATGTCGTGTTATTTCTTTCTTCAGTTTTTTTTTTTTAATTCTGTTCTTGCATTAGGCATTACTGTTGTCGGAGTAGTTGGGCCGGTTTGTTGATTGGGACACAGAGAGGGTACACTCTGTTGCATTTAGTGTGTTCTATTGTTTATATTTGTGTTAAGTACTTCGGTGTTTCTGTATTTGTTTGTAATTAGTAATTGCCTGTTCATTTTTTATTCTTGAATCTTTAGGGTCTGGAATAAAGCTACTGTGTTAAGACTTGGGTAGGCACCTATAGAGTGACGAACCTACCATCTGGCCCCTGACACAGTTTAGCTGTTAGGTTATACTTGATTGTTTCTGTTACTCAGTTACTTATTGGTTGCTGTTGTTGATTGTTGAAATGGTTGATCTTCTTAATTTGTTTGGAGAAACTTTAATTAGTAAACTTGAACATGACAATTCGTTGTATTTGCATGCTAGTGATTCAACTAATTTGACTGTTACAAATATAAAATTAAAGGGAACAAAAAATTATACTGTGTGGGCAAATGCCATGTCTTTGGCTTTGAGAGTTAAAAATAAAACAGGATTTATCGATGGAACTTTTGCAAAACCTGAGGGTAATGCAATTCTTGAAACTCAATGGGAAAGATGTAATTCAGTGGTTTTAACTTGGATATTGAATTCAGTTTCAGAGGAACTTTATTTGGGTCATGTCTATTCCAAATCGGCTTCTGAGGTTTGGAAAGAGTTAAGAGACACATATGATAAAGTATATGGTTCAGTTGTGTTTGATTTATATACAAAGATTAACTCGTTTAATCAAAATGGTTTGTCTGTGGCTGAATATTATCATAGGTTAAATATTATGTGGAAAAAGTTGGATCAAATTTTACAAATCCCTACTTGTACTTGTGATGCTTCTACACAGTATAACAATTCAATCACTTAATAAAACTCATGCAATTTTTAATGGGTCTTGATAGTGTATAATGGAGAAATTGATATTTCTATTATTCACAAATACATGCCCTATAAATTAAGGCTATACAACAAGGAAATAGAGGAATACAAGCATAACTAATGAACTAAGCATAGCAACAATACAATCTGTAAAAATATAGACAAGATGGAGGCATGAGTTTAGGCATTAATTATGTATTCCTTATACGCCCCCGCAAGATGGAGGATCCATCGGAGACTCCAATCTTGGAACGGTTTCGTAAGAAGGGTGCCCGTGATAATGGTTTTGTAAGCATATCTGCAAGTTGGTCTTGGGAGCTAATGTGAAGAACTCGTAAGTGGCATGCTGAAACTTGTTCTCGAACAAAATGATAGTCAAGAGCTACATGTTTCATTCGAGAGTGATAAATAGGGTTAGCACAGAGGTATGTTGCACCGGAGTTGTCGCAAAATAGTAATGACGTTTTGTTGGTGGGAATGCCAAGTTCACGAAGTAGATTTTTTGTCCAAGTAAGTTCAGCTGAGGTGTTTGCTAAAGCTTTGTATTCGGCTTCTGTAGATGAGCGAGAGACCGACTTTTGGCGAGTTGACTTCCACGAGATGATATTGTTGCCGAGATAGATGATGTATGCAGTGGTAGAGCGGCCAACATTATGTACACCACCCCAATCCGAATCGGAGAAGGCTGAGAGATCAAGAGATGATTTCTGGTTAAGGAACATACCGTGATGAATGGTGCCCTTTAGGTATTGAAGGACTCTCTTCAGAGATTGCCAGTGAGTTTGGCGTGGGTTGTGCATGAATTGAGATAGTTTGTTGATAGCAAATGAGATGTCCGGCCTGGTGAATGCGAGATATTGAAGTGAGCCGACAAGTTTGCGATATGGGGTAGCATCAACTTCTGGTGTGGTGTCGGAAATGGAGAGGACATCAATGGTACCGAGAGGAGTAGAGACATCTTTTGCACCATCCATGTTGAACTGTTGTAGAATATCCTGGATATATCGATGCTGAGATAGAAATAGACCGGTTGGTGTGGGAATAACCTCAACGCCAAGAAAGTGATGAAGCATACCAAGGTCTTTGATGGAAATTTTTTGGCTTAAGGCATGGACGAAACGATCAAGAAAGGACGTGTTGTTACCGGTGAGGACAATGTCATCAACATAAACCAGGAAATAGCAGGTGACACCTTTCTCTTGATAGATGAAGAGCGAAGGATCAGCCAAAGATTTTCGAAAGCCAAATTGAAGGAGAAATTTGGTTAGCTCATTGTACCAAGCCCGGGGTGCTTGCTTTAAGCCATATAGGGACTTTTTGAGCTTGCATATGTGGTTGGGAAATTGAGGGTTAATGTATCCCGGTGGTTGGGACATGTATACATCCTCATGTAGAGTACCATGCAAGAATGCGTTGTTGACATCAAGTTGTTTAAGTGGCCAATTTTTCGATAGAGCAATGGAAAGGATGGTGCGAACGGTAATGGGTTTGGTGACGGGGCTGAAGGTATCGAAGTAGTCTTTTCCATGCTGTTGGTGAAAACCTTTGGCAACGAGTCGTGCTTTATATTTATCAATAGAGCCATCGGGTTTGCGTTTGATACGGAAGACCCATTTGCACCCAATCGGAGTGTGGGAGCTAGGGGGAACAAGTTGCCATGTTTGGTTTTGGAGAAGGGCATTAAACTCTAAATCCATAGCCTGACGCCACTGTGGATCTCTAGAGGCTTGAGTGTGAGTGGCGGGTTCAAGTGTCGGTGGGAGGAGATGAAGGGTTGTGTGATTTACAAGAGTTTGGTTGTAATATTTTTGGTTGGGTTTGCGAAGCCTTTGTGGGCGAGCAGAGGCAGGAGGGGAGTTTGTGGTTTCTGATGTGGTATTGGTTGGTGAGGAGGCGGGAGGGGAAGAGAGGGAGGTATCGGATGAGGGCGGTGGAGAGGTTGACGGGTCGGTGTGGATAGTTGTGGGTGAGGATGTGATGGTGGGTGGAGTAGAGTGAGCCGATGTGGAAGAGGAGCCCGATTGTAAGGGAGATGAGTTGGGTGAAGGGTGTTGAGATGTCGACGGGGCGGTGGAGTTGGACGTGGAAGAGGAGTGCGGGTGATTTGTTTGGGCTATAAGGGGAGAGGAGTGTTGGACCGTGGGAGGTGGGTTTGTGGGGGGAAGGTGTTGGGCCATGTCGGATGGATTTGGCTGAGTGGGGAGGGGAGGAATGGTGGTAGATGTGGGTGGGCCAAGAAAAAATGTTTGGTGGAGGTAGTGGATCATGTGATGAACCGTTAGAGGAGAAGGGAAAGATATGATCGATGAATTCCACATGACGGGAGTGATAGATGCGATGGGTTGAAGGATCGTAACATTTGTAAGCAGACTTAGACGAAGAATATCCAAGGAAGACACACTTCGTTGAGCGAGGATGAATTTTTGATTTCGCATACGGACGAAGCCAAGGAAAGCATAGACACCCGAAGGATTTGAGTTAAGTGTATGTGGGTGGAGTGTTGTAAAGTTTTTCGAATGGTGATTTAAAGTCTAAAATTTTTGTTGGTAATCGGTTGATAAGGTGAACCGTCGTTTGGAATGCATGAGACCAAAAAGGTAGTGGTAGGTTGGCATGATGCAATAGTGATAGCCCGGTTTCAACAATGTGCCGATGTCGACGTTCCGCCACTCCATTTTGTTCCGGAGTGTGTGGCGGTGTGGTGAAGTGAGAAATACCGTTTTGTTGGAGATAAGTGTGGAGACCAATGTATTCGCCCCCATTGTCCGAGAAGAGAGAGATGAGGGGAGTGTTAAAAAAATTTTCAACAAGTGTTTTGAAAATTGGAAATAATGTGGAGACATCCGATTTTCTTTTAATGGGGTTAAACCATGTATATTTGGAATAAAAGTCAACAAATATGAAATAGTATTTATAGCCATCGTTTGAAATTTTTACGGGACCCCATAGATCAGAGTAGACAAGCTCAAGTGGTTTGGAAACTTTAAATGAGTTTTCGCCAAAAGGTAGTTTATGACTTTTATTTAAGGAACACGAATCACAATGAAAGAGATTAGTGGACACATTATTATAATCAAGTCCTAGACTATTTAGTAAACGCCTTAGAACTTTGATAGATGGGTGTCCAAGTTTGTGATGCCATGAGAGAAGAGAGTCCGATGTCTTCGTGCTTGAATTGAGTTGCAAACGAGGAGGAGTAGGAGATGCATAGTAAACATCATTAATGTTCACCCCGCGCATGAGAGGCGCCCCCGTGTGAAGATCCTTAACAAAGAAATGAAAGGGAAAAAATTCAACGGAAACATGGTTAGTCTTGCAAAGTTTAGCGACTGAAATAAGATGATGACGCAAACGTGGAACAAGTAAGACATTAGACAACTTTAAAGGGCGAGATGTAGTAGGAATCGATGCATGACCGATATGAGAAATAGAAAGAGTGTTACCATTGCCGAGGACGATCTCATCAGGTCCTCCATATTCGGAGAGGTTGTGTAAAAACGCTTGGTCGGGTGTGGCATGGTCAGTGGCGCCACTGTCAAACATTTTCATTGATGTGTGTTGTGGAGAGTTTGCCATGGACACATTGACGGTCGGGTTCGTTGGTGCTTGAGCCAAGGCAAGGTTGTTTTGCTGTAGAAATCGTGCAAACTTTCGACAATCCTTGGTTTCATGCCCTGGAATATTGCAAAATTGACAGAAAAATTGTTACGATTAGTTCTAAAATATGTAGATTGACCGTTGTTCCCATTATTGGTGTTTCTCGGGCCAAAGGTATTGGGCCTGTTTTGGTTTCTGTTGCTTGTAAATGGCCTGTGAGAGTTTCGGCCTGGCTGAGATTGAGTGTGACCAACCCTCTGAGTGAAATTAACAGTAGTGATTAGTGGCTCAGTAGGTCTGGCCTCCAACAAGGACCGTTCATGGTCAACAAGTTTTTCATATAGGTCAGAGAAGGCAATTGTGGTGTCTCTAGTCTTTAGGGCAGCAGCTATTTCCTTGTAATCTTCACCGAGGTGAGCAAGAATATGAACGGTAAGGTCGTCATCATCGATTGGCTTCTGCGCCAAGGCTAATTCATCCGCAATAGCCTTCATTTCGTGGAGATACTCAGCAACGGGCCGGCTGCCTTTGTTGGTGGTGGCGAGTTTGGTCAGTAGTGATATGATTATGGACCTCGAGACGCTGGCGTAGCTTTCTGTAAGACGAGTAAAGAGCTGGCGAGACGTTTCGGCAGAGGAAACGAGTGGCTGGATAGTGTCGGAGCAGCTGCCGAGCAGTGCACCAAGGAGCACCTGATCTTGATGGTACCAGGTACGGTACGCCAGATTGGGTTTACCTTCCAGGACCTTCGGTGGTG
This sequence comes from Helianthus tuberosus, assembly GCA_030545235.1. Lineage (NCBI taxonomy): Eukaryota > Viridiplantae > Streptophyta > Magnoliopsida > Asterales > Asteraceae > Helianthus > Helianthus tuberosus. The sequence continues at coordinate 90,344,623 of CM060404.1, forward strand.
GTTCGGTTTTGCCGTCGACGAACTGTTCGAGTTCAAGTCCGGTGAGAGTGGAGAGAACTTGCTTTCTCCAAGACGGGAAGTTGTTTGCGGTTAGCCGGATGGGAAAATTGGTGGTGGTGGATAATTGAATGACAGTGGTGGAGGTGGCCATGTGTGGCGGCAGTATAGAAGAAGGTGATGGATCGATAATAGCTCAGTGGAGCTTTGGTATGCTCTGATACCATATAATGGAGAAATTGATATTTCTATTATTCACAAATACATGCCCTATAAATAAAGGCTATACAACAAGGAAATAGAGGAATACACGCATAACTGATGAACTAAGTATAGCAACAATACAATCTGTAAAAATATAGACAAGATGGAGGCATGAGTTTAGGCATTAATTATGTATTCCTTATAGGTATCACTCTGTTAGGACAAGTTTGCTGATTAGAGAGCCTCTTCCCACTGCGAGAGAAGTTTTTTCTGTTTGTATGAATTGAGATGATGGAGAATCGTAATAAACCCTAAATATAAAATGGGGCAACTCAATCTGATTAAATCGTAGATGAATTTGAAACAGAATCAGGGGCGTTGATTATAGGTTGTACGATTTTAGCATGAGAAAAAAGATTTGTATAATTACAAGATTGCCACCGCCCTTTTTTTAGTTTTCCCCCAATTCGTACGTTTTGTATGCTAATTTTATTTGTATTTAATCTTTTATCTATATAAAATATGGCTCTATACCAACTTGTCAACTACCAAGTTGACATTTACCCTAATTGACACATGAAAACTGTCACTTTTTTTAACGGCCAACAAATCAATCCCGAGCACTCTCGGGGCACCTACTGGACAAACGGAGTACTCCGAGAGTAACCCGAGTCGTCCACCACCAATTACGGGGAAACCTAGTGACCCACCCGCCCGTAAGCACGACGGTAAAATTACCAATAAAACCCGTTTGACTCAAGAATTGAACCCAGGTTTCCCTGGATCTCCTATCACTACCCACCAGTGCCTCACTCATTTTTTTTGCACCAAATGAGAATTGAAGTTGAGTCTTCAAAGAAAAACTCAAGTTCTCCTATGACTTGAGCTAGAGGTCATTGGCCATAAAAAATGTTACTAAAGTTTGAGATACCTTATTCGATTACTCATTAAAAAGCGTACATAAAAGTGCATCATTAAAGACTGAGCGACATTAATGAGTGTAAAATTAGTGTGGTGCTTTTATTACACAACTTTTCTTAAAGTTGTGTATATTAAATGAAAAAGAAAACCTAATACCATTTGCCCATGTTAATTATAAGGATATTATAAAATAACACATTTTACTAGTTTGTTTTTGAAAAAGTAGTCGTAGTGACACTTTAGCGTTTCGTCGTGACTAGGGGAGTCTTGTTTCTTTCCTGGACAGATGTGTCTTTTTCTTCACAGCTCGTTTTGCAAAAGTAAATGTACGTAAGCATCACAAATTTGTAGATTGATGAATAATGCTAGTATATGACGCATGTAGGCTGCTATATGAACTTGTAACTTAGATAATAGTATGCTAATAACTTAACTAATTAAACAAGTCCAACCTGTTAAACCTAATCCACTCGATCTTATCATAACGTACGGGCAGTTTTGATGATAGCTCCGGCTATTAGAGCACTCGCATTGGAGTTTCCATCTTAAAATTTTAGAAGTATCTCCTACTTTTCTTTTCTATATATCCGAATTTCCATTTCTATCTCAAAACTATAAAGCAGTGGCAAATTTAAAAGAAAAATTTAGGGGTATCATAATTTTTTTTTGGACTTAAGGGTATGTTCATATTTGTTAAAGGGTATACGATACATAAAATGAAGAAGAAAAAGAAGTTTTTTACTTCGCCGACGAAGTTGAGAAGTAGTCCGGGCTACCGCTAATAACATGCTAGCTTCGTCCTGATATAAGAGTTAAATTAAAGGTGTACGTGAGATGATTGATCATGATGCGTGGCATTGATTGGACTGGCACCTAATCGCCTTACTTTGATATGATTGACACACCTCCTTTATTTCTGAGGTGATCGGTCGGTCATCCTTATATAAATTAGCAAACAAAAATATTGATATTATTTATTAATCCAATCGTAGTTACATACAAGAGTAGGTACTTAAATTAAAGACTGTGGACCTAGAAACAAATACAATGATCCTTAATTTAGGACCATCACGTACATATTATTGGGTTGGCACATGCACTAATTAATACCGTACGCACAGCCCGGCGTAGTTTACAAACCAAGAGAAAACGGAAAACCAGTGCTTCTTAACCAACTACCTCCACCAATGAAGCTTCCTGGGGTGAACCCTTGAGCCTCTGTAGAGCTGGTGATGACCTTGAACCCTTTCCATTTTACTCTACCTGACGTCCCGGCACCGGCCCCAGTGTTTTGGTACTCAGCATAGTATAAGGTGTCCAGGGCAAAGTTCCCATCCCACTCGAACCATCCCGCAGGGTGGATCACATTGCTGATGGTGGATTGCATGACCACGGTTCGCGAAAACTGTTTCCATGGTCGTCCTAGATATGTTGGAAAACTGGACTGCACCGGTTGGAGGTCAGAAGTGGCACCTATCCGGCACTTCTGAATAACGATCCCTGTGTTTTGGTTACTGTCGGTGCGGCCCTGTGCGGTGAGCATGTTCCTTTGACCAGAGTTGGGGCGACGTGCATGGATGTCACAATCTTGGAAAACGGCTGCAGCGTTACCAAAGATGAAATCGACGGTTCCAGAAATCAAGCAGTTGATGTAGAACTGACGGTTTTTGTGGACGTAAAGGGTGTCTTGGTAGGCCAGCATGTCACATTGGTAGAATGCGGATAAATCTGAGCCAACACGTAGTGCCACAGCCTGGTGATTTGAAGCACCAGCCGTGTTTTGGAATGTTATGTCCCGGGCCAAGAACCCATCCCCTACAATTGCTGCAACAACACACTAATCAATCAACAAATTAACCCAAAAGAAAGAAAATGGCTGCTTGCTACTTTTAAGATTAAATGACCCAGGGCCCACTCTGATTGATAAGCATATGAAAGTTTGATTTTTGTATTAACGCGTAATTGGCTACTTAATTGATGGGAATAGTAAACCAAAGTCAAATGACACCCTGATTTTGCGCACCACCTGTGGAATATGTAGTTTTTTATCCCGATTTTTGTCGTTCAAGTTTCAACAATCTATTTTATACTATGATGATTGAGTTTAATTAAGTACTGATTGACATATCCATTCTTAGAAATTCAAAATATAATATAATGAATTGTCACCCAAAATGTCGTTGTCAACATCACGAGATTAACAGACGAAAAGTTAGATGAAAATGTTTTATTTTTTAGAAGGTGTACATACATTTATTTATGTTTAATATTTTCAAGATATATTTTTAACAACAATTCTTAAGACCTAAATTATACATAATCTTACATTTGTAAGGTTTTAAACCTACACCACTCTTTTATGGGGTAGCATTCCCATAAACCACTAGGTTATAGATAGTTCAAGATATTAAATTGTTTTGGTTTTCAAATATGAATTGGTATGATACCGCCGTACTTGCTAAACATGACAACGCACCGCATCACCCACCAAAACCCAAAACACCCATGAAGAGTTATTATGACCATCAATTTAAAGCCATGTGAGCTCAACTTAAAAATTGGGTGTATTTAAACGTACCCAATCCCTTTTTGAACATACCTCTTATTATGTGAGAGAAAAATATATATATATATATATATATATATATATATATATATATATATATATATATATATATATATATTTAACGGTGGTGGGCCTCTCCTTTAAGTTTGTGAGGGGGGAGTAGCACGTTTAACACAATTCCTAAAATTCCATAAACAAATGATAGGAACACTTATGTCAGCTTTAACGTTTATCGTTTAGCATGTGTTTTCATTTGTTTACATCGGTTAAAAGTTCAAATAAATAAACCAAAAAATCATGTAATAATAGGATATGTAAATTAGGCATTCAAAGTAAGGGTTATTTAAATATAATATGCTTTTCAAATATAGAAATAGGATATGTAAATTAGGTATTCAAGTAAGGATTATTTTAATATAATATGCTTTTCAAATATAAATGATCATTTCAAGCCTCTATTATTATGTTTTAATTTGTGGCCTTGTCGTTGTAATCATATCATGATTTATATTAATGTTTTACTTTGTCCAAAACAATACTTTAATTAACTATTATATTTATTATATATGAATGGGTTGGTTCTATTCAATTTAAACTTGATTAGCATAAAAAATTAATTATCTGTTAGCCTTTTGTATTGTTTACAAAAGCCTTTTGTATTGTTTACAAAAGGAAAATAAACTTGTGTTTTATATAGTTGCAATTCTATAATAATAATAATAATAATAATAATAATAATAATAATAATAATAATAATAATAATACTACGTAGTTAATTATAATTATAATTTGTCAATCATATGACAAAAATCCTGGGAAATTAAACTAATGTAAAATATAAGGTAATTAAGAATTAGTAAGAGCTAACCGACGGTGGCGGACTCGAAGGTGGTGCTTCCTCCTTTAACGCTCCGGCTGGCAGTGATGATTGTGTTTTTTCTTCCATCTCCGATAAACATTAAGTTGGTTTTCCCCTTAGGCACCTCCACATTCTCCCGGTACACACCGGCTTTAATCCTAATCACGTACCTTGTGCTGCTCTTTGACGGCGCTGCTGCCACCGCAGCCGCCACTGTCTTGTGGTCTCCGCTACCATCCGCGGCAACAACGACGTTTGGCGTCACCGTCCCTGCCTGCAACAACTTCCTGTCTCCAACAGATAACCATTCCGGCCACTCCGAGTCCGAGTTGTTCTCCTCTTCCTTCAAGTTCCTCCCCGTCAACCTCTTCTCGTTAGCTATGTCGGTGTCGGTCATGTTACAAATCATGGCGAGTGCATTGCTGCACATTTTCTCCACCTTCACCTGACCTTTTTCCAGCTCTTTCCGGACCTTTTTATCCGCACCGCCGTGAGAGAAGCCGTCAAGACAAGTCTCCTGGTCGGTGATGGTGGAGCTCATAAGCGTCTTGAGATCGTTAGCATGCTGCTGTAGGGATTTCTTGGTGTGGTACTCCTCCAGGTCTTTCTCAACTTCCGTAAGCTCTTCCAACGTTTCGGCTACCATCTCCAAACAGTCGTGAAGCGCCCCAATCTCGCGTGGGGTCAGACCTTTTCGAGTGCTCAGCTTCTTTATCTGGAAGTAGTTTTTCTCCACCGCGGTTTTTGTGATATTAACTGCCAGCTCGATCACGTCCTTTTGGCTTTTCACCTTTTTGGTGACTTCGGGGTGGCTAGTGATTGTGGAGTAGCATAATTCTGGGTAGAATGTGCTGTCGCATGATGATTTTACGATGGCATGAGCTGTGGAAGCCGTGATACTTTGTGGGTGGGAGTCGTCGGAACCGGAGTTACGAGACTTGACCCCAATGACGATGCCTATTAAAGCGGAGAGCAGAAGGATTGAAGCAAAAGCAGTTAAGAGGAGTTTTTTTCTAGCTTTGATCTGGGTCATCATGACTTTCTCAAATGAAAAGGATAGTGAACAAGGAAGGAAGGAAGTTTGTTTGGCAGAGGTATTGAGATGCTTGAGCGCTTTTTATTGGCGGGTTACAAATTACGCAAGATTTTTTTTTTTAATTTAAAATAATATTTATTATTATAATATTCTCTTCCTTTAAATAAACCTATTGAATTGTCTTCCTTTAAATAAACCTACTTTTCATATGACCCCATATATATATATATATATAAAGAAATACCGACCTTCAAGGATCGTTGATTTGTTAACCGTATGTACGTCGTAATAATCAAGTTTCATAAAAAGTTGCAAAAGTAAAAGAAAAAAATTGTAACTTTTTAAATGTTTATCATCATTCTTTATTTTCAAACGTACACCAACACCACCCATGAACAAACCTGCTTGCATGGAGACTCTGATCGATCAGCTCCAAAATTTTATTTTAAACATATGAAATATTAAATTCTTAACCGATCAATTTTTTCAATTTTGAACTATCATTAAACAAGTTTTTTATAAGTATTTAATGATCAATCTTATCATTAAATTGTATATTTTGTTTATAAACGTTTTATATGTTTTGAAGTATATATATATATATATATAGTGGAAGGTTCAAATGAGAAGAATTTTTTTGTAAGAAGAAAAAATAATAAGTTTCGACCAATAAGAATGTTTCATTTTACTTCATTTAATATTTTCATTTAATTTTAATGTAAGGGTATATTTGTAAAGTTACATAGATCATTAATATCTAGTCTTTCTTTTCAATAGCTAACTACATTAAATTTGTAACTTATTTTCAAAAAATATATATTTTTTCAAAAATTAAAAAAAAAATAATTTAGAGTGTAGGATAAATTACTAGGTGTGTAGGATAAATTACGAGTTGCGTAAGATAAATTTGAGCATGTGTAGGATAATTTTCGAAATACGTAGGATAACTTTTTATGTGTGTAGGCAATGAAAATTAGTGTAGACAATAATAGTCTTTATGAGTAATTAATTACTTAAAGATTGTAATAAATGAGATTAAAGAATAACTACTTAATATTTTACAATTGTACCCTTTGTTCTTTTTCTTCTCAACTAAATTTTGTTTCTCAAATGAACCTCTCCTATATATATATATATATATATATATATATATATATATGTTATTCGACTGAAATTAGCGTTATAATTAAAATCTAGTATTAAAAGCAATAATTGAGCCAAACATATGGTGGGGGTCCTATTTATCGCTTTGTTTGATTCGCTTCTTTTTCTTGTTGCCCCATGTGATATTTAGGTGAAGCTTTTGAAAACAAAATAGCCAAATTAAATAAATAGGTATATAATTTATAATTAGTAGGAACGGTCCCTCCACTATTCAATTTTGAGAGAAAAAAGCTACAAGTTCCTTTATCATATAATCGTTTATCGCGGGATTGACACTATATTTGACTGCTTCTCCCACTCACCCAACTTTCAAAAACCAAAAGTAATATACAATAATACAAGTGTCATCCATCATATAACATGGAATGATCAGTAAAAGCTTTGTTCTTGGAATCTATTGCTTAAAACAAATCCGTAACCAAAATTGTATACACATACACACACTAGGGTTGTTAATCAGTTGAACCCAGCCGCCTTAGCTCTAGCTCGGCTAAAATTATAAACAAGCAAGTTTGTTTCGGCTTGAAATTCCCCGTCAAGCTTGAACTTCGTATTCGAACTCAGGTCATCTACAAATCGAGATAACTTGTGACTTGACGAAACGGCTCATGTATTAAAATTTGAAGCAAAATGTATAAAACTAGCAAAATTCCCCCCGCTACACAGCGGGGACTTGGTCGGTCTGTGTTCCTTCGTTACGATATTAGTATGGTAGTGACACTCGATAAAGAAATCAAAAAAGAAAATCAAAATTAATTCTCTAATATATATCATAGATGAAAGACTCTAAACGACACTACCTATAATATAAATAGAGTTAAATGTCATTTTAATCCCTGTGGTTTGGGCCATTTTGCCAGTTTAGTCCAAAGGTTTTATTTTTCGCCTGTGGGTCCAAAAAGGTTTCATCGTTGCCGTTTTCGTCCACTGGATTAACTTCATCCATTTTTTCTGTTAACGAGAAGGGCAATTCGGTCATTTTATATGACCGGACTGCCTTTCTAGTTAATAGAATTACATATAAAATGACCGAATTGCCCTTCTCGGTAACAGAAAAAATGGATGTAGTTAATCCACTGGACGAAAACGGCAACGGTGAAACCTTTTTGGACCCACAGACGAAAAATAAAATGACCGAATTGCCCTTCTCGTTAACAGAAAAAATGGATGAAGTTAACTCAGTGGACTAAAATGGCAATGGTGAAACATTTTTAGACTTACAGGCGAAAAGTAAAACCTTTAGACTAAACTGACAAAATGACCCAAACCACAGGAACTAAAATGACATTTAACTCATATAAATATTTCAAAATTGAAGCGAAGAAAAAAAATTGACACAAGCGTGTTAAAAACAAAACAAAACTATAGAGTTGATTTCGGTATCATAGATTATCATACTATAATGTAACAAGACAATCATTTGAAATTGGGTGATACATATGAGAATTTTTAAAATCCATAAAATAAATACATATCTGACCATTATGACAATAATTTGACAAATGATTGTGATGACAAATTAGATAAAGATTTATAAGAATACAGGTCAAGTCGTGGGCCAAGAGATGCCTCTAAAATTGTCGTCAATCACTCCCCGTTACCAAACTAAATATAATAATACCACGTTCATTACATGGGACATATAGTTGATAAACTTACATTATATCAGAACTAAAAGAATCACTCGAAAGGAATAAAAATCAAAACCAACCTTTACTAGTTTGATGACAAAATGACTTCCTAATTTTTAAAATAATGAATCTTAAAGAACTTTTTCTATGTTTATAAAATAACACAATTATGAAATTAGGTTTGATTTTGAATTGAATCCAAAACTCATTTTATAGAGAAATATAAACTGCAAACTGAACCAGAAACTGGTTTTCCCCATTTAAAACTCCCTTTTCCCCAAAATAAAAGATCGATTTGGTCGCATTTGATCTTTCATATTTGTAATGATAATTATTAACTTCATTGGTTAAGGTGTCCTATTTGGACCAAGCTAGCCATATTGACCCCAGTGTTGCGGGACACAAACAACTGACGTGACGTCAAAACCATATATACACAACTTTTCACAATGGAACGTACATATATGGTTCAATGAAATAATGTGTAAGAATTCATCTAAATACATCTTTCATATAACGAAATAATCTCTAAATACATCTTCCATATAACGAAATGAAATTCACATGGTTTGTATTCAGAACGATCTAAAGATTTCATTAATATCAACATCTTCATGAATATGTGTAACACCCCAAAAATATGTAATCTAATTATTTTCTCTAAAATAGTTCATGAAAGGAAGGTTTGGGCTAAAATAAATAAACGTTAGGAACCGAGGGACTAAACATGAAAAATTAAAAGAAAGACTAGTTAAATGAGATAACACACACACTAGACACTTCTAGTGTGTGCGTGATCTTGTCCAGGAGAAAAGAAAAGAACACCCCAAACCCTAGTTCACTAATTCCATCAAATTGAAGGTGATTTCAAGCCGAACGATTGTAGGAACGCAAATCCTTGGTCATCAAGGTGTGAATAACAAAGTGGTAAGTTGAATTTCTTGAAATCATGAACTTTAGGAAATGGGTTTTTACCCAACTATGATTAATGTTGTGATATATACCAATAGAAGTTAAGATTATGAACTAGAACTCGATTGATGTCCGGGTTATGGTGATTTAACTTGTTTAGAGGGATGGAACATAGATGAATGATGTAGGATGAGAGAATCTCATTAACTTGCTTGATTGTTATGAACTTGTAGATTAGTGTGTGAAGATACTTGTAATTAAATACCCTACAAAGGTGAAACCCGCCAAGTGTTTGATAAAATGCCCAAAAGAGCAAATAACAAGATGTTGTATGATAAAAGTGTGAAAAAGAATGAAATGTTATGTAGTCGGGCTAAATGAATGAACATGTTGATGTAGGTGTAAAAGAAGAAGGTTCAAGTGCTAGGAGGTCGGACAGCTCACAGGATCGAGGTATGTTGTTTTATGCATACAAGCTTTACTTTCTAATGGTTATTGTTGTATTAGAACCGTAAATATGATTATCCGTAAATGATGTGTAGTTGATAGTTTAACTCGTCATGAACGGGTCGTAAGATACGATAATGATGAAAAGTTTATGTTATGGTCGGTTGGTGTTGAACTAGCCGTATATTGGAAGTTTATGAAGGAAGGTAATGAAATAGTTAAATCTGTCATGAACGGATTTGGTATGATGTTTATGTTGCGATTATGTTTAATCCGAGATTAACGGATTATTGAAGGTTATGTATTGTCTCGTTTGGAGATGGTAGATAATGACCCGTTCAACGGGTCGATGAAAGTAAAATTATGGCATGGTTATGTGATGACACGAATGGATGTTAGTTGTTATTTATTATTATATTATAAGAAACTGACTAGTTAAACTTGAATTGCGATGTAGGAAAATCCGTGATTTAGGTGGCGTGGCGAACTTGGAGACGAACACCCACATGCACACCATGGTCTATGCGCTTCCGTAGTAGTAGTGGTCGCCCTTATGAAACAATGTTTTTGTTAAACTTTTACTTCTTAAAAAGTTGTCTTTTGTTATGTAAATGATGGATTAGAAACTTAGTCGGTTGTAACTAGGTATTTTAAACTTGCATTTTGACAGGGTAGTTCGAATTAACACCCATAACTAGACTAGGGAAGGTGTTGATCTCGAACTAGCTACAAGGGTATTTTGGTAATATAATGCTTCTAGTTGCAAACTAATTGTTTCCAATGTATTTGGGTCTTTTCGTAAAAAGGGCGTAACAAGTTGGTATCAGAGCCAAGGTTTGAGAGAATCAAGCACGGGTTGAAGTGCTTGGGCTCAAACCGATAGCTCGCGCAATGGGTGTGTTCACTCCAAGATCGCAAACAAGGTAAAAGTTTAAGATGCTTCAAATTTTATAACGGGTCAAAATAATGATATGTGTCGAAAATGGTTTACGAGTACATAGAACCCAAGAATTGAATCTTGTGTAATTGAAAAGATTTATGGCATGGCATTGGCAAGAATTGGTATGCAAACGGACAAGTTTGGTTGATAAACCATGAATGGGTTGAAAGTTTATAAGCAAGAAAATGGCCGAAAGCTTAAAAATTTCGAAAATAGTTAATCCGGGTGCCGAATTTTAACTCTATGTGAAGGGGGATGGAATTACGATCGTGTAGGAAGAAACGGATCGTAAATCGGATGAAAATTGAGTGAGTTATGATCGTTTAGGTGAAAAATGGGATTTTAAGAAAAATGCAGCAACCAGCATCGAACTATCTGTGAAAATGGTACCCTCGCGTCGCGCTAGGGACCCTCGCGCCACGCGAGCCCCCCTAGCGTCGCGCGACCCCCTTAGACGTGCAGAAATTGTTTTTTTTGATGATTTTGGCCAATGAACTTGTTTAGGAAGGTTATAAATCATGTAATTAGGGTCGTGAAAGTTATTACGACATTATGGAATAACTTGTAACGAACCGCAAGGGTAGGTAATATTAAAAGTTTATTTAAAAACCATCGAAAAACTTTATTGTGTAGATGGCGGAACATGCGGATTCGAATGATGACGATATGGCACGGGAAGATGCATTAAATGAAAAGATGGCGCAAATGATGGATAATACTTTTGAAGCCAAACTTCCGAAAATGGTGCAAGAGGTGGAGAGTCGTGTGTTGGAAACGATTGATGCAATAATGACAAGCAAAATGGATGAAATAAAGGAGATGATTGGAGAGTCTAAAAGCAAGAGTAAGATACGAAGATGCACGTACAAATATTTTATGGCGTGTAGTCCTTCTCCGTATGATGGAAAGATAGATCCGATTGTATGTCAAAGATGGATCTCTAATATAGAAGCCGTGTTTATCCGGAGCCGGTGTGAGAAGGAAGATCAAGTAATGTTTGCTACGGGTCAACTGCAATCACAAGCTAAAGATTGGTGGGACGCTTATTGTAAAGAGATAGGTGAAGATAAACTTCAAGTGACGTGGCAGGAATTTAAAGAACCTTTTCTAAAATACCATTGCCCTCAATCCGCCATCGATAGGATTCAGGAGGAATTCTTGCGCCTCCGACAGCACGATGAAACAATCAACGAGATAACAAATATTTTCTTGGATAAGCTGAAGTTTTGCAAGGAGTTCGTGAATTCAGAAAGGATGAAAATCAATCGATACCATGATATGTTGAAGGCGGAGTTTAGGGAGTTTATTACGCCCTCGAAGTGTGAAACTCTTGACGAACTCATAAACTGGGCGCGAGACAGGGAGATTGAACTCAAGAGACAGGTGGAGCGAGGTGAAAAGAGACTGCCAGAGAAGGTGCCTAACCCAACTCCTTTCAAGAAAGGCAAGTTTCAAGACCAAGCTAATAAAGAGAAAGCAAAGAGTGGAATTCCCCGTTGCAAGAATTGTGGAAAGCTTCACTCCGGGGAGTGCCTGTTGGGTAAGAAGGGATGTTATAACTGTGGGGAAGAGGGACATCCGCATTACAGGTGCCCTAAGAATACGAAGACATGTTATAATTGTTTCCAAAAGGGTCACATCAAGGCGGAGTGTCCCAAGCTCCAATCGGGAATGAAGAAGGAAGGCAAAAAGGAGGAGAATCCTAAGGCAAAAGCAAGAATGTTTCAAATTACGTCTGAAGAGGCTAAAGCTCATCCGAATGTTGTGTCAGGTATTTTCTTGCTAAATTCCTTGCCGATGTATGTGTTATTCGATACCAGGGCTACTATGTCATTTGTTTCGAGTGATGTAATTAATCACCCCTCATTTAAGATTGAAAGAATGCCAATACCATTAGAGGTAGAGATAGCTGATAGCAAGAATTATTTGCTGCACGAAGTGTGTAGAAATTGTAAGCTCACGATAGAGGATGAGGAGTTTGATATTGATCTCGTACCTATGGTCCTAGGGGAATTCAAGGTAGTAGTAGGTATGGATTGGATGGCCCTACACCATGCGGAGATTAAATGTGAAAGTAAGACAATACGAGTGCAATCTCCGAGTGGGAAATGGTTAAGTATTCAAGGAGAGAGAAATGTAAAAGCAAAGTTATGCAATATTGTCCAAGCCTTCAAGTACGTGCGTAATGGAAGTAAGGCATTTTTGGCCTATGTAGTTGATGTTCATCAAAACCTTCCCAAGTTCGAAGATGTGGCAGTAGTGAACGAATATCCGGATGTGTTTCCGGAGGAGTTGCCGGGGCTTCCACCCGAACGCGAAATAGAATTTCGTATTGAATTAAATCCGGGTGCGCAACCGGTGGCTAAATCCCCATATAGACTGGATCCCACCGAAATGAGGGAACTAATGACCCAACTGCAAGACTTACTCGATAAAGGCTTTATACGTCCAAGTGTATCACCTTGGGGAGCACCCGTTCTTTTTGTGAAAAAGAAAGATGGGTCGATGCGTATGTGCATCGACTACCGGGAGCTGAATAAATTGACCGTGAAGAACCGTTATCCCTTACCCAGAATTGATGATCTTTTTGATCAGTTGCAAGGGGCGAGTTGGTTTTCAAAGTTAGATTTACGCTCGGGCTATCATCAAGTAAGGGTGCGAGAGGAGGACGTTGCAAAAACTGCATTTAGAACTCGGTATGGACATTATGAATTCTTGGTCATGTCCTTTGGGTTGACGAACGCGCCAGCCGCGTTTATGGACCTTATGAACCGAGTGTGTCGACCTATGTTAGACAAATCTGTGATTGTGTTCATAGATGACATTTTGGTTTACTCCCGGAATGAGGCCGATCATGCAAGACACTTACGTGAGGTACTTGAAACCCTCCGTAGAGAAAAACTTTATGCGAAGTTCTCAAAGTGCTCAAAGTGTGCCTTTTGGCTCAGGGAAGTGCAGTTTCTAGGTCACGTAATAAATTCAGAAGGTGTCTTAGTAGATCCAGCAAAGATTGAGGCCGTATTAAAGTGGGTCCCTCCTAAAAACCCAACCGAGGTAAGGAGTTTTCTAGGCCTTGCCGGCTATTACAGAAGGTTTATTCAAGAATTCTCAAAGATTGCATTACCACTGACCAAACTGACAAGAAAGGAAGGAAAGAAGGAGGGAAAGTTCGTGTGGGGTAAAGAACAGGAAGAAGCTTTTCAAGTGTTAAAAGAGAAATTATCGAGTTCTCCGGTGTTAACGTTACCCGATGGAACGGAAGATTTGGTCGTATATTCAGACGCGTCACACCAAGGCTTGGGGTGTGTTCTAATGCAAAGGGGAAAGGTTATCGCGTATGCTTCAAGACAACTCAGACCACATGAAGTGAACTTCCCGACCCATGACCTAGAATTGGCAGCGGTAGTTTTTGCCTTAAAAATTTGGAGGCACTACCTGTATGGGGTAAAATGTACGATCTACTCGGATCATAAGAGCCTTAAATATTTCTTCGAACAGAAAGATTTGAATATGAGGCAACGAAGGTGGTTGGAACTGATTAAAGACTATGACTGTGATATTTTATATCACCCGGGAAAAGCAAACGTCGTAGCAGATGCGTTGAGTCGAAAAGATTATCCACAACCGATTCATGTCAAATCTATAAAGATGACAGTTACACCTCACCTCCTTGAGACGATACGAGATACTCAAATAAAAGCACTAGAGAAAGGGGATCCAAAGAAAGAAAGAACGAAAGGAATAGCAGAAAAGTTTGAAGAAAACTCAAACGGGCTTAAAACAAGGTTTGGGCGGATCTGGATACCAAGGTTTTGTGAGGTCAAGACAGTGCTACTTGAAGAAGCTCATAAGTCAAGGTACTCCGTTCACCCTGGGGCTACAAAAATGTACTATGATTTGAAAACAAACTATTGGTGGCCCGGTATGAAACGTGATATTGCTAAGTACGTCGCGAAGTGTCTGACGTGTTCTCAAGTGAAAGCGGAACATTAGAAACCTTATGGAGAGTTACAACCTTTGGAAATTCCAGTATGGAAGTGGGAGGAGATAACAATGGATTTGGTGACTAAGCTACCTAGAACGAAAAAGGGGCATGATACGATATGGGTAGTTGTGGACCGACTCACGAAGAGTGCGCACTTTTTACCAATTCGAGAGGCCTACTCCTCAGAAAAGATGGCGGAAGTGTATGTGAATGAAATAATATCCCGACACGGGGTGCCTGTGTCAATAGTTTCAGATCGGGATACGAGATTTACCTCTCGTTATTGGTTGAGGTTCCATGAAAGTATGGGCACGAAACTGCACATAAGTACCGCCTACCACCCGCAGACTGACGGTCAATCGGAAAGAACGATTCAGACGCTTATTGATATGTTAAGAGCATGCGCGCTAGATTTTGGGGGAAGTTGGGATGACCATTTACCACTAGTGGAATTTTCTTACAATAATAGTTATCATAGTGGTCTCAAAATGGCACCTTATGAACTGTTATATGGAAGAAAGTGTAGAACGCCCGTATGTTGGGGGAGGTGGGACAAAGGGAGCTCGCACCTAACGAATTAATAGCAACGACCAACGAAAAGATTGATCTAATTAGAGCTCGATTAAAGGCGGCTCATGATAGGCAAAAGGCATATGCGGATAAGAGAAAGCGTCCTATCGAATTTCAAGTAGGAGACTATGTTTTATTAAAAGTATCCCCATGGAAAGGTATAATCCGTTTTCGTAAACGGGGAAAATTGGGGCCTCGTTATATTGGGCCATTTAAAATCTTGGCTCGAGTGGGGAAAGTGGCGTATCGTCTAGAATTACCGTCTTCATTAGATGGGATCCATAGCACTTTCCATGTATCACAACTAAGAAAGTGCCTTGCGGATGAATCGGCGATCGTACCTCTTGATGATATTGAAGTAGATGAGAGCTTAAATTATGTTGAAAGACCGATAGCCATTAAATATTTTAAAGTAAAGAATCTTCGCAATAAGGCCATTAGACAAGTTCTAGTACAATGGCAACACCGGAAGGGGTCGGAGCTTACATGGGAGTCGGAAGATGAAATGCGAAAGCATTACCCATCTTTATTCGGTATGTAAATGTTGATTTTTATATGTGTTCAAGTTTCGGGGACGAAACTTTTTCTAAGAGGGGTAGACTTGTAACACCCCAAAAATATGTAATCTAATTATTTTCTCTAAAATAGTTCATGAAAGGAAGGTTTGGGCTAAAATAAATAAACGTTAGGAACCGAGGGACTAAACATGAAAAATTAAAAGAAAGACTAGTTAAATGAGATAACACACACACTAGACACTTCTAGTGTGTGCGTGATCTTGTCCAGGAGAAAAGAAAAGAACACCCCAAACCCTAGTTCACTAATTCCATCAAATTGAAGGTGATTTCAAGCCGAACGATTGTAGGAACGCAAATCCTTGGTCATCAAGGTGTGAATAACAAAGTGGTAAGTTGAATTTCTTGAAATCATGAACTTTAGGAAATGGGTTTTTACCCAACTATGATTAATGTTGTGATATATACCAATAGAAGTTAAGATTATGAACTAGAACTCGATTGATGTCCGGGTTATGGTGATTTAACTTGTTTAGAGGGATGGAACATAGATGAATGATGTAGGATGAGAGAATCTCATTAACTTGCTTGATTGTTATGAACTTGTAGATTAGTGTGTGAAGATACTTGTAATTAAATACCCTACAAAGGTGAAACCCGCCAAGTGTTTGATAAAATGCCCAAAAGAGCAAATAACAAGATGTTGTATGATAAAAGTGTGAAAAAGAATGAAATGTTATGTAGTCGGGCTAAATGAATGAACATGTTGATGTAGGTGTAAAAGAAGAAGGTTCAAGTGCTAGGAGGTCGGACAGCTCACAGGATCGAGGTATGTTGTTTTATGCATACAAGCTTTACTTTCTAATGGTTATTGTTGTATTAGAACCGTAAATATGATTATCCGTAAATGATGTGTAGTTGATAGTTTAACTCGTCATGAACGGGTCGTAAGATACGATAATGATGAAAAGTTTATGTTATGGTCGGTTGGTGTTGAACTAGCCGTATATTGGAAGTTTATGAAGGAAGGTAATGAAATAGTTAAATCTGTCATGAACGGATTTGGTATGATGTTTATGTTGCGATTATGTTTAATCCGAGATTAACGGATTATTGAAGGTTATGTATTGTCTCGTTTGGAGATGGTAGATAATGACCCGTTCAACGGGTCGATGAAAGTAAAATTATGGCATGGTTATGTGATGACACGAATGGATGTTAGTTGTTATTTATTATTATATTATAAGAAACTGACTAGTTAAACTTGAATTGCGATGTAGGAAAATCCGTGATTTAGGTGGCGTGGCGAACTTGGAGACGAACACCCACATGCACACCATGGTCTATGCGCTTCCGTAGTAGTAGTGGTCGCCCTTATGAAACAATGTTTTTGTTAAACTTTTACTTCTTAAAAAGTTGTCTTTTGTTATGTAAATGATGGATTAGAAACTTAGTCGGTTGTAACTAGGTATTTTAAACTTGCATTTTGACAGGGTAGTTCGAATTAACACCCATAACTAGACTAGGGAAGGTGTTGATCTCGAACTAGCTACAAGGGTATTTTGGTAATATAATGCTTCTAGTTGCAAACTAATTGTTTCCAATGTATTTGGGTCTTTTCGTAAAAAGGGCGTAACAAGTTGGTATCAGAGCCAAGGTTTGAGAGAATCAAGCACGGGTTGAAGTGCTTGGGCTCAAACCGATAGCTCGCGCAATGGGTGTGTTCACTCCAAGATCGCAAACAAGGTAAAAGTTTAAGATGCTTCAAATTTTATAACGGGTCAAAATAATGATATGTGTCGAAAATGGTTTACGAGTACATAGAACCCAAGAATTGAATCTTGTGTAATTGAAAAGATTTATGGCATGGCATTGGCAAGAATTGGTATGCAAACGGACAAGTTTGGTTGATAAACCATGAATGGGTTGAAAGTTTATAAGCAAGAAAATGGCCGAAAGCTTAAAAATTTCGAAAATAGTTAATCCGGGTGCCGAATTTTAACTCTATGTGAAGGGGGATGGAATTACGATCGTGTAGGAAGAAACGGATCGTAAATCGGATGAAAATTGAGTGAGTTATGATCGTTTAGGTGAAAAATGGGATTTTAAGAAAAATGCAGCAACCAGCATCGAACTATCTGTGAAAATGGTACCCTCGCGTCGCGCTAGGGACCCTCGCGCCACGCGAGCCCCCCTAGCGTCGCGCGACCCCCTTAGACGTGCAGAAATTGTTTTTTTTGATGATTTTGGCCAATGAACTTGTTTAGGAAGGTTATAAATCATGTAATTAGGGTCGTGAAAGTTATTACGACATTATGGAATAACTTGTAACGAACCGCAAGGGTAGGTAATATTAAAAGTTTATTTAAAAACCATCGAAAAACTTTATTGTGTAGATGGCGGAACATGCGGATTCGAATGATGACGATATGGCACGGGAAGATGCATTAAATGAAAAGATGGCGCAAATGATGGATAATACTTTTGAAGCCAAACTTCCGAAAATGGTGCAAGAGGTGGAGAGTCGTGTGTTGGAAACGATTGATGCAATAATGACAAGCAAAATGGATGAAATAAAGGAGATGATTGGAGAGTCTAAAAGCAAGAGTAAGATACGAAGATGCACGTACAAATATTTTATGGCGTGTAGTCCTTCTCCGTATGATGGAAAGATAGATCCGATTGTATGTCAAAGATGGATCTCTAATATAGAAGCCGTGTTTATCCGGAGCCGGTGTGAGAAGGAAGATCAAGTAATGTTTGCTACGGGTCAACTGCAATCACAAGCTAAAGATTGGTGGGACGCTTATTGTAAAGAGATAGGTGAAGATAAACTTCAAGTGACGTGGCAGGAATTTAAAGAACCTTTTCTAAAATACCATTGCCCTCAATCCGCCATCGATAGGATTCAGGAGGAATTCTTGCGCCTCCGACAGCACGATGAAACAATCAACGAGATAACAAATATTTTCTTGGATAAGCTGAAGTTTTGCAAGGAGTTCGTGAATTCAGAAAGGATGAAAATCAATCGATACCATGATATGTTGAAGGCGGAGTTTAGGGAGTTTATTACGCCCTCGAAGTGTGAAACTCTTGACGAACTCATAAACTGGGCGCGAGACAGGGAGATTGAACTCAAGAGACAGGTGGAGCGAGGTGAAAAGAGACTGCCAGAGAAGGTGCCTAACCCAACTCCTTTCAAGAAAGGCAAGTTTCAAGACCAAGCTAATAAAGAGAAAGCAAAGAGTGGAATTCCCCGTTGCAAGAATTGTGGAAAGCTTCACTCCGGGGAGTGCCTGTTGGGTAAGAAGGGATGTTATAACTGTGGGGAAGAGGGACATCCGCATTACAGGTGCCCTAAGAATACGAAGACATGTTATAATTGTTTCCAAAAGGGTCACATCAAGGCGGAGTGTCCCAAGCTCCAATCGGGAATGAAGAAGGAAGGCAAAAAGGAGGAGAATCCTAAGGCAAAAGCAAGAATGTTTCAAATTACGTCTGAAGAGGCTAAAGCTCATCCGAATGTTGTGTCAGGTATTTTCTTGCTAAATTCCTTGCCGATGTATGTGTTATTCGATACCAGGGCTACTATGTCATTTGTTTCGAGTGATGTAATTAATCACCCCTCATTTAAGATTGAAAGAATGCCAATACCATTAGAGGTAGAGATAGCTGATAGCAAGAATTATTTGCTGCACGAAGTGTGTAGAAATTGTAAGCTCACGATAGAGGATGAGGAGTTTGATATTGATCTCGTACCTATGGTCCTAGGGGAATTCAAGGTAGTAGTAGGTATGGATTGGATGGCCCTACACCATGCGGAGATTAAATGTGAAAGTAAGACAATACGAGTGCAATCTCCGAGTGGGAAATGGTTAAGTATTCAAGGAGAGAGAAATGTAAAAGCAAAGTTATGCAATATTGTCCAAGCCTTCAAGTACGTGCGTAATGGAAGTAAGGCATTTTTGGCCTATGTAGTTGATGTTCATCAAAACCTTCCCAAGTTCGAAGATGTGGCAGTAGTGAACGAATATCCGGATGTGTTTCCGGAGGAGTTGCCGGGGCTTCCACCCGAACGCGAAATAGAATTTCGTATTGAATTAAATCCGGGTGCGCAACCGGTGGCTAAATCCCCATATAGACTGGATCCCACCGAAATGAGGGAACTAATGACCCAACTGCAAGACTTACTCGATAAAGGCTTTATACGTCCAAGTGTATCACCTTGGGGAGCACCCGTTCTTTTTGTGAAAAAGAAAGATGGGTCGATGCGTATGTGCATCGACTACCGGGAGCTGAATAAATTGACCGTGAAGAACCGTTATCCCTTACCCAGAATTGATGATCTTTTTGATCAGTTGCAAGGGGCGAGTTGGTTTTCAAAGTTAGATTTACGCTCGGGCTATCATCAAGTAAGGGTGCGAGAGGAGGACGTTGCAAAAACTGCATTTAGAACTCGGTATGGACATTATGAATTCTTGGTCATGTCCTTTGGGTTGACGAACGCGCCAGCCGCGTTTATGGACCTTATGAACCGAGTGTGTCGACCTATGTTAGACAAATCTGTGATTGTGTTCATAGATGACATTTTGGTTTACTCCCGGAATGAGGCCGATCATGCAAGACACTTACGTGAGGTACTTGAAACCCTCCGTAGAGAAAAACTTTATGCGAAGTTCTCAAAGTGCTCAAAGTGTGCCTTTTGGCTCAGGGAAGTGCAGTTTCTAGGTCACGTAATAAATTCAGAAGGTGTCTTAGTAGATCCAGCAAAGATTGAGGCCGTATTAAAGTGGGTCCCTCCTAAAAACCCAACCGAGGTAAGGAGTTTTCTAGGCCTTGCCGGCTATTACAGAAGGTTTATTCAAGAATTCTCAAAGATTGCATTACCACTGACCAAACTGACAAGAAAGGAAGGAAAGAAGGAGGGAAAGTTCGTGTGGGGTAAAGAACAGGAAGAAGCTTTTCAAGTGTTAAAAGAGAAATTATCGAGTTCTCCGGTGTTAACGTTACCCGATGGAACGGAAGATTTGGTCGTATATTCAGACGCGTCACACCAAGGCTTGGGGTGTGTTCTAATGCAAAGGGGAAAGGTTATCGCGTATGCTTCAAGACAACTCAGACCACATGAAGTGAACTTCCCGACCCATGACCTAGAATTGGCAGCGGTAGTTTTTGCCTTAAAAATTTGGAGGCACTACCTGTATGGGGTAAAATGTACGATCTACTCGGATCATAAGAGCCTTAAATATTTCTTTGAACAGAAAGATTTGAATATGAGGCAACGAAGGTGGTTGGAACTGATTAAAGACTATGACTGTGATATTTTATATCACCCGGGAAAAGCAAACGTCGTAGCAGATGCGTTGAGTCGAAAAGATTATCCACAACCGATTCATGTCAAATCTATAAAGATGACAGTTACACCTCACCTCCTTGAGACGATACGAGATACTCAAATAAAAGCACTAGAGAAAGGGGATCCAAAGAAAGAAAGAACGAAAGGAATAGCAGAAAAGTTTGAAGAAAACTCAAACGGGCTTAAAACAAGGTTTGGGCGGATCTGGATACCAAGGTTTTGTGAGGTCAAGACAGTGCTACTTGAAGAAGCTCATAAGTCAAGGTACTCCGTTCACCCTGGGGCTACAAAAATGTACTATGATTTGAAAACAAACTATTGGTGGCCCGGTATGAAACGTGATATTGCTAAGTACGTCGCGAAGTGTCTGACGTGTTCTCAAGTGAAAGCGGAACATTAGAAACCTTATGGAGAGTTACAACCTTTGGAAATTCCAGTATGGAAGTGGGAGGAGATAACAATGGATTTGGTGACTAAGCTACCTAGAACGAAAAAGGGGCATGATACGATATGGGTAGTTGTGGACCGACTCACGAAGAGTGCGCACTTTTTACCAATTCGAGAGGCCTACTCCTCAGAAAAGATGGCGGAAGTGTATGTGAATGAAATAATATCCCGACACGGGGTGCCTGTGTCAATAGTTTCAGATCGGGATACGAGATTTACCTCTCGTTATTGGTTGAGGTTCCATGAAAGTATGGGCACGAAACTGCACATAAGTACCGCCTACCACCCGCAGACTGACGGTCAATCGGAAAGAACGATTCAGACGCTTATTGATATGTTAAGAGCATGCGCGCTAGATTTTGGGGGAAGTTGGGATGACCATTTACCACTAGTGGAATTTTCTTACAATAATAGTTATCATAGTGGTCTCAAAATGGCACCTTATGAACTGTTATATGGAAGAAAGTGTAGAACGCCCGTATGTTGGGGGAGGTGGGACAAAGGGAGCTCGCACCTAACGAATTAATAGCAACGACCAACGAAAAGATTGATCTAATTAGAGCTCGATTAAAGGCGGCTCATGATAGGCAAAAGGCATATGCGGATAAGAGAAAGCGTCCTATCGAATTTCAAGTAGGAGACTATGTTTTATTAAAAGTATCCCCATGGAAAGGTATAATCCGTTTTCGTAAACGGGGAAAATTGGGGCCTCGTTATATTGGGCCATTTAAAATCTTGGCTCGAGTGGGGAAAGTGGCGTATCGTCTAGAATTACCGTCTTCATTAGATGGGATCCATAGCACTTTCCATGTATCACAACTAAGAAAGTGCCTTGCGGATGAATCGGCGATCGTACCTCTTGATGATATTGAAGTAGATGAGAGCTTAAATTATGTTGAAAGACCGATAGCCATTAAATATTTTAAAGTAAAGAATCTTCGCAATAAGGCCATTAGACAAGTTCTAGTACAATGGCAACACCGGAAGGAGTCGGAGCTTACATGGGAGTCGGAAGATGAAATGCGAAAGCATTACCCATCTTTATTCGGTATGTAAATGTTGATTTTTATATGTGTTCAAGTTTCGGGGACGAAACTTTTTCTAAGAGGGGTAGACTTGTAACACCCCAAAAATATGTAATCTAATTATTTTCTCTAAAATAGTTCATGAAAGGAAGGTTTGGGCTAAAATAAATAAACGTTAGGAACCGAGGGACTAAACATGAAAAATTAAAAGAAAGACTAGTTAAATGAGATAACACACACACTAGACACTTCTAGTGTGTGCGTGATCTTGTCCAGGAGAAAAGAAAAGAACACCCCAAACCCTAGTTCACTAATTCCATCAAATTGAAGGTGATTTCAAGCCGAACGATTGTAGGAACGCAAATCCTTGGTCATCAAGGTGTGAATAACAAAGTGGTAAGTTGAATTTCTTGAAATCATGAACTTTAGGAAATGGGTTTTTACCCAACTATGATTAATGTTGTGATATATACCAATAGAAGTTAAGATTATGAACTAGAACTCGATTGATGTCCGGGTTATGGTGATTTAACTTGTTTAGAGGGATGGAACATAGATGAATGATGTAGGATGAGAGAATCTCATTAACTTGCTTGATTGTTATGAACTTGTAGATTAGTGTGTGAAGATACTTGTAATTAAATACCCTACAAAGGTGAAACCCGCCAAGTGTTTGATAAAATGCCCAAAAGAGCAAATAACAAGATGTTGTATGATAAAAGTGTGAAAAATAATGAAATGTTATGTAGTCGGGCTAAATGAATGAACATGTTGATGTAGGTGTAAAAGAAGAAGGTTCAAGTGCTAGGAGGTCGGACAGCTCACAGGATCGAGGTATGTTGTTTTATGCATACAAGCTTTACTTTCTAATGGTTATTGTTGTATTAGAACCGTAAATATGATTATCCGTAAATGATGTGTAGTTGATAGTTTAACTCGTCATGAACGGGTCGTAAGATACGATAATGATGAAAAGTTTATGTTATGGTCGGTTGGTGTTGAACTAGCCGTATATTGGAAGTTTATGAAGGAAGGTAATGAAATAGTTAAATCTGTCATGAACGGATTTGGTATGATGTTTATGTTGCGATTATGTTTAATCCGAGATTAACGGATTATTGAAGGTTATGTATTGTCTCGTTTGGAGATGGTAGATAATGACCCGTTCAACGGGTCGATGAAAGTAAAATTATGGCATGGTTATGTGATGACACGAATGGATGTTAGTTGTTATTTATTATTATATTATAAGAAACTGACTAGTTAAACTTGAATTGCGATGTAGGAAAATCCGTGATTTAGGTGGCGTGGCGAACTTGGAGACGAACACCCACATGCACACCATGGTCTATGCGCTTCCGTAGTAGTAGTGGTCGCCCTTATGAAACAATGTTTTTGTTAAACTTTTACTTCTTAAAAAGTTGTCTTTTGTTATGTAAATGATGGATTAGAAACTTAGTCGGTTGTAACTAGGTATTTTAAACTTGCATTTTGACAGGGTAGTTCGGATTAACACCCATAACTAGACTAGGGAAGGTGTTGATCTCGAACTAGCTACAAGGGTATTTTGGTAATATAATGCTTCTAGTTGCAAACTAATTGTTTCCTATGTATTTGGGTCTTTTCGTAAAAAGGGCGTAACAATATGAGCGTTGAGCTTGCACTTTTCACTTCCAATGCATGCACCTATTTTTCTCATAAAATTAAGAACGCACGTTGTGTTGGCCTTTAGAGCATATGTGAGTGAGTACTTTATATTGTAGTTGTGAGTGTAGAGAGAAAATGTTATTATTTTTTTTACGACAAATTTCTTTTTATTTGTGTCGTCCATGGGACTTGAAACCAATACCTTCCCCTCCTAATGTGTTTAAAGGTTTTGCCTTTGACAATGAACCACCACCCCATTAGTAGAAAATGTTACTACTATCAGTAAATTTGGTAAGACACTATTCACCATCTATAATTTTTTAATTTTTTTAAGTGGATTTGAATGAAGAAAGAAAATGTAATGATAAAAGTATAAAAAATATTATTTAATTGAAAACAAGAGAGAAAAGATAGTGAATATTAGTGTAATTATAGAGATAGAGATGGAGAATTGATTGTGAATGCTATTAGAGCATTCACATCCTAACCATCAAATTATGTGAGGAGGAGTTTTTATATTATAAAGAAAAAATCAGTGGTATCCTAAAAAATTTTTTTTGGACCTTGGGTATTTTCATATTTGTTTATGGGTAACCAATACATAATACGGAGAAGAAGAAAATTTGCACTAATGTTATACTTCGCTAACAAAACTGAAGAGTTGCCTGGGATACACTTATTAGACCAAGCGGTATGGGGGTCGGCTTAGGCCCGGCGTCGGTCCCCCACACCGCCCCCCTCTTCCCGGCTTGTGATAACCGGCTCCCTCACGACGAAGATGACGGGCCTGATCTCTCTCTCTCTCTCTTCTTTCTCTCTCCTGTCTCTCTCTTTCTCTCTCTAAAAAATCAAATAAATTATATTTTTAATTGTTTTTATAAATAATTTGGGCCCCATCCTCCACCCCACTCAAAATGCAAGGAGTCCCATCCTCCATAGGATGGTGATGTGACGCCTACGTGGCGACCCATCCTTATGGGGATGAGTCTCCTCATACCCTCTAGTCTTATACATACTAGATCTGCACGTGCTCCAATGCAAAGTGCATCGCTTTTTATCTTTTGAGTTTCAACCTATAAATTTATTTAAACTATATTTTTATTACTCTTAAATACTACCTAATTACAATGCATTTGTAGGGAATTGAACTTATAAGACATTTGTGAGTGGCAATCACTAAGGCCAGAGGGTATGGTGATGGTCCACCAAGGGAGGATGATCCGCCACGTAGGCGCCACGTCATAGTCCTCCAAGGATGGTCCATCCCACAAAATTAGAGGGTATTGGAGGATGGTCCTAATCATAGTCCTCCCCACCACTTTTATGTTTTTTTTAATCTTCTACTTTTTTTTAATCTTCTACCTTTTTGTAACATTTAACAAATAAACAAACAAAAAAATTATCATTAATATTAAAAGACATTACATAAACATAAAAAAAAAACATACACTTAATTAAAAAAAAACATAAACTTAATAAAAAAACATAGAGTTAAATAATTTGATGTTTTTTCATGATGTCGGTTTGTAGTTTTTTCAACATCGAACATTTCGGCTCGGGATGCTCATCGACGTCCATCGATATTATTTCTCATTCCTTGAGCCGAATTTTTTCATCGGAAATTCGGATTTTCTCATTCGACAATCGGACCTTCTCGCGTAACTTTTCTTCCGCTACACGACTTTTTTCTTCGACGGCCCGCTCCTTCACCTTCGTCTTTTGGGCCGAGACGTCGTTGTACATTTTTAAGTGTTCCATAAACTCTTCCATTTTCGGGTCCACCTTTTCCTTTTCTTTCCCCTTGGCCCGCTCCTTCTTTGATTTATCTCGGCCCGGTGGACGTTACGCTTCATGTACGGCGTACTCCTCTTCGTCAAAGTCGGCATCATCATTTAAGTTTATGTGACACCTCGCGTCCGATCCACCGGCGCTAAAACTACCCGATTCCGATGTTTTTTGGCGTTTCGCCATCTCCACCTCGTTGGGAATCGGCGCCCATTTTGGTTCCGTTTTCAAAATTTCCCACGCGCGAACGTGAGCAAAGTTGGTATTACCATTGTTCGCCTTATACTTCTCCAACGCTTGTTTGAACACATCGTCGTCGCTCATGCCGCTACGACGCCCACTTGTATATATTTTATTATATTCCTCGCAAAACCTACTTACGGACGCGTTCATTTTCCGCCACTTTGATGACACCGAGTCGATATCTCGATACGGGCCTTGGTCCATAAGGTCGAGGAACTTCACCAAAACCTTGGACCAAAACCCGTCACCCGTTTGGTTATTACCTATAAAAAAACAAAATAAACAAACTTTAAAAAATTAAACAAAAGTGTTAACAAAAATTTAAAATTAAACAAAATAAACAAACTTTAAAAAATTAGAAACTGTTAACAAAAAAATTAGAAAAACAAACTTTAAAAAATTGTATAAACTTTAAAAAAATATATAAACTTTAAAAAAAAGATAAACCTTAAAAAAAATACGAACCTTTTGTCGGGTGTGTAGACGTGCCTATGTAAGCCTTGGCTAAGGCTTCTTCTTCGATTGGCGTCCACTTAGTCGACTTCGGTTTGGACGATTGCTCACCCACCACTTGCATGCCTTTGTTTCGTTTTCCTTTAGGTGGTTGGGTTTCGGGAACGACCTCCACATCGTCGTCGGGTTCGGATTGTTGAAAGGGTTGCGTCGGGATCGGTTGGGGTTGAACGGGTGGTGTCGGGTTCGGTGGGAAATTATAAGCACCCCGCATCATCATTTGTTGAAGGGCTTGATTTTGAGAGAATTGAGCGAATTGGTTTGGCGAGTGTTGGAATGATGCAAACGCATTTGATGAATATTGCGAGAATTGGTTCGGTTCTAGCGTCGGATAATATCCCGGAACCGAGAAAACATTCGGTTGGGTCGGGTTGTTGGGATTGTTCGGATTGTTCGGGTTGTTCGGGTTATTGAAGGGATCCATGATAGAGTATAAGGTTTATAAAAGTGGAAGAAGATTTATAAAAATTGAGTGAGAGGGATGAAATTTTGGGGTTAAATTTGTGAATGGAGGTGAAAATGGAATGGAAATATATATATTAGAGATTTTTGACCGTTTGTTTTTTTTTGTAAAATGGAAATTTAATTTTTTTTATCTAATGGTAACTTTCAAAAAGGGGCCCACACATTTGGTTCGTCGCCAACGTCCAGGAAGGGACGGTGAGGACGGGGACGGGGGGGGGGGGGGGTGTTGGTGTAGCTGGCGTTGCCGGACCGGGACTGGTAGGGGGACGGGACCATACCGTATAGCCTAACGACACTATACTAGAAGACCGTAGGTGTTTCAACTTTCAACCTATAAATATATACATCAATTTTATTCCAGGCTTAGCGTATTCAACAATCTAATGAACAATGCATTTGTAGGGTAAGGGAAGAAGAAGTTATTAATGTGTTTCATCGATGAATCTACTTTCTATCAATATTAGGGGTTTTGGGTGGAGAAAAAAGCTAGTTGGATAAAGGAGATAAGGTTCAAAGAAAATGTGTCTTTTATTGCTTTTCATGAAACGAATAGATCGGACATTTCGGATGTGGACATTGAGAGGTTTTGGGGCCGCTCCACTTGGGCTAAGGAAGTTGTAAACCCGGTTGGTAGATCGGGGGGTCTTTTATGTGTGTGGGATCCTGGTATGTTTTCTCTAAAATCGGTAACCAAGGACTCGAATTTTCTGTTGGTTGTCGGAACTGTTAGAGGATGCCTGGAGGATGTGAACATTTTAAATGTGTATGCACCCCAAAAATCGGTCGAGAAACGTGTCCTATGGCATCGTATCCTGGTTGCAAAATCGGGGGGGGGGGGGGCAGGTTTGTGGCTTCTGGCAGGGGATTTCAATGCGGTTTGTGGAGCTGAGGAACGTAGGAACTCGAGGTTCAAAGCGGGCTGTGCCAGGGATTTTAATCAGTTCATTCATGAGGCTGATCTATGTGACTTCGAGCTAAAAGGAAGCAAGTTTACGTTTATGGTTGAGGGAGAGAACGACCACAAGTTCAACAAGATTGATAGGGTGTTAGTGTCAAAAATTTTCAGAATACTTGGCCAGAGGCTTTTCTGAGATTCCTCCCTAGGGTGCATTCTGACCATAGTCCTCTACTGTTGGTGATCAAAGATATGAATTACGGCCCAAAACCCTTTAGATTCTTTAGTTCGTCTTTGGATAGGTCGGACTTTGTTCAAGCTGTATATTCGGCCCTCGACGAGTTCATTTTTGAGGGGCCTCCGGATTTGAAGTTAATTCATAAGCTTAAGCACCTGCCGAATAAGATTAAGATTTGGAAAGATGATCTTCGGTTTAAGGAAGGGGAGGAGGAGGAGAAAGCGAGGCAGGAACTCAAAAATCTGGATGCGGAGATGGAGTACAGAGATCTTACGAAGGATGAAAAGTGGGTTCTCCTAGAGTGCAAAAAGAGGTTGTTCGTGGCGGATTACAATAAGGCTTTGGATTTGAAGCAGAGGGCTAGGATTAAATGGTCAATGGATGGTGATGACAATACGAAGTTCTTCCACTGATTGATTAATAAGCGTAAAGCCACTAATGCGATTCCGGGCCTCCTTGAGAATGACGTCTGGGTTTCCAAACCGAGAATGGTTAAACAGATGGGTTTTAATTTCTTCAGAGATAAATTTTTGGAGGATCTCCTCACTCGACCTGATTTGAACTACTCTTTTGATCATAAAGTGTCGGAGGTGGATGTCACTTTCCTTACCGGGGAGTTTTCGAGAATGGAAATCAAACAAGTTGTTTTTGAATGTGGTAGTGAATGGGCTCCGGGTCCGAATGGCTTCAATATGAATTTTATAAAGCATTTTCAGGACTTATTTGAAGAGGGTTTCGCTAATACTTTCAAGAACTTCTATGAGATGGGCGTTTTCTCTAGAGGATGTAGCTCGTCTTTCATTACCCTTATTCCCAAAGTTAAAGATCCGGGAGGCTTAGGTGATTATCGCCCTATCAATCTAGTGGGTATTATTAACAAAGTAGTATCGAAAGTCCTTGCAAATAGACTTAAAACGGTGATCGGCATGGTTATTTCAGCAAATCAATCGACTTTCCTTAAGGATAGGCTCATTTTGGATGGGCATCTTATCCTCAATAAAGTTTTTGCGTGGGCGAAGAAGAAAGGGAGTAAAGTTTTTATGTTCAAAATTGACTTCGCTAAGGAATACGACAATGTCAACTGGAATTTCGTCTCATCGGTGATGAAACAAATGGGCTTTCCTCCTAGATGGTGTCTATGGATTCATGGTATTCTCTCATCGGCTTGGTCTTTGGTGCTTGTTAACGGTTCACCGACTTTTGAGTTCCCGTGCCACAAAGGTATGAGACAAGGGGATCCTATCTCTCCGTTTCTCTTCTTAATTGTTATGGAGGCTTTTTCGAGTATGATTAGAAAAGCTAGTCGGGTGGGTGCTTCGAGGGGTATTATGCTTCCGAATGAGGGGCCGATGCTAACTCATCCCCTTTATGCGGATGATTGTGTTTTAATGGGAAAGTGGGCTCGAAATAATATTAAAAATGTGGCGCTCTTGCTTAGATGTTTTTCATTTGGTCCAACTTAAAAATCAATATGAATAAATCTAGTCTTTTTGGGGTGGGAGTGGAGGATTCCGCTATTGAAGATATGGCTACGAAAATGAAATGCTAGGTGGGCAAGATCCCGTTCATTCATCTAGGTGTTCTGGTGGGTGCTAAAATGAATAGAGTGGCTAGTTGGAAGTTTATGTTCGATATTTTTGAAGCTCGTCTTGCATTGTGGAAGGCTTCGTTGTTGTCTATAGGCGGTCGTGTTACTCTCATCAAATCGGTTCTTGAAAGCTTGCCCAACTATTACTTGTCTCTTTTTAAAGCCCGGGTGGCGGTCACGAAGGGATTGGAGGTGATCATTAAAAAGTTCTTATGGGGGGAAGTGGTATGGACAAAAAGATTTATTGGGTGGCTTGGAGTCGGGCCACCGCGTCGATTAACAAGGGCGGTATCGGTCTTTCTAGACTGAAAGAAATCAATATTGCTTTGTTGACCAAGTGGGTTTGGAGGTATCGTAATGATTGCAAAGCTCTGTGGAAAGAAGTGATTGATTAACTCACGGTTCCAATAGAAGCTGGCCTCCTGTTTCGGTCAATAAAAATTTTAAAGGAGTATGGAGAGGGGTATCGTTATGGAAGTAAAAAAACGTAAGTGGGAGGAGTTCATCTTCTACAAAATATCAAGGGTCTGGTTGGAGATGGGAAGGCGATCAGGTTCTGGCTCGATCCGTGGGTGTGTAGCCTGCCTCTTAAGGAGCGATTTCCTCTCCTGTTTCGATTGGAAGCTGAGAAGAAGTGTTGTGTTGCAGCCCATTTCAATGTGTCTTCTCAGGCCTTCTCGGGTAGATTGGGGTGGATCCGTAACCTGGAATCTCTTGCTGAGCTGTATGAATGGAACGACCTTATCCCCCTTTTGGAGTCGGTTGTGCTTTCAGATTCCAAATACAGGTGGGGATGGGTTGGGGGTGATAGCAAGGATTTCTCGGTGGGAGCTGTGAAGAGTTTTCTCAAAAGCAGTGAAGATTACAGCAACAACTTTGTTTTTAAATAGTCGAAATAGGTGCTGAAAAAAGGAAACGTCTTGGTCTGGAGAGCTCAAATGGGTCAGATCGCTACGTTGGAAACCCTTAGCAAGCGTAACTGTTTTAACGGGGACGAAACTTGATTTATGTGCAATGATGGTAACGAGTCGACGAAGCATTTGTTCTGCTCATGTGTGGTGGTAGCTGCGGTTTGGTACCACATTAGTCGTTAGTGTCGTATTGGTCCGATTGACGCTTTCTCGATGAAAGATCTGCTGGAGGTTCACGAATTCTCTGGTCTTGGGAATAAAGCTAAAGACATTCTTAAAGGTATTACTATGGTGGGGTGTTGGTGCATACGGAGAGCTCGAAACGAAAGAAGGTTTTCGAATATACAAAGATCGGTTGCAAATATTGTTCTTGATGTAAAGTCTTTGGGTTTTTTTGTGGTATAGCAATAGGTCCAAAAATAGGGGTGTTTCTTGGGACAATTGGGTCTCGTTCTCTGTGATGTAACAGGCTTTGTTTGTATGTTTTGGCTGCCCTTATTGTTGAGTGTGGTGTGTTTGTGAATAAAAGTTACTTTAAAAAAAACTATATTTTTTACCATACCATAGAGCAAATAATGATTCACTAACATCCGTGGTTTGTAATGATTGAATTGAAGTACCTCCACAGAGTGATCAGGGTACTTCTGACGCTTATCATCACCTATCTCATTCTCCCATGGATTAAGGAACATCCCAGCCAACCTCAGGATATGCAGCCGATTCCGAGGGAATCTTTGTTTTTAAAGCCAATTCTAAGGAACCATTTCCCCCAAAGAAACGAGGGTGGTTTAGTAGAGCCAAAATAGAAAGGATAAAAAGAATGAGACAAGCCTAACATCGAGCAATACAGAATAGAGCTGAGAGAAATACCCAAAATTCAGAAACTATACCTTTATGGGAAGAGGAATTAGAAACACAACTAGCCGATTTTCATATGTTTAGAAATACAGGAGTAGAAATTGATCTTAATCAAGTAGCAGAACCAGATCCACAACTTTTACCTGTATTCCTTAACCAACCCATGAACTTAGAACAAAACCAGAAAAACCCACTTCCAATCCCAACCTTTGATCCAAACGAGCTACCTAGGATTCCAGTTATAGTTGTAGTAGATTCATATATATATATATATATATATATATATATGAAAAGAGTAAAAGTCGCAATTATCGACGATTTTGGTTCGATATGTGCCTAAGTATTTGTTGTTTAATTTATTCTGTGATATTAATACATGTTAGATGTTTACAATTCAGATGTCAAACGAAGTAAATCAGGAAATCCAGAATAACAATAATAACGGAAACCAAGTGGATAAAATTGCTATCGAACACATAGTAGCTCAAGGAATTATAGATGCCATGCCCTATATTATCAACACTATTAAAAAGGCAGAAAATAATTCCGTAATAGGCAGTAAACGTGCACCCACCGAACCAAATCACAGCGTGAATGGAAATCACAGATCACTTATCCAAGCTCCACTTCCAAAAAAAAAAAAAAGAAGGACCATCTCATATGGTTGTTCTTATAAGGAATTCTTATCCTGTAAACCGATAGAATTCTCAGGCAATGAAGGAGCCATTTCAGCTTAACGCTGGATAGAAAAGACAAAAGCAGTTTTAAAGATAAGTAAGTGTGCAGATGAGGATAAAATCATGTATGCTTCTAATATCTTTAAGAATGCAGCCTTAGAGTGGTGGAATACCATTCTTCAGTCAAGAGAAAGTGACAGGGTTTACAGTATGGAATGGAACAACTTTAAGGAAATAGTTGAAAAGAAATTTTGTCCTCCTCATGAAAAGGAACATATTGCTAATAAGTTTCTGAATCATAGAATGATTGGGGTAGATTGTAGGGAATATACTACTATATTCTTTGAATATGCAAGAATAATACCAACCTTAGCCTTACCAGAACCAGTATTAATCTCCCGTTACATCTGGGGATTAATCAGTGAGATCAGACATGTAGTTAAGGCAGATAGACCACAAACCAAAGAAGAAGCATTAGAACTTGCTAATACCCTGACAGATGAATTGGTACGCACGCAAGAGGAAAATCAGAAAAAGAACCTAGCTCAAAAGATTACCTAGGAATTACGTTATGATTATTCCTATGGCGGGAAAGGAACAGGTTCTTCTACTGCACCGTACTGAAAGTTCTGTAAAAAGAAGCACTCAGGAAAGTTTGAAGTGTCCTGCAACTTTTGCAAGTTTCCAGGACATAAGGAAGAAGATTGTAGGAAGAAAGCTAGGGCTAGAATATGCTACAATTGCGGAGAAGCTGGCCACATCAAACCGAACGGTCCGAAACTAGCTCTAGCTACAAACAACAAAGCAAAGGCAACAGAAGGACCCAAGAAGAATGCCAGAGCATTCGTTCTGACAGCCGAAGAAGCCAAGATGATTCTAGATGTGATCGCCAGTACGTTTTTAGTTTATGATGTTTATGGTAAAGTATTATTCGACTGTGGTGCAAACCAAAGTTTTATCAATACTTCTTTCTGGAAACTTCTCAATCAACCATTAATTAAAATTCCCCAAGACTGCCTGGTAGAAACGCCAAATGGAGATTCCATTAAGATAAGCGAAATTCTGCAGGAAGCAAGGATAGAAATTTTAAACCATAACTTTACTGCTAACCTCTTACCAATGAATCTAGTTGGATTCGATGTTGTAGTAGGAATGGACTGGTTGGTAGCCAATCAGGCGCAAATTTTATGTGATCAAAAGTCTGTACAAGTAAGTACGCCAACTGTAACAACCCGACTTTCCGGGTCAAGGTCAAAGGAAAGTCAAAGTTAAGATATTATTTCAGATTTGTTATTTCTTGCTTATTCAAAACACAGTTAATGCATTTAAAACACACTTTATCGTAGTATTATTATCGCTATCGCAAACTCGAAACGCAGTTATGGTTATTGTACTATGTGTGTGTGTTATTATGTGCTTTACTTGTGTGTGCTTAATATATGTTAAGGGATGATATTCGCAAAAACAATCACAACTCTATCGCATCTCATCGCAACTCGAAACACAGATCACTTTTATGATTGTTAGGTCGATTATGTTAATTGTGTAACTAATGTGTAATACTATCGCATCGCTTACTCGCAACTCACTTCAACGCAACGCTCAACGCATGAAACGAAAGTTGGAAACCTAACCCACGCGAGCCAACCGATCGAACGACCAACCTGTCGAATGGACAACCGATCGAACGACCAACCTGTCGAATGGACAACCGATTGAACGACCAACCGGTCGAATGGACATCCGACCGGATGGCCATCCGATCGGATGGCCATCCGATCGAACGGCCGTCCGACCCACGTAACTTTCCACTGCCTTTCACCCTTTCACCTATAAATACCCCCTGTCACATCAACTGTTCATTGATGTGACAGCTCCGTCCGACCCACGCACTCTCAGGCCCTTTTCTCTCGATTTCTCGCGATTCTTGTAAGTTTTCTTCCTAAATCTTGTACTCCCATCTTCATTACACACTTTCTCATCATCTTGCCCATCAAACCGGTGACAACCCTCGAAAATTACATGTAATCCGTACAATTTATTAAATGATAATTAAAGTGCTTGATGACTGTGCTGAATCATTTAACTGCTCTCTGATTTCTGTGTTATACTTATATGTGCGTGTTAGCATACTAATAGTATACAGAAAAGTTACTAAAAAGTCCGGTATGTTTTCCTATGTGTTAGGAATAAATTGCGTTACAAAAATATATAAATAAGACGCCTTACGGAACAATTAAACAATTTAACGGAACAGTGTCCGACCGAATAACCGGACATTACCCGAGACACTAAATTTTTGGCAGACACATTGTTTTATTATTTATGGCTAGTCATGATCCCCGTATGCCATAACACCCGCTAAAAATAAACCAACTAGCTTACACCATCATCTTTCTTACTTCTAACAATTACTTGCATTCTAGTCACAATGTTGCATTTAGACCCCCCCCCCCCCCCCCAACGATTTAGTCCCCATGGGACCCCACATATCCATCTAGCCATGCTTCCAATATTTAGTAAGATTATATTTGAATTGTTTAATTGATTGTTTGCTTGTGTAAGTGTTCATAAAATATGAATGATCTATAAAGGTATGGCACCTTAGATAACTTATCATTTCACCAAGATTTCTCTCCATATTCACTCTCTCTCCCTCTTGATCGGCTGCCCAAACCGAAAGCACCATCACCACCTTCAAACATCATCATCTCCTTCATTTTATACCTTCCATTCAAGCTTCAAAGGATCTATGGAGGTTGCAACTTAAGGGGACTTCAAAGGAGCTTGTTCTAGCTTGATTCTTCATCTTTTCTCATCACATTTCTTCACTAGATTTCAACCCTAGCTTTAAGCTAGTAGTAAGTCCCTAGTTACACTCTTGTTAATCTTGTTTCATCTCGTTTTTTTTATGATCTAAGTGTGTAGTATGTTCACATCACTAAAATGACAAGAACATGAGTTATGAATATAAAAGTTACATAAAAGTTTACTTGTGGCTGAATTATGAAGCGGAATCTTGTCAGTTTGAGGGTTGGTTAAAACATGCTTGATGTTTAAAAGTTGTTTTCTTGCTAAATACATTGTTCGGACACTCGTTGATGTGATTTAGTAATGATTAAACCGTGAAATAACATGCTGATGTACTTCTCCAGCCGCCTTCAACAGGCTGGAAACGAACTTTAAAAACTCGAAAAACAGAATTTCAAAAGCCTAAATCGGGTCTTTTCGAAAAACGAAGAAAATGGCGCTGGAATCGTATTTTTTTGAAGTCGTTTACTATTTTAAAAGTCTGTTTTCTTGACAGCAGCTAAGGCTGATTTTTACTGCAGAAAGATGGGCTGTACGTTTTCGGTCGTAATTTGAAACCTGAATTTAACCAGCACCTAAAATTCATACCATAGATAGTCACTGATGTATTTGTGACCCTCGAACTGGAATTTTGTCAAACGGACTTACGAGGAATTTTAGACGAATTATTCCGTAAACTGTGATCAGAATGTGACAAATCTGATCACAGTTCGGTAAACGATTTTCTATAAAATTTTGGTAACGAACCGGACCCCGATATTTTTACACAATAAAATATGGAACGTTTAAGACATCCTGTAAAAATTTTGGGAATTTTTGGAATAATTTAACTATTTTATTTAAATGTCCGAAAACAGCCGGTTTTGAATATTAATGCTGAATTGACATAAGTTGTGACTTGCATGTCTAAATGTCAAGTATGCTATCGGTGAATGATCTAACATGTTATATGTGTTACGTGCAATATCGTATGTTTGTTTATGAGTGGGGAATGGATGGGAAGTTTATATGGGTATAAATCGTTAAAGTGTGTACCTGTTATGTGGACGAAGTAATGTGCAAATAAACCATACGTAGGATACGTGTTATGCATGAGAAACTGATTGTTATCCGTACCTTATTAGGACGTGATTGACCGACCTTGACTGTTAACTATATTTGAGAACCTAACCGAGCAAACCGAGGTGAGTTCACACTCTTTCTAAGGCATGGGATTCCCAGGGGTTGGGAATGGGATTGAATAACTACTTGTACTATCATTACTATTAAACTACTTTTTACTGTCCTCAGATTGAAGGGCACGTACGTAAAACCTACGTACACTCATACTTACTACTGTCCTCGGATTGAAGGGCACGTACGTAAAACCTACGTACACGATCATAAGACCATCAACTCTATCACTTTAAGTCCCTCATTTATCGACTTAATCGCCGAGGCCTATGGCGAGCGGGTCATTAGTTAATAGCGCTATTAGGTTTAACAAACCTCACACCGTGCCAGTCGGATGGGCGTGTACTAATGGACTATGGGCAAAGGGTCAATGTGACTTAGGGCACCTCTTACATTTTCGTAGCAGTCGTTACGCGTGGTCTAGTAACACATGGGAAACCCCCACTAATCTTCGCAAACATGTCAGAAAGACCGCGATGCAAATTCATACGATACATGGTTTTCAAAACGAACAGATGATTTACGAAACGAATGCTATAACTAAACAACCAACTGTGAATTCACTCAACTTTGTTGTTGACTCGTTGTTACATGCCTTACAGGTCGCTAAACATTTGGAGCTTGCACGAGGAAGGAGTCGTTGTGGTGTGCGGACGGTTATGTCCAGTGTTTAATGTTTAAAACATTATGAACTTATTAAACCTATGTGTCGGACTTTAAGCTTATGAACTGCGAACTTATGTTTTGAACTTTACGTTATTGCTTCCGCTGTCTAAATTAAAAAACTTGGTTAACTAGCTTTTGGTCACCAATCGTATTGGGGTTGTCTTTATTTACTTAAGTACGTTGTTCAGTATGATTGGTGGCTCGATCCTGGTCACGTCACGCCTCCAAGCGGTGGAAACTCCGCATGGTGGATTTTGGGGGTGTGACAGATTGGTATCAGAGCCATTGGTTATAGTGAACTTGGTTTTAAAAAGGGAAAAGCTTTTTAATAAAACCAGACTATAACCTGTACAGTGCTCAATGATCCACAACGACGCTTCGCTCCACGTGCAAGACTCGACACCATAAGTGGTATGATTTATGTTATATTGTCGGTTATATGGTTCTCACTGTGCATTAGATAATGTGGTAATTGCTATTTGAACCTTGCGTGCTTACTCTCTACTATCGTCCCACACTTACGCACTTTCGCGACACTTTTCTCACCAACATTATTTCGTAGTGAAGATTATGGGTGGACGTTTGAACCTAACTCAAGCCCAGCTGACGGCTTTGATCAACGAACGAGTTGCTGAGGCACTCGCAGCTGTCCCTGCAGGAGGTATAACCTGCCATATCAACTCACCTTAGGATGTTTAGATCCTACCTTCGCAAACCAACCCTCGTGCTTAACTTTGTCTTTTATTCTCGCGCAACAGGTCAACATGCTCAGCCTCCTGTGTGCACGTTCAAGACGTTCATGGACTGCCGACCTACCACTTTCAGTGGCACCGAAGGAGCAGTGGGCCTTCTTCACTGGTTTGAAAAGCTTGAGTCAGTTTTCGAAATGTGCGAATGCCCCGAAGACCGTAGGGTGAAATATGCTACCGGAACACTTGAAGGAGCTGCGTTTAACCTGGTGGAAGGCGCAGGTTCAACTACTAGGACTGGCAGTTGCTAATGCCACACCCTGGAATGGTTTTAAAGAGCTGATCAAGGAGGAGTACTGTAGTCGGGATGACATCCACAAGCTAGAAGTGGAATTTTACAATCTGAAAATGACGGGGTCTGAGATTGAGGCGTATACTAAGAGGTCAAACGAGCTGGCCATCCTGTGTCCAAACTATGGTGGACCCTTCCCATCAAACGTATAGAGCTGTACCTCAAGGGCCTAGTACCAGAGATTCAAAGTCACGTAACTTCAGCCAACCTGGGTACCATTCAGCAAATTATCAAGTTGGCTCATCGTCTCACCGACCAGGCGGTGGAGCAAAACAGGCTACCCCAAACGTATCAGTGCCACAGCTACTTCTGATGCACCTACCGACAACAAGCGAAAATGGGATGGAAACTCCAGTAAGGGTTCTGCTTCGGGTCAGTCTCAAGCAGCGAAGGACTGACGACTACCAGAGTCCGGGTCAGCAATCCTCCGGTAATCAAGGACAGGGTGGGTATCGAGGAAACCACCCAAAGTGCAACAAATGTAACAGACACCATAGTGGTCAGTGCAACAAAGGTCGTTGTCAGAGGATGTCATAAGTTGGGTCATGAAGCTAGGGATTGCAGGAGCCCGCGTCCTGCGAATCAGAATCGCCAACAACAACAAGCCCCACAGAAACCACCAGCAGCAGCATCAGCAGGGAAATAAAGGATGCTTTCAGTGTGGCGCTGAAGGCCACTTTAAGAAGAACTGTCCCCCAGCTTAACCAGAATCAAAACAACAACAAACAACCAGGGAAACGGGAATAACAATGGAGGCAACAACGGGGGTAACAACAATGGTAATGGAGCAAGGGGTCGTGCTTTCGTGATTGGTCAAGGTGACGCAAGGAACGATCCCAACGTTGTGATGGGTAAGTTTCTTCTGGGATGACTTCTTTGTTACTGTTTTATTTGATTCGGGTGCCGATACTAGTTATGTGTCTCTAAAAGTTAGTCAAATGCTTAAGCGCACTCCAACACTTTTGAACATCAAACACGTGGTAGAGCTAGCAAATGGTAAAAGTCTTGAAGCCACACACGTAGTTAAAGGTTGTAACCTCGTCTTAGCTGGTCAGACTTTCTCTATCGATCTTATTCCCATCAC
Source organism: Helianthus tuberosus (assembly GCA_030545235.1). Classification (NCBI taxonomy): domain Eukaryota; kingdom Viridiplantae; phylum Streptophyta; class Magnoliopsida; order Asterales; family Asteraceae; genus Helianthus; species Helianthus tuberosus. Next base: position 90,383,793 of record CM060404.1, read on the forward strand.
ACTTGGTAGTTTCGACGTTGTTATTGGGATGGATTGGCTATCTCATCATCAAGCGGAGATTGTTTGCAAGGAGAAAATCGTCCGCATTCCTCGTTCTGATAAAGAACCCATCGTGATTCGTGGCGACAAGAGTGGTGCTGTCGAAGGCATCATCTCTTTCCTTAAGGCCCAGAAATGTTTGCGAAAGGGCCACACTGCCATTCTGGCACTCGTTACTGACACATCCATGGAAGAGAAGAGAATTGAAGGCATTCCTATAGTACGCGATTTTCCCAAGGTATTTCCTGAGGAATTACCTGGTCTTCCGCCTCACCGCCAAGTTGAATTTCAAATCGAGCTAGCTCCTGGAGCAGCACCAGTAGCTCGAGCACCATATCGTCTAGCTCCATCAGAACTTGAAGAACTGTCCACACAACTACAAGAACTCTTGGAAAAGGGTTTTATACGTCCTAGCTCTTTGCCCTGGGGAGCTCCAGTCTTGTTCGTAAAGAAGAAAGATGGTACCTTCAGAATGTGTATTGACTACCGCAAACTCAACAAGGTGACTGTGAAGAATCGTTATCCTCTTCCACGTATTGACGACTTGTTCGACCAGTTGCAAGGGTCGAGCTATTACTCCAAGATTGACTTGAGATCGGGATACCATCAGCTGAGGGTCCGAGATGAGGACGTCTCTAAAACAGCATTCAGAACTCGTTACGGCCATTACGAGTTTCTGGTTATGCCATTCGGGCTGACGAATGCACCAGCAGTCTTCATGGATCTCATGAACCGAGTATGTAAACCTTACCTGGATAAGTTCGTTATTGTGTTCATTGACGATATCCTGATCTATTCTAAGAGTCAGGAAGAACACGAGCAGCATCTGCGACTTATGCTTGAACTTCTTCGAAAAGAGCAATTGTATGCCAAGTTTTCAAAATGTGACTTCTGGCTTCGCGAAGTCCACTTTCTAGGCCATGTGGTAAACAAGGATGGGATTCATGTTGATCCATCCAAGGTTGACTCAATCAAGAACTGGCCTGCACCCCGCACACCAAAAGAAATCCGCCAATTCTTGGGTTTGGCAGGATATTACAGAAGGTTTATCAAAGACTTCTCCAAGATTGCGCAACCTCTCACTTCACTGACTCAGAAGGGTGTCATCTATCGTTGGGGTGATGCACAAGAGTCCGCATTTCAACATCTAAAGGATAGACTTTGTAGCGCGCCTATCCTCTCATTGCCCGAAGGCACCGATGATTTCGTGGTTTATTGCGACGCTTCCATCCAAGGACTTGGTTGTGTATTGATGCAACGTGACAAGGTCATTGCCTACGCATCGCGCCAACTCAAGGTTCACGAAAGAAATTACACTACTCACGATCTGGAGCTGGGAGCAGTTGTATTCGCGCTTAAGATATGGAGACATTACCTGTACGGTACCAAGTGCACCATTTACACCGATCACAGGAGTCTCGAGCATATCTTCAAGCAAAAGGAGTTGAACATGCGTCAACGCCGATGGGTTGAGCTCTTGAACGATTACGAATGTGCGATCAAGTATCATCCGGGCAAAGGCAATGTTGTGGCCGACGCCCTCAGTCGAAAGGATACCATACCTAGGCGTGTACGTGCTCTACAGCTTACCATCCAATCTAACCTTCCCGCTCAGATTCGCGATGCTCAGGTCGAAGCATTGAAAGCAGAAAACATCAGGGCTGAATCCCTACGAGGATCGAGGCAACGGCTAGAACAAAAGGAAGACGGCGCCTACTATGTAACAGGGCGTATTTGGGTTCCACTCTATGGCAACTTACGCGAGCTTGTGATGGATGAAGCACATAAGTCTCGTTATTCAGTACATCCTGGTTCGGATAAGATGTACCACGACTTAAAGACCACATACTAGTGGCCTGGCATGAAAGCCCACATAGCAACCTACGTCAGCAAGTGCTTGACTTGTGCGAGAGTCAAGTCTGAATATCAGAAACCATCAGGCCCACTCCAACAACCGGAGATCCCGAAATGGAAATGGGAGCAAATTTCCATGGATTTCGTGACCGACCTGCCCAGATCTCAACGTGGAAACGATACCATTTGGGTGATCGTAGATCGACTAACCAAGTCTGCACATTTTCTGGCTATCAAAGAAACGGATAAGTTTTCTACTCTTGCAGACATTTACCTAAAGGAAGTGGTATCAAGGCACGGAGTGCCAACCTCTATTATATCTGATCGTGACGCACATTTTACTTCTGAACTGTGGCAAGCAATGCACAAGTCCTTTGGCTCACGTTTAGATATGAGCACCGCTGATCACCCGCAGACGGATGGGCAATCTGAACGCACCATCCAAACCCTTGAAGTCATGCTTAGGGCATGTGTAATCGATTTTGGTAATGGCTGGGAAAGGCACCTCCCGCTAGTGGAGTTTTCGTACAACAACAGCTACCACACCAGCATCCAAGCCGCTCCGTTTGAGGCATTGTATGGACGCAAATGCCGATCACCTCTCTGTTGGGCAGAAGTTGGTGACAGCCAAATCACTGGCCCAGAACTTGTGGTAGATACCACAGAGAAAATTGCTCAGATACGACAGCGAATGGCGGCAGCTCGTGACCGTCAGAAAAGCTATGCTGATAAGGGAAGAAAACCACTCGAGCTCCAGGTTGGGGATCGAGTGCTACTCAAAGTCTCACCTTGGAAAGGTGTAGTTCGCTTTGGCAAACGAGGCAAACTCAATCCGCGTTATGTCGGACCGTTCGAAGTCATTGAGAAAATTGGCAAAGTCGCCTACAGGTTGGATCTACCTGAAGAACTCAGCGGAGTTCACAATGTTTTCCATGTGTCGAATCTGAAGAAGTTTCTGTCAGATGAGACCCTCATAGTTCCTCTAAAGGAACTCACTATCGACGACCAGCTGCGATTCGTTGAGGAACCTGTAGAGATTACGGATCGAGATGTTAAGATCCTCAAGCATACCAGGATACCTCTGGTCCGAGTTCGTTGGAATGCTCGTCGTGGCCCAGATTATACCTGGGAACGAGAAGACCAAATGAAACTCAAGTATCCCCAACTGTTTAAGAAAAACGCAACCACTACTGAGGCTGAAGCTACTGCAGAATTTCGGGACGAAATTCCAAATCAACGGGGGGATGATGTGACACCCCAGGAAAATCAGGAAAACAACGCAACTTAACTAGCTTCCTCAGTAACCACGCGCTAAATTTCGGGACGAAATTCTCTTAACAGGGGGAGAATGTGACAACCCTCGAAAATTACATGTAATCCGTACAATTTATTAAATGATAATTAAAGTGCTTGATGACTATGCTGAATCATTTAACTGCTCTCTGATTTCTGTGTTATACTTATATGTGCGTGTTAGCATACTAATAGTATACAGAAAAGTTACTAAAAAGTCCGGTATGTTTTCCTATGTGTTAGGAATAAATTGCGTTACAAAAATATATAAATAAGACGCCTTACGGAACAATTAAACAATTTAACGGAACAGTGTCCGACCGAATAACCGGACATTACCCGAGACACTAAATTTTTGGCAGACACATTTTTTTATTATTTATGGCTAGTCATGATCCCCGTATGCCATAACACCCGCTAAAAATAAACCAACTAGCTTACACCATCATCTTTCTTACTTCTAACAATTACTTGCATTCTAGTCACAATGTTGCATTTAGACCCCCCCCCCCCCCCCCCCAACGATTTAGTCCCCATGGGACCCCACATATCCATCTAGCCATGCTTCCAATATTTAGTAAGATTATATTTGAATTGTTTAATTGATTGTTTGCTTGTGTAAGTGTTCATAAAATATGAATGATCTATAAAGGTATGGCACCTTAGATAACTTATCATTTCACCAAGATTTCTCTCCATATTCACTCTCTCTCCCTCTTGATCGGCTGCCCAAACCGAAAGCACCATCACCACCTTCAAACATCATCATCTCCTTCATTTTATACCTTCCATTCAAGCTTCAAAGGATCTATGGAGGTTGCAACTTAAGGGGACTTCAAAGGAGCTTGTTCTAGCTTGATTCTTCATCTTTTCTCATCACATTTCTTCACTAGATTTCAACCCTAGCTTTAAGCTAGTAGTAAGTCCCTTGTTACACTCTTGTTAATCTTGTTTCATCTCGTTTTTTTTATGATCTAAGTGTGTAGTATGTTCACATCACTAAAATGACAAGAACATGAGTTATGAATATAAAAGTTACATAAAAGTTTACTTGTGGCTGAATTATGAAGCGGAATCTTGTCAGTTTGAGGGTTGGTTAAAACATGCTTGATGTTTAAAAGTTGTTTTCTTGCTAAATACATTGTTCGGACACTCGTTGATGTGATTTAGTAATGATTAAACCGTGAAATAACATGCTGATGTACTTCTCCAGCCGCCTTCAACAGGCTGGAAACGAACTTTAAAAACTCGAAAAACGGAATTTCAAAAGCCTAAATCGGGTATTTTTGAAAAACGAAGAAAATGGCGCTGGAATCGTATTTTTTTGAAGTCGTTTACTATTTTAAAAGTCTGTTTTCGTGACAGCAGCTAAGGCTGATTTTTACTGCAGAAAGATGGGCTGTACGTTTTCGATCGTAATTTGAAACCTGAATTTAACCAGCACCTAAAATTCATACCATAGATAGTCACTGATGTATTTGTGACCCTCGAACTGGAATTTTGTCAAACGGACTTACGAGGAATTTTAGACGAATTATTCCGTAAACTGTGATCAGAATGTGACAAATCTGATCACAGTTCGGTAAACGATTTTCTATAAAATTTTGGTAACGAACCGGACCCCGATATTTTTACACAATAAAATATGGAACGTTTAAGACATCCTGTAAAAATTTTAGGAATTTTTGGAATAATTTAACTATTTTATTTAAATGTCCGAAAACAGCCGGTTTTGAATATTAATGCTGAATTGACATAAGTTGTGACTTGCGTGTCTAAATGTCAAGTATGCTATCGGTGAATGATCTAACATGTTATATGTGTTACGTGCAATATCGTATGTTTGTTTATGAGTGGGGAATGGATGGGAAGTTTATATGGGTATAAATCGTTAAAGTGTGTACCTGTTATGTGGACGAAGTAATGTGCAAATAAACCATACGTAGGATACGTGTTATGCATGAGAAACTGATTGTTATCCGTACCTTATTAGGACGTGATTGACCGACCTTGACTGTTAACTATATTTGAGAACCTAACCGAGCAAACCGAGGTGAGTTCACACTCTTTCTAAGGCATGGGATTCCCAGGGGTTGGGAATGGGATTGAATAACTACTTGTACTATCATTACTATTAAACTACTTTTTACTGTCCTCGGATTGAAGGGCACGTACGTAAAACCTACGTACACTCATACTTACTACTGTCCTCGGATTGAAGGGCACGTACGTAAAACCTACGTACACGATCATAAGACCATCAACTCTATCACTTTAAGTCCCTCATTTATCGACTTAATCGCCGAGGCCTATGGCGAGCGGGTCATTAGTTAATAGCGCTATTAGGTTTAACAAACCTCACACCGTGTCAGTCGGACGGGCGTGTACTAATGGACTATGGGCAAAGGGTCAATGCTGATAGACATTGACTTAGGGCACCTCTAACATTTTCATAGCAGTCGATACGCGTGGTCTAGTAACACATGGAAAACCCCCACTAATCTTCGCAAACATGTCAGAAAGACCGCGATGCAAATTCATACGATACATGGTTTTCAAAACAAACAGATGATTTACGAAACGAATGCTATAACTAAACAACCAACTGTGAATTCACTCAACTTTGTTGTTGACTCGTTGTTACATGCCTTACAGGTCGCTAAACATTTGGAGCTTGCACGAGGAAGGAGTCGTTGTGGTGTGCGGACGGTTATGTCCAGTGTTTAATGTTTAAAACATTATGAACTTATTAAACCTATGTGTCGGAATTTAAGCTTATGAACTGCGAACTTATGTTTTGAACTTTACGTTATTGCTTCCGCTGTCTAAATTAAAAAACTTGGTTAACTAGCTTTTGGTCACCAATCGTATTGGGGTTGTCTTTATTTACTTAAGTACGTTGTTCAGTATGATTGGTGGCTCGATCCTGGTCACGTCACGCCTCCAAGCGGTGGAACTCCGCATGGTGGATTTTGGGGGTGTGACAAAATCACTACTTTCCACCATGGATATCTCTTGATTTGGGCTGTTCTAAGGTGACGTCATCACGAGTTCCGATGAACACTGTTGAATGACCTCATCTCATCAATAACGGTTCGGATCTAAAGGATTTCTACATGTTTTACACTGATTTCATCTAAAATCTAAACATTTTCAAACTGTTTCAAACTTTCTTCAACATTCATCACTTTTTACTCAAAAATCGATGGAATCCAGACTCGTTCGGGTGCTCTAATGGTACTCTAGTTGAGAACCTGTCTGAGAACGGATCCCCATCAGAGAAGACAACCGATTCATGGGTTGAACATGAAACTTCATCTTGAACAGTTGATTCCGATCGAATGGGGTGATTCCCATCCGATCGACTGAGTTGGACTTGGTACGGTTTCCTTTGTTTGACACGTCGTCATGCCGTCTCGGTTAAACCACAAAACTTTTAACTTTACCGGATTCACAAAGTTTTTCAAGAAAAACAGTTGCTCGATCAAACAGCCATCCGATCGGACGACCATCCGATTGAATGACTATTCGACCAGGTGACTTGTAATTTCAACACTTAAACAATTTTCAAAACTTCAAAGAAAATCAGCTTTCACTCGAATCGCCATCCGATCGAATGACCATCCATCCGGATGACCATCCGACCGGATGACTTGACATATAGAGATATTTCTCATTTTTCAGAATGCTACAACGAAAACTTCAAAGTTCAAACATTTCACAAACACACTCATTCCATCGAACGATCAACCAACTGAATGGCCATCCGTCCGAATGACATCCGTCCGGACGGTCATCCGATCGAACCACCATCCGATCACTCCTCTCATTCGACGCACTATTTCATGTTGTTCAACGCTTACACTATCGTTCTCTGATCAGGCTAACCTCCAAGCGCTCCCTTCAATCCAAGGAAGTGTTTATTTACTAAACACGGATGACCATCCGACCGGATGACTTGACATATAGAGATATTTCTCATTTTTCAGAATGCTACAACGAAAACTTCAAAGTTCAAACATTTCACAAACACACTCATTCCATCGAACGATCAACCAACTGAATGGCCATCCGTCCGAATGACATCCGTCCGGACGGTCATCCGATCGAACCACCATCCGATCACTCCTCTCATTCGATGAACTATTTCATGTTGTTCAACGCTTACACTATCGTTCTCTGATCAGGCTAACCTCCAAGCGCTCCCTTCAATCCAAGGAAGTGTTTATTTACTAAACACGCTCTGTGAGTATACTTGAAGCATTTTTGCTTTACGCCCTTTTGGGTGTTACATACGTTACCTATATCAAATCACATCGAACATACAACGCAAATACTTTTAACGTTAACCCCCTCGCATGTTATACGTGACTCGATGAATGCTTGTATGTTATGTTTACACAGTGTTTGTTTGCCTGACACCTTAGCAATGATAGTACTATAGTTTGGACTCAGCACCTGTCGTGGACAGGGATTGTTAAGGGTTTTACTTCACATGGTCACAGTGGTGATAATCTGTTGCGCATTCTACAACTCGCAGTCATTTCGGTTGCATACTTCATTGTCGATAGCTTACTAGCTTCACATTTCTACGTGTTGCATGCTGGTTATGCGTAAACGATTTCGCTATACTATATGCTATTAAACTTGTATGCTCACATTTACACTATGTGTATTGACTTTATTTTGACGTATGTGACAGGTGTCTAGGATGCTAGGATTGCTGAACTTTTGTGGAATCAAGTTAGGTAGTCTAGAAAGGTCGTTCAATAAAACCTGAGTTATCGAAACAATTATTTGTCTTTGAGAACAATGTCTGTAATAACTGTTTTTACTCTATATGTTTATGGTATGGGACGTGAATGTTAAATATATGGTAATTTAATAGTTGTTACGGATTCTCTTGGACAATCAGTTTCGCTCAGTGTCGCGCCCCGATGTTTCCGCCATCGGTTGGGGTGTAACAGATTGGTATCAGAGCCATAACTATAAGGAATTATGCAAGACTCGGCCTAGTTTGGGTCGATGTCTTAGAACTGACCTAGTCTATAGCCTAAGTACCAACACACCGCCTTGTGCGAGCCCAGTAGGGGTTCTGCACGAGCCTATTACTGTTACTCTCTCGACCCGCAAACATACTACACACTATCAGCCTTTTTCCTAAGTTCGAACGCTACTACTTAGCCTTTCTTAAGGCTAGCGCACACACGATTTTCGAAAACACTCGCATAAAACAAAAGAGCGATTTTATCGAGAATAAGTGTGATAACCAAGAACTCTCGAAGGGAACGCTCACTCGACACACATTTTTATTATTAAACATGAGAATTTGCGTTGAGTCAGGTGTGAAATCCATATTTCGACGAAATTCTCCCTATCTATCTCGTAAATTTTATCACACAACCGGGAATAAAGTTGTTAAGTTAGGGGTGAAACCCGCATCTTAATAACTTATTCCACTCTATATTTTGGTTTTACAAAGCTCTCACCAAAGTCTCGATGGGTTCCAACGGCGTTTAGTAGAGCCAAAATAGAAAGGAGAAAAAGAATGAGACAAGCCCAACAGCGAGCAATACAGAATAGAGCCGAGAGAAATACCCAAAATTCAGAAACTAGACCTTTATGGGAAGAGGAATTAGAAACACAACTAGCCGATTTTCATATGTTTAGAAATACAGGAGTAGAAATTGATCTTAATCAAGTAGCAGAACCAGATCCACAACTTTTACCTGTATTCCTTAACCAACCCATGAACTTAGAACAAAACCAGAAAAACCCACTTCCAATCCCAGCCTTTGATCCAAACGAGCTACCTAGGATTCCAGTTATAGTTGTAGTAGATTCATATATATATATATATATATATATATATATATATATATATGAAAAGAGTAAAAGTCACAATTATCGACGATTTTGGTTCGATATGTGCCTAAGTATTTGTTGTTTAATTTATTCTGTGATATTAATACATGTTAGATGTTTACAATTCAGATGTCAAACGAAGTAAATCAGGAAATCCAGAATAACAATAATAACGGAAACCAAGTGGATAAAATTGCTATCGAACACATAGTAGCTCAAGGAATTATAGATGCCATGCCCTATATTATCAACACTATTAAAAAGGCAGAAAATAATTCCGTAATAGGCAGTAAACGTGCACCCACCGAACCAAATCACAACGTGAATGGAAATCACAGACCACTTATCCAAGCTCCACTTCCCAAAAAAAAAAGGAAGGACCATCTCATATGGTTGTTCTTATAAGGAATTCTTATCCTGTAAACCGATAGAATTCTCAGGCAATGAAGGAGCCATTTCAGCTTAACGCTGGATAGAAAAGACAGAAGCAGTTTTAAAGATAAGTAAGTGTGCAGATGAGGATAAAATCATGTATGCTTCTAATCTCTTTAAGAATGCAGCCTTAGAGTGGTGGAATACCATTCTTCAGTCAAGAGAAAGTGACAGGGTTTACAGTATGGAATGGAACAACTTTAAGGAAATAGTTGAAAAGAAATTTTGTCCTCCTCATGAAAAGGAACAGATTGCTAATAAGTTTCTGAATCATAGAATGATTGGGGTAGATTGTAGGGAATATACTACTATATTCTTTGAATATGCAAGAATAATACCAAGCTTAGCCTTACCAAAACCAGTATTAATCTCCCGTTACATCTAGGGATTAATCAGTGAGATCAGACATGTAGTTAAGGCAGATAGACCACAAACCAAAGAAGAAGCATTAGAACCTACTAATACCCTGACAGATGAATTGGTACGCACGCAAGAGGAAAATCAGAAAAAAGAACCTAGCTCAAAAGATTACCTAGGAATTACGTTATGATTATTCCTATGGCGGGAAAGGAACAGGTTCTTCCTCTGCACCGTACTGAAAGTTCTGTAAAAAGAAGCACTCAGGAAAGTTTGAAGTGTCCTGCAACTTTTGCAAGTTTCCAGGACATAAGGAAGAAGATTGTAGGAAGAAAGCTAGGGCTAGAATATGCTACAATTGCGGAGAAGCTGGCCACATCAAACCGAACTGTCCGAAACTAGCTCTAGCTAGAAACAACAAAGCAAAGGCAACAGAAGGACCCAAGAAGAATGCCAGAGCATTCGTTCTGACAGCTGAAGAAGCCAAGATGATTCTAGATGTGATCGCCAGTACGTTTTTAGTTTATGATGTTTATGGTAAAGTATTATTCGACTGTGGTGCAAACCAAAGTTTTATCAATACTTCTTTCTGCAAACTTCTTAATCAACCATTAATTAAAATTCCCCAAGACTGCCTGGTAGAAACGCCAAATGGAGATTCCATTAAGATAAGCGAAATCCTGCAGGAAGCAAGGATAGAAATTTTAAACCATAACTTTACTGCTAACCTCTTACCAATGAATCTAGCTGGATTCGATGTTGTAGTAGGAATGGACTGGTTGGTAGCCAATCAGGCGCAAATTTTATGTGATCAAAAGTCTGTACAAGTAAGTACGCCAACTGTAACAACCCGACTTTCCGGGTTAAGGTCAAAGGAAAGTCAAAGTTAAGATATTATTTCAGATTTGTTATTTCTTGCTTAATTATTGCTTATTCAAAACACAGTTAATGCATTTAAAACACACTTTATCATAGTATTATTATCGCAATCACATCGCTATCGCAAACTCGAAACGCAGTTATGGTTATTGTTCTATGTGTGTGTGTTATTATGTGCTTTACTTGTGAGTGCTTAATATATGTTTTGGGATGATATTCGCAAACGCAATTGCAACTCTATCGCAACTCGAAACACATATCACTTTTATGATTGTTAGGTTGATTATGTTAATTGTGTAACTAATGTGTAATACTATCGCATCGCTTACTCGCAACTCGCTTCAACGAAACGCAACGCTCAACGCACGAAACGAAAGTTGGAAACCTAACCCGCGCGAGCCAACCTATCGAACGACCAACCGGTCGAATGGACAACTGATCGAACGACCAACCGGTCGAATGGACATCCGACCGGATGACCATCCGATCGAACGGCCGTCCGACAACTTTCCACTGCCTTTCACCCTTTCACCTATAAATACCCCCCTGTCACATCAACTGTTCATTGATGTGACAGCTCCGTCCGACCCACGCACTCTCAGGCCCTTTTCTCTCGATTTCTCGCGATTCTTGTAAGTTTTCTTCCTAAATCTTGTACTCCCATCTTCATTACACACTTTCTCATGATCTTGCCCATCAAATCACTACTTTCCACCATGGAAATCTCTTGATTTGGGCTGTTCTAAGGTGACGTCATCACGAGTTCCGATGAACACTGTTGAATGACCTCGTCTCATCAATAACGGTTCGGATCTAAAGGATTTCTACATGTTTTACACTGATTTCATCTAAAATCTAAACATTTTCAAACTGTTTCAAACTTTCTTCAACATTCATCACTTTTTACTCAAAAATCGATGGAATCCAGACTCGTTCGGGTGCTCTACTGGTACTCTAGTTGAGAACCGGTTTGAGAACGGATCCCCATCGGAGAAGACAACCAATTCATGGGTTGAACATGAAACTTCATCTTGAACAGTTGATTCCGATCGAACGGGGTGATTCCCATCCGATCGACTGAGTTGGACTTGGTACGGTTTCCGTTGTTTGACACGTCGTCATGCCGTCTCGGTTAAACCGCAAAACTTTTAACTTTACCGGATTCACAAAGTTTTTCAAGAAAAACAGTTGCTCGATCAAACAGCCATCCGATCGGACGACCATCCGATTGAATGACTATTCGACCAGGAGACTTGTAATTTCAACACTTAAACAATTTTCAAAACTTCAAAGAAAATCAGCTTTCACTCGAATCGCCATCCGATCGAATGACCATCCATCCGGATGACCATCCGACCGGATGACTTGACATATAGAGATATTTCTCATTTTTCAGAATGCTACAACGAAAACTTCAAAGTTCAAACATTTCACAAACACACTCATTCCACCGAACGATCAACCAACCGAATGGCCATCCGTCCGAATGACATCCATCCGGACGGTCATCCGATCTAACCACCATCCGATCACTCCTCTCATTCGATGCACTATTTCATGTTGTTCAACGCTTACACTATCGTTCTCTGATCAGGCTAACCTCCAAGCGCTCCCTTCAATCCAAGGAAGTGTTTATTTACTAAACATGCTCTGTGAGTATACTTGAACCCTTTTTGCTTTACGCCCTTTTGGGTGTTACATACGTTACCTATATCAAATCACATCGAACATACAACGCAAATACTTTTAACGCTAACCCCCTCGCATGTTATACGTGACTCGATGAATGCTTGTATGTTATGTTTACACAGTGTTTGTTTGCCTGACACCTTAGCAACGATAGTACTATAGTTTGGACTCAGCACCTGTCATGGATAGGGATTGTTAAGGGTTTTACTTCACATGGTCACAGTGGTGATAATCTGTTGCGCATTCTACAACTCGCAGTCATTTCGGTTGCATACTTCATTGTCGATAGCTTACTAGCTTCACATTTCTACGTGTTGCATGCTGGTTATGCGTAAACGATTTCGCTATACTATATGCTATTAAACTTGTATGCTCACATTTACACTATGTGTATTGACTTTATTTTGACGTATGTGACAGGTGTCTAGGATGCTAGGATTGCTGAACTTTTGTGGAATCAAGTTAGGTGGTCTAGAAAGGTCATTCAATAAAACCTGAGTTGTCGAAACAATTATTTGTCTTTGAGAACAATGTCTGTAATAACTGTTTTTACTCTATATGTTTATGGTATGGGACGTGAACGTTAAATATATGGTAATTTAATAGTTGTTACGGATTCTCTTGGACAATCAGTTTCGCTCAGTGTCGTGCCCCGATGTTTCCGCCATCGGTTGGGGTATAACAGATTGGTATCAGAGCCATAACTATAAGGAATTAGGCAAGACTCGACCTAGTTTGGGTCGATGTCTTAGAACTGACCTAGTCTATAGCCTAAGTACCAACACACCGCCTTGTGCGAGCCCAGTAGGGGTTCTGCACGAGCCTATTACTGTTACTCTCTCGACCCGCAAACATACTACACCCTATCAGCCTTTTTCCTAAGTTCGAATGCTACTACTTAGCCTTTCTTAAGGCTAGCGCACACACGATTTTCAAAAACACTCGCATAAAACAAAAGAGCGATTTTATCGAGAATAAGTGTGATAACCAAGAACTCTCGAAGGGAACGCTCACTCGACACACATTTTTATTATTAAACACGAGAATTTGCGTTGAGTCAGGTGTGAAATCCATATCTCGGCGTAATTCTCCCTATCTATCTCGTAAATTTTATCACATAACCGGGAATAAAGTTGTTAAGTTAGGGGTGAAACCCGCATCTTAATAACTTATTCCGCTCTATATTTTGGTTTACAAAGCTCTCACCAAAGTCTCGATGGGTTCCAACGGCTGGGGCACGTAGTAGCCGAAAGGATGCATGGCGTTCGCCCGGATTGAGGCGAGAGCACAGTCTATTAGTCCAACGCGTGTACTCAAAGTCCTTGTGAATAGTCGAATCACTTTGGGTAGTCACTGTCTTAACACCCAGACACTCTGTTTCGATTCTGTGCTCACAACCGCTGACTCTGTGAATCATCGATTTTATGTGTATTATGTGTTTAATATTTATGTGTTTCGATTTTTGGAGACTTATTCGCTTTTCGCTCCTCGCTTTATTAAACACACACGACATGCACAACTATATTTAGCCCAAAACGCTAATAAATCGCATACACAACTATGAACTCTTGTACGCTACTCGCTTTCGCAACTCTCGTTCGCTTTACGCAGCTGTGAAAGATAGGTGAATACGTGTCGGCCCCCGGCGCGGTTTTTACCTGTTCCAGGAGCCGCGAGACAGAAAAACCGTGGTAAATAATATGTTGGCAGCGGAATTTTAATAGGATCTTTTAAAACTTGAAAATACCCAATTTATTTTATTTCACAAATTGGGGATTACACCCATAATTTACAGTAAAGGTGATTTCACTGGGAAATCCCTGTTTTTACAAAAACATGTTTGTTTATTTTATTGAGCCACTTCTTCAAGCTTGCAGTGCTACACGACACTTTTTCCTGGATCACAGCAGATCACCTGAAACATGTTTTAAAAAGGTTTTATCAGCAGGGAAATACTGGTGAGTCACTCAAGTTGCACAAAATGACACATTGTTATAATACACATTGTTATATGAGCCCCGCTTGCGGTCTGCTCATATAATGTAATATATGTGTGGGCGCTCGGGGGGGAAAAAGCAAAAGTGCACTAATTTTTAACGTTATTTTACTAATTTCGTGAAAATAACGTTAAAAAGAGGGGATCGTTAATCAGGCATCATGTGGTGGCGTTGATAGCCGAAAGACAAGGGGGTACATGCACCAATTGGCGTTTGTCTCAATTGCTGAGTGTTATGTGCCTTATGTCCAAGGCTTGATGCAAAACCACAATCGAGCCGGGGGTCTCATTGGAAGCAGCCTCTCTATTCCTACGGGGTAGAGGTAAGGCTGTCTACATCCCACCCTCCTCAGACCCTACCTTAGCTTTGCTATAGGTGGGATATACTGAGTACGATGATGATGACATTGTTTCTATCAACCAATTACCCCAAATCGGTATTTGTCACTCGACTGTGTCTGTGACTATGGTCAGATCACCCATTGGCTAACCCGTTGTCCAATGGTGTGGGTATCAAGTAATGTATACAAAACCCCACATACCGGCAGTAATTGAAGATTACAAAGACTTAATCCCTGTAATTATAACTGGAAAACATTTAGGGTTTTATAAAGCACTTTGATAAAAAGAGAATGACTCACATTGCAGATTTAGACAGGCAACGTTTAGCCTACTGATTTTAGCCTGGTCAACCTAATTTAATTAACAATGCACACGAAAAACTAGGTCAGTAACTTAATACAACTTTTACGACAACTCACGAGATTCAAAACCTTCACGACGAATGACAAAGTATAGCCCAAATACGGGCAGCACTGTATAGGGTTGCCTCGTGTCTAACTAGCTTGGGTGAGTCGACGGTTTATTAAATTTCGAATTCTACAACAAACTGCGAAGAAAATACCAATTAGGGAATACCCCCCTGAGTTTTAGGGGCCCTGATCCTAGTTCCGATCGTTCTGAAAATTTTAGGGATCATGCAATATTACTTGGGGGTCTCAATTAGGGTTTCCTATTGGGCAAAATAAAATAAGAATTAGTAATTTTGATGAGAGTTGTTACATCCTCCCCACCTTATTAAAATCTCGTCCTCGAGATTTACTGGAACAAGTAGGGATATTTTCGCTTCATCTCTGATTCCAGCTCCCACGTGTATTCAGGTCCTCTCTTCGAATCCCACTTGACCTTGACCAGTACTAGTCTTTTGTGTTTGAGAAACTTGACCTTTCTGTCTTCTATCTTGTAAAACCTTAAAGGATCTTTCAATGATATCACTGTCAACTTGTGTAAGTGCGGAATCCAAACACAAGTGGATTCAAGAAAACTATTAAGAATAATAAGAATAATTATCAAAGCAAAACAATCTTGCATTCACCTTTAGATCGATGACAGATACAAGACTACTTCCTGATCTCGAGTGGCCTCACTGACTTCTCACCAAGCGATCAACCACTAAAGGTTACAAAAGTTTACTTATATACTAACTAAGGTGGGTCGAAACCACCTAGGCCCACTCGAGATCTCTACATAAACCCAAAACACGTAATTGACCCAAAACAACTAAGTTAAACATTACAAGATCAATCCCAAACTTTAATATCTCTCAATGTATAAACCTTTAGGTTCCAACAATCTCCCCCTAGGTTTATGCATAGAGAGTCTTAAAATACAAAACATTAAAAAATAAAAAAAAATACAAAAACATTAAAAAATACAAAAACATTAAAAAATAAAAAAAAATACAAAAACATTAAAAAATACAAAACATTAAAATTTTGAAAAATACAAAAACATTAAAATACAAAACTCCAAAAACATTCATAAACCACTGGATTCTCTCGCAGAGCATGAACGAGTCGACAGCTATTTAATCCCTTGATCAATGATGTGTATAGTCTCCTGTGCTTCTCAGGTGGTGAAGCTAGATAACCAGCTTGATTGTGTGTTGGAATAAATTTTAGATCCATCTCCTACACCAAACAGAAACACTAAGCATAGAGACATAAATTCAAAACAGATCACATCAAATTCAGCAGTCAAAACACCGATTAATACACATGAAGTAACTCGAGACTATGAGGTTTCGAGTCGAAACCAAGAGATTTCGAGTCGAGACCTCAGTCGAGACTGAGTTAACTTGACCAAGACCTCAGTCGAGACCAAATCAATTTTGAGTCGAGACCCCAATCGAGACCGACAAGGTTGCGACTCGCAACATTAGGTCTCGAGTCTTCACATGTATTCAGTCGAGACCCTAGTCGAGACTCCACAAACATCCTTAATTCACTGAGTTTTGGATCAAACACCACAAACACTCAATGATTTCTTTGAACACCAAAATATCATCAAGATTAGGGTTTATGAGCATCTTCAAACATTCATCAAATCTTCAACCAATCTGCAAGACTTCAAATAAAACATCATTAAACCTATCAAAATACCTTCAATGAACTCAAAACCCCAAGTCGAGAACGGAGTATCGCCGGAAAAGCAGATAATATCGCCGGAGAATGAGAGAGAATTTGAAAGTGACAGATGAGTTGTTTCGAGTGCACAGTGAGGGTCTCGAGTCGAGATCCATTTAAATATCTCAAACTTGTGGGCCGGGCCTTTAATCACATGGGCCGAGACCACAGTCTCGAATCGAGACCACTCAACAGTTAGAAAATCGGATTTATTAAATAAAAATTTCACTTATTTTCAGCAATCCAATTTTTAAACATTTTCTTATTTAACCCATTAAACTTTCTGAGCATGTTTTATTAGACCAAAACCTATAAACACAAAAATAAATAATATTGAAATATTATTTACAAAATAAATAAAATACGGAAATATCATAATTTGCTCAGGGATCAAATCACGGGTTTCGGGCTTGACCACACTTATCAACACTGATCTACTACTGAATGATCTAGACAATTGCCAGTATATTTGTCCACCTAAACTCATCTCCCTAGACCTTTTTCATATAACTGCCTGTAACAAATTTATCATGTTTTAATTTCTTAACAATGAACACCCAAACAAATACTAATCAGATCTCGGAATTATAGACAGCACACCCTATCATGTAAGTAGCTTCCCTACCACATATTTCACAAGTCCAATCCAGATCTCTGAAATCTTAACTGGGAATAGATTGAGAAGAGAACAGAATAGATCTTAAGCAAAGATGGTATAATATACAAAATCAAATGAGTTTTTCTCAATTTGATATAGGTTTCTAGGGTTTCTTTTGGGCACTTGAGGGCCTCTTTCAGGTGTTTAATTGATCTACAGAGCGACAACGTACAGCTAGGTCAGCATGTATCTGGATGCAGCAGAAGCTGACGTTGCCTAGCACCTCCAGGTCAGCATATATCTGGATGCAGCAAAGGAGATACACGACTTTTTCAGAGAAGATTTCAGAGTCAGATCAAAATTGTGTGTATCGGGACAACATACAGACATTCAAATAGAAATGAGCTAATTCCAAGTGATTTTCTTTCCTGAGGTCATGTACTATTTTAGTTCTGAACAGAAACAGCCAATGCTTCCAGCCTAAAGGATAGAGCCTACCAACACATCATACTAGAATCAAACTATTTCGATACTGGTCTTACATGAGTCAGCCCTCAACCATAATGTGAAAATTCATTTCATTTCCCAGTCATGCAACGCCTCTTTTTGTATTTTTCTATTTTTTAATGTTTTTGTATTTTTTTTATTTTTTAATGTTTTCGTATTTTTCAAAATTTCTCCCCCTAAATTTGAGCATAAATAAAAACTACCTAAAAATAGAAAACTTTATGAACAAATTTACCTACGAAAAACAAAAACATGCTCAGTCAGTAAAGCGAATCATTTTCAGAAAATCCACAAGCACTTTGAATTTTGAGCTGCTGACAGGTTTGGTAAACAAATCGGCAGCATTTGCATCTGTGTCGATTTGTTCAAGAGTAATAAGACCTCTGTCAAAGCAATCTCTAATAAAGTGAACTTTTATGTCTATGTGCTTGGTTTTGGAGTGAAAAACAGGATTTCTAACAATTTGTATTGCAGCATTATTATCGCAGTAAATAGTAGTGTTGAGATAAGTCAAACTGTAGTCCTGCAATTGATGTTGCATCCACACCACTTGAGAGCAAGATGCAGAAGCGGCAACATACTCAGCTTCAGCTGTAGAAATCGCCACCGTTTGTTGTTTCTTGCATTGCCATGAAATGAGCCTGTCACCCAGAAATTGACATCCAGCTGATGTAGATTTCCTGTCACTATCAGTTCCTCCAAAGTTGCTATCAGAAAAAGCAAACAAGTCAAAATTAGAATCCCTCGGATACCACAGACCAAACCGAGGTCGGCCTTTAAGGTACCGAAAGATTCGTTTAACAGCAATAAGATGAGAAGTTTTAGGATTAGCCTGATATCTTGCACAGTTACAGACAGCAAACATAATATCCGGTCGGCTAGCTGTCAGATACATCAACGACCCGATCATAGACCTATACTGACGTTGATCCACAGGAGATCCTTCTTCATCTTCAGTCAATAATGGTCTCTCTGCCATTGGTGTTTCAGCTGATTTTGCGTCTGAAAAATTGAATTTTGCTAGCACGTCATCCACATACTTCCCTTGATGGATAAGAATCCCTTGAGAATTCTGCTAGACTTGTAGACCCAAAAACAATGTCATTTCCCCAAGAGCACTCATTTCAAATTTCTTCTTCATAACTCTCTCAAACTCCTTGCAAAGTTCCTCACTTGTAGATCCGAAAATAATATCATCGACATAGATTTGAACTAAGATCTGATCCTTGCCCACTTTCTTGATAAACAGAGTCTGGTCTATCGTGCCACGTGTGTACCCATGAGCCAGAAGATGCTCAGTTAATGTAGCATACCAAGCTCGTGGTGCTTGGTGTAATCCATACAATGCCTTATCTAGCTTGTAGGCATATTCTGGATGATCTGGATGCACGAAACCTGGTGGTTGCTCAACAAAAATTTCTTCCTTCACATCTCCATATAGAAACGCTGTCTTGACGTCCATCTGATATACAGTAAACCCCATATATGACGCGTAAGCTAAGAAGATCCAGATGGCTTCAAGTCGAGCAACCGGAGCATAAACTTCATCATAATCCAGACCTTCTATTTGTCAAAATCCCTGAACCACCAGCCTTGCTTTATTTCGAACAATAACCCCTGCAGAATCTTGTTTATTTCTGAACACCCATCTAGTTCCAAGTTTGCGCTTTCCCTTTGGTAACTCGACAAGTTTCCATACTCCAAGTTTCTCAAACTGGTTCAGCTCTTCATGCATAGCATCTACCCAGCCTGGTTCCTGCAAAGCTATATCAACAGTTTTAGGTTCGATTTGTGAGATGTAGCAAGAATATAAACATGTATTGATGATTCCTGATTGGCTCCTGGTTAAAACTCCTGCATCTACAGGACCAATCACATTCTCTATAGGGTGATTTCGTTGGACACTTGTAGGTATTGCCATGTCAGGTACAGTCTCGTCTTCAGTGGTGTTGCTTGACTCCCCCTCATTAGATGCTGCAGTATGATGAACTACTGGAGTTGTAACAATGCAATCTTCAGGAATAGATTCAGGAAATAGTGCAGATCCTGAACCACTAGGTACAGTACCCCTTGATGTAGCACCTTCAGGGGATGAATGGGACATTTGCTGAGGCGTAGGATGTCGGGTGAAAACCATTCCCGGTGGGTCAATAGTATGATTTCTTGATCTTCCTTCAGCTTGTTCTTCCTCTTCAGAATCACCAAAAGACAGTGGTTGTTTTGGTGTAGACACACCTGCAACAGTGGGAACACTTGACAAAATGTTAAACGATTTGAATAATTCAGCATAATCATATAACCAATCTGGACCGACTCTAGCGTCCGTAGCATTCTCTTCGAGCCATTCAATGTTGCACGACTCGACGACCTTTTTAGTCACCTTGTTGTATACTCTATAGGCTGAACCTTTAGCATATCCAACAAAGTAACACTCGTCTCCTTTGACCTCAAACTTTCCATTAGTGTCCATAAGTAGTAACACACATGGACAACCAAAGATGCGAAAGTGTGAAACCGAAGGTTTACGTCCTTCCAGAATCTCATAAGGAATTTTCATATGTCGTTTGTTTACTAAAGCATGATTCTGGACGTAACAAGCCGTGCTAACAGCTTCGGCCCAAAAGAAACTAGGAAGCTTCGAATCGGCCAGCATAGTACGCGCAGCCTCTATAAGAGTGCGATTTCGTCTTTCTGCTACTCCATTTTGTTGTGGAGTTCGAGGTGCACTGTACTGTTGCTCAATTCCTTTAGCAGCACAAAATGTGTCCATGGTGACATTTTTGAATTCCGTCCCATTGTCTGATCGAATAGCCTTAACATTTGTACTGGCTTGATTTTCCACCAAAGTAACAAATTGTTTGATCAACCCCGCAGCCTCATTCTTGTGACTTAGAAAGTACACCCAAGTGTAGCGCGAGAAATCATCGACTATCACGAGACAATAAGCCTTCTTGCCAATACTTAACACATTCACTGGACCAAAGAGATCCATATGAAGTAATTCAAGCACAGCCTTGGTTGAGGGGGTAGACTTAGATTTATGAGACTTTCGATGAGCTTTTCCCTTTGCACAAGCAACACACTTTTCTACCAACATAAAGTCTTTGATTGGTAGATCACGGACCAGTTGACCTTTGGCAAGACGATTTAAGTTTTTCATATTCACATGTCCAAGACGACGATGCCACAATAAACCATCATGTTCTGATATCTTCGAAAATAGACAAGTAATTTCTTCACACGGTTTTTTGTTCATATCAATCACATACGCATTTCCCTTTCTTTCAGCTGTCATCAAAAACCAATCTTCAGGAATGACAATCCCTGGTTTCAAAACATAGCATCCTTTCTTTGTAAAATGAACAGAATTTCCTCGATCACAAATTTGAGAAATGCTCAGCAGATTATGTTTCAGTTCTGGGACATAATTCACATTTTCGAAGCTTAACACGCCATTTTTCACTGTTCCCTTCAACGTGATTCTTCCAGATTCTCCTCCCGCAAAAGAGACATATCCACCGTCAAATTCTTTTACATTGACCAGTTGAGACAAGTCTCCCGTCATATGCCTGGAACAGCCACTATCCATGTACCAGAGGCGCACGGTAGTCCTCCACAGCTGTTCCTGCACGATTAGCGGGATCAGTTAGATTTAGGAACCCAGCCCATGGTGGATCTGGGTTTCCCTTGTGCATCAAAGTAAGTCACTCTCTGCCATATCAAATTATGTTTATCTAAGAATTTTGAAGAATTTTTAACAGCAGAATTACGATGAGATGTATGAGATGAATTGGAATGCGTGGCCTTAGTTTTAGGTTTCCAATGCTTATTTGACCATTTAGAATTGTAGTTACCAAACGCTTTACTTTGATCTTTTTGAAAGTTCTTTTGTTGATTTTGATTTCTACGTTTGGCTGCATTCCAATCTTGATCAGAAGGTTTAGCCTTACGATAGTCATTTCTCATTGTCTTAGTCTTTTTAATTGTCACTGACTCTGAATAATGATATCTGTTTGGCTTGACTTTCTGATTTCGTGCAAATTTATTTTTAGACTGCACACTTGGAAGATGAACACAGTTTCTGGCGATGTGTCCGGCAATTCCACAATTGAAACATGTTTGACGTTTCAATCTGTGGAAGTTTTGATGCTTCATAGCAGGTATGTATCTGTTGGGTTTATGAGTATGAGCTTGATTTATGTTTCTTGCTTGGTTAACTTGTGCCTTTTCTGAGCATTCAGGCACCTGTTGATCAGAAGTAGAACTGGCACAAGTATGAGATTTAGATGGATCAGATTTCTCATTATCAGTATCATTACGAAAAGATGTTTCAGACTCAGTGTTAAGTTTATTTTCATAAACCTTTTCTTGTAATTTTTCATTCAAAACAGTCACTTCTTCTTGTTGAAAATCAGATTCAGTTTTAATCTCGGAAGATGTAGGAACTTCATCAACACATATTTCATCAACACGTGTATCATCTGAGTTTGACAAAGGTTCCTTTTCATCCTCGGTTTTCAATGGGGTCCCACTAGGTTCAACATTAGGGACTTCCTCTGAGACTGATTCAGAAGAAGAATCAGAACAAGATTGATTCTCTTTAGAAGGAGTTTCAGTGGTTTCACTGAATGAATCCTGAGGGACCTCACCTGTCATGCTGTCATTAGCAGAAGAGTCAGAAACATTAGAATTAGAATCACAATTTTTATCTACTGAAAAACATCCATCGTCATGCACATTATTCAAAGTTTCATCACAAGCATTCACAGTTTTGGCCAAAACAGCAGGCCCAAAAGAAGACGAAACATAACTACGAAACGAGTTCAAAAACGATTGACCAAACACACAACCAGAATTAGTTTTATCAAAAGTAGATTTAGAAACATCAGAATCTAAAGACGGTTCATCCCCAAACACATCACCCCATACTACTTCAGGTACGTTATCTGCACATGATGAAGAAACGTTAGGATCAAAAGTACCTTTGGAAACAAAACTAACTGGTTTAACCACTGGTTTTTCAGCAGGTCTGACATTTACTGATGACTTACAGTTTTTGGGACCATAAGTCATTTTGTTTTCGTTCAGCATCTCCTCCTCCGTCATGGGTAAATAAGTATAGTTGTGATTGTAAGGAGGAGGAGCCTGATTAAAACCCAATCCCAACCCTTTTCTTTTCTGATATGCCAGCTGTTGATTACACAAATTCTCAACCAATTTGCTGGAGGAATCAAATTTTTTAATATTTAACTCATTTATTTGATACTTATCTCTAACATCCTCCAGCTCTTTAGTCACATTGCATAATTTTTCTTTAACCATGATGAGCTGGGCTGTTGCTACACTGACATCATCCTTGAGTTGAATGATGTCTTTTCGCTGAGCTTCTATTTTCTCTTTAAAAAGTTTTTCGTTGTTAGCTAAAGTAAAATTTTTTCTTTTAATTTCATTGTAGTCTTCAATTAGCTCAGCGTTGTGTATTCTATAGGCTTCAACTCGTTCCCTACACTCAGGAGTACAGAAAACAGAAATTACCTCTTCCTTGGTGAGACCTTTGACTGGAGCTGAAAGAATCTGAGTCATGAAAGCCATGTTTTCAGCTGAAACCTCCTCCTCAAGTGCTGAAGTCTCATTTTCAGGAACAGAAGCTTGATCATTTGAGGCCACAAAAGCAATGTTGTTTGAATCAGACTGATTTTCTGGAGCTGAGATATTCAGTCGCTCAATTTCCGAGTTCCAATTGAAGTACGAATCAGGCTGAACCACCAAAGCTTGAGCTAATCCCAGAGGTTGAGGACTTCCACTGGCAGCAGCATCAGCAGACATACTCAATGTGGTAACAAGAGCTCTTTCTAGATTAGGTGTAGCAGGAGCAACAGGTTTGGCTGGAGTTTTCTCACTATTGACCCTCGGCTTGGTACAGTTTCTTGCCACATGACCTGGTTCATGACAATTGTAGCAACGAAACTCAAATGGCATTTTTGTGGGTCCAGTAAAGGTAAGATTTTCCCATTTGTTTCTCCCGGTTTTATTCACAAAGTTTTTGGCTCTAAACGCTGACATAGCCATCTGCCAAGTTATATCCATTTCTTCTACATCTTCGGGATGAATTTGATTTAAGTCATCCATGGAAAACTTAGGAGGATTGATTTTACCGGCAGTGAAGGCATTCAAGCAATTTATGACAGAAGCAGCTATACTAAGATTTTCTTTCGACTGTTGTGAGAAGAAAGCAATCATCTCATTATTGGCAGTGGTAGTTGACGAAGCAGCAGCAGTAGCGTTAGCAGAAGATGGTGCAGCAGCAGCAACAGCAGGTGCTGAAGTTCCAGAGTAGTAAACATTTGATGAGGTAGGAGCAGTTTTAGCAGAAGCAGAGTTGCTGAACATTTGAAAACCAGCTTGAGACACAAAAGCAGTATTATTGCTTGAAGTTGAAGATGTTGCAGAAAATCCAGCAGCCAACATGCTATTCTTGTGATTTGTTTCTCTTTGTTTATCATCTAGCTCGCAGGCCTTAATGTGTGAAATCATTTCAGATAAGCTGCATCTTGCTAGATCCTTGGTCTTCTTGATCATTGCGACGTGATGATCCCAAATCTTTGGTAAGGCATTAAGAAGCTGTCTATTAGATGAAGCATTTGACGTCTGCATTTCCTCCATCTGCATTTGAGTAACCAACTTAACGAATATCTGAATTTGATTATCCACAGTCTCTCCATATATATGATTAAAATTATTGAAGCTTTGACTTAGCAGATTTCTACGACTCTCTTTCATATCTTCATTGCCTTCATAGACATCAATTAGTGATTCCCACAATTCTTTAGCAGATTTGCAAGTGCGAAAACCGATAGCAATGTCTGGTCCCAATGCCATGGTCAGGTACGAAAACGCCATATCATCTTCCTCAACAATCTTAAAGTCTTCTTCAGTATATTTATCAACAGGCTTCTTTACTTTCACATTTTCATCAGTAGGACTATCCATCATAATCTCTCTTGGGCCTCTAAGAATGCTTCGCCAGATTTTTGCATCCTTAACTTTAACATGTTTTTCAAAACGCCACTTCCACTCAGGGAATTCATTTCCGTCTAACAACCGGGGAACACGAGTGGTGGTTCCAATGATGGAATCCAATTCTTGATGCTTAGACATAGCAGCCAGGTCAACACTTTGATTATTGGTAGTCATGGTTACTCAATAACTTAATTAATTAGTAGATTAATTATTTAAGTTCAAGAGTCCAAAAGTCCAAAAGTCCTAAAGTCCAAAAGTAACGTTGCAGAAGTCGTTGCGAGTCGAGACAGGAGTCGAGACTGAACCAGCGAATGAGTGAACTGAAGACTGAGTCGAGACCGAGGTTTCGAGTCGAGATCAGGAACAACTAATCTTGAAGCCAGTCGAGACAAATGGTTTCGAGTTAAGGAGGCCAACTCGAGACCACAACAATTTTGAGTCGAGACAAGATTGCAATATCCACTCGAGACGAATGAACTTGAGTCGAGACTAAGCTGAAAAAGAGTCGAGACCAAGTTGAAATTGTGTCGAGACCCAGCAAAACAGATTTGTGAGATAAAAACAACTACGATTCCTGATTTTCAGCAGCTTCCAAAATTCAAAGATTTGAGATCTTTGAATTCTTATCCTCAACAATCCTCCGATAATTCAGCAAACACCTTTATCACGAATCACAAACCAAAATCAGTAACTTTATGCCAAAATTTATGAAGAACAGTTTGAAGATGCAACTTCCAAACTCAGAATTACACCAACAAACTGAAGATCTGTCAAACACACTTAGCAAAACGATTAGTAACAAAAACAGTCTTCTTGAATCCGAGTGATATCAAAAACCGAACCAAGAATTGGTTTCTTGGCTCTGATACCAATTGTAAAACCTTAAAGGATCTTTCAATGATATCACTGTCAACTTGTGTAAGTGCGGAATCCAAACACAAGTGGATTCAAGAAAACTATTAAGAATAATAAGAATAATTATCAAAGCAAAACAATCTTGCATTCACCTTTAGATCAATGACAGATACAAGACTACTTCCTGATCTCGAGTGGCCTCCCTGACTTCTCACCAAGCGATCAACCACTAAAGGTTACAAAAGTTTACTTATATACTAACTAAGGTGGGTCGAAACCACCTAGGCCCACTCGAGATCTCTACATAAACCCAAAACACGTAATTGACCCAAAACAACTAAGTTAAACATTACAAGATCAATCCCAAACTTTAATATCTCTCAATGTATAAACCTTTAGGTTCCAACATATCTGCAGTGGCTTCTCTATAAACTTTAACTTTTCGTTTACCTCTACATCTTGAAGAGGTACTCCAGGGATTCGTCAGATAGACATTTCTTGAGGTTGGATACATGAAAGACGTCATGTACCCCAGCTACCTCTTCTGGTAGTTGTAAACGATAGGCAACTAGTCCTATTCGTTGGATTACTGGGAAAGGTCCTACGTACCTTGGACTTAGTTTCCCTTTCTTACTAAACCGAACTACTCCTTTCCAAGGAGAAACTTTCAAGAGTACCTTATCTCCGACTTGAAATTACAGTGGCTTGCGTCGATTGTCTGCATAACTCTTCTGGCGATCTCGAGCCGTTTTTAGTCTTTCCTTGATTTGAGTGATCTTGTCGGTGGTTTCTTTTTCGGGACCTGATAATTGGCTTTCTCCTATTTCTGCCCAACAAACTGGAGTTCTGCACTTTCGCCCATACATTGCTACGAATGGGGCAGCTTCAATGCTTGCATGATAACTATTGTTATAGGAGAATTCAATTAAGGGTAGGTGGTCATCCCAGTTTCCACCAAAATCTATTACACATGCCCTAAGCATGTCTTCCAGCGTTTGGATCGTCCTTTCACTTTGTCCATCTGTTTGAGGATGGTAGGCAGTACTTAAATTTAGTCGGGTTCCCATTGCTTCCTGGAAACTTGTCCAAAAATGTGAAGTGAAACGACTATCCCTATCCGATACAATGGAGAGTGGGACTCCATGTAAGGATACTACCTCGTTTACGTATAACTTGGCTAACCTTTCCATGCTAAAGGTTTCCTTCATGGGTAGAAAATGAGCTGATTTGGTTAATCGATCCATAATTACCCAAATCGCATCATTACCTTTTCTGGTTTTGGGCAACTTAGTAACAAAATCCATTGTTATGAGCTCCCATTTCCATACATGCAGTTCTAATTGTTGGAGTAACCCTTAAGGTTTCTGGTGTTCTGCCTTAACTTGTGAACAAGTTAGACACTTAGATACATATCTAGCTATGTCCTTTTTCATTCCTATCCACCAGAAATTATTTCTTAAATCTTGGTACATCTTATTATTACCAGGATGCATGGTATATCTAGATTTATGGGCTTCCTCTAAAGTCTTATTTCTTAATTCTCCCTGCTTAGGTACCCAAATCCTTTTCTTATGGAATCTCCAAATTCCATCAGCCCCTTGCTCCAAGTCTTTTATTCTTCCTTTCATTCCTTCAGCATCATCCTTGATTGCTGTTTCTTGAATGTTTTTCAGTTGTTCCATCAAGTCTAATTGTAAACTTAATCTAAGAGCACGAACTCGCTTTTGCTTTTCGTGATACTTACGACTTAAGGCATCTGCAACTACGTTTGCTTTTCCTTCGTGATATTGAATATCACAGTCGTAGTCACTCGGAATTTCCATCCATCTTCTTTATCTCATATTCAATTCTTTTTGCCCAAATATGTATCTTAAACTCTTATGATCTGTATAGACTGTAGACTTACTTCCATACAGATAGTGTCTCCAAATCTTAAGGGCAAAAATTATCGACCCTAATTCTAAGTCATGTGTCGTATAATTTTCCTCGTGCTTCTTCAATTGCCTTGAGGCATACGCAATTACCTTTTTGTGTTGCATTAGCACACATCCTAATCCTAGCTTAGAAGCATCACAGTAAACTTCAAAATCTTCTGTCCCTTCGGGTAAGGCAAGAATTGGGGTGTTTGTTAACTTTTTCTTTAAAATCTTAAAAGCTTCTTCTTGCTTACGTCCCCATTCAAACTTAACTGTTTTATAGGTTAGCTTAGTTAATGGCACAACTATCTTAGAAAAATCTTTAATAAAGCGCCTATAGTATCCAGATAATCCTAGAAAACTTCTAACTTCCGTAGCTGATTACGGGACTTTCCATTTGGTGATTGCTTCTATCTTAGCAGGATCTACGTGAATACCTTCGTGATTCACCATGTGACCTAAAAATTGTACCTCCTGTAACCAAAATTCACACTTCGAGAATTTGGCGTAAATCTTTTCCTTTCTTAACAAAGTTAAGAGTGCATGAAGGTGCTCACAATGCTCTTCCTGGTTTTTGGAATAAATAAGTATATCGTCGATGAAGACAATTACAAATTTATCCAAGTACGGTTTACAGATTCTATTCATCATATCCATAAATGATGCCGGAGCATTTGTTAATCCAAAGGGCATGACTGTAAACTCGTAGTGACCATACCTAGTTCTGAAAGCAGTTTTAGGTATGTCTTCTTCTTGTACCTTCAACTGATGATATCCGGAGCGTAAATCTTTCTTAGAAAAATATATAGCCCCCTGAAGTTGATCAAAGAGATCATCAATCCTAGGTAATGGGTACCGATTCTTAATTGTAACCTTATTCAATTCCCTATAATCGATACACATTCGCATCGAACCATCTTTCTTCTTTACAAACAACACTGGTGCTCCCCAAGGGGATGAACTAGGTTGTATAAATCCTTTACTAAGCAATTTATCTAACTGCTTTTTCAATTCTAGCATTTCGGTGGGTGCTAACCGATAAGGTGCCTTGGCTATTGATGTAGTTCCTAGAATTAGATGAATTCTAAATTCTACCTCCCTATCTGGTGGTAATCCTGGTAGTTCTTCTGGGAATACATCCGAGTATTCTGATACTACAGGAGTTTCCTTAAGTTCTTTACCCTTAGTGCTAATGATTACTGAAATCATCACTGAAATGAACTTCATGGGTTTGCATGGCTTATATTCTGTAACCACGATTACTTCTCCTGTGGGCGCACAGATTTCTATGGAATTTTTATCACAAAGGATTCGAGCATGGTTGGCTACTAACCAATCCATTCCTAAGACAACATCGAATCCAGCTAAATTCATAGGTAATAGGTTTGCAGAAAATTTATGACCTGAAAGTTCTATAGTTTCTTTTTGCAAAACCGTATCTATGTTAACAGAGTTTCCGTCTTCCGTTTCTACTGTAAAAATTTGCCTAAGTTTCGTTAAGGGTAGCTTAAGCGCTTGGCAGAATGAAGTATTTATAAAACTTTGGTTTGCACCAGAGTCGAATAATACTTTCATATAAACGTCGTGAACTAAGAACGTACCAGCTATTACGTCAGGAATCAGTTCAGCTTCCTGCGTGGTCAATTGGAAGGCTCTTGCGTTCTTCTTGTTAGTCCCTTCAGCAGGTTTTGCCTTGTTATCTAATGGTTTGACCAATTTAGGGCATTCTGGTCTGAAATGCCCAGCTTCTCCACAGTTGTAGCAGATCTTTGTTTTCTTTCTGTAATCTTCTTCACGATGTCCTATCGCTTTGCAGAAGTTGCAGGGTTCATTACATTTTCCAAAATTTTTCTTTTTACAGTTCCTGCAGAACGGCGGAGTGGAAGATGATCCAGTTCCCTTTCTCTTGAAGTTGCTATTATTACCCACATGAAATCCTTGGGTAATTTTCTGAGCCAATTCTCTCTTGCGGTTTTCTTCTCGCGTATGCACCAGTCCGTTAGTCAAAGTGTTAGCTAATTCCACCGCATCATCGATTGTGCGGGGTCTCGCAGCTTTGACAATATCACGGATCTCGCTAATTAAACCCCAAATGTAGCGAGAGATAAATACCGGTTCTGGCGAAGCCAGAGTAGGCACAATTCGAGCATATTCGAAAAACTTCGAAGTATACCCTCGACAATCAACATCCACCATTCGGTGGCTCAAGAATTTATTTGCCATTTGTTCTTTTTCATATTCTGGGCAAAAATTTCTTTCCACCAGACGCTTAAATTCTTCCCAACTCATGGCATAGGCCATGTCACTTCCATTAGCTTGTAATAGCGTATTCCACCATTCTAATGCTTCTTCCTTGAAAAGATGAGAAGCATACATGAGTTCATCCTCCTCGGCACATTTACTTATTTTAATTACTGCCTCGGATTTCTCCAACCAAAGCAGTGCAGCAGTCGCCCCTTCATTGCCTGCAAATTCAACAGGTTTACAGGTAAGAAATTCCTTGTAAGTGCAACCAGGCGTTGCAACTTTCATTCTCTTAAGAATCGGGGCTTGAATCAAGTTGTCGTTATCGCCGCCTCCGTTAACACTATTACTGAAATCATCGTCGCACGTGCGTTTACTAGGGTGAGCTTGTGAAGGCTAAACAGGACTTTTAACCGCAGCGATGATTGCCGGAATAGCATTGGCTATTCCTTGAGCGACGATGTTTTCTATGTCTTGCCTATTAAGAAATTGATCTCCATTGTTTTGCTCAGATTGATTAACCTCGTTAACTGGTTCATTACTAGCGTGTTCCATCTGGTAATTAATATATATAATGTTAGTAGTATAAAATAAATAACGACTAAATGCAAAACAATCGCACAAAAATCACATCACATGTTATAGCCAAAATTGTCGATTTTTCGACTTCCATATTTTATATATTACTATGCGTCCGTACACACCAGTTATCTTACAAGAGTTTTATTTTAAGTTATTTTACAGGATTATATTTTTATTACTATTATTATTATTTTGTTATTATACAACCACAACCACACAGTCACACCATCCCCGTCAGCTGGCAACTCAAAAACGACGTTCCCTCTCGTCGTACTTCCATGATATCATCTCCCCCACATCTCGGATTCTATTTCCTGCGTCCACTAGCTCCTCGCCATAGTGGCGAAGTTCAGCCAAGCTTTCTGTGCTCATAGGTGGGTGTAGTGGAGGCTCAGGATCAAACCGAGGGAAAAAGGTATTAGGGTTATTTAAAAGATTCTGAAACTGCCAGTCAGTGGTCCACCATTCTTCCAGCTCTCCTAGAGGTCGGGGGTTAACAAGGGGATCTGGAATAGCCGGTTCCAGATTGACTGGAAGTTGGGCTTCAGCTGGGTAATTGAAGAGAGTCTCATCGGCAGGTCCGATGAGGTCACTATTTGCCAGTTGGCAGTCCAGCTCCTCCCATGATGGCATTTCCTGGGCTTGCCTGGAACATTCTCCGATCTCTATTCCTTTGCCTTTATCCTTGGGATCCTCAGTCTTTATCACTTTCTGTACTGCTGGTTTCTTCCTACGCACACGCCTCCAGCCTACTAGTCTTCTTCTCTTTTTCGGTTTTGGTTTCTCCTAAGGTTGGGCTTGGAATACCATTGGTTCCTCAGTGTCAGCCCAATAACCGGAAAAACCCTCGGAAACTTCCATATCAGCAGAATGGATAGTGATATTCTGAAGAGCTTCAGACAACTCATTCATGTTGTTAGCATATATGAAGAAACACACAAAATTCTAAGTTAAAATTTTGTAAATTGGATTTTTCACATAATCACAGAATGGCAATCAGAAAAATTAAGTATTTCTAAATACTTAATTGACTTAAATCAGTGGCTCTGATACTACCTTTTTCTGTCACGGCCCCCGACCCGGTTTTTACCCGTTCTAGGAGCCGCGGGACAGAAAACCCATGGTAAATATTATGTTGGCAGCGGAATTTTAACAGGATCTTTTAAAACTTGAAAATACCCAATTTATTTTATTTCACAAATTGGGGATTACACCCATAATTTACAGTAAAGGTGATTTCACTGGGAAATCCCTGTTTTTACAAAAACATGTTTTTTTATTTTATTGAGCCACTTCTTCAAGCTTGCAGTGCTACACGGCACTTTTTCCTGGATCACAGCAGATCACCTGAAACATGTTTTAAAAAGGTTTTATCAGCAGGGAAATACTGGCGAGTCACTCAAGTTGCACAAAACGACACATTGTTATAATATACAGTATTAAGGGTGATTACATTGTTT
Organism: Helianthus tuberosus; assembly: GCA_030545235.1. Classification (NCBI taxonomy): domain Eukaryota; kingdom Viridiplantae; phylum Streptophyta; class Magnoliopsida; order Asterales; family Asteraceae; genus Helianthus; species Helianthus tuberosus. Next base: position 90,415,844 of record CM060404.1, read on the forward strand.
CTATCAACCAATTACCCCAAATCGGTATTTGTCACTCGACTGTATCTGTGACTATGGTCAGATCACCCATTGGCTAACCCGTTGTCCAATGGTGACGGGTATCAAGTAATGTATACAAAATTCCACATACCGGCAGTAATTGAAGATTACAAAGACTTAATCCCTGTAATTATAACTGGAAAACATTTAGGGTTTTATAAAGCACTTTGATAAAAAGAGAATGACTCACATTGCAGATTTAGACGGGCAGCGTTTAGCCTACTGATTTTAGCCTGGTCAACCTAATTTAATTAACAATGCACACGAAAAACTAGGTCAGTAACTTAATACAACTTTTACGACATCTCACGAGATTCAAAACCTTCACGACGAATGACAAAGTATAGCCCAAATACGGGCAGCACTTAAACATCTATCGGATTGGTTTTTATCGATCGGACATTAAATCGTAGCAGTGATTGAGTTATTACCCTGTTATCGTGGCAGAATTTCGTGCTGTGTGTGTATTTTGAAGTAAACAGACGATATCTCAATGTACGAAATGAGTTTTTACGTCGAACCAATGCCAAAATACAAGTGCCAAAGCCCTGAATTTATACTGAAAACCGGCTCCCTCGCGTGGCGCGAGGGCCTGGCGCGTGGCGCGAGGGCACTCCCTCTAGCATAGGGTTGCCTCGTGTCTAACAAGCTTGGGTGAGTCGATAGTTTATTAAATTTCAAATTCTACAACAAACTGCGAAGATAATACCAATTAGGGAATACCCCCCTGAGTTTTAGGGGCCCTGATCCTAGTTCCGATCGTTCGGAAAATTTTAGGGATCATGCAATATTACTTGGGGTCTCAATTAGGGTTTCCTATTGGGCAAAATAAAATAAGAATTAGTAATTTTGATGAGAGTTGTTACAATACGTGCAAAATATGTAGGTGAATACGTGCAAAATAGGAAGGTGAATACGTGCAAAATACATGCTTACATTGACTACGTGCTTATGTGCTTCTGTGCTTACGTGCTTCTGTGCATATGTGCTTATGTGGATTATGTGCCTACGTGCTTGACGTGTTCCTGTGCTTTATCTAATAATAGTAGTAAGCATAAGGCGAGATTCGAACATATCGCCTAAGTCATACGAGGATGTCTACTGCAGACAATGTCATCCCTTGGTTCTCACACTCGCAGAAACGCCCAGAGAAGCAGAGATGACAAGCGCATCGCTTCTCTTGTTGTCAAGAAAATGACAAAGGTCATACCTCAAATCGTTAGCGATATCAACGACGTTAGCAGCAAGTCATCTGTTGAATCTAAGAGCGACTCTCCGAAAGCTCCTTTCAGCTTCAAGTAATTTAAAGCTTGTGGTCCCAAAGACTTCACTGGGGAAGATGGACCGAGCACAATGTTTCAATGGTTTGACTCGATTGAAGTCACTCTTCGTCAAAGCGGATGTCCAGACAACCTCCATACTGTTAACGCAACTGGAGTCTTCCAGTGTAGGGCACTGGATTGGTGGACAGCAGAGCGCAACAGACGTGGGAATGACACAGCCTATGGACTCTCTTGGGAGGAACTGAAGGAAATCATGATGAAAGAATTATGTCCCCCACATGAACTCCAGAAGATGGAAAACGAGTTTAAGCATATCAAGCAAGGAGGTGGCGACAATGTTGGTCTTACTGCTCGCTTTAAGCAGCTCAGCATCATCTGTCCTGGCCAAGTCACAACTCCCGAAATCACAATCAAGAAATACATTCGCGCTCTACCTGATTGTGTTGTCGATTTTGTTCAAGCAGCCAAGACTACCACCATTGAGGAGACCTTCTAACTTGCTGCCGAGATCAATGATAAGCGAGTTCTGGCTGGTTACTTCAAGAACACAACCAAGAGCTTGCATTAAGTCACTGCTACTCCCGCTGCTAAAACCGCCTCACCTCAAGCTTCAAAGTCATCACGTCAACGACGCAAACGCAAGGGTAACAACAAGAACTGTGCTGTCGCTGCCGATCCTCTCAATGTTATACCCGCTCAACCTAACCAGAACCAGAATCGGCAAGTCGCAGCTCCCATGACCAACGCACCGCCTACAAAACGTGCGTACACTGGTCCTCACCCTCTCTGCCGACAAGCTCAAGCTGTTCAAGTTCCTACCCCACCAGCTCAACCTCTCGCTATCTAGGGAAACCAAGCAGCTCATGCTCCCGCTGCTCATGCATGAGCCTGCTATGCATGTGGTTACCCTAATCATTTCGCAAATGTCTGTCCCAACCATGTGGTGAAACAAGAGCCGCAGCAACAGCAACCGCAACAACAACAACAGCAGCAACAACAGCTACATCAACAAGAAGCCCATGGACGAGCTTTCAACATTAACGCTCGCCAGGCCCAAGCTGAAAATAACGTTGTCAATGGTACATTTCTCGTTAACGGTATTTATGCTTCGTGTTTATTTGATACTAGAGCCGATAACTGTTTTGTGTCGTTTGAATTCGAAAATCTCCTAAACCGTAAACGCGCTAACCTCCCAACGACGTTCGACGTAGAAATTGCCACTGGAAAAACTGTCACCGTTAGTTCTATTCTTCGTGATTGTGCTCTCGAGCTCAACAATCACGTTTTTTCGATCGATCTTATTCCGATGCAGCTTGGTAGTTTTAATATCATAGTAGGCATGGATTTTCTTCATGAAAGTTGTGCTGAAGTTGTTTGTTTCGAAAAGATGATATGTTTCTCTCTTCCAAACGGTGATCAACTCTGTGTCTATGGCGAAGTATCTTTGAAGAAGCTGAAACTCATGTCGTGCGTCCAAGCAAGCAAGTATCTCCGCAAGGAATACAAGGCTTTCTTGGCACACATTGTAGTAGCGGAGAAGGAAAAGAAAGAAAAGGCAATGGAAAAGGTGCTCGTGGTTTGTGATTTTCCTAATGTCTTTCCTGACGATTTACCTGGTTTACCACCGTCTCGTGATATCGATTTTCGTATTGATCTCTTTCCTGGAGCCAACCCCGTAGCTAAAGTACCTTATCGTCTCGCTCCATTCGAAATGTGCGAACTCTCCAATCAAATCCAGGAATTACTTGATAGAGCTTCATACGCCCTAGCACATCTCCATGGGGCGCACTTGTCATTTTTGTTAAAAAGAAGGATGGATCGTTCCGAATGTGCATCGACTATAGGGAACTCAATAAGCTGACTATCAAGAACCGTTATCCCTTACCTCGAATCGATGATCTGTTTGATCAATTGCAAGGGGATACGTGTTTTTCTAAGATCGATTTACGCTCTGTTTATCATCAGTTACGAATTCAGGAGGAAAATATCCCTAAAACCGCTTTTCGAACTCGCTATGGCCACTATGAATTTGTCGTTATGCCCTTTGGTCTTACCAACGCCCCCGCAGTTTTTATAGATTTGATGAATCGCGTATGTAAACCCTTTCTCGTCCGCTTCGTCGTTGTGTTTATCGATGATATCCTTATCTATTTGAAATCGAAAGCCGAACCCGGGCAACATCTCCGTTTGGTTCTCGAACTCTTGCAAAGAAATCGCTTCTACGCCAAGTTCTCCAAGTGTGAATTTTGGATTGAGGAGGTTCAATTTCTTGGTCATATTGTCAATAGTCAAGGTATTCACGTCGATCCCGCGAAGATTGAAGCAGTTAAGAGTTGGATTATGACAAAAACCCCGTCCGAAGTTCGTTCTTTTCTCGGATTGGCGGGTTATTATCACCGATTTATCACTGATTTCTCGAAAATCGTTGTACCCCGCACCTCTCTTATGCATAAGGACAAGACTTTTGTTTGGGGAACCGAGCAAGAGGATGCCTTTCAAACTCTCAAGCTTATACTTTGCAACGCTCCTGTACTTGCGCTACTCGACAGAGATGACGACTTCGTAGTTTATTGCGATGCCTCTAACCTCGATCTTGGTTGTGTTCTTATGCAACGGGACAAGGTTATCGTGTACGCTTCTCGACAGCTCAAGGTTCATGAGAAGAACTACACAACCCACGATCTCGAACTAGGTGCAGTTGTTTTTGCATTAAAGATAAGGCGACACTACCTATATGGTACCAAGTGTATGGTCTTCACCGACCACAAGAGCCTACAACACATCTTGAACCAGACAGAACTAAATATGCGCCAACGCAGATGGGTCGAACTTCTCAACGACTACGACTGTGAGATCCGCTACCACCCGGGCAAAGCAAATCTCGTTGCCGATGCTCTTAGCCGACGAAGCTATCTACATAGCGTTCGTAATGTTCAAGCCCAACATAACCTCAAAGCTCTTATTCGTGATGCCCAACATGCCTGCTTCACCGAACGCACCCTGAAGGAAGAACGCATTTTTGGATCCGAAAACTAACTAGAGAATAAGCCTAACGGTATTTTTCACTATCTCGGCCGAATTTGGATTCCCAATCGCAATAATCTCTGAGAGGTTCTGCTAAATGAATCCCACAAGTCTCGATATTCCATTCATCCCGGTGCCAACAAGATGTACCAGAACCTGCATGCCAGGTATTGGTGGCCTGGAATGAAGAAGGATATCGCCCTCTACATCTCGAAATGCCTAACCTGTTCAAAGGTCAAGGCTGAACATCAACGACCCTCTGGCTTACATGAACAACCCGAGATCCCTATGTGGAAATGGGAGAGTATAGCTATGGACTTCATTACGAAACTTACCCGCACGCCATCAGGTCACGATAGCATTTGGGTTATTGTTGATCGTCTTACTAAATCCGCCCACTTTCTACCGATACGGGAAGACTAAAAGGTCGAACGATTAGTACGAATCTATACCGATGAAGTCACTTTGAAATTATTTCCTAACTACGATCCTGATGTCTCATTTCTGCTGTCAAATTCATAAACACCGATATCATCGGCTGCTGTTCGCGGTTCCCGCTCCCGGGGTGGGGTCGGGGGTTGCGACACTGACTAAGTCAGCACACTTTTTGCCAATTCGTGAGGATTTTTCTGCTGATAAACTTGCTAAGATCTATATCGATGAGATTGTATCTCATCATGGTGTTTCTTTGAACATCATATTGGATCGTGATGCTTGTTTCTCATCTTGTATTTGGAAGACCATGCAATCAGCCATGGGAACCAAATTAAATTTGAGCACTGCTTATCATACTCAAACGGATGGACAAACTGAAAGGATAATCTAAACACTTTAGGATAAGCTTAGAGCTTGTGTGATTGACTTTGGTGGTAGTTGGGATTCGCATTTTCCTTTGATCAAATTCTCCTACAACAACAGTTATCACTCCAACATTAACATGGCTCATTTCGAGTCTCTCTATGGTCGAAAATGTCGCTCACCATCTGTTGGAATGAAGTTGGTGAAGCTCAAATCACCAGACCTGAACTCATTCAAGAAACAACAGACAAAATCATGAAAATTCGCAATAACCATTTGACAGCTAGAAGTCGTCAAAATAGTTATGCTGACAAACGACGCAAGCCTTTAGAATTCCAAATTGGTGATCATGTTCTTCTCAAGGTATCCCCTTGGAAAGGTACGATTAGGTTTGGAAAGAAAGGTAAACTAGCACCTCGTTATGTGGGACCTTTTAAGATCATTGAAAGGAGCGGAAAGGTAGTCTACAAACTCGAACTACCTCCCGAACTTGGGAACGTTCATCCGACTTTCCACGTGTCCAACTTGAAAAAGTGTTTAGCCGATGAAAACCTCCACATCCCTCTTGATGAAATTCGCATTGATAACACTATGCATTTTGTCGAGAAACCTGTGGAGATTATGGACCGTGAAGTCAAGAAACTCAAGCGAAGACGAATACCAATATTAAAGTTTGTTGGGAATCCAAATGTGTCCCAGAGTTTACTTGGGAACGAGAGGATCAAATGAAAGAGAAATACCCACATCTTTTCTCACAAGTCTCCTCTGATTAAATTTCGGGACGAAATTTCCTGAAATAGGGGAGACTGTGACATTTGCAATTTTCAACCACTCAACAATATCGATCACTTTTGTATTTTAATAAATTGTTTATGTTCATTTACGAATTACGTAATCATACGATCGAACAAAGCGATATTCACGACACTTCCGGAACAAAATCCAAGTTACACGTGCCTTAACACCCTTATATAACCTAAATATTATGTTAGAGGGGTTGAAATGGCAAAAATGTGATCATACAAGTCCAATGGCCAAATCTGCCAAAAATGAAAATTTTGTGGTCAGTGAGGCCTTACGGACCGTAAGCCATTATCCTTACGGTCCGTAAGGGTGTCCCAGGCAGTCTAGAAATACCTGGTAGCAGCCTGCTCCTTCTTGGCCGCCAAACAAATGATTTCTGCCACTAATTTACCTCCTAAGGACAAGTGTGATGCCACTAATCTGTCTCTAATGACACATGGTACACATGCCACGATTTGGGAGGTCATGTGCAGCTATAAATAGCCATGATCAAGCTCATTCAAGACTTGCACCTTCATTCTTTCTTTATCTCTTCTATTGGAGCTTTATTCCGCTTATAGAGGCCTCCTATTGAAGTTCTAAGTTTCCCTTGAACACAAGTAAGTGTTCTTCCTTAGTCTTTTCATTATTTTGGCTAGTTATGAACCAAAAGTCAAGCAAATTGACTTTTGCTTTGACTTTCCGCTCTAACCATTTTGCTAAAGTTAAAGTTCAAATTGAACTTTGCAATGTGATCGTAATAATGAAGGTGTTAATCCCTTGAGATTATACCCTCTGATCATCACGTTTAGTAGACGAAATGACGAGTCAAACTTTTACGAAATAAAAGTAAAAAATGCTTAAAATTTGCATTTTACGACGAAAGTGTTTTCGGGTATTAAAACTTAAAGTTTTGACACCAAATTAGTTTTGTAATATTACTAGACATGTTCTAGCATGTCTAGCTCGTCATTTCTAGTTTAGCGCTTATTCCTTAGTCGAAAGTAGAGCGGTTTGACTTCCGCTTTGACTTTCAAATCTGACCCGTTTGGTCAATCTTTAGGATCCGACCAAGCCCATTTATATGACCGTAGTAATATAGGGAATAACCCTCTGAGGTTATTATAACAACCCTCAAAATAATTTCGACACCTCTAATATAATTAAAATGCCCTTATATGTCTCAGTATATACCCCGTATGTGAAAACCGAGCCCAAGATACCTTATATAATTATAAATTAAATAAAAAAATCAGAAAATGGAGTCGCTCGCGGGCCGCATAGCCTTTGGCTACGTCTTACGCGGGGTGCGACAGTCAGTCACCAGGGCTGCGCCCGGTGCTGCCACGTGTCGTGCAAAGTGTCGAGACCTATGTCGCGGGCCGCGAAGGACTATCCTTCGGCTTACGCGGGCCGCGAAGGAGTCCGAGATCAGCACTATATATAAAGGGTCGAGCATTCAGTGCCAACTCGCTCACAGTCAACTTTCTCTCTCGAATTTCTTTATAATAGAAGCTATTCTCGGGTAGTATACCCCCCCTAAATAACGAAGTTCCCCCCGTTGTAAGTATCACAACCCCGGTTACGTATTAGATACGTTCCCCGATTGATCCAGGCTTCCGTAACGGCTGTCGTGGTTCTGCCCGACGTAGTCGTTGGAATGCCGTCTCGGGGAGGGTATTACTAATGTAAATATTGGGTTATTACATTAACGCGTGTGCATTATGTATTTAATAGATAATCACCAGGAAATCCTTAAGGAAAACCCTAAGACAGGAATGTGAGTAATCTCCTTTTTGTTAATTGTTTTTACAAAACCTCACTTAATTAAATTAGATTAAACAGTGATTGAGTATTTGTATTCTTCAATTATCGTCGGTATGTTGGGGTTTTGTATACAAAATTTGTTACTACCTTGCGAGGAGTAACATGACCACAAGTCGGGTTGACAGTACCGTGGGTGGTAATTAAGTAGATGGAAACAAATGTAATTGCGCGACTGCCCTCAATACTGTACAATGGTTTTTACTTAACTTGATTAAACTGGGATTCACTCACCAGTATTTCCCACTAAAAAAATGTTTTTAAACGCGTTTCAGGTAACAAAATGTGAAAGTCAAATAGAAGCCAGCTGGACAGCACTGAAGGCTTGGAAAAGTGGCTATAAAGTTACCTAAAATAAAGAGATGTTTTATTTAAAATAAGATAGGGTTTATCCCTATGAAAATGTGTGTACTTAAAACTTGGGATTATTCCCACGTGTTTAATATTATGAAAGTGGGTATTTTACTCTGATAAAATATTTCCTAACTACGATCCTGATGTAATTTCCGCTGCCAAAATGATAAACACCTGGATACCACCGAAACTGGCCAGGGCCGCCCGTTCCCGGGTAGTTAGGCCCGTTCTCAATCAACCATTAACTAAACTCCCACAAGAATGTCTAGTAGAGACAACAAGTGAGGAAACTATTAAGATTTCTGAAATCTTGCAGGGAGCAAGAATAGAATTTCTAGACCAAAAGTTTATTGCAAACCTTTATCCAATGAATCTGGCAAGATTTGATGTTGTATTAGGAATGGATTGGTTAATAGCCAATAAAGCCAGTATTTTATGTGATCAAAAGTCAATCCAAGTAAATTCACCAAGGGGTGATAAGATCACAATTAACGGAGATAAACCCTCTAGATCCACAAAATTCACCTCTGTGATGAAAACAACAAGTTATATAAGAAAAGGATCTTTAGTGTTTTTTATTTCCATAATCACTAACACTAAAGGAAAAGAACTAAAAGATATTCCAGTAGTATCCCAGTTTTCAGATGTATTTCCAGAAGAATTACCGGGCAACCTCTAGACAGAGACGTTGAATTCAGAATCCATTTGATACCAGGAACAACACCAATTGCCAAAGCACCTTACCGGTTAGCACCCGCAGAAATGCAGGAACTGAAGAAACAGCTAGATGAATTATTGGAAAAGGGATTCATACAGCCAAGTTCATCGCCATGGGGAGCGCCGATCTTATTCGTTAAAAAGTATGACGGATCAATGCGTATGTGCATTGATTACCGCAAATTGAACAAAGTCACGATTAAGAATTGGTATCCATTACCAAGGATCGATGATCTATTCGATCAATTGCAAGGAGCTCGATTTTTCTCTAAAATCGATTTACGATCAGGATATCATCAATTGAAGGTACATGAATAGGACATTCCTAAGACCGCTTTCAGGACAAGGTATGGCCATTATGAATTTACTGTCATGCCATTTGGTTTAACCAATGCCCCAGCTGTATTTATGGACATGATGAACTGAATATGTAAGCCATATTTGGATAAATTCATAATTGTATTTATTCTAAGAGTAAAGAGGAACATGCAAAGCATTTGCACGCACTTCTAAGTTTATTGAGAAAGGAAAGGCTTTATGCTAAGTTTTCAAAATGCGAATTTTGGTTAGAACAGGTACAGTTTCTTGGACATTTAGTCGATCATGAAGGAATTCATGTGGATCCCACAAAGATCGAGGCAATTACTAAATGGAAAACCCCTGAAACACCAACCGAGGTTAGAAGTTTCTTAGGATTGGCCGGTTATTATAGAAGATTTATTCAAGATTTTTCTAGAATAGCCATTCCCTTAACTAAGCTAACCTGTAAATCTGTTAAGTTTGAATGGGGGCCAAAACAAGAAGAAGCATTTAGAATCCTTAAGCAAAGATTAACCAATGCACCCATACTAGCGTTACCGGAAGGAACTGAAGACTTTATAGTCTATTGTGACGCTTCTAAGTTAGGCTATGGATGTGTGTTAATGCAACGTCAAAAGGTTATAGCCTATGCATCTAGACAACTTAAGAATCATGAAGAGAATTATTCAACCCATGATTTGGAACTAGGAGCCACAATTTTTTCCCTTAAGATTTGGAGACATTAACTTTACGGTAGTAAGTTTACCATTTTCACCGACCATAAGAGTTTAAGGTATGTTTTCGGGCAAAAGGAGTTGAATATGAGACAAAGACGCTGGATGGAGATACTTAGTGATTATGATTGTAATATCCAGTATCATGCAGGAAAGGCAAATGTAGTGGCTGATGCTTTAAGTCGAAAGTATCATGAAAAGCCAAAAAGAGTACGTTCACTTAAGCTAAATCTGCAAGTAGATTTAAATGAACAAATTAGAAAGGCACAAGAATCAGTAATCAAGGAAGATACTGAAAAAAAGAAAGGAATGATTAAGGAATTAGAACAAGGAACAGATGGAATCTGGAGATTACATAATAAAAGAACGTGGATACCTAAATTAGGAAACCTACGCCATCGTATATTAGAAGAAGCCCATAAGTCTAAGTATACGATTCATCCTGGAAGTGATAAGATATATCAAGACCTAAGAAAGAATTTCTGGTGGATAGGAATGAAAAAGGATATAGCAGCATATGTTGCAAAGTGTTTAACCTGTTCACAAGTTAAAGCTGAACATCAGAAACCCTCAGGTTTGTTGCAGCAGTTAGAAATGCCAGTTTGGAAATGGGAATTGATAACAATGGATTTTGTTACCAAATTACCCAAAACAAGAAAAGGTAATGATACAATTTGGGTGTTTGTAGACAGGCTAACCAAGTCAGCTCATTTCCTACCTATGAAGGAAACTTTCAGTATGGAACAATTAGCTAAATTATATGTAAATGAAATAGTTTCATTACATGGAATTCCTCTATCAATTGTTTTTGATAGAGATAGTCGTTTTACCTCTCATTTTTTGACAAGTTTTCAAAAAGCAATGGGAACCAAGTTAAATCTAAGCACAACTTATCATCCTCAAACAGACGGACAAAGCGAAAGGACAATTCAGACAATGGAGGACATGCTTAGAGCTTGTGTAATTGATTTCAGAGGTAATTGGGATGATCACTTACCATTGATAGAATTTTCTTATAATAACAGTTATCACACAAGTATCAATGCTGCACCATTCGAAGCACTTTATGGACGAAAGTACCGAACGCCAGTCTGTTGGGCAGAAGTTGGAGAAAAGCAACTATCCGGACCTGAGATAGTACAAGAAACAACAGACAAGATCATTCAAGTCAAGGAACGACTGAAAGCAGCACGTGATCAACAAAAGAGTTATGCTGATAACAGACGTAAGCCATTGGAATTTCAGGTAGGAGACAAAGTGTTATTGAAAGTCTCTCCTTGGAAATGAGTGGTAAGATTCATCAAAAGGGGAAAGCTAAGCCCCAGGTATGTTGGGCCTTTTGAGATTATTAGAAAAATAGGACCTGTAGCCTATCAGCTACAACTGCCAAAGGAAATGGCAGGAATACATGATGTATTTCATGTATCTAATCTCAAGAAATGCTTAGCTGATGAATCGCTGATGGTGCCTCTCAAGGACATAGAGGTAAATGAACAACTTAAGTTTGTAGAGAAGCCTCTACAGATTGAAGACAGGAAAGTCAAGAATCTCAAGCACAAGAGATTAGTTCTGGTCAAAGTAAGATGGGACTCCAAAAGAGGACCAGAGTATACATGGGAGCTTGAATCAGAAATGCAAAGGAAATATCCATACCTATTCCAGTAGATCTCGAGGACGAGCTCTAAAACAAGGTGGGGAGGATATAACAACCCTGAAAATAATTTTGACACCTCTGATAAAATTAAAATGCCCTTATATGTCTCAGTATATACCCCGTATGTGAAAATCGAGCCCAAGATACCTTATAAATTAAAAATTAAATAAAAAAATCAGAAAATGGAGTCGCTCGCGGGCCGCGTAGCCTTTGGCTATGTCTTACGCGGGGCGCGACAGTCAGTCACCAGGGCTGCGCCTGGTGCTGCCACGTGTCGTGCAAAGTGTCAAGGCTACAAGTGCTGCCTAGACATAGCTAGGCTCTACAGACCTATGTCACGGGCCGTGAAGGACTATCCTTCGGCTTACGCAGGCCGCGAAGGAGTCTGAGATCAGCACTATATATAGAGAAGTCGAGCATTCAGTCCCAACTCGCTCACAATCAACTTTCTCTCTCGAATTTCCTTATAATAGAAGCTATTCTCGGGTAGTATACCCCCCCTAAATAACGAAATTTTGCCCCGTTGTAAGTATCATAACCTCGGTTACGTATTAGATACGCTGCCCGATTGATCCAGGCTTCCATAACTGCTGTCGTGGTTCTGCCCGACGTAGTCGTTGGAATGCCGTCTCGGGGAGGGTATTACTAATGTAAATATTGGGTTATTATACTAACGCGTGTGCATTTATGTATTTAATAGATAATCACCAGGAAATCCTTAAGAAAAACCCTAAGACAGCAATGTGAGTAATCTCCTTTTTGTTAATTGTTTTTACAAAACCTCACTTAATTAAATTACATTAAACACTGATTGAGTATTTGTATTCTACAATTATCGTCGGTATGTTGGGGTTTTGTATACAAAATTTGTTACTACCTTGCGAGGAGTAACATGACCACAAGTCGGGTTGACAGTACCGTGGGTGGTAATTAAGTAGATGGAAACAAATGTAATTGCGCGACCGCCCTCAATACTGAACAATGGTTTTTTACTTAACTTGATTAAACTGGGATTCACTCACCAGTATTTCCCAGTGACAAAATGTTTTTACACGCGTTTCAGGTAACAAAATGTGAAAGCCAAATAGAAGCCAGTTGGACAGCACTGAAGGCTTGGAAAAGTGGCTATAAAGTTACCTAAAATAAAGAGATGTTTTATTTAAAATAAGACAGGGTTTATCCCTATGAAAATATGTGTACTTAAAACTTGGGATTATTCCCATGTGTTTAATATTATGAAAGTGTGGAATTTTACTCTGATAAAATATTTCCTAACTACGATCCTGATGTAATTTCCGCTGCCAAAATGATAAACACCTGGATACCACCGAAACTGGTCGCTGCCGCCCGTTCCCGGGTAGTTAGGGGACGGGGGTTGCGACAGTTATACCTTATGGTCATATCGTTTGGTTAGTCAAATGATGAGTCAACTATATATACTTTTAAAATGTCGAAAATGCCCTTTTGGCACAAAATTAGTTTTAAACATATATGATCATTGTTTTGACTTATAAACTGATCATACAAAATAAGTAAACATGTTTTGACATATCGGACTCTTCATAGGGCCCATTCGACCATCCGAACTCGTAGTTACGCATACGACCCGTTAAAGTGGCGTAAATCACTTTAACAAGTCGTAACAGGTCAAAACATCTTTAGAAACTTCCAAATCAGAATGTAAGGTTTAACAAACCATATTATACGAGATCATTCGCTCTTTTGGTTAATAAACCACATTCTATCCAATCTTCCGTTTAAGCCTTGATATACACTAACCTTAATTATCTTACATAATTAGGAAACACTTGAAACATTTGAGTTTTGCATACACAAGACATCTACGCAATCCAAGTGAGTAAATAGTCCCCTCTTTTACGTTTTCTAAATGTTTTGGGGTGATTCATATGTGCCTATCACTATTTTCAAGGTTTCAAAATGATATGATTTATATACCTAGTACCTTATTCAATAAATTTCAAAACCACTACATATGGCTTAAACTCAATGATTTCTTAAACTTGTATGACTCTTGTTGGTGCGTAATTGTTTTCATGTCTAAAATACATTCATTAACTTTGATCAAGCCGATCGGTAGTATGATATAGCGCTATAGGATTTGACACCCCATTCCCGATTTCCTAGGTTTATTTGGAAGTTTGATTAGGGAATGATAGAAACCGAGTTACCCAAAACGGATATACCTTCGTGGTTAATCTAAAACATCAGCAAAAAGGCTTGAATGTATTACCAAACGACCACACATGTTTATACAAAGTTTTCCAATTAAGCCATACAACTTATCTTTTGTTGAATACTAAACGTTTTGTTCTAAAAAACCAAAGTATACTTTATGTATACTAGAAGTTCTATTACCAAAAAGCCAAAGTATACTTTATGTATACTACAAGTTCTATTACTCAAAAACCAAAGTATATTTTTATATATACTACAAGGTCTTTTACTAAAAACCAAAGTATATTTTATATATACTACAAGTTCTTTTACCAAAAACCAAAATATTGAAATACTAATTATTTTCACAACAAAGCTTTATTACAAAATAAATTTCGATAACAACTTTTATAGTTGACCAAAGTATTGCAGTAATTAAACTTTTGTCATATTAATGACTACAAAACCTATGTTACTCACTAGCATTCAATGTTGACGTTATTTTCACATATGTTTCAGGTACTAATGCATGATCAAGTACGCTCCACTTAGGATCTGTACTCGGGCCTTAGTTGCTTAAAATAAAGAACAAGACATTTGTAGTTTTTTATGTATTACTTATATTTCAAAGACAATGTAAATTATTAATATAATGAAACAAAACTTTGAATACCATGTGTTTGAGACAATTTGTGTTTGAGACAATTTTTGTAACGTGACTCCCCGACGTTTCTGTCGCGGGTTGTTCTATACGCGGTCGGGGTGTTACAAGTCAGTTATACCAAATGCATACGTAATTAATAATAGTTAGATATCAATCAACATAGCACAATGTACAACATAACCAAACATAACACAAATTGAACAATGAAATTGTGAGTAGAAATCATTTTCTCAATTAATTCTTTATAAGGATATGATATATAATGGGTTCACTCGTTTTCACTGCCACATCACAAAGTTAATGTCACATTAGTGTCACATAGGTACGAGCTCTCACTCACTTGTTTTCACCTTTATTGTGTAATGATTTCATAAGTTTTTACTATCCACACCCATTAAAATAAGGTTTAAATAATTATAAAAACAAATTACCGATTTGTTGCTTTGTGGTTGGTTGAAAGAAGAAGTGGAGATGCTTAATGCTAGTGAAGGCTCAAACGCCTCTTGTTTTCACGCCAGGTTACGCCCATCGTGGCCTGTGTATAACGTTGGTATCGGCGGCAACCCATTCTTTTTGGCATGAAAGTTAGACCATTACGCATAGCCTAAGGTAGTGTTTGGTATGCAGGAATGAAAGGTGGAATGGAATGGATGATTACGAGGGAATGAAGAAAAGGGTGTTTGGTTGGTCAATGGAATGAAATAACCCATTCCAAAAGGCATTTCATTCCCTCAAATTCATTCCTTCCACCCCCATGTTTTTTCCATTCCATCTCCTCTTGCACCATTCATCAACACCACAACCCACCACCTTCGCCACAACCCACAACCACCACCCACCACCGACGCCATCGCCGCCACCCGCCACCACCTCACTCCGACAGCCACCGTCGCCGCCGCCACCCACTCGCCACCGTTATCACCCACAGCCGCGACCAACCGCCAACGCCACTCGCCGCCGCCGCCCACTACCATCGTAGACGCCACCCCCACCGCCACCACTAACCACCGCCGCCACCTCTGCTACCACCTCTGCTGCCACCCACTACCAACGACCACCTTGCCGCCACCACCACTCGTCGTCACCGCCACCACCACCACCCATCGCCGCCACCGACACCCACTACCGCCACCTATAACCACCCACAATCACTACCACCGACCACCGCCGACCACTCACCGCTGATTTTATTACTCCGTTTTTCTTGCCTACCGACAATACACAATAATAATTCATTTCATTCACACATGGTAACCAAACAAGACATGAAATGGTAATGATCCATTGCATTCCCTTGTCCATTCCATTACCTCGTCCATTCCATTCATTCGTCCATTCTATTACCCCATATCAAACATACCCTAAATGATTAAATTTTAATTCATTAGAGAGTAAATTACGTTTTTTGCCTCTGTGGTTATATCACTTTTACTATATTAGCCCAAAATAATAATTTTTAACATATATGCCCCCATGGTCTTTATAACTAACCATTTTGGCCCCAAGTCTAGAGATCATGTGGGCCAAAATGGTTAGTTATAGACTTATAGAGACCATGGGGGCCAAAATGGTTAGACTTAGGGGCCAAAATGATTAGTTATAGAAACCATGGGGCAGATATATTAAAAATTCTTATTTTAGACTAATAGAGTAAAAGTAATATAACCACAGGAGCCAAAAACGTAATTTACTCTTCATTAGATTATATTATTTTTAGTTAAGTTTTACTTCGAATCTTTTACACTCTACCTAAAAAATAATTCTCTTAATGATTAGCTAGCGTTGCAATTTTTATGAAAGATCCGAAAAGTATGCGATTTGATGAAGAGATTTCGATGCTTTTCAGTTTGAAGTATATAAATAATCAATTTGATCGTAAAATATAACATAATCCTAAAAATATAACATAGTGTCGAAGAAAAAAGATACAGTTAGTCACAAAAAAAACACAATGATGCAAATATATAAAAAAATACAATAATAAATAAAAAGACACAATGATGTAAATAAAAGTTTAAAAATCTACAAGCTAAACATTTAAAAACAAAACCTAAAAAAAGCTTAAAAATCTACAAGCTAAACATCTAAAACCTAAAATCTCACATCGTAGAGTTCGATAAGACGGATCCAATGCCGCTTGAATAAGGTTAATCGAAGTCTGTTTGATACCTTCTTACGACTTCTTATTTTTAGGATCCTAACCCTATTAGTTAATTATAATAGCTAGTGAAATTCCTCGCGCTACGCGGCGGGGAATTCGAACGTTATCGATTCCTTACGTTTTGTAACTGGATTAATACGGTACCAAAACTCGGTATAACAACCCAAAGAAAAACAAAAAAAGATCTTGCCATGACAAAAACAATATCCACACATAAAAAAATACATTACGTCTGGTAAGGTTCAATCTGCGCTAGGAATGAGCACGGTACCCGTTCGGTACCGAAAGTATCGGTACCGAAAAACAGGAAAAGTGGTACCGGTACCGAATACACCGGTTCGGTACCGGTACTTACCGGTGTTTTACCCGTAAATACCGGTACCGAAAAACAGGGAAAATGGGAACCGGTACCGAATATACCGGTACGGTTCGGTATCGGTATCCGGTATCAAATGTTCATCCCTAATCTGTGCTACACTGTAGGAAAAAGAAGGTATGCTAAAAAGATATTTGTTTTAAAAGATTTGGTTATAAAAATTACAAATTTAGAAGCAGAAAAAACAAGATAAAAGTGAATAAAGAAGAAGGAATAAATCACGGAAAATATTATTAAGAATAATACACAAAGACAAAAAAATAATAATAAATGAAACAATTTACTCAAACTTTTATTTGGTAGTAGTTAATAAAAAAATTTCTTTGTCATAAAAGGCTTTAAACCCGAGATACTTGCTATATTTAAATGCTCATACAACTAACTGAATTGCGAAAGTTTTTCTTAACAATTTGGCACAATAATAACTATAATAAACAAAAAAAAAACAACCTATCACGCAAATGACTGCTACTACTTCGCAATAATAACTATATATGCGGAGCATGAAAAAAAAGCTAGCCAACAGCCACCTGCCACGCAGGTGACTGCTAGTGTTCTTGCAATTTCACAAATATAATATTGAATAACGACATTTCCACCAAAAAAGAACAAGATACAAAAGACTAAAGACAAAAACGTGACGAAGACGTATGCCGTCGGGAAAGAAGGAAATGATTTCAAAGTTATGTTCGATCTTTTGTATATGTTGTTTTTCTTTTTGCATTGCATGACAGGTGTCAAAAGTCAAAAGACCAAAGCCGAGCTTCTTTAATTCTTTATTAAAGCCTCCAAATTATTTGACATCTACATCTTTTAACACGGGATTTTTCCTTGTCACTTAGCTGTATTTTTTTATATAAACTTTTAAGTTTTAAGAGAAATGGATTTTATTCATAAGAGTTCTAAGAGATGGATTTTATTTATAGAAAAATAATCAACTGGATACGGTACAAAGGAAACTAATTTATAAAATAACGAATGCATTTTTTTTAAACTTGCATATGGTGTGATAAAAATAGCATAGTTGAAAATTTCAATTGTAAACAATATTTGCTAGCACCGACAGTTGTGAAACATGTTTTTAGATTGTTAAAGTGCCTTAGTTGAAATGTAATTTTCTTTTATTTTTGAGTAAATTATAAAAACCATCCTTTATGTTAACACTAGATTACAAAGTGTAGGAACTAGGTTCACTTTTTATTAAAAATATTAATAAAAATAATAAATAATAACGAGACTCTCGTTATTTGTGGAAAATTCGACTAGTACAATACCGGTTACAAAATAAATAAACAAATATAAATACAATTTAATTGTACCAATCTTGATTCAAGCGAACATCTTTGGAAGAACTTCAACCGCACCATCTTATACAAACCTCCGCTGCAAGAATGAACAAACTATCGTTGACGGTTTTGGTTGAGGATCGTGTTAGACACGGGGCCCTTAAAACAGATTTCGCGCCTCCTCTCAGACGGTCTGTTTCCAGGATACAACAACCGAAGCAGTAGTTGTACTGCCGGAGATGACACTCACGCCCGAGATTACACAGGGTATAAATTGGTGTTCATAAAATTGGAACAATGTGAAGTTGTGTAAAATTGAGAGTACTCCTCTCAATGAAACATCGAGACTAAAAGGGAATGTCTATTTTCTTAGTCGTG
The DNA here is from genome assembly GCA_030545235.1 of Helianthus tuberosus. Classification (NCBI taxonomy): domain Eukaryota; kingdom Viridiplantae; phylum Streptophyta; class Magnoliopsida; order Asterales; family Asteraceae; genus Helianthus; species Helianthus tuberosus. The sequence continues at coordinate 90,434,394 of CM060404.1, forward strand.
TCTAATATGAACCACCAAGTTCATATATATACACTTATAGTTTTAAGCTCATTAAAACTAGTAATAAAATAGACATTAATCTTGTCATAACTATAACATTAATCTTGTAATAAGCAAGATAATGAATATGACATTAATCTCTAATTTAATGGACTTAAGTGGTTAGTCAAAACGGTCATATTCATCATGACACGAATTAAATGGTTTGAAACAACTAGTTTGACTAGGTCTAACTAGATCTTTTACTACTGTTGCAAACCTGCGCGCATGCTAGAACTGATCCGCCAGTCCGTGTGCCACGCTTCAAGGATCTCATGCCACGCCATATGGAGCCGCGCGCCATACGGATGCCACTACACATACCAGGACGCCACCCGGTCATGCGCCGTCCATACTCGTGTGCCACCTGCACTCTCCGCCCTAGCCAATGGCGTGCGCTATGCGCCTAAGGAGCTCGCGCCGCATCGACATGCCATGCCATCCGCCTACGCCACCCAAGGGTGCGCCATAAGCGGACCCACCATGTATCTGACCACGCGCTCATGGACAAAAATACAAAGGCGGTGTGCGAAGTTCAAAGTGCACTACATAGGGCCTATAGCCCACGACACGCGCGCATATGTGCATGAGTACAAGGAGTGCTCCTCCTTATAAACCACTTTAAGTTTTGCCATCCCACCGATGTGGGACAAGATGACAAAACTAATCCATTTTATTCATCTTTGTTTGTTCCAAACATACAACTTCAAGCTTCGATATCTCATTCATCTCAGCTCTATTTGGACATAGTTTGAACACAAACCATAAATAATTATTTATACAACACATATATAAATATTATTGATGTCCAAAATATTTAGTGAAAAACTCATTTTTACTAAAATTTCCAACAATCCCCCACATGAATGGAGATCGATTAAAACACACAAAATTCCCCGATGAAAACTCGACAGTCGAGTATTGCAGGATAGGTTGGTGTAGCCTTTGAACCTTCCTTTGTGAAGCATACTTAGCCTCCTAGGGTTTTGTAGACGTGATGTCCTTGAACAACCCCCCATTTATGTAGACGACAATATACATTCACACAATACTTTCCCTAGCCGGGCCATCTCCTCATGTATGTCTCCAATAATGGTCATGGAGCACTTTCCTGGTTCTGCGGGAGCTCTAGGAATTATACCCTAATTCCATTCGAAGCGACCACACTTCTCTCCAACATAGGTGATTTCCCTTTAAATCATTAAAAGCATTATGGTTTACTATGATTTACACAAATCATAAAACCACATATTATGCTTAACCTCACAACAATGTCACTGAATATTATAGGAATGGACTAGGACGTATTTAAACACCCTTTTATAGTTTTAGGGGGATATATGAACATATACACTAGCTAATATATAAACATATATATTAGCTATGCCCCCACAGTGACTACCACTCGGTTCATGATTAAGTTAGCCTATTGAACCTAGATCTTGGGATCTCCAGTCAACTAGGTTAGGTTTCCTTCATGTTCCTTTTTCCATGGCTTTAGTCCCATTCCACAACCTGATCTGTTATCAACCCACTGGTTGTTGGATCCAAAATTATCTTTGACTTCGCTAAGTCACCAGCGATAATTTAAATTTCGATCAGTTGTTCTAACGTGTTCTTGACTCGCTAGTCACTTTTGACTTTTAGTCGATTCATAAGACTTATAACTCGTGATCTCAACCTGGATCCAGTTATGTACCTTGTCTTAGAATGACATGAAACTCAATTCATGGCTAGACACGTTTTCACCATGCCTTTGGTGTATCATGACTGACATCTTACTAGATTGCATCTAACCAATTGGCATTCGAGTCCAATCTACTCGATTGACTCCATATAACCATTGTGTACTCCACTTGGTCATGCGTTTGCAATATATGCAAGTCACCCCCACATTTAAGTGTAATTGGATAGCATCCAAATGGGGTGATGAAAGGTTCTCCCTTTCATTTTGAGAAAACTTCTCAACTACCATTTCCACATTCAAATGCAAGTCACCCCCACATTTAAGTGTAATTGGATAACATCCAAATAGGGTGATGAAAGGTTCTCCCTTTCATTTGGAGTTCGAGAAAACTTCTCAACTACCATTTCCACATACCCTAAAGGGTTTGTTTCTTAAATGGTTCCTCCCCCCCCCCCACATTGCTTGCATTTTAACGAAGTTATATTTATGGTTTTGTTTTGCACAAAATTCGTTCTTGTGTCATCACATATTTTGAATGTTTAAAGTTAATTTAATCTCCGTCGAGCATATAAATTAACAAGTATTAGTCTAGCATGCTTTAGACCACAATACTCTAGCATGTGAACAGAAGATGCATCATTCTGATTCTTCACAGCCTTAAGAGATAACGCACTATCTCTTCCAAACATTCGTTTCTTAGTTTAGACACAATAATGAAATTTTATTTCACCATTCCAAAACCATTGGTTTTTAGGAAGGCCTCAAAACCATAGTTAACTTCATCCATTAGGATCATAACTCGTTCGCCTTTTTATCTCAAAGGCTTCACCATTGACTTCCTAAAGACTTAAACATAAGTCTTAATCCAAGTCACTTTGATGAAAGATCTTTGTATAAAATCACTTGAGTCTTGAGATGTAGCCAATTAGATTGACTCTCAACAACAAAGCATTCACGTATGCCTATAGTGATATATACATTTACGTTGTTGTTTCATTAATACCATGTATTGGGATACTCTCCCAAATTGAGGACCAAGCCTCCACATAGTTTAAACAACATTGATGGTGGTAGAAGCATCTACAAGTCCATCACTATTGTAAATTTCCATTAATAAATTTTCTAAATTTATTAAAACATTTACAATAATAACATATATTACTTTCATATGTTATATTCTTTGAAAACTTACATGTGCATTTCCATGTTGATGCTCTCAACATTAGATGACATATCTCGTTTTCGTGTATTCCATCTCAAACCATACACCACGTTTCTCACGACGCCGTTATGCATTTGATGTTTGAATTGTGACTTATTACATAAGTCATGATCACAACCCGCTCGTTGTGTTTGTGTAAATTACTTTTTACACTTTGTATCAAAATGTGTATCCTTTTGACAACTTATTAGTAGTCCAAAATAACGGATACACCAATGATATCTAAACATCAAAAGCCAAAGTGTTATTATCTTCAACACTTTTTACCGAAATAAACGCAATTATTTCGTTCGGTGTCATGTTTTGAGGTACTCCCTCATCTTGGAACTCTAAACTTGAATAATCACAAGTTGTCCAAAGTATAAAGTTGTTTACAATAACTACTCGCAAGTAGTTGAGCAACTTATTATATTTATAACCACATCGAGTAGTTTTTCACCAAATAGTCTCTTCAAGACTATTATATGGTTCAAGACGTTATACTTTGCAAATACATGTTTTATTCGTTCAAAACATTTCTCGTTTTTGCAAGTGTTTTAATATTAAACTATATATTTATGTTTTGAGTACAAATCAAGACAATAAAGCTTATAATAGTTTAATAAATAAAACAATTTCAAACTCGCTCGTTTGAAAATAAAACGAATACACATCGTTTTAATAAATGGTTTATCATATTCAAACCTTTTCTAACCGCTGTTAGATAATAACGATTATCAATCGTTAAAAAGAGTGGTTTGTATGATAACCAATTCTAATATGCTAATTAGAATTTAAATGTTGAACAAACATTCAAAATATTCGGTTTTTATACAGTAAACCGCTTCTAACGCGCTCGTTAGAAATAAAGCGAATACAATTATTCACTTTTGGTTTAAATGAACGTTTTCTAACACGCTCGTTAGAAATGAACACAAATCTTTTCTAACACGCTCGTTAGAAAATGTATAAAACGATTACAAATCATCTTAAGTAGTTTATCATAGTTACCCTGGTTCTAACCCGCTCGTTAGAAATTAACGATTGCAAATCGTTAAAATAGATGGTTATAAGATAAACTAATTCTAATACGCCCATTAGAAAATTAGACGATTATTTATTGCCATAAGCCGTTGTTGGTTTATATAAAATAAACGTTTTCTAACCCGCTTGTTATAAGTAAACAATTGACCAAGTCATTAAATCGTTTCTAACACGCTCGTTAGAAAATAAACAACTATCAAACTCTTTAAATCGTTTCTAACACGCTCGTTAGAATCGATTACAAAATTTGTTTCGAAGTTTATAAAAAAAATATAAACTATTTCTAATACGCTCATTAGAAATAAACAAATAAAATCGTTTAAACATATGTGGAAAAAATCCGTTTCTAACTCGCTCGTTAGAAATTTAATAGTTTAGACGAAACTGTTACAAGGTTTATTATCCAAAATAATTGTCTCCAACACGCTCGTCGGTAATTATTTGAAATAATAATATTTTCTAACATGCTCGTTAGAAAATCTAGACGTATATTTTCTAGCACGCTCGTTAGAAAATCTAATCGTCTTTTAACAAGTTAGTTTTACACAATCATTGTATCTAACACGCTCATTAGATATAAAAGATGATATTAAAACTGATCATTCTATACAATTCTAACACGCTCGTTAGAGATATAAAAAGTTTTAATATCGTTATTCTTTCAACAACGTTTCTAACACGCTCGTTAGAAAATATTAAAACTTGTTATTTTCTAAAATAATTACTTTCTAATATGCTAATTAGAAAATAAAAATATATCACGACTTTTAAAACCAACATTAATATAGCAATTATGGTTACTAAAAGCTTGTATAAAGAAAATAACCGTTACAAACATTTTGTAAGGGGTTACAAAATAAAGTTTTTCTAATACGCTCATTAGAAAATTTAGTATTTCAACCTATTGAAATACATATTATTTTGTGTATTGTTCGGTTTATCTAAACACGAACAAAAACCATGAACTCCAAAACTTGAATCAAAAAATCGTTCTGCAACCCGGTATTCGGATTAAAGATTGTACTCCAATCATAAAATTAATCCGACTCATTGTACTAAATAAATATTTCCCAAAATATTTTCAAGATTTTAACAAAAATCCCATTAAATATTTTAACTTTCGCGAACCTAAATCCTCGTAGAGAAGGGATTTAAGATTGTAGCAACAATCTTCACGAAAATCTGTTTTAAGATTGTAGGAACTAGGTTCACTTTTTATTAAAAATATTAATAAAAATAATAAATAATAACGAGACTCTCGTTATTTGTGGAAAATTCGACTAGTACAATACCGGTTACAAAATAAATAAACAAATATAAATACAATTTAATTGTACCAATCTTGATTCAAGCGAACATCTTTGGAAGAACTTCAACCGCACCATCTTATACAAACCTCCGCTGCAAGAATGAACAAACTATCGTTGACGGTTTTGGTTGAGGATCGTGTTAGACACGGGGCCCTTAAAACAGATTTCGCGCCTCCTCTCAGACGGTCTGTTTCCAGGATACAACAACCGAAGCAGTAGTTGTACTGCCGGAGATGACACTCACGCCCGAGATTACACAGGGTATAAATTGGTGTTCATAAAATTGGAACAATGTGAAGTTGTGTAAAATTGAGAGTACTCCTCTCAATGAAACATCGAGACTAAAAGGGAATGTCTATTTTCTTAGTTGTGTCTAATATGAACCACCAAGTTCATATATATACACTTATAGTTTTAAGCTCATTAAAACTAGTAATAAAATAGACATTAATCTTGTCATAACTATAACATTAATCTTGTAATAAGCAAGATAATGAATATGACATTAATCTCTAATTTAATGGACTTAAGTGGTTAGTCAAAACGGTCATATTCATCATGACACGAATTAAATGGTTTGAAACAACTAGTTTGACTAGGTCTAACTAGATCTTTTACTACTGTTGCAAACCTGCGCGCATGCTAGAACTGATCCGCCAGTCCGTGTGCCACGCTTCAAGGATCTCATGCCACGCCATATGGAGCCGCGCGCCATACGGATGCCACTACACATACCAGGACGCCACCCGGTCATGCGCCGTCCATACTCGTGTGCCACCTGCACTCTCCGCCCTAGCCAATGGCGTGCGCTATGCGCCTAAGGAGCTCGCGCCGCATCGACATGCCATGACATCCGCCTACGCCACCCAAGGGTGCGCCATAAGCGGACCCACCATGTATCTGACCACGCGCTCATGGACAAAAATACAAAGGCGATATGCAAAGTTCAAAGTGCACTACATAGGGCCTATAGCCCACGACACGCGCGCATATGTGCATGAGTACAAGGAGTGCTCCTCCTTATAAACCACTTTAAGTTTTGTCATCCCACCGATGTGGGACAAGATGACAAAACTAATCCATTTTATTCATCTTTGTTTGTTCCAAACATACAACTTCAAGCTTCGATATCTCATTCATCTCAGCTCTATTTGGACATAGTTTGAACACAAACCATAAATAATTATTTATACAACACATATATAAATATTATTGATGTCCAAAATATTTAGTGAAAAACTCATTTTTACTAACATTTCCAACACAAAGTGTGTACTTTGTCTTCAAAAAGTACAAAAACGTATTTGATGTTCGCAAGTCACTGCACGTTATGTTCTTTAACCCTAACTCAATTAGTTTTTAGGGTTAAATCAGGTTAGATTGGTAATTTTACTCATTTATTTAAAATCTATTTAACAAATAAAACAAAAATAGAACGAGTAAATTACAAAAATTGTTTTTTATGTTGACACTAGAGTGCAAAGTGTGTCTTTTATTTTCAAAAAGTACAAAAAACGTACTTGATGTTTACAAACCCCTACACATTATGTCCTTTATCCCTAGCTTAGTTATTTTTCATTGTTAAGTGAGTATGAAATGACCTAAATACCTTTACTGTTAAATAAATAACTAAAAAGTCAAAAGAAATATAATAAATATTTAAAAATTTATGTGGGACTCACCACCCCAGCCTCTTCATCTTCCCCAATCTTTACCACCTCCACCTTTCACCACCACCACCACCTCACCCCGCCGGAAAAAAAACGCCACCACCTCACCCTCTCACCATCATCTTCAACCTCATCCACCACTGTCTACTATTGTAAATCAATGGACGAACCTCTAAGGTATTGCTAAAGGTAAGCTAAAGATTCGATTCACGTTCAAAGTTTCCGACAAAACCGCCGCCGCTAACCACCAATTCGTATCGATCTGCTGGTCATCTACATTCCAACCCCACACTACCGCAGCTGTAATAATAAGAAAATTAGTTATGTGAGTCTGGCACTTTTTATGATTTAAGTAAGTAATAGAAGTTTAAAACATCATCAGCTTAAATCGTATCAAACTATAAATTTAGAATATGATAATTAATTTGGAGTTGTAGACTGATTCGCAGAGGCCGTAGTTGGTTGACCAATTGAATTATTTTTCGAAACTACATTAACAACTTTGTAGTGTTGTTAAGATACTGGATGATAACGAGAAAAGCCAAGCGATTGTCGGAAACTTTGAACGTGAATCGAATCTTTAGCTTACCTTTAGCAATACCTTAGAGGTTCGTTCATTGATTTACAACACTAGACAGTGGTGGATGAGGTTGAAGATAATGGTGAGAGGGTGAGGTGGTGGCATTTTTCCGGCGGGATGAGGTGGTGGTGGTGGTGGTGGTGAAGATTAGAGAAGATAAAGAGGCTGGGGTGGGTCCCACATAAATTTTTAAATACTAATTATATTTCTTTTAACCGTTTAGTTATTTATTTAATGGTAAGGGTATTTAGGTCATTTCGTACTCACTTAACAATGAAAAATAACTAAGTTATGGATAAAGGACATAATGTGTAAGGGTTTGCAAACATCGAGTACGTTTTTTGTACTTTTTGAAGATAAAGGACACACTTTGCAATCTAGTATCAACATAAAGGACGATTTTTGTAATTTACTGAAATAGAATTATAAAATATTAGAACTATATATATAAAAAGATAAATCAGTCTCTCTCTAAACTCCCTTTCTCTCTCTCTTAACTCTCTCTCCCTCTCTGGTTCTTTGTTCCCACCACCACCACCACCAACCCTACAACTAGGGCAGACAAATCGTGTCTAATCCGGTTTAACAGGTCTCTGATGGCGCGTATAACACAAGTATTAAATATGAATACTACTTGTTTAACTACTTGATATCTCATGTATATAACACACTTTTATGTAAAGAGAAATGATGGACATAACCTCATAATTTTATTTATTTTTAATAAAAAGTAAAAAATCACATTGTATACTTTTTCAGTAAACAGGTCTAATCGTGTCTTATACATATATTTATTGCCGACCTTACCTACAACCACCACCACTGCCACCCACTTACCACCACCATCTACCCCCACCCACCATCACCGTCTTCCCCCACAACCACCAGCACCTTCCCCCACCGGCCATCACCACATTCCCCAAAAACCACCACACCGAGGAATGACCATATCTGAAGGTATGCTGCCGGAGAATTGATTGCTTGCAAGGAATAAGAACTTCAAACTTGCCATGCGAGAGATTTCGACCGGAAATAAACCGGACAAACCTCAACATACCCTTGATTCCGCAGCATACCTTTACAGGAGGAGACATCCGGTGAAGTTGTCGATTGTTCCGATTCCGCAGAGGATCACAAGAATGCTGAAGAAAAAGACGATGATCCACTCGCTAAGAAACGGAAAAGATTTTCTTTATTTCCAATTTCAAGTTTTCTTTTTGAATTACTCTTAGGGTGAAGGGAGTGGTTAAACAGGTGAAAGTGGCAAACTTTAAAATTGACCAATCAGAGAGTGCCACGTCAGAGAGGGTAAAAAGTTTAAACTTTGCTGAAAAATGTTGGCAATGGTTTAGACACTTGAAAGTGGCAAACTTTTTTTTTAAATTATATGTTAAATAAAAACAAATAAAACATTAAATTAATAAAAAAAAACAATTACATTAAAATGAAACTTAAAAAAAAAAAACTTAAAATTCATAAAAATTACACGACACTAAAACAACGCAACCCCTAAAAAAATTAAAAATTACACTACTCTTCGTCAGAATCAACCAACAGGTGGGGCAAATCTTGACTTGCGAGATGAACCGTGAGATCGTGTTTAAGTCTCCAATGCGTATCTTCATCCATTAGCTCGCCCAACACCCTATCATCAAATGCGGGCTCGACCGGAGGATCCTGAATGTGTACCGGTGCAATCGCGTTTCCGTCGTCTTTTAAAATCATGTTGTGTAAAATAATACACGTGTACACAACATTCCTAATTTTTTTAACCGTCTTTGCTCGCATCGGCCGATTCAAGACACCCCATTTTGACTTCAAAACCCCAAAAGCCCTTTCGACGTCTTTTCTTGCCGCCTCGTGTTGCCTTTTGAACATCTTTTCGTCTACTTCTTGAGGGTATGGGATCGATTTCACAAACACGGACCATTTTGGGTAAATTCCATCCACGAGCAAATAACCACGTTTGTAATAATGGTTGTTGACGTAAAATGGACATTTTGGCGCGGTTCCGTTTCGTTCCGTTAAGAATAACGGCGATTGTCCTAGCACATTGATATCGTTCTGCGAACCCGGTGGACCGCAAAAAGCATGCCAAATCCATAAATCTTGAGACGCCACTGCTTCGAGCATAACAGTCGGGTATCGGTGATCTCCTCTCATATACTGCCCTCGAAGCTCGGTGGGACACATTCGCCAGACGAAATGGGTGCAATCAAGGCTACCGAACATACCTGGAAGGTGATGTTGTTCTTCATGTGCGTCGTATAACAGTGACATGTCGTGGCTTGTCGGCCTACATAAGAACTCCGAACCATATATTCTGCAAACCGTTTCGCAAAAATATTCTAGGCACTCGCGGGAAGTTCTTGCGGCCATATGCAAGTACTCATCTCCTTCGTCTGGAGGGTTACCGGTTGCGAGCTGTTTAATAGCTGATGTAACCTTTTGCAGCGGCGTAAAGCTCCTCCGACCTCGCGCATCGTAGGCCTCTTGAAAGTATGCGTCATTCGCTTCCACGGCGGTCACAATATTTAAAAACAACCGTTTCGACATACGGAACCTTTGGCGAAAAATTGCGTCGTTGTATTTCGGGTCTTCGACAAAATAATCCGCCATGAGGGTCTCGTGCCCAACCTCTCGCGGACGTTCAATGTATCTCCTTTGGTTTGATGTACCGGAGTCTTGTAGTTCGGCTTCTTCGAGTAGATTTTGGAAAAAAAGAATGCTGTCATCGGACGAGTCGTCGCTACTATCGGGTGGAAACCACAACGGGAAATCATCCGCCATTTTGCGTGGCAATACTTGGGTTAGTGTTTTGTATTTTTTGGTTTGATTTGGGGGTGATTTTGTAGAATATATAGGATTAAAATGGGTTTGTTTTGAATATATAGGGTAAAAGTTGAAAAAATATTTTTTTTTTATTTTGAACGGCATATAGCCGTTAAAAGGCAACGGTCAACATGCAAGTTGCATGTTTGTCGATCGGTGTGGTTATGCCGAGAACCTTAGTTTGCCGCGCGGGTTGAAGGGGTGGCGGCGGTGTTGCCGCTCGGCAATCGGCTTTGCCGATTGCTTTGCCGTGCCACTCCCTTCACCCTTAGCCCTAATTCATATTCATTTATATATGAGTAAATTGCTAAAATCGTCCCTGACGTTTGTTCACATTTGCTAGATCTATCCAAAAAAGGTTTTTTTCTCATAGGAACCACCGAGGTTTCAAAAAAGTTGCTAAATCCATCCAAAATGGCTAACACTATTAGAAGCAATGTTAACCTAGGGGTACTTTGGTAATTTTCACTATTACTTTTAATCCCCCATTTTAACCCTAATTTCACCTCTAATATTCTTGAGAAAGACGTTACTGTTCGCTTATAGGAGTGTAACTCCCCCGTTCCTCTTGTGGTATACCACAACAGGCCATAAAGCCACTTATTAATTCATTCAAAAGTGATATCTCCTTCAAATTCCACAGGCCATAAATATTATACATCCGCAGCATAACAAAGGGATTAAGGGCAGGCGGGGTGGAGGCCTAACTCCCCGTGATGGAAATATTTCACCCGTGAAAGAATGCCAAACACCACCCCCACTGTTTTATATCACTCGTAATTTTATAACGCGTGGAAATTATCACGGCGTGAAGAATGAAGATTGTGAGAGGGTGTGAGGGTTTATTGTTGGGTGTTGTGAGTGATGGGCATTTCCACTAAAAAAAATTGTGAGTGATAGAATAATGGTTGATGACATGACGGAACTTGATTGGATGTTGTGAGTGATGAGTGATCACCACCCCCTCCCCCTAATGGCCTTTTGCCATTGACAATGGCACGAAGTCACAAGCATATGTTATTACTTGTACATCATAGTTGTAAATGAAGTTGATTAGGCTAGAGTATCAAATACATCATGGTCCAAATGCAGTATACCTGGTTACCTTCTAAGTCTAATGTTATTACGAGCTATACACATTTCATACTAAAAAATGAATGAAGCAAATATATGTAACATCCAGTTTTGGGGTATAGGCAATATGTTGCTATTTATTTAAACATCAATGTATGCTACACTTCACTTGCCTTCTGTTTATGTAATTAGTATGATCAAGAATACTAAAGTAAGTTGCCTTCCAAGAATGCAGGTGAAACACATTAAAAATTGAACACAAACATGAAACGAAAATGCAAGTGAAACAAATTAAAAATTGAACACAAACATGAAAATTACCAAAGTACCCCTAGGTTAACATTGCTTCTAATGGTGTTAATCATTTTGGATGGATTTAGCAACTTTTTTGAAACCTCAGTGGTTCCTATGAGAAAAAAACATTTTTTGGATGGATCTAGCAAATATGAATAAACGTCAGGGACGATTTTAGCAATTTACTCTTTATATATTTACTTCTTTTTCTGCCCTGAAATTCGTTTGAACAAACTTGTATTTTTCTTTTTGTGGCTGACTTGTTTTGGTTGATTGTTATTATGAGCTTCATGCATGTTATTACAAATATGTAGGTGTAATTCCAACCTCAGAAGATGGTTTGGTTCTATATGTGTCATACTTATATACTTTGCTGGATTTTCTATGAATATTAAATTTGCATAAAAAAGTGATAATAAATTGTAAATGTTGAGTTTTCCATTAGTTGTTGTGAAAATGATTTGTGTTTTTGTGGCAGGCAACTGAGGTTTTTGTGGAAGGCTTAGATCAAAGAGCTTCAAGTTTTTCAAATCAAGTAACGAATCGGGAAGTTCGTTCGTAAGTGAGTTGTTGCCTAAAAACAACTTTTGAAGATCAGAATCGATCCAAGTTTCCCGGGTATTTTGCCGGAAAAAAAAAAAGTTTCCCCACAGGTTCAAGGTTGTTAAGTTCTTGCAGTTCAAAATCTCCTTTGGGATTTATTCGGTGAGTCCGTTTTCCGACAGGTATAGCATCTCTAAGATCAGACCGGTTTGTGGTGGTTTTGGGGGAAGGTGGTGATTGCCGGTGGAGGAAGGTGCTGGTGGTTGTGGTTGTGGGGGAAGGCGGTGATGGCGGGTGGGGGTAGATGGTGGTTGGTGGGTGGTAGTGGTGGTCATTATAGGGTTGGTGGTGGTGGTGTGAACAAAGAACCAGAGAGAGAGTTAAGAGAGAGAGAGACTAATTTATCTTTTTTAGATATATAGTTTTAATATCTTATGATTTTATTTTTGTTTTATTTATTAAATTGATTTTAAATAACTGAATAAAATTACCGATCTACCCTGATTTAACCCTAAAATCTAAATGAGTTAGTGTTAAAGGACATAACGTGTAGTGATTTGCAAACATCCATTACGTTTTTTGTACTTTTTGAAAACAAATAGCACACTTTGCAATCTAGTGTCAACATAAAGAATGATTTTTGTAATTTACGCTATGCTAAAAGGATTTCATATATGCTATAATTAATTAAAATAATAAATTTAGCATTTCAAGGGCAAAAAGGCTTGGTTTATTATGCCCAAAAGGATTTCAAATATACTATAAGACGGTGGATTGTGGGTTCGGCAAAGGGCTCGGGATGCAGACGTGGAAGGGGTCCCCGATCGGGAACACCACCACTGCCCCAACTTCGGTGCCGGGGGAATTTCCCCGTCCTCCTTGTTCACCTTTTCTTGACTTTCTTGGTTGTTTGTTGATTTTTTATGTTTTTATGTTTTTTTTTTTTTTTTTTTTTTTTTGATTTTTTGCTTGCTTTGTTTCTCTGTTGTTCATGCAGGTTGAAGAGGGGGAAGAGCTTGTAGAGGGAAGATGAAAAATTGCCGGAAGAGGGGAAGAGGAAGAATGGAATATTTTATTTCTAAAAAGACCCTCAAATTTAGTTTTAATTAAAAAGAAGGGGGAGACACCATGTTTAGGGAGGATGATGAGATGGAATGGGAAGAAGAACCACACCCATAGTCTAATTAATTAAAACAATAAATTTAGCTTTTCAAGGGCAAAAGGGCTTGGTTTATTACATTAGTAAGTTCGTTATGAAGGTAAATAGAAAGCGTTTAATTTTAATTTGTTAGTTTTGGATCTTCCACTTTATTATTAATTTAAACAAATTTGTTACATTTGGATATTCCACTTGGAAGTAGCAATAAAAGTTACCTGTTATAGACTGACTACCATGAGCCCAACCTAGCGGCCCGTTTGAGAAGCCCAACAAGAGAATGGATCCTTGGGAGCGTAAAGTAAAGCGTTGAAGGAAACCATAACTTTAGTTTTTTTAGAGTGCAGGGGATTATGTCGAATATGATCAGTGTGTGTCTTCTTCTTCCCCATCTCCTTTCAGGAATCTCTATCACTTAACCTTTGTGTGTTACTCTCGATTGATTTCGTATTTGTAATCATTCCAGAAAAAACATTACAGGATTAAGGGCTTGTTTGTCTAAGCTTTTCAAAACTGCTTATTTGCTTATTTGCTTTTCTGAAAAGCAAATAAGTCAATAAGCTGTTTTGAAAAGCTTTAAAATGGAGCTTTTCAAAATGACTTATTTGCTTATTTGCTTTTCAGAAAGCAAATAAGCAAATAAGTCATTTAAAGCAAATAAGCAAATAAGTCATTTTGAAAAGCTCAGCCAAACAGCCCCCTAGTATTACATGTTACTTGTGAAATATCCATTCACAACAGCACCAGCGAATAAAAGCCCATCTTTGTAATGATATGGATATGTAATGATAAGATTGATTGGTTATTAAATTAAATAAATTTACAGACATATAAAAGATTATTTATTTAATATTCATAACATACAAAGGCAGACAAATCGCCCATCTTTACAGCTAGAAACGAACTTCAAGATTATTTATTTAATATTCAAAGGCTAACAACTAACACTCCTTTTATTTAGAATCTGCATCCGCTTGCAAGTTGGAATGTTGGTCCACAAATTGCAAGTTGGTAACAAAGAGCCAATATAAAAGACGCTCTTTGCTTATTTAACCACTAAAGAATAAGATAGATACCGACAGAAAGTTACACAGGGCAATATGTTGTTAATTCTTGAACCTACCTACTTGTTTTCTCATTCTCTAAATTATTAGCTGAAAACAACTTAGAGAAAATTACAAATTTTAGAGACGAAAACAACTTTGAGAAAATTTTCAAACATTAGAGATCGTACATAATGAGACCAGTGTAGGAAGGAAATTGGTAATTTCAGTTCTATAATCGGTTACTCGATAATCGTCAAGTTCACGAATACACTCGCATGTATATGTATACCCGTTAGTGGTCTTAGAGCATTCACATTGAAATCACCATTCTCATCTATAAAATTTAACTAAAATACATATTTAGCCATAAAATTTGTTTACGTTTGAAAACCCGCCCACATCAGATTCCCCATATATATGTATAATCAATTAAATAATACATTATTCTACTCACAACCACATTAAAATATAGGATTTGAGGAGGAGGTCTACTTTAGTTTCCCATATAATTTGGGTACCTTTACATTTATTTTTGTTACGGATTCAATCCTTTACGACTAACCAAGTTTATTTTCTCAGTTAAATCTTCTCACATGCCTAACATGTGAGGGTATGTTTTGTGCATTTTACTCTATCTATAATATGGGTTTCGGGAATGGGATTGAGACTCCATTGTGAATGCTCTTATATGATTAAAAACTAGGTTATCATCCGGATTGCTTCCCGAGTTGAAGAAAAGTAATTATATAAATATTAAGTGTATAAACAACTTATGCAAGAACCATTGAATAATTAGAGACTAATTGCAGCAAAAGAATAAAGGTTGTTATTTTTTTACATATGCTGGAATGTCCACATCGCCTCCTTGTGACGCTTGTTACCATCCAAATAATAACCTTCAACATGTTAATTACCATCAAAACAATAACCTTCAACATATGATTCACACATAACACCACCACTGGTCGACAACATCAACAATTAATAAATCTTAACATCAATAATTAATAAGGTGTGACATCAAGTATCCGCATTACAACAATTCTAACAAAACATCTATCTTGTTCATCTCAGATGTCCATTACCCAAAACCTGATCTTAGAAAACTGACTTCAAATATCTAATATTAACTATGTTTTTTATAATTTTGTAATCTTAGTTATTTTAAGTTTTTAAGAAGTTTAAAATACTATGTGATGTATCTTTTAACATATTCTAGAGATAATGATATTAACCAAATTTATTTTACATCCTCACAAAAATTGCTTATATAATGGTAGTAGCTTAAGTAGTAATTTTATTTTCAATATTACATTAGTTTAAAATTCGAAAAAAACAACCCCATTAAGTTTTTTTTAACGGATGTGTAGTGAGAAAAAGTTAGAAAACATACCTTAAATTTTATAGCAGCTCAACCTTTATATTAAATTTTATTCTCACTTCACTTTAAGCTATAAAATTTAAGGTAACAAACTTTCAAAAGATGCAAGGAATCTTGTAGTTTCTATATACTTAACAACCCAATGCATGCGTTGAATACCTTAACTATTTGGTTTAACTAGAATTGAGACCAGCCGCAATGCGGCGGGGATTCTTTAGTTATGACTAAGTCGATCTAGGACCCGCACGTTATGTTAAACCTGTCAAATGGGGAAAAATAGACGATGTAAAAACGTTCACACACACGCACGTTGCGTCATGTTAACTCGCAAAATTTAGAACGAAACGTAAAAAAGTTAAACCAAAGACACACGTTGTGATGTGTTAAGTCACAAAATTTAGAATCAAGCATAAAGCGAAAAATTTGTGGAAAATGAAAACTGTAAAAGACCAAAGTTGAAAGTAAAAAAGTTGTGAGAATAGATTGCAAAAGATAAAAAGTTTTGGGTTAAAAGTAAAAAAAAAAACAAATAGTTTCGGGTTAAAGCAATTTATGAAATACTTTTGGGTGAAAAGTAAAAAAAATCAATTTTTTTTTGGAAACCCCAAAGCCAAGGTTACGACAACCATACACATAACGATTTTTTATTTAGAAAACCCCCCAAAGCACACGTCGCGTTGCGGCGGGGCGTAAAACGGTGTCAAATAGTACTAATGTCACACAACCGTTATCGACCACCAACACTGACTCGACCTAGGGTCTGCGTGTTGCAACGAACCTGTCAAACATGAAAAAATAGAGGTAAAAACGTGAACCACACATGTACGTTGCGTCGTATTAACTTGCAAAATTTGAAACAAAACATAAAAAAAGTTGAACCACACTTGTACGTTGCATCGTATTAACTCGAAAAATTAAGAACTATACGTAAACCGAAAATTTGACAAAGATGAAAAGTATAAGTGACAAAAGTTTTGAAGTTAAATTGCAAATAATGAAAAGTTTTGGGTTAAAGTTAAAAAAAAAACAAATTATGTACGGTTAAAATTACAAAAGGTAAAAACCTTTGAGTTAAAAGTAATGAAAAGTTTGGGTTAAAGTTAAACAAACAAATTATGTAGGGTTAAAATTGCAAAAGGTAAAAACCTTTGGGTTAAAATTAAAAAATCAAGTTTTTTTTTGAAAAACTCACAAAGCACATGTTTCAAGTGGTTATGTATAAAAAGTTTGCTTATTTATATATGGAATAATGTGTTTTTTTTTTTTTGGAAAAGAGTTAATTACTGTTTCAGTCCCTTAGGTTTGTCAAAAATAACGGTTTCAGTCCATTAGTTTAAAAATTGCGATTTCAATCCATTAGTTTCATTTTCGTAACCATTTCAGTCCACATTTCAAACGGCGTTTGTTTTATGCAGTTAATGGAAGCACGGCTTGTCACGTGATGGGCAATTTGGTCATTTCCATTCCAATTCTCACAAACCCAGTTGTATTAAACACCACCTACCCCTTATTCATCCAAACCCTGACCCCCAATTCATCTCTTGACAAGAAATTCGAATCCATAATTCATCGATTGAGCATGCCAAAAATCCAATCAGTAATCTGTCCATGTGGGGCTAGCACTGAGATTTGCACATCATGGACAGATTCAAACCCAGGCAAGCGATTTCAACGTTGTACAAGAATTGTAAGTGTTTGCTAGTACCCAATTGTGGTTTTGTAAAATATCGTTTGGTCGTCTTGCATTTGATCGGAATGTAAACCTTCTGGGGTAGCCCAGTTGGCCAGCCTCACCCAGGCCTCTACTTGAGGTCACCGGTTCGATTCCCGGCAATGCCCTTATGGGGTGTTGGGGCTCTTCACCGTGGGTAATCACCGCCAGGCAGCTATGGGGCTAAGCTAGCTTGCGGAGTTGCAATACTCCGGCGGATGGGAGGTCCGTGCAACTACCCCCCCCCCCCCCAATTCTTGCTACAAATGTTGATGAATTATGAGATTTTTTTTAGTTGGATAATAAACTAAAAATTAATGGTGAAGACAGACAGGTGCGTTTTCCGGTTTTTATTAGGGTCCTAATATTAACACATGGGAAAACTTATTTACACATGGTGTATACGGGCCGTATACTGTTATACGGCCCGTATACACCATGTGTAAATAAGTTTGCCTAGTCGTATACAATGTATACGAACGTGTATACGGGTCGTATACTCTTATACGGCCCGTATGGAACGAAAATTTGATTTTTCAAGTATTTAAGGGATTTAAGGTATAAATCACACTAGATATTTTACAGTCGTGAGGTGCTTAAACCTTTCTAAAATTAGAAAAAAATAAAACATTAACAAGTAACAAAGATTGAAGAACAAGAAAACGTGTCGTATGACTGTAATAAAACGGAAGCTATCAACGCGGGATTACGGGCATGGTGTTATTCTTTATTTAATATTTATAGAATAAAAGGAAGGGTGAGGCATTTGATGAGAGTTGTAAGGAGTCTGAATAAAACGGAAGCTATCAACGCGGGATTACGGACATGCGTTTAATTCCCAACATATTTGTTTTGTCACGTACATTTCGTAAGAAACATTTCGTGCACTAAACCTTCACCTCCAATCATTTCCTGGTCAAATCACACACTATAAAGTTTAAACTTATCGTGTGTTGTAGTTTGGAAAGATGACCGAATAGAGATCTGAATAACAAACTGTGGAGAACTTGTTTGCGTTATCCACCAACAATCCGTTCATTATCTGTTGTTGTCTAAAAAAATATCAATTAACGTTCAGTTGTGTACACAAATTCATCACCGGTTTCTACAGCACAAGCACATACACAGGGAGAATGTTCTCGAAATTGAAGGAAAAGAAAAAATGGTTGTTGATGTTTTTCACTATCAGGATTTTGTTGGTTTGTTTGAGAACCAGATTCCAATGTCCTACTACTTCAATCCTTCCTACATTATTGAAAATTACTATATCACCCACCATTCTCTTGCACCTGTATACATTGATTGTGGATTTTCTTGAGTCGTCGGGAAAACTTTTCCTCAGGGGAGGGTGAGTAGTATGAGTCTGAGTCCATTGTGGTTCGTGAATGTTGGAAGAACCCGACACGTCTTCTGCTGCCTTTTCGGTTGGTAAAAGACATAGGATGGCTTCTAATACAAGCTCTTTGTCAGTTGTGGTTGATTTATAGGAGGAGGTTATGAAACGAATATATGTTTATGCGAACATCCTTATTTTGTCACGTACATGCGTTTAATTCCCAACATCCTTATTGTATCAGACTCTCTCCCCTCCTGATGCAATTTTCACAGTGGTACCAATGTCCTGCTACTACAATCCTTCCAACGCCTGATTCCGATACAACCCTTGATGTTGAAACCGATTTTACCTCATGAAAAGGAAAGAAAGAAATTTTTTACCATTTTTTACCATATGTATATGGGCCGTATACCGTTTATACGGCCGTATACTCTCGGTAAAAAAACAAATTTACCGATCGTATACTATGGGTAAAAAAATGGTAAAAAATGATTTATTCTCTTTAATCTATTAGAACGATTCTTGTCTTGAGAACCTGATTCTAATTTAAACAATGGAATTTGTGGATCAACAAAAATAACTGAAAATAACTCGCCATTCTCTTGCACCTGTGTTTGTTTGAGAACCTGATTCAGATACACAACGGTCTCTTTGCTTCGTCCACTAGAACTATTTGTGTATGCATTCTTTTGGTAGTTAACAACGCTAATTAGAAAAAAAATCTGTAAAATTAATCATATCGATTGCTATAACAGGATGGATGTGACACACATAGATAGATAAAATGTCACGGTTGTCAAGACTGTTTGTCGGGTTTCCAATGCTCACACATGGTGATAAACAACGCTGATACACGTAACATCTAGTTATATTCAGATTTAAACAATGCCCGCCTCAACTGAGATAACGGACATCCATCAAGCTCAAAAAGAAAACTTGTGTTTCCCATAGTCACAAAAGATTGCGGTTTGTATTTCGCATAGCCACCGTTTCCGTAGTAAAAAACGGTTGGGTTTGCACATTCAATCTTCAATACTTCATTAAAATACCAGTACAAGAACCCGACACGTCTTCATGTACCGGAGAATGTTTTAGAAATTGAAGGAAAAGGAAAAAATTTGTTGAAATCGAATTTGACAACTATGACAGCTTATTAAAAGTAGCAATCACTTGCAATCATTTCCTGGTCAAATCACACAATATAAAGTTTAAAGTTATCGTGTGTTGTAGTTTGGAAAAATGACCGAATAGAGATCTGAATAACAAACTGTGGAGAACTTGTTTGTGTCGGGTTCTTCTGATATTTATTCAGAATCGATAAATAACCAACACGAAGATCTCTGCGATCGCTAAGGTTTCCATCAACGGACTGATCGATAACGTTACTCTACTTGTGCTCCGATTTAAGCGGCATGTTCCGATCAACGTTTATCGACATTTTTAAAGGTGATGAAAAGTTTAGAAACCCTAGAATGATTGTGTTTTTACGGGAAAAAATCATGATATTTGAAAAAACGCCATTATATACGGGCCGTATATAGTTATACGGCCCGTATAAATGTGGTAACATCAAAAACCTACAAAAATAAATCCATTAAGCCATATACGTTTTACAAATCGTATACACATGTATACGACTCGTATAACTATATACGGGCCGTATATAATAAAACAAAAAAAACATTCCCTGCGCATTTTCCTATTAAAAAATGTAGGGGATGTGAAAATAAGATATAGGGTATGTGGGAATAAGGGACCCCTTTTATTATCTATATTATTATGGGTCCTAATATTAACACATGGGAAAACTTATTTACACATGGTGTATACGGGCCGTATACTATTATACGGCCCGTATAGAATAAAAACAACTTGACAAAGTCTGTGCCAGCAGACTTTGTCAGTTGTTTTTATTCTATACGGGCGTATAACAGTATACGGCCCGTATACACCATGTGTAAATAAGTTTGCCTGGTCGTATACAATGTATATGAACGTGTATACGGGCCGTATACTGTTATACGGCCCGTATGGAACGAAATTTTGATTTTTCAAATATTTTAGAATGGTGAGGTGCTCAAAATTTTCTAAAAGTAGAAAAAAATAAAACATTAACAAGTAACAAAGATTGAAGAACAAGAAAACGTGTCGTATGACTATAATAAAACGGAAGCTATCAACGCGGGATTACGGGCATGGTGTTATTCTTTATTTAATATTTATAGAATAAAAGGAAGGGTGAGGCATTTGATGAGAGTTGTAAGGAGTCTGAATAAAACGGAAGCTATCAACGCGGGATTACGACATGCGTTTAATTCCCAACATATTTGTTTCGTCACGTACAATTCGTAAGAAACTTTTCGTGCACTGAACCTTCACCTCCAATCATTTCCTGGTCAAATCACACACTATAAAAGTTTAAACTTATCGTGTGTTGTAGTTTGGAAAGATAACCGAATAGAGATCTGAATAACAAACTGTGGAGAACTTGTTTGCGTTATCCACCAACAATCCGTTCATTATCTGTTGTTGTCTAAAACAATATCAATTAACGTTCAGTTGTGTATACAAATTCATCACCGGTTTCTACAGCACAAGCACATACACAGGGAGAATGTTCTCGAAATTGAAGGAAAAGAAAAAATGGTTGTTGATGTTTTTTCTCTATCAGGATTTTGTTGAGTCGTCGGGAAAACTTTTCCTCAGGGGAGGGTGAGTAGTATGAGTCTGAGTCCATTGTGGTTCGTGAATGTTGGAAGAACCCGACACGTCTTCTGCTGCCTCTTCGGTTGGTAAAAGACATAGGATGGCTTCTAATACAGGCTCTTTGTCAGTTGTGGTTGATTTATAGGAGGAGGTTATGAAACGAATATATGTTTATGCGAACATCCTTATTTTGTCACGTACATGCGTTTAATTCCCAACATCCTTATTGTATCAGACTCTCTCCCCTCCTGATGCAATTTTCACAGTGGTACCAATGTCCTGCTACTACAATCCTTCCAACGATCCTTGTCTTGAAAGACAAGAATACAACGTTCATGTATCACAAGGAATGACCGATCTAAGGCAGAGAACCTGATTTAGATACACAAATTCATCACCGGTTTCTACAGCACAAGCACATACGCAATGAAGTACTAAAAGATGTTAGTTTCTTGCCAGTATGGTTTCTCGACAAATGAAGTATTATCTGTCCTTGCTGCCTCTTCGGTTGATAAAAGGCATAGGATGATTTCTCTATTACAGCACTCTTCTGAAAGACAAGAATACAACGTTCATGTATCACAAGGAATGACCGAGTTTGGAAACCGGACGGAATCCACGAAGAAACTGTTGGAATTTGTGGATTTCGGTTGGTTCAGAAACTTAACAAGAGAAGCAACTAAAAAAAGGAAAAAAAGAAATTTTTTTACCATTTTTTACCATATGTATACGGGCCGTATACCGTTTATACGGCCGTATACTCTCGGTAAAAAACAAATTTACCGATCGTATACAATGTATACGATGATTGTATACGGGCCGTATATTCTGATACGGCTCGTATACTATGGTAAAAATGGTAAAAAAATGGTTTATTCTCTTTAATCTATTAGAACGATCCTTGTATTGAGAACCTGATTCTAGTTTAAACAATGGAATTTGTGAATCACAAGATAATGGTTTCTCAACAAATGAAGTATTATCTGACATCATCTGTTCATCATTGTTCTTGAAGATGAAGATGAAGAAACGAGAGTTTGTTTTGAGAAATTTACTTGAACATGAGTCTGAGTCCATTGTGGTTCGTGAATGCTTCGATTTCAACAAATCTTTCAAGGTCTTAAGTGATGGACAACTGGTTAAAAGATGTAGAAGAGTTTGTGTAGAGATCTTTACGTACAAATTTGCATCATCCTTACGGTTACAAATGAAGCGTTGGGATTCAAGGGTTTATGAGTAAAATAATTGTGGATTTCGGTTGGGTCAGATCTCGCAAGTTGTCATTTTCAAGTTTGCACATTTTGTGAAAATACCAATGTTGTCATTTTCAAGTGTGAGATTAGCCAAACGAGGATGAAAGATACTCAAACCATCTGATCCCGTTGTTGCAAACTCCTTTAATGTGAGATTCTTCAAGTTTGCACATTTTGAGAAAATACCAATGTGTTTGTCAGCTTCGTCAATACACAACTTAACAAGATAAGCAACTAAAAAGTTAACATTCTGATTCAGATTCAGAAAGCAGATGTTTAGTAGTGTTTGAGACAATTGATTTCTCTTGCGGTTACCAGGCCTATCATCTCCGTCTACGTTTGGTTTCCTCAACTACAGTAACAGAGGTTTTTACCATTTTTTACCATATGTATACGAGTCGTATACGGTTTATACGGCCGTATACCATTGGTAAAAAATATTTTTACCGATCGTATACAATGTATACGATGGTTGTATACGGGCCGTATATTTTTAAACGGCTCGTATACTATGGGTAAAAAATGGTAAAAAAGGGGTTATTCTCTTTAATCTATTAGAACGATCCTTGTCGTGATGATTCGAAACATTCACGAACCACAATGGACTCAGACTCATACTACTAGCAGTAGAACCCGACACGTCTTCTGTGATGATTCGAAACATTCCAAATAACTAGCAGAAAAACCCGTACCGGTGATTGTTTATCCATACTATTCTTCATAGCCATATTCCCACTCACAATTTGTTGATACATATCGTCCGTTCAACTTGAGTATTTTTCTAACTTTATGCTTGCATCCACCACAGTGAATATTAACTTTGTGTGAAAGAGTTTGGAAACCGGACGAAATCTATGAAGAAACTGTTGGAATTTGTGGATTTCGGTTGGTTTAGAAACTTAACAAGAGAAGCAACTAAAAAAATACAATTGATTTCTCTTCCGGGTTACCAGGCCTATCATCTTCGTCTACGTTTGGTTTCCTCAACGAAGAACCATCAGCCATTATCAGCCCTTTTTTCCTTTGGTTTCTGGTTGATTTTTGAGGGTGAGGGTTTTGAATTGATTCCTGCGCTCAAGTTTCAACTACTGGAGTGAAAATTGGTAAAAAATGGTTTATTCTCATTAATCTATTAGAACGATCCTTGTAACCATCAACCGTTCAAGTTGATATAGGAGAGTACTGAACAACCGAGATAACAGCTCCGGTATTTTTCACCAACCCATCTTTGGTAGTGTTTGTTTGAGAACCTGATTCAGATACACAACGGTCTCTTTGCTTCGTCCACTAGAACTATTTGTGTATGCATTCTTTTGGTAGTTAACAACGCTAATTAGAAAAAAATCTGAAAAAATTAATCATATCGATTGCAATAACAGGATGGATGTGACACACATAGATAGATAAAATGTCACAGTTGTCAAGACTGTTTGTCGGGTTTCCAATGCTCACACAGGGTGATAAACAACGCTGATACACGTAACATCTAGTTATATTCAGATTTAAACAATGCCCGCCTCAATCTTCAATACTTCAGTAAAATACCACTAGTAGAAGAACCCGACACGTCTTCATGTAACAGAGAATGTTTTAGAAATTGAAGGAAAATGAAAAGATTTGTTGAAATCGAATTTGACAACTATTACAGCTTATTAAAAGTATCGTGTGTTGTAGTTTGGAAAAATGACCGAACAGAGATCTGAATAACAAACTGTGGAGAACTTGTTTGTGGCAGGTTCTTCTGCTAGTTACTCGGAATCGATAAATAACCAACACGAAGATCTCTGCGATCGCTAAGGTTTTCATCAACGGACTGATCGGTAACGTTACTCTACCTGTGCTCCGATTTAAGCGGCATGTTCCGGTCAACGTTTATCGACATTGTTAAAGGTGATGAAGAGTTTAGAAACCCTAGAATGATTGTGTTTTTACGGGAATAAAACGTGATACTTGAAAAAACGCCAATATATACGGCCCGTATATAGTTATACGGCCCGTATATATGTGCTAACATCAAAAACCCACAAAAATAAATCAATTGAGCCGTATACGTTTTACAAATCGTATACACATGTATACGACTTGTTTAACTGTATACGAGCCGTACATAATAAAACCAAAAAAAACATTCTCTGCGCATTTTCCTATTAAAAAACATTCTATACGAGCCGTATAATTGTATACGGCCTGTATACAATAGGAGATGTGAAAATAAGATATAGGGTATGTGGGAATAAGGCACCCCTATTATTATTTGAGACAAAAAAGTAGGTGTTATATTCGTAGCCGCCTCGCTTATTTATTTAATTTGATTTTAATCATGAAATTCGCGGATAAAAGCACACATGCATTCAACCTCTACCACATCACTTGAAAAAGAAAAGAAAAGAAAAGAAAATAATGAGGCAAGTCAAAGATTTATTCGCCGGAGTTATTGACTCCGGTAAGAAAATAAATTTTTCTAGCAAAAGATCAAAGCTTTTGTTAATTGCTTTTGTTTCAGTCCTCCTATTAGTCTCGGCGGCTATAGTCGGCATCGCCGTGGGAGTGAATAAATCTGGAGAGTCTTCCAGTGCAGCTCACGCCATGGTGAAGTCTTCATGCAGCAGCACATTCTACCCCGAGCTATGCTATTCCACCATAACTAGCCACCCCCAAGTCACTACAAAGGTCAAAACCCAAAAGGACGTCATCGAGCTTGCTGTTAAAATAACAGAAAGCGCGGTCCAGAAAAACTACTTCCAGATAAAGAAGCTCATCACCCGAAAAGGTCTCACTCCACGCGAGATCGGGGCACTCCACGATTGCCTCCAGATGGTTTCTGAGACGTTGGAGGAACTTGGGGAAGTCACAAAAGACCTGGAGGAGTACCAAACCAAGAAATCACTGGCCAACGACCTCAAGACGCTCATGAGCTCCGCCATCACCGACCAGGAGACTTGTCTTGACGGCTTCTCTCATGACGATGCCGATAAAAAAGTCCGGAAAGAGCTGGAAAAAGGTCAGGTGAAGGTGGAGAAAATGTGCAGCAATGCACTCGCCATGATTTGTAACATGACCAACGCAGACTTGGCCAACGAGAAGAGGTTGACCGGGAGGAACTTGAAGGAGGAAGAGAAGGAGTGGCCAGAATGGCTTTCTGCCGGAGACAGGAAGCTTTTGCAAGCCGGGACGGTTAGGGCAAACGTGGTGGTGGCTGCTGATGGTAGTGGAAACTACAAGACAGTGGCGGCTGCGGTGGCGGCTGCGCCGTCAAAGAGCAGCTCAAGGTACGTGATCAGGATTAAGGCCGGGGTGTACCGGGAAAACGTGGTGGTGCCCAAGGCTAAAACGAACTTAATGTTTATGGGAGATGGAAGGAGAAATACAATCATCACCGGTAGTCGAAGCGTTAAAGGAGGAAGCACCACCTTCGACTCCGCCACCGTTGGTAATTAAGTAACTTAACTATACTCTTTTCATATCAGATATAATTAATATATTATATATTTTTCTCTTTTTAGAAAAAAAATGTAAACCCTAGCTACAAGCTTAAATGGAAGTAATACGTACCTAACTTCAATCTACAAATATAACAACGATAAATATAAAATAACATACAAATATAATAATAATTCGTAATATACAACAACGACAAATAAAAAATAATATACAACAACGACAAATAAAAAATAATATACAAATGGTAGTTGCACATGCATCACTCACTCAGTCTCTAGGAGCCAACCAGGCATGCGCTATTCCTTCACAAAAGAATCTTTAACATTATTTGTTTAATTAATATTATCCACTTTAAATTAAAAAAACTAACAATTATCGTTAATAATTATAGAAAGATTTATTTTTGCAGCTGTTGAAGGTGATGGGTTCTTGGCACGAGACATAACATTTCAAAACACGGCTGGTGCTTCCAATCACCAAGCCGTGGCACTTCGTGTAGGCTCCGATCTCTCCGCATTCTATCAGTGTGACATGTTAGCCTACCAAGACACCCTTTATGTTCACAAAAACCGCCAATTCTACATCAACTGCTTGGTTGTTGGTACTGTTGATTTCATTTTCGGAAACGCCGCAGCCGTGCTCCAAGATTGTGACATCCACGCCCGTCGCCCCAATTCTGGCCAAAAGAACATGCTCACTGCACAGGGCCGCACTGATCCCAACCAGAACACCGGGATCGTCATTCAAAAGTGCAGGATAGGTGCCACCTCTGATCTCACACCCGTGCAAGGGAGTTTTCCAACATATTTAGGACGACCATGGAAGCAGTATTCAAGGACCGTGGTGATGCAGTCTAGTATAACCAATGTGATCCACCCAGCCGGATGGTTCGAATGGGATGGAAACTTTGCGCTGGACACGTTATACTATGGTGAGTACCAGAACACTGGGGCCGGGGCCGCCACTTCGAGTAGAGTAAAATGGAAAGGGTTCAAGGTCATTACCAGTTCTTCAGAGGCTCAAGGGTTCACACCCGGGAGCTTCATTGGTGGGGGTAGTTGGTTAAGAAACACTGGTTTTCCATTTTCTCTTGGTTTGTAATTCAACCTTAAATTAATGTTGTACGAGTCTATTAATAAACGATGATAAATCGGAACATCTAGCTTGTGCAAATGGTGTTTCTTAATTTCATCATATGTTACTTATGTTTGTATTGAATGTTATGGACTTGCACTACATTATTACAGGCCTACTAGTTAGGGACGTCCACGGACTCACACTGCGTCATCCTAATATATTATGCTACATTACATGCATGTTCACAAAATAAAATACAATCATTATAACAACATACATACATGGTTCATATGTATGGTGCAAATGAAGACCACTCAATGTATCATGAGAATGACTTTTCTATCATCGGATCATATTCGAACTAGCTACTTTTAATTATGTCCTCCATGTATTTCAATGTAATGAAATGAAAACTAAAACATGCAATTAAATAACGTAACATAGCACACATATAAATCAATTATTTTACAAAGCAAAAAACAAACGAATCAGAATTGGTTGTTGTAAACTAATAAAGTAATTATAAAACTTATACACATCTTCATAAGATATTAAGGAAAAGAATAGGGCATGATTGCTTAATCCGAAAGCTTGATGGTTCTCACAAAACAGTTCACATGCATATGCCTATTTCTTTTAAACAAATTAGCAAAAGTTCACATACATATTATTATTATTATTATACATATTAAAGGAAAGTCCTCATGAATAGTATTCACACATTAAAATATTAGGATGGTCTAAATTTTCATTAATTAAAGATGTATCAAAACCTTGTATATATTAATAGAGAGTCATTATGAATAGTGTTTTAAAATTATTTTAATATTGTTTGTTTTTAATAAATAATTATTTTATTAATATATTTTTAATTGATTTTGTATGTTTTTTCCTTTTATAACTATTAATACGATATTTTATATAGTTTTGAGTATGGTGTTGCGACGTGCCTAAATTTTTCTATGTATTGATACATTTTTTTCCTTGAAACCGAGTTATGGGTGGTAAAGTTTAAGTAATTGAAGCACAAACGTACATGTTATCAAACCTAACTCACATTTAGTTTTTTATATATAAATTGACTTTACTTTTTTCATTATTCTAAAAATACAATGTAACAATTTATAAAGTTTTGAACATATGCGACATGTTTATTTTTGTCTTCGTTCCGCTAAAAGTTTTGTTCAAAATCAAACGGATCAATATAATTGATTTTTATTTGTTCCTTACCGTGCTCAACCGAACAAATACCATGCGAAATATGGATAGAGGTATATAGTATCTTTGTATATTATAAACTATAGAGTATGAATACCATACTGGTACCTTGAAGAACCAAGCTTATACCATTTGTTCTTTACCATGACGAATTGAATTGATACTGTGCGAACAACTTCGATGGTAGTATAGAGTTTTTTTTTAATTATCATAAACTATAGCGAGTATTGGTACCGCATCAATTCCAATCGAACATCAGTACCGGTATCGATACCATCGAAATATTCATTTCGGAAGACATTGCTCATATTCGTTTTTATGGTTTTCGATTTATGTAAAATATGCGTCGATATCCTTTTGGGCATATAACGACTTTATGTTTGGGTTTTGCCTTTAGATTATTATAACGAGTGTCAGTATCGTACCGATATATTGTTCAAACGGTTTCAATTCTGTTTAGTACGATAACGGCACCCGCCGCGAAGCGCGGGAGAACCTCCCTAGTTTATATATTATAAATAAGTAGCTTTTGTATGTATTGAAGGTTATACCACATGTTTTGGGTAGTTTTCAAAAAAAAAAGTTGAAATTTTACATTTAACCCAAATGTTTGAATTTCTTGCAATTTTAATTTCACAAAATTGATTTTTGTACTTTAAAGTCAAAACTTTTCTTTTTTACAATTTAACCTCACAACTTTTTTATATTCAACTTTGGTTCCCTATACTTTTCGTCTTTCGCAAATTTTCGTCTTACGTTTCGTACTAAATTTTACGAGTTAACACGGAGAAACGTGCATGTGTGATTCAACGTTTTTACGGGTTGTTCATAATTTTGCGAGTTAACACGGCACAACGTCTATGTATTGTTCAATGTTTTTACGTCTATTTTTTTCTCAATTGACAGGTTCGTCGCAACGCATGAATCTTGGATCGAATTGGTTATTTTTTAAGTGTTCTACATTTTGGTCTATTTCTTCGTTTTAACACGCCACAACTTCAGCGTTGGTGACCGCTGACAGTTTTGTAGCATTGGTGCTAATTGACATGCTTTTACGCCCCCGCCGCAATGCGGGGGTGCTTAGTTCTAGTGCTGTTTTATTTTAAACAAATTAGCAAAAGTTCATGTGCATATGCCTATTTCCTATATATTTCCTACATATTAATTATCAAATTCTGCTTGTGAGTTGAATTTGCTGTTAAATTCTGTTGAATTTTACCGGTCCAGTTGTATAACATTTTGTCTTTTTAGGAGGTGGCTCTATAAATGACAATTTCAATAGTCATCGCCTATGTAGAAATGTATAAATGAACAATAATAGAGAATATAGTCACAAAACGGTGACGGAAAACTTTTATTGATTAACCAACCCAAAATCTTCAAACCAAAACCCTAGATCTTACAAATGTAAGATCTGTAACAATAACAACAATACAATGATCAACTGATGAAAGATCTAAACCAAATCAATACACAATACAAAGATCTAAACCAGATCTTCAAGATGAGATCAACAAGATCTTTAACAGATACAATAAAATAGAGAGAGAAACTAGTGAGAGAAAGTGTTCCGGAGATGTGTGATGAAGAAGAGCGAACAGTAACCCTAAGATGTGTTATATACCAGCATCTAAACAAAGTTACATTCTGCACCTCCAAGAATGCACATGACCATCGCAACCCTTACAATCTTTCACCAGCAGCCTTTACTTTCCTTCTTTGTACATATAAGCCCCTCTATAATATGCACCTATACAATCTCAGCCAAACATATAACAACACCACTTACATACCAATAACTTAACTAACATATCTTACAATAAATGATAACCAAGCATCATTTTAATATCTCCCCTTTATTCGATTGTGAGAACATGTCAACCAGCCCAATTTTTTCACAAAATTCTTGATGTTGTAAAACACTAACTCCCTTTGTAAAAATATCTGCTAGTTAACTTTCTGGGTCAATTCAACTGTCCTGGTACTAATGACTCCATTGACAACTTTTTCCCTTAAAAAATGTAAGTCAAGTTCAAAGTATTTAGTTCTCTCATGAAACATAGGATTTGCTGCTATCGAAATAGCAGCTTGACTGTCACAAAACAAATCAATAGGCAACACACACTCAACACTTAACTCTTTTAACAAGTTTTGTAACCAACTTAACTCACAAGTTGCTGAACACATAGCCCTGTATTCAGCTTCTGCTGTTGATCCTGAGACAGTGTTTTGTTTCTTGCTTTTTCCAAGAAACATGATAGTTACCTAAGAATATACAGAGCCCAGAAATTGATTTTCTGGTGGATAAACACTTTGCCCAATCAGAATCTGCATAACCATACAATTTCAAATGTTCAGATCTCTGGAAACATAGTCCTTTACCAGGACTTTGTTTCAAGTATATCTTTTGGACTATGCATTAACTGACTTAGAAACTGGACTGCATAACTAATATCAGGCCTAGTTAATGACAACTAAATTAACTTGCCAATTAATTTTTGAAATCCAGTAATGTTTTTCAAAACTTGTTGATTTTTTTCAACCTTTGAAGTAACTATATAACTTTGTTCAATAGGAGTGTTAACAGGTTTGCACCCGAAAAAACCAAACTCACTTAACAACTCTGAATAATATTTTCTCTGATTTAAACAAACACTATCTTTGTTATATAGAACTTCAATACCCAGAAAATACTTTAATAGACCTAAGTGTTTAATTTTAAAACTATCACTTAAATTTTTTTTTTTAACTTTATGAATATGAGTTTTAGAACTTCCAATCGCAGCAATGTCATCCACATAGACAGGTAATGCAACAAACACAGAATTCTTACACAAGATAAACAGAGAGTGGTCACATTTACTTTGAACAAAACCAATTTCAACTAAAACATAAGTTAGGTTTTTCATTCCATTTTCTAGGGACCTATTTAAGTCCATATAAGGACTTAACCAATTTACACACTTTGGTTTCATCCTTTGAGTAATAACCCTGAGGCAACTTCATAACATCAAGTTGGTACATAGGCCAATTATTTTGTACAACTAAGGTTATAATACATCTAACAGAGACCATCTTAACTATAGGTGAGAAGGTCTCTCCAAAATCAAGACCTTTCCTTTGATTAAAGCCTTTTGCTACCAATCTATCTTTGAATCTTTCCACTTCACCATTATACAATTTGTGTCATTACTCTATTTTAAGTTTTTATATAAAGAAATAATATAAATCATATTATATAACCCACTACCATCACCTCCACCACACCACCTCTGCCTCCGGCCACGGTTGCAAGAAATTCAACGTTTTTCCGGAATTAAAGGGTTTCTCCGTGCACTAATCTTCAGTTCTGCACCATCCATGAGCATACGCTGCAACACTCGCATTATGTTCTTCATGTCATCTATTCCAAGTGATGACTTCCTAACAACGGTATCTTCAGTTCGTTCATCATCGTACGCATTCCCGCAGCCTAAAATCGTTATATTCGCAGAAAAATCAAATCATCTTCTACTTATGAATTGTTAAACTCCTTTTATATTCAGCTCTGCAACTCAGCCTCTAAAGCCCACGGACATTTTGCAGTCCTTTTCCAGCCCACTATACAGCAGCCTATTCCTTTATTTACCCGCAGCACATAACTAGTTCATATACATAGGCCCACGACACATTATAAAACAAACGAGTTAATAAATAAACAAAACTTATACAATATAAAACTGTTGTCTAAAAGATATGTAATATTTTAACACACTCCATAAAGTATGAAGAAAACTTCATTTTTGCAACTTTGCATTGTTGGGGTATTTTTGTCTTTATATCCCAGTTCCCATTGGTGCACATAAACATAAATTCATAGATAAGTTAGCATTTTATATTAAAAAATAATCTTTTACCAAAAAGACCATGGAACATGCAAAACAAATGCAGCTCGATGAAGTGGCTGGAGGTGGAGGTGGTGATGTGCTAATTATGGTCTATAAAAAACTAAACCTAATCTAGACATCCTAGTTTTAAATTTATAAACGAAGACTCTCTAAATGCTAGACCACTGACAGGCAAGTGTACCTATCGTACGTAGTAAAGCCTAATGAAGTCCGAGTATCGAATCCACGAGACACTAGCGACGCTACACTAGACTCTGACTCAACTAATTACTTAACCGGTTTATTTGATTTGATTGAATTTTGGGGTTTTAACTAATTAAACTAAAGGAATTAACTAAGACGAACTAGACTACCTAGACGCAGGCTGAAGGCTACTAAGGTGAAATCAAAGATGAGAAAGTACTACCCAGGTTTGGAATCCTATTCGTAACTATCGGTTTTCTCTCGGCAATGATAACTATGATGGACCAGGGTCTAATAATACGACACTCTAAGACTAAAGACAGGTTGAATCTCCTCCCCGTCTCATCAACTTCTCCTAAGGTCCTAAGGTCAAATAAAGCTCACTGGTATGGGTTGGATCACCTCCCGGTCTCTCCAACAATACTAAAGTACCCAAAGACTAGATCTCCTCTCGGTCTCACTAATCACAATACACCCTAGAGTGCACGGGGTAACCTAAAAACACTTAACAAGACTTAGGAAAACAAATAATACTAGGCCACTTAGACAGATCACCTCCCGGTCTCACTGCACCTAAATACCTAGCACTGAAGACAAACCTAACTATCTATCTCCTTCCGGTCTCAAGAATAGGTAGCACACTAAACTCCTCTAAATTATCAAACAAAGTTCCTATGGAAATCTAGCTAGGAAAACCATAAACTAGTTACAAACACACAGTAGGTAACCTAACATGCATCTATACATGAAAGACATTCACAAAGACACGTGAGAAACGATTGAACTATAATAAATTAGAGTAAAACACGCGCACACATCTAGTCAAATATTATTAGGTCTTTTACTTTAATATTAAACCATCAATTAAATTACCAAAACCGAAAGATTACCAATTATCAATAAATATTCATCACAAACCCGGGTAGAAAATACGAACTAACCAAGAAACATTAATGAAAACAGAAAATAAGTCTTAAACAAATAGTAAATCATGTTCATGTTCGAATAACACAAAGTATATCAACCCGAAAACTAAAAACTAACTATTTGCAAGTCGACCCAATTCTTCGTCTTCACCTTAAGCTTGATCCGTAAGATTTTTCCCTCCTAAATCGCCCTTTTTAGCTTTCTGCTCGTAAGAGCCGTCTAATGTTGTCTCCTATGGTTGCTGCCGTCCAAATATCCTTTTTCGTCTGCTCCATTATATCCTCCTCTGTACGTCCATATATATGTGTACATCATGGTAGAGGTGCACAAACCGGTTAATTTTAATAACCGGACCGGTTAACCGGTTATACCGGTTAATTTGACTTTTTGACTTTAACCGGTTAATGCTTTAACCGGTTATTACTTTAACCGGTCCGGTTAATTAACCGGTTATTTTCGGTTAAAAACCGGTTTTTTTTGCCTTTTTTTTGAATTTTTCGGTTATTTTTTCGGTTAACCGGTCTATCGGTTAAAAAACCGGTTTAAAAAAACCGGTTTAAAAAAACCGGTTAATAACCGGTTATTATACTAAAAACTTGTAACCGGTTACTAACCTACGGTTAAAAATAACCACTAACCGGTTATTCCTAAATCGGTTATTAACCGGTTACGGTTTCGGTTAATAACCGGTTACGGTTAATTAACCGGTTATTTTGAACACCTCTACATCATGGCCTTTAGGGTTTTTTTTTATTAATTCAACTAACTTCTTTCTCAAAAGCCCACAAAAGAGAACAATATCCCCACTATTTTTCGTGAACTTGCTTGGGGAAATTAAGCGGCCCATTATATGTTTTGTCCAAAATAATTCCTTCAACACTTTGACCCATTCTACAAAACCACAAGGCAAAAATTCCTCATGTATCATATTTAGCTCACAAAAAAAAATGAAAATAGATAACATGTATTAATCGATCCAATATATTACTGATGAATTCTTTTCCAATCTTGCATTTATGAGCACATTATTAAGCAATCACTAATTAGTATTTTTAGCCCACTTTAGTTATTATAATCAGCCCTTATAAAAAATATAGCCAATTATATATCTCTTAAAGAAGAAGGTCGGTGCACCTACCAAATTACCATGCTGCCCTTGGGATTTTGTACATCCTTGCCACGTCTTAGACTTGTGCTTTCTCTCTTATTTTCTTTCTAGCAGTTTCTCCCATTTTCCACCGCTGATTGATTCATCCCTGGCTCACCTGGTTTTGCAGACCGTTCCCGAGTTGGTGGAGGAGTCGTTGCTAGATGATTGGGATTTCCGGCAGGTGGAATGGCATCGGAGGAGGCGCAATTTCTAGACTCTCCTCCTCAGCAACTACATTTTTTGAATGAGGTACATACATTTTGATCCATTTTTACATCTAACTCATCGTATTTTTTGCGTCTCTTTCTTTCCTCTTCTTTCTCTAACATCGAACCATCTGCGAATGTAGTTTGATTGATTTTGTGTTAGTGTGATTTTGGTTTCTAGGGTTTTGGTTTGGTTTTAACAGATGAACTAACAAAAAGGTGTCGGGATCGGTTGATTTATAGAGCGAGGATGGATAAGAAATTAGAGGCACCTTCATCTTCTTCATCAGTTGATTAGTTTCTCAGTTACGGTTCATACATAGTTAGGTTTTGATTTTCCCTGTTTCTATGTTTTTTACTTTCAGTTACGATGGTGTTAGATCCACATGGTAGAATAGGAGTAGAAAATGGACTGTTTGCATAAATGGTGGATCAAATTTGGTGAATCTGTTATTGTTACTTACTACAAGGGGCTTCCTAACTTCAGGTAGAAGGAGACATGTTAAAACAGAGGAGTATTACGGAAGAGCAATACTAGCGACTCCTGGAGACGGAGAACTTTTGTCTTTGTATGGCAAACTAATTTAGGACGTACATGCCATTAGCGTCTCTCCTGGTGACTGGTATGTAAAAATTGTATTCATTGATGAGTCAAACTGTTTTATTAATAAAAAAAGTAAAAACATAAATGTAATTAACTAAGTGTCGTCTACGAAAATGGCAGTAGGGTGGGGATCATTAACACAATTTATGTAGGACGCAGTCCGGATCTAAGGTGTCGGTTCCTGCCGCAAAAGCGATATGATAATTGCAGCTTTGCAGGCTTGGATCGATCTTATTTCGGATGTATTGACTATTGAGGATTAGTTGGTAATTATGTCTAATTATGTGAAGCTAATTACTTAGACTAATAACTATTAAACATTATCCTTAAAAGGCTGATAGAATCTAGGATCAAGCTAAAAAACAGTAACCTTAACAATTTCATCACATTATCAAATGCACACGTATATTAATTATTGTTTTTTGAAACTGTAAACTGTTTTGTGGGGTGATTAGTATTGCTTATCATAACTGCTGATCTCATTAATTGTGTATGAACTTTGAAATAAGCTATCATGAATGAGCACTTAGAGTTTACTTATTGTAAAAGGCATCAAACACATAAGCATTTTTAATAATAAGCCAAAACACCTCATTTGAATATGTATATATCCTGTATAATCCTAGAGTAGTAATAAATTTTGCTTATATATTTGGTATGTCATTTATCTTTTTCTTTATGAAAAAGCTACAGATTGATCGAATATGAAATCTGATGGAAGCGTTATTACTTATTATGATTTGAATCAGAAGCAAGGATGTTAGCTGTGAATTATGTGCAAGCAAAACATCCTAAAATACTAAATACCACACGGGTCGATTGTAGTCTATACTTTATATCGCCGCGTACGATGCCACGGCATGCGATTATTTTATGTACGTTTTGAGTTGGTCTATGTTTCGACGCCGTATATGGTGTCGCCGCAACGCGCGGCGGCTAAAAAACGAGTCTATATTAAACCTAAATGTCGGTGCCTTTTCTCTGTTCCATCCCTCCTTTTTTTAATTTTGCACTTACACTTCTTTTCTGATGTAATATACATTGCCTCTTTTCTTCTTCTTCACCGGTTGTTTTTGTTTTAGACATCTCCTTTGTTAGTTCTTTTAGTTGTTTCATGGTAATGTATCTCTATTTTTCTTTATGTTCATTTCATTTTACGTAATCAATGTTACTTATCTTCTCTTTTTTTTCCTTTGTCAGATGATGTTTGCAGGTTTCAACGGTCATCAGGTTGGTTGCATGTTTGAAATTGGCCTTTTCTCAGTTGTATCCGCTGTCGGTTAGTCAGAATTTTTCTTTATATAAATTCGATTTACTTTACGTTTTGATCTAATCGCAATGCTTATACACATGTTACACTGAGTTCGATCATATACATCTAAACACGTGTTTTCAAATGGTTAACGCACCACAAAAAGCTTTAACTAATCCATATGTGTTTGCGATGTACCCGCGACGCAACGCGCGCGGGTCTCATTACTAGTAATAATAATAACAAATTAATTCATTGGTATCAAATGTGGCAAAATACTTCATTTTAGCTCATTATCTCTAAAAATCTTCAAACTTCGACCACGAACCAACTGCGAGTGGATTTTAATAAAAAAAACAACCGTAAAGCCACTCAAAAGTGTAGGAATAATGATATAAAATATGTATATTTTAGACCACATCAGGTGGTGTGGTGGAGGAGGTGATGGTGGTGGGCTTATATAATTTTATTTATATTATTTATTTATATAAAATCTAAAAATAGAGTAATGACACAAATGGTCTTTGGAATTAAAAATAGAGTAATGACATAAATGGTCCTTTTAAAATGAATGAGTATTTTAGTCATTTTATTGAAATTTAACATAAAAATTAACTAAGTTTGGTGTTAGTACCCAAATGTGTTACGAAATTGAGGGTTGAGATCCTATACAAACAATGCTAACTGTAAGAACCGTAAGAACATATATGAACCATTGATAGTTTAAATCAAGGGTTGGGGTTGATTATAAATAAAACCCATATAATTAAAAATTAGTACTAATAAGTTAGGGGTAATTTCGTAAAATTGTTAGTCATTTGACTATTTTCAATTAAATACAAATTCCACCAAGGTTTTTTAAACTAAAATAACTTTTATATACTTCATTATTCTTTTTAAATATACCATAAAATCAAGTATTTTTTATCTTTAATATGAGTACCATATTGCTATACCTAAAAGTAACTTTTAAAAAAGTTACCAAAAGTTGTTTTATAATTGTGCTGATAATGTGTTGATTATGTGTTAATTAAAATATAATACAAACAAACACCAAAAGTAGATATAATCAGCACATATGATGTGCTGATAATGGAGAACGATTGAGGATGTTGTGCTAATGTCGTTTATGTTGATAATGGAGAACGATTGAGGACGATGTGCTGATAATGGAGAATGATTAAGGATGTTATGCTAATTATATAGTGTTGTGCTGATTATATTTTTTGTGGTGGTTCCTACAGATTGGTTCGATCATGGAGAGTTACTAGATCATGGATATGTTAAAAAATTCAAACTTTGATTTGAATTAAACTTGCATGGATTTATGGATGTTTTAATAATTATTTTTAATTAGTTATAAATAATTATGGTGAAAAGGTCTAAATTACCCCTAAACTAATTTTTTATTGAGGGACACTTGTCAATTATGTGTTGGTTCTTACGGTTCTTACAAACATTAGTGTTTGTATTTGATCCCATTCCACGAAATTGAAACCATGAAACCCGAACTTGTTAAAAAAAATTAGTACCCAAAGGCGAAACTAGCTATAAACCAAATGGTCCATCTGTGTAATTAACTCAATCTTTTAAGTAGTGATTTAGATTCAATTTCAATTCTTTATTTTGTTGAAACGAACAACATAAGTATTGGAATCTACATTCTAATTCTATCTAGATTCCATTCCATTGGGTGAAACAAACACTGCCACTAACACCCAAATCAAAAGTAAATGGGGTCATTACGTTCTCACATTCCATTCCATTTAACACTACTGTTAACACCCAAATCTAGATTCCATTCCATTTATTTGTTTTAAGTACACTGCCACTAACACCCAAATCAAAAGATCCTTCTTTTTATCCGACACCTTCAAAATCCAACTTGTATAGCATTGGTGTTAGTATGGAGGAAACTGGTAGTATGGCTAATGAAATGGGGTGTATGCCGGATGCTCTTCCTTTTAAATACATCGGGTTAAAAGTGGGAGCGAATATGAATCGGATTAATAATTGGCTTCCGGTGATTGACACATTCAGATCTCGTCTTGCTAAATGGAACTCTAATTTTTTGTCGATAGGGGGGGGGGGGGGAAGAGTGGTTATCATTAAATCCATGTTGGAAAGCCTTCCGACTTATTACTTATCTCTCTATAAAGCTCCGAACAAGATCATTTCGGATCTGGAGTCTATGATCAGAAAATTTCTTTGGGGAGGTTTGTGTGAGGAAAGGAAATTGCATTGGGTGGCTTGGGATCGGGTTTCTCGTCACAAGAAGGAAGGGGGCTTAGGTTTGAATAAATTAAAGGAGGTGAATTTATCTCTTTTAGCCAAATGGGGGTGGCGTTATAAGTCGGAAAAAATAACCTTTGGAAGAGAGTGATTGACGCTATTCACTATAGTCGAACGGGGTGGGAATGCATCCCTCTCAAGAAGTCCTTGAGCGGAGTTTGGAACAACATCGCTAAGGTTTTTGTTAGCACTAAGGTCGGTGGAATTCCACTACGTAACTACATTAAAGGCTTGGTAGGAAATGGTAAGGAGATATCTTTCTGGCTTGACCCTGTGGATTGGTGGCAAGCCTCTTAGAACAAGATTCCCAGCTCTTTTTAGATTGGAAGCTGTTAAAAAATGTAAAGTGGCGGATCGGGTGAAGAATATCGGCTCTGTTACTGAGTTGGTATGGGATTGGACTACCGAGCAGGTTTCAGTGGAGGTTGCGGACAACATACAGCAGCTGACTGTGCTGTTGAACGACATCCAGTTTTCGGATCAGGAGGATCAGTGGTTCTGGAGTGTAGGATCCGAGGGAGAATTTTCGGTTAAGGTTGTGAAGCGTTTGCTCAATGCTGAACATCAATATGGTAACGATTTCATTTTGGAGTGGTGTAATTGGGTCCCTGCTAAATGCAACATTCACGCTTGGCGGTTGGAAATGGGTAAAATTCCTACTGGGGAAGCCCTCAAGAAAAGGAACATTCCGATTGAAGACTCCACTTGTCCGCTTTGCAACTCGGAGGAGGAATCGGTGGAACATCTCTTTATCTCTTGCATAGTCGCCTCGGTTATTTGGAACGCTGTCAGTAATTGGTGTAAGATCCCAAGTATCTTCACTTTCTTGCTTAAGGACCTCTTCGGGGTTCATTCGAATTTGAAGGTGTCGGATAAAAAGAAGGAGGCAGTTCAAGGTATCATCTTGATTGTGTGCTGGAGTTTATGGCGGGCAAGTAACAACCTCATTTTTTGTAATAAGCCGGTTAAGATTGAGTGTATATTGAGCGAGGTTAAGGCGTTGGGTTTTTTTTTTGGTTTTCGAATAGGTCCAGATTTAAAGGGATAGATTGGAGGGAGTGGTGTTCCTTTGTTAATATATAATCTTTTCTGTTTGTGTCGGTCCGTCTTGGGCCGGCGGTTCTATTAATGAAGTTTAGTGTTCAAAAAAAAGTAAATGGGATCATTTAACCAAATTGCTCACATGTGCAAGACACATGACTACACTTAACACTCAAATCAAAAGTCTGTTGGACCAAAGAATAATCCGTGTAAAGAGGCTTGCCTTCCCTGGTGGAGACGCGGGTTTAATTCCCGCTTGGGTTATTTTGTACGAACATCTAGGTGAAGGGATTTAATCCTGAGTTCCAACCTGACAGGGGGCGAGAGTTTACGGATTCTATCAGGTTCCCACGCATCAGGGGGTACGGTCTCACGACGATCAAAGAATCAACCTTAGACATAGCCCCGAGTAGAATGAGTTTACACGTGACAATATTTGTCGTTAAAAAAAAAATTAAAAAAAAAATCCATGTAGTTTTTTAAGACACATGATAGAGGAA
Organism: Helianthus tuberosus; assembly: GCA_030545235.1. NCBI lineage: Eukaryota > Viridiplantae > Streptophyta > Magnoliopsida > Asterales > Asteraceae > Helianthus > Helianthus tuberosus. The sequence continues at coordinate 90,475,035 of CM060404.1, forward strand.
AATTGGAGGGTGGAAAAGGAGGAAAGTGGTAAAAGCAGGGGCAATATGGTCTTTACAGCAGAATGAAAATCACAATTGACATAGAGAGAGGGGAGGAGTAGAAAGAAGCCAGCGCACCACACCACACCACAATCAACGATCGATTTCGGAATGCCCGACTTTGCTTTCTCAATCTGAGGCTGAATTCATCTGCTGCTGTAAGTTTATTTTATCATTTCCTTTTCGATTCACACTAGATCTTTCGGCTTTTCTGATTCGGTTTTCATAGGGCTGTGGATTAATTGATTTTTTCTTAGGGTTTGTGTGTGTACTGGCCCCGACATCTCCCGGTTAATTGCCCTCTCTTTTATCAGATTTCACCTCACGAACTACATCATTCGCGCTAGTATCTTTTATTATTATTCAATCTAGATATCTGGAATTAATTGGTATTTTCATATATATAGCTCAACATCTTATGATTGTTTAAAGTCATCTCTTAGCTAGGTCACTCAACCCTACAAACCTTACTGCAATATTCATAACATAGATTTTGATGATTTATGTTTATATATAAATACACGGACACATCTTTTCTAGTCCATATTCTTTTCTCCTTTTTTTTTTTTTTTATAGAATTCAAACTAAACTTATTGTATGTGCCATCCAATTTCTAACAGTGCTTTTCAAATCATTAGTTATATTATACAAAAGTCGTGGATCAATCAGAATGCAGTGTCACAGACGTAGTAGAGCTTCTCCCTGTTTTGGAAACTTGTCAAATGACTAATTATTTATATTATACTAGTTTAGTTTTGTGAGCTCTTACTTTTGGAGCCCGTCGAATGCGTTATTTTGAATCTGATAAAGATACTGTCCGAAACTGTTTTGGAACCTTTTAATAATCATATCAACTAACATTGTGGAAATTTGGGTTAATTAGATAGGTGAATCTTGTGATTATGTTAATTTAAGTATCTTCATGCTTAGCAGGCAAATTGAGGTGAATGCTGAAGTAAAGTACAACCCACTTCTGTTGGCTCATCCTTTATATCTGTGAGATGGCTGAGAAAGCTTGTGTAAAACGTCTTCAAAAGGAATATAGAGCACTTTGTAAAGTACGCCTTCCTTTTGTTCCATCAGTTATATTTACACGTGCAGTCTGCCCTTTGTTTTCTTCATAGTGCTTAATAGTTGCTACTTCTGTTATTATAAATGATATTGTAACTCTCTTGCAACTTGTCATTTATTTTTCTTCTTTTCATATTCAATTACAGGAACCTGTTTCACATGTAGTTGCTCGACCTTCCCCAAATGACATTCTTGAGTGGCGTAAGTGGGGGTTTTATTTTCTATCATTATTTCCTTTTTAGCACATTATTTTTTACATGTTTGTGATACACTTTAATGTGTTTTTATTTCAGATTACGTATTGGAGGGGAGCCATGGAACGCCTTTTGCAGGTTGGTCTTCCAATGCCACTTCTTGAAAATAAAAATTTTGTCATTTGCGTAACTTGTGGTCACCTGTCATTTTATGCTCATTTAATATTTTAGGTGGATATTACTATGGAAAGATTAAGTTTCCTTCAGAGTATCCATTTAAACCTCCAGGAATCAGGTATTTACAGGGAATGACATCAGATTTCATGATTGATGTTGGATATGTGCAGTTAAATAGTTTCCGATTTTTCTGATTGAGTTCACTTCTTATTGATTGTAGCATGACTACTCCAAATGGGCGGTTTATGACCCAAAAGAAAATTTGTCTGTCAATGAGTGATTGTAAGTCTTTGAGTTCATTTTGAAAGATGTAAGAAAGGATTTCTACTCTTGAGTAATTAATATTCTTTTTTAACTCTTTTCCAGTCCATCCAGAAAGCTGGAACCCAATGTGGTCGGTCTCAAGGTATTGCTAATTTAACTGATGAAACCAGCTCCGTATCCTATGCTTATTCTTTAGATATCGATATTTTTGTTTTTTCCAATACTAATACTATTTTCTTATTTGTTTGTTTCTCGTGCAGTATCCTTACGGGACTCCTCTCCTTCATGGTGAGTTATGTGGTTCATTATCAACTGTAAATGGAACTCTCTGGCTTAAGATTTTCTTTTAGTTTTGTCATGTTTTATACATTTTTTGTCTTTTCCGTCAATTACATACACACCGGCTATTCTGTATACATTTCTAAATTAGTGGACACCATGTATTCTCAGTTGCAATTTTTTATATACTATGCTAAAATGTTGTGCAATGATTTTAATTGCTATGCACAAATTCTCCTGCCATATGTCATCGTAATTTTGTTGTTATTGATACAGATGGACGACAGCCCTACCACTGGTAGTGTAAACACTACGGTTGCAGAGAAGCAACGCCTTGCAAAGGCATCTTTGGGATTCAATTGTAAAAAGTGAGCTCGTTATTTCATGAAGCATTAAACTTGAATGAAGTTTACCTTTTTCCTATTTTAGCAACTAAGGTTAAATTATGCGTAAATAAAAACCAACTCTCAGTTAATTACTGATTACATAAACCAACCCCATTGTAATTGATTTTAATCTGTAAATTGGTAATGTGCCACTCTGCTACCACATCAGAAGGCACACAAAAATGCATATGAGAAAAGTTGAGCATTATATTTTAAAACAATTATTAAATGTCAAATTAGATGCCATATACATATGGCATATGCACTCGAATGACAAGTAAGATGCGACGGCAGGAAATTTTCATAAATTTGTTCAAAATGACCCACTGGTCGACACATTAATTGTTGCTACAATTGATAATAACGTATAACTTATTTGCTAAAATTGGCAATTAAGTGCAAGTTAGTTATTTTTTCTGCAGTTTTCTCTTTCATTAAGTATTGAACATGAACCATTATAACTCAAATCATTTTTTGTGCTCATTGATTACTTGTTGACAGCCCAACATTCAGGAAATTGTTTCCAGAGTATGTGGAGAAATATGAAGAACAACGACTTAGTGAGCAGCCCGCTATTGAAGAACAACCCGTTGTTGCAAAGCAGGAAGAAAATTCACAAGATTTGTTGGAGAAAAAGGGTAAAAACGATGAGTTAAAAAGAGTAGAAACACTGAAAGAAGATGTGAAAGAAGCCAGGAAACAGTCATTTCCAATGTGGGTGGTGCTGTTGCTAGTTTCATTTGTTGGTCTTGTAATGGCTTTGCCTTTGATGCAACTTTAATGTGTCAAAAAAGTTGGTAACTTTACATGCTTTATTAAGTTTGGTCTGTTAAAAACTGCTAGTAAATACTTATGTGTGATGTTAAAATATGTTGGAACTTTTTGGTTGCCTATATGTGGCTGTACACAGGTGCATGTTTGATGTTTTTAAGTGTCAACTATTTGGGAGAACGTTGCTATAATGTAACATGATCTCCAAATGTTTGAACAGTTATATGTATTGTACCATTCAACTTTCATAAGCATTGTATATGGAAATCAAAGGCATTTTCTGTACACAACCACTAGCTGGAAAGTTTGCAAATAACGAAACTGAAATGTTCATTAGCAATTATAATAATACAAATAATAGTAAAGCTAATGTGTTTACACTTAGATGTTTATAGCAATGGTTAGTTGGATGAAAAATTGTAAGTGTTAGGAGAGTAAAAATTTGAGTTTGGGAGTAAATAGGGCTATGCAACGGTTTAGAACCGGATTAAACGGTTCTTGTGGATACGGTTCTCGTCGGAACCGATTGTTAATTAAATCCTAAAATTAACAATTCAATAAAAATCAATCTAACCATTCAAAACATATAGGTAAGAGTTGCAACATTCAAGTTCAAACCATCCAAAATAAGAGTTATCATTCTTATATTCCCGGTTTGCGTTTCATCGGTGGTTTCGTTTTCCTCAGTCTCATCATTAGAAACATTTTATGTATATTGTACAAACCTGCAACTAATATGCAACACAATTAGTTTGTAATGTTTCAACATGAATATATAATGTATACTAGATGCATCTTTTGATTCTGCACTAATCTTTTCCTACCCCACGAACTAATCTTTTCCTGTTGCTTTATAAATAACTCAAAGAAACTATATTTTTATACATATTCATATTAATTTTCGAACACCCTGTTTCTTTATAGATCACCAAACAAACTATATTTTTATACATACTATGATATTAATTTACGAACACTTTCTTATTTTATTTGCATGTATGAAAGGGAAAAAATGGCAATCATCCAAAAAATATATCATGTAGAATAGTGAAACAGCGTACCTGTACTGGGTTAGGGTTGAGAGATGGAGAAGAACTGGAAGATGAAAGATTAACCGTATTCTAGAATGAATATAAACAGGAGGAAAAAAGAATTTGGATAGTCGTATGAAGTTGAAAAGCTCATTAATTAAATAGGGTTTTGAATATTTAAAATCTCAAACGGTTCTAGCGGTTTGGACCGAAACCGTCGGTTTTAACCGGAACCGAACCGGGAACCATTTTCACAAAAATTTAAGAACTGGAACCGGAACCTATTTATAAAAATACGGTTCGGATCTAGCGGTTCTGGTTCGATTCTCCGGTTCTAGCAGTTCGGAACCGTAAACTGCTCAGCCCTAGGAGTAAAGTTTGGTATTGATGGGGTGAAGTTATAATTTTTTAAATCTTGTTTGAAAGTCAAACGGATGAAGCTATCAAAAGAAAGAAAAACAAACTGGCCAAAGGATGAGTCCATGTGTCGGCTTGGAGTGGGGACGTGTGGGTTCATTTGGTCAAATCGGATCATTGAGCAGTCAAGTCGAGATAGAAGTGTGTTCTTACGAGTGTGTGACACAATATTATTAATTAGTCGAGACCCTTCGAAGCTTAAAAGAGAGTATATGACATGTTCATTGGTGCGTCCATACGATAGGTGACACAACATGATTGTTAAAACTAAAACGTAACATACCATTATGGTTGGTGGCATAATGGGAGAGACAATGCCTCAAGAAGCACCTAACTCATTTTTCTTTGCTATTAAAAAAGGTCAAACCTAACATGAAAGCTTATTCTCGTAAATTTGATTAATCAAACAAATAATATGGTGATTTTCCTTGAAAAGAATCTATTTCTAGAGGAGCACATCCACTGATCCGTAAAACTTGAACGATCGTACAAATATGAGCCTATGGTTATTAAAATTTAAAACATGTGATTCCGCAAAAAGCATCTTCTTTTAGGAGCTGTTTGAGAACTTCTGAATGGGTAAGGGGTTGTTTGTTTACATCTTAATGAGACTCTTAATGGTTCAATACTTAATGATTCAGACTGTTTGTTTCACGAGTAGATGTCTGAATGGTTCAGACATTTGCCTCTGAATGGTTAAGCATTTCCACTTGATCCATAATTAATAAATGGCCAAGTATAGAAGACTACGATAAGTTGTAACTTCCAAGTATTGATAGAAAGGAAAAGTGCGTAGTAAAAACACATGGAATGCTTTAATAAAAAATAAAAAAAGAGACAAAGCTAAGGGTCAATAGTAAATTTTAAAGTACCGGTAGCAGTACGCTAGATCAAGTTTATGTTTGGGTTTGAACTTTAAAACATAGTATAATATAGTTATTCAAAGTTTGACACTTCCACACGCAACTATAAGTCTAAAATGCAATAAATGAGGATGAGCCAACTTATTTTGACTTTCTTTGGAATATATCTAAACTAGTTTTTGCCCCGCCCGCGTTGCGGGGCAATAAGCCAAATATTTATCTCTCAGAACATGTATATCTGTACAGAGGGTAAAATCATTATTATATTTTAAACTGTAGATGAAATCATAATTTTAAACCGTGAGCAAAATCACAATTTTGAGCTAGGGGGGAAAACATAATTTTATTTTGAACTGTGGGCATAAACGTAATTTTGAGCTAAGGGCATAATCGTAATTTTGAGCTAGAGGAAAAAACAACATTTTATTTTTAACTGGGGACAAAAACGTAATTTTAAACGGAGGGCGAAACCATAATTTTAAACTGGGAACAAAATTAAAAATGAGTTATTGAACCGAGGGCAAAAGCGTAATTTTGAGCTAGGGGCAAAAATATAATTTGATTTTGAGCTGTGGGCAAAAACGTAATTTTAAACAAAGGAAGAAAGCGTAATTTTAAACTAGAAATAAAATTAAATTAAAAATGAGTTAGTCCAATAGGGAAGTGACAGGCAGCTAATAATTTTGAGCTAGGGGGGAAAACATAATTTTATTTTGAACTGGGGACAAAAACGTAATTTTGAGCTGAGGGCAGAAGCGTAATTTTGAGCTAGAGGGAAAAACAACATTTTATTTTGAACTGGGGGCAAAAAACGTAATTTTAAACGGAAGGCGAAAACGTAATTTTAAACTGGGAACAAAATTAAATATGAGTTTTTGAACCGAGGGCAAAAGCGTAATTTTGAGCTAGGGGAAAAATTATAATTTTATTTTGAGCTGGGGGCAAAAACGTAATTTTAAACGAAGGACGAAACCGTAATTTTAAGCTGGTAATAAAATTAAATTAAAAATAAGTTGGTCCAATAGGAAAGTGTCAGGCAGCTGCCTGACACTATTCCCCTTAGCTTGTAATTGTATATGTAGGGAATAGGGAATGTCTACTATTTATTTCATTATTTAGGGCACCTGTTAAGGTGGTTACCAAATTGGAAAGTCTTATGCGAAGGTTCCTATGGGGTGGCTCAGATGAAGTGAAAAAGATTTGTTGGGTAGCATGGGACACAGTGACTAAATCGAAACAAGAAGGAGGATTGGATTTATCAAAGTTAGAAGATAACAATAAAGCACTGTTGTTAAAGTGCTTCCGGAGATTTTACACGGAAAAGGAGGCTTTGTGGAGGACTTGCTGTAGTTTTATGGTAAGGATGTTGACCGGGTTTCGGGGTGTCTAGGATTGCTTATGAAAAGCAACTTATTGACTTTTCCACCTTCTTATCTCTTTTTTTAAAAAGTCACTCCCTCCTAACTTTTCCATTTCCCTTTTCAAAACCCTAAAAGCTCCTTTTCAACCCATTACTCAAACATCATTATTAAAAAACTCATTTTCTAAAAAGTTATAAGTCAATAAATTGTTTTATAAGCAATCCCAAACACCCCCCTTATTATTCGGGCTTCAGGTAGTTCCAGTCGGGTTAATCAGGTTTGCACTTTGACACTTGAACCAATTTGCAGTTCCAACGAATAAAGTCAAAAAACCTATACCAAAGTATTTACAAACCTTGAATTCTTTTATAATAGAACCTATAGCAGCACATGTTATATGGTCTATTGGACAACAAATTTGAACCTGCACTGCATTATTTATGCCACTAAAAAATACACTGCATTACTTAGAACATGCATGAAGTTCTTCTATTAGAACCTGCACTTCATTATTTATGCCTTAACGCTATTCAAAACCGGGTGTTTTTCTAACCAGGTCCGGGTATTTTAAGGACGGGTTTTTTTACTAGAAATATTAGAAGGTAATGCTTGCGGGTTGCAGCCCACTAAGTTGCAAATGAGCCAGGCCCATACTAAAAAAGAGAACGGCAGGAGGGAGGGAGAAGCCTGCCTGCCTGCCTGCAGCCTTAATTTACACGATGAACTCAACTGCCACCGGCACCACAGTATTAGATCTGACTCATCATCACTCTATCAAAGCTAGCTGTGAGTGAGTCTCAATGGACAGAAGAGAAGCTGCTTCTGACGACGAAGAAGACAGCCGCCACTTGATTCATCAAACCACCCCTAAATCTCCCCGCTCTTCCACCTTCCAGATCGACAGCCCTCGTCGTCCCCCTCGCAATGTCCTCTCCAATAAAAGGTACATCTTTGCAATCACTCTCCCCCTCATCATCATCTTCATTTATTTCACCGCCGATTTCAAATCCCTTTTCCGTACCAATTTATCCTCCTCCGCTTCTCCCACCTTGATGCGCGAATCCCAATTGCAAGCTTTGTCCTTGTTGCAGCACCAGCAATCACGCCTTCTCCAATTATCCAACCGCACTTCCCTTCAAGATCTCAGATCTGCTCTTATTGATCAGATTTCACTCAACAAGAAAATTCAGCAGCTTCTTCTATTGTCGTCTTCTTCTTCTTCTTCTAATCTCACGGACCCTCCTGCTTGCACAAAGATAGACCACAAGTTATCCCATAGGCGAACAATCGAGTGGAAGCCCAAGCAGGATAAGTACCTCTTCGCCATTTGCACATCCGGTCAAATGTCCAACCACTTGATTTGCTTAGAGAAACACATGTTCTTTGCTGCTGTGCTCAATCGCGTCTTGGTCATTCCCAGTGCCAAGGTTGACTATGAGTTTAACCGTGTATTGGATATTGACCACATCAACAGGTGTTTGGGCAGGGAAGTTGCCGTCACCTTTGAAGACTTTGCTGAACGTAAAAAGAACCGGATGCACATAGATACTGTTTTCTGTTACTTCTCATTGCCACAGCCTTGTTATGTAGATGATGAGCATGTAAAGAAGTTGAAGGCCTTAGGTGTTACTATGAATGAGCTTAAGACTGTATGGACTGAGGATGTTAAGAAGCCAACCGACAGAACCATACACGATGTCACTGACAACTTCTCCTCCAACGATGATGTTATTGCCATTGGGGATGTTTTCTTTGCTGATGTGGAAAAGGATTGGGTGATGCAGCCCGGTGGTCCTATCGCTCATAAATGTCAGACCCTGATCGAACCAAGTCGTGTCATTTTGTTAACCGCCCAACGCTTCATCCAAACTTTCTTAGGAGAACGATTTGTGGCACTTCACTTTCGGCGCCATGGATTTCTTAAATTTTGGTATCACATTCACAATCATTTATTGCAGAGTCTTATATCTGAATAATACCCAGGGATCTGTACTTTAGGTTAACTCAGATAACTGTTGTATAATATATTGCAGCAATGCCAAGAATCCTAGCTGCTTTTTCCCAATTCCACAAGCTGCAGAATGTATTAGTCGTCTTGTTGAAAGAGCCAATGTACCGGTCATATATCTTTCTACAGATGCTGCAGAGAGTGAAACGGGTTTGCTGCAGTCACTAGTTACACTGTACGGGAAGACTGTACCACTCGTTACCCGGCCAGCGCGTAATTCAGCTGAAAAGTGGGATGCTTTATTGTATAGAAAAAAACTTGATGGAGATCCCCAGGTCAGTATATCAACCCTTGTCTCTCTATGCTATGCAATCTATCTGTTTTTACTGTACTAGGTAGCATTTATTTTATCCTTACCTGCTGATCGAAATCATTTACTCAGTGTTTCGAAAGCTGTTCTGATGACATTGTCTTATGTATTATGTTGAGATTTCTAGTTATGTGTGGGCATTTTACCACCTAAAAACCGTTTTGTACAGTTGCCGACACATTGTTCATCTTCACAGCTTCGCCTAGGGCCTAGGCGCAAGGCGCAAGAAAAGCGTGGGCCTTGGAAAAACAAGCGCACAACGAAAAAAAATTAAAATATCATATATATTAGAAAAATAATACTCAATTCTTTAAATTAAATAAACAAAAGCTATTATATATTTTTCACTATCATCTAATTAGTACCAAAAGTTCTAAAATATTGGTGTATTAATGTTGAAAAGTAGTGCTAAATGACATTTTTTGTTTTATAAAATTACATACTACGTATTAATATAAATTTAATGGCATATAATAAATACTTGTTCATGTAATTAGATAAACATAAGTTAATTTGATTGTTTTAATAGTTCTTGCTCTAAGCTGCTAGAATCGTTTATTTTGAGGCCTCATAAAGAGGGGAATATAAAAAATTTATCATTAAAGAGAAAAGACCTTCATTAGTATGAACTGTACATTAAAAAGTATCATTAAATAAAATAGACCTGTAAGCTGATTAAATTATCTACGTTGAGTTTTTATGCCAATGAGGTAGTGGTGGAGTGGTTGGGGAAAGAATTGGGTTTCCTTGTGACCCAGGTTCGATTCCCACTCTCCTCATTATTTTCTGCGGCATTCAGGTGAAAAGCGAATACGGGTGGCGCCAGTTCGACTTGGATGGGAGGCGAGGCTTTACCGATTTTTCCACTGTCGTGCCTTCGGGCGGGTGGAGGTCGGGTTTCCACGCATTTGGGGAGCGCCAAGGGGCTGGCGGCGGTCGAGTAGTCGACCTTGGCCACAGCGTCTGGTGTCACGGTGGTTGGCACGTCGTTCCTTGCCGTTCAAAAAAAAAAAAACCTCTACATTGAGGCGTCATAAAGAGAAGAATACGAATAATTTATCATTAAATTAAAAAAAAACCTAATTAACATTAATTGCCCTGTTTAGCGCTTTAATTACCTTGGTACCAGAAGCGCATTAAATGTGCTTCGCCCAAAAACTCACCTAGGCGCAAAAAGCTCCATTTTAAAAACTATGACTTTCACCACATGATTGAAGCAATTCCTAACTCATGCAACAAGACATAAGTGAGTAATAATTAGTAAATAACCATAAGACGAAAATCAAACATACTTTCTTTGATTAAATATTTAAATCTTTATTCAACTCCTCAATTTGTGATTTTGTTCATTTAACTCATTTGTATCTAAAGCCCCATGCCCACCATGAGAAATACTCTTCTCTTGGTTTTAAAAAGCGACGAGGTCTAAAATCGAAGCGCGAAAGCGGCGACTTTTCGTACCCGAGGCGCAAGCTAATTATATATTTTTTATATATCCCATAGCTTTTTAGCTTTCCCTACCCAAAATATAGCTATAAGTAAGGTTTTGTGTGATTTTAGCTGCGTGTACAAGCCACAAAACCCAAGGCCCAACAGTTAGATGCATAAAAACGCCTCGGGTACGAGAAGTGCGCGCCCCAGGCTAAAAAAAAATCCCCCAAAAGCGCGCCTTTTTGGCGCTTCTTGTAATTACTCTAGACGCTGAGCGAAAAAGCCCCATGGTGTGCGCCTTGTTGCGCCTCGCGCTTAAGCACGCCTGAGGCGCGCTTTTTAAAACCAATCTCTTCTGTTTGGTCCCATGTTTAAAAGTTGATCTACACAAAACAAAGAAAATCTATCAAATGGGTCAAACATGTTGACATCTCACAAAACATGATGTTGTTTAACATCGCAAATCAGTTTTTAGTTAATTATTATTTAAGCTTGTAGAGAATAATTGTTTCAAGTCAACCGGCCCAACCAGACCTGACCCGTTTTAACCCACACCAAAATTACCCAATTTGACCCGTTGACCTGGCTAACACACCCGTTTTGCTTCCGCTTATCATTATAACCATAGAAAATTCAGATTTATATCTGCTGACCTGAGTTACTTCTTTCTTTAACCAAGAAGTACAGATGGAGGCAAACGAACGGAAACAATATCAACTGGAGAGTAGCGGAAAAACACCACCATACTCTCATCTTAAATAAAATAAACTATAAGAATTTCATGACCCATACCATTTGATGATGCTAACCAGGTTAAACTTTCGAAATACATAAGACAATTTTTATCATCCGTCGTCTTGTTTCATACAAATACATAACGCAAATCGGTTAAAATTTTAAAATAACATACATACCTGATGGAATGGTGGAAGACAGAGAACAAGAGTGCTGCGACAGAGTTTCTTTAGCAGACTGAGATAGTGTTCCATTTAGCAGAGTTTCCTTTGTTACATGAAGTTGATCATTCCCTTTAGGTTTTCTGGACTCATGACAATCTTAAAGGGTATTTTATATTTCATTATATGGTTAACAATAAATAAACATATGGATGGGTTTTGCAGAACGTGGATGAGAGTTGACTTCGGTTTAAAATGGTCAGTAATGGGGGCCTAATGTATTCTGGGTGAGAAGTATTTATTTCTAATTATCTATTTATTCTTGCAGGTGGAAGCTATGCTTGATAAGACTATTTCTGCTTTATCTAGTGTTTTTATTGGAGCTCCAGGATCAACATTCACGGAGGATATTCTTAGGTTACGCAGAGGCTGGGGAACGGCATCAGTATGTGATGAGTATCTCTGTGAGGGTGAAGTCCCAAATTTCATTGCAGGAGATGAATAAGCTCCAATTATAGTGCTTAGTACAAGTTACATTGTAACATATGATGATGAGTATTAGAAATTACAGCAACCTGCTGCGACTTGATTCATTTTTTCATTCAATTACAAGTATATCTCTTCTTTTGTAATAGCTCTCTGATACAAGTATTATGGTGTGATTATGTAGGCAAGGTGTTTGTTTGTTTGAATCATAATATGCTGCTGTATGTGAATGCTGGGCTGGGCTGCTTAATGATGATGGGGATAACCAGTGTTTGGATTCCATATCTTCAACTGTCTCTCATTGTTTGAATCCTCTTTCAACTACATGGTGTTTAATTTTAAGTGTTTCTTGTTATTAAATCACATACGCACATTAACAAAGGCAAGGAAAAAATATAACGTGTAGGATTGATGATTGTAGTCCAACTCAACTAGCTAGCTAGTTTATCTTATTGATTTCAGTTGCGTTTCCAAGTAATATTCATAATTCTAGTGTTTGTTCACGCCACCAAAAGGATTGGAGGGCCTGTGTGGTAATTTAACCTAACTAGTGCTATGCGGCAGGTCTTAGTAATATGTTTTGTTTGAGTGTTAAGATGAGTTATTAATTACAATTTAGTGTTTTAAGATGTAAAACATTATCCATATACAACAAAACATTAAGAATGGGGGCCGGTTGAAATCCACAAGTGAAGGTGTTGAAAAACATCTATGTATTCGATCGCATATTCACATTTACTGGCCAAACTTCTGTTAAGTAGTTAAACAGTTGATTGTGACATGTTTTTCAAAAGGTTGGTTTTGGCATCAGTATCATTTGATTGGATAATTGCAAAAGAGGAGTATTATAAATATCACGGTAGAGCTTGTTTCTGTTGTTGCTGGACCATGCCTGCCTAGGTTCTTTTTCCTGCATATAAGTGTTATTTGGTGTTTTACCTGTTGCCTGCGTCATTGGTGGTAAGGCAGCTGCTGGGGCGCTTGATCCGTTTATTGCAATTGTGTGATCTGGTTAGTGCCATGTGCTTGGGTTGGTTAATCACGGAGAGCATCTTATCTGGCCTTGCGAATGGGTGGATGTACCCGTCTGTTGTTATCATTTCTTTGCAGCTGATGTTTAGCAAGCTGGTGTCTATTGTTGCATACCTACCTGTATTAGTCTAATTTTTTGTTTTGTATAGCCTGATAGTTTTTGTAATATTCGGTTGTTAGTAAGTTGTAGAAATCTAATTTTTAGTGAACATGTAGTTTGATGTTGGTAATGACTGGACTGTTAACCGACTCTAGTTTTTTGGCTCAAATGAATAAAAATGTGTTGAGAAGTGGATGTAGCTGGTGGTACTTACATAAACAGGCACAAGTGTCTGTCCTTTTTCTATGTATCACCCCTTTTCCAATTAGACAGACAGGGTTTTCTCTCCATACACTGATTGTAGTCACATCAGGTGAACAGTATGTTTATTTGTATTTTCTCTGCTTGCAGTTTTGACTGACCGCGATAAGTATCAGATTCAGATTCCATTGCCACCAAAGATTGACCTGACCCTAGATGATGACAGTTGAGGAAAAGCTAGCCAGATGTTGGTGGATGATGTAAACAACAGATTGAGAAAATGAGAGAGGTATGTTACTAGTTTTGTTTATTGCTTACAACTTATGATCATTTGCATGAACCATTATCTTAAATTGTGGGATCAATGTAGGTTGTTGAGCTACCCAGAGAAATTTGTACAACTTGGAATCGATCCTCCCAAAGGAATTCTCTGCTATGGTCGAAAAACACTTTTAGCAACTGCTGTTGCTAATAGGACTCATGCCTGTTTTATACGTGTTATTGGAATTGAGCTTGTTCAAAAGTATCTTGGCGAGGGGCCCCGTATGGTCCCCGCGCTATTTCAGGTATCATGAGAAATTCCAAAGTTTTTAGTAATATTATTTCCAGAGGGTTTTTCTTGACAGATGGCAAGATCGAACAAGGCGTGCATTGTTTTCTTTGATGAAGTTGATGCAATCGGGGGTGCACGTTTCGATGACGGTGTAGGTGGAGATAATGAGGTCCAACGAACCATGCTTGAAATTGTGAATCAGTTGGATGGGTTTGACGCTCGTGGTAATATTAAAGTTCTGACGGCCACAAATAGGTATGCAGTGTTGGTTTAGATTTTTAAAAATCATTTTGGTCTTGTTTATGTGTTTATAATATATTAATGTTACCTTGCAGACCTGATACACTTGACCCAGCATTGTTAAGACCGGGAAGGCTGGATCGAAAAGTGGAGTTTGGGCTTCCACATATGGAAAGTAGGATGCAAATATTTAAGATTCATACACGAACAATGAACTGTGAAAGGGATATTCGTTTTGAACTTTTGGCTCGTCTTTGCCTGAATTCTACTGGTATGTCTTTTTTTTTTCTGGTATGTCTTTTTTTTTTCTTGGATAGTCGATAATTTAGTGTTTTGTGAGATTGATTGATTGATGATGTTTGGTTGTTTGTGATGGATGCAGGAGCTGATATAAGAAGTGTGTGCACAGAGGCTGGAAGCCTGGAATGTATGCGATTCGAGCCCAACGGAAGACGGTGACGGAAAAAGATTTTCTTGATGCAGTGAATAAAGTGATCAAGGGTTATCAGAAGTTCAGTGCAACTCCCAAATACATGGTGTACAGCTAAACTAAGGGCATGAGATGTTTGTTGTTATTTCCAGATGGCTTACCAGTGGTTTAAATCAAATTTGTTTTGTAGTGAATTCATTTAAGCCTTCATAAAAAAATTGCATTACAATAATGTTTAGCTGCTACTGCATCATTATTATCATTCATCACAGAAACACTGTAATAGGACCATATTCACTTCAACTAATTTTCTCCACTTGTTTAAAGCTTCATGCCATTCTTTGGTGGTAATTCAACCTCAGCCCACAAATCACAATGATCAAACTTCAACAGGCTCTTGAGATTCAATTCTATCATATATAATAGCCACAAGTTCCATCATTTGTTGTCACTACTCAAAACACACGGACAAAAACAGTAATTTACTCTATTTTAAATTATTAAAAAAAAAACATTTATAACACTGTTATACTTGTATAAACAACATCCTCCTTTTATTTTCTATTTTACAAAAAAATCAAATTGAAAGCAACAAACAATATAAATACAATAAACTGTGTTCAAGGTTCCCTCTTCAGAGTATCATTCCCAACCGTTCTCTTGCTCATGTTTGTCCTCTGCACAAGTCTAACCAATGCCTCCACCACTTCTGACATGGGTGGTCGGAACTCAGGCTCAGGCTGACATCATCAAAACATATTATGTTATATGAGGATGATGCTAAGATGCATATGTATGTATGTATATCAATTAGCTACCTGTACGCAGAGAGCAATTACATCTGCAAACCGAGAGAGAGATTTAACTGGATAGAGTCCTTTCAATGCAGGATCAACCATCTTGGCAAGGGCATCAATGTCATGAAGCTGAGGTGTTGCCCACCGCACCAACGACTGCTCTGATCTTGTCCTTGAGCTGATGATGTCCAAATCAAATCAAATCAAATCAATATTATCGTTATAAAACAAACAAATGCCATGAATAAATAATAATAATAATATTACCTATCAAATGGTTTTCTTCCAGTCAGCAGTTCCAACATGGTGACACCAAAGCCATAGACGTCACTTTTTATTGTGTAGAGCCCAGACATGGAAACCTCTGGGGCACTGTTGTCCAATTCCTGTAGCAATTAAAAGTAAGACATATATATAACTAGGAAAGTATTTTGTTACTTTTCAACCCTACCTGATCTGCATCTTCAACAAGGCTTGCTAAACCACAGTCAGAAAGGTGAGGGTTCAGCTCTGAGTCCAGTAAAATATTGGCAGAGTTTATACTTTTATGGATAACGGACGGTGAGCATACTTCATGTAGATATCTGGAAGAGAAAATAAATAAATGATGATGTGTGAATTAGAGACAAGACAAGGAACACCAACTTACTCCAATGCTCGTGCTGCCCCTAAAGCAATCTTCACACGGTTATTCCATGTTAAAGGCGTGCTGCTGTATTCATCTGATAGGTGCAGGAAATCATAGAGCGAACCATTTTTAAGGAACTCATACACTAGCAGGCGCTGCCCATGCTCACAGCAATACCCAATAAGTTCTGTCACATTTGGATGCCGTAACCTTGATATATCAGAAACTATATCAATGAAATCTTCCCCTGCACCTACAGCTGATGACTTTATCTTCTTTACTGCAACAACCTACAAACACAGTATCATGTACAATAAGAAATAATCATGAATGGGTGGAATTCGAAATATTATACCTTTCCATCTTCAAACTGAGCTCGGAAAACACGACCAATGGACCCCTCGCCAACAAGGTTATCGGCACTAAAGCTATCTGTAGCAATTTGAAGATCTGGTATTGAATAAGATATGACATTTGTTGGGGCGACGCTTGTTTTTTTGGGAACCACGGGTTTTGCTGAGACATCATCATCAAATGATTTATGACGTTCCATGGGTGGGGGTTTAAGATTAATTGCAGGTGGAATTTCAAATGCTTGAACAGACTTCAGTTCTGCAAGAGATCGAAAACAGTTAGATTGAAATGGATTTATTTCATATAAAATATTCAAGTTTTGATACCTTGTGGCTGTGAGGCAAGGGAAGCAAAAGGTTGGTCCTCCATTTTTTCAATGTCTGTATGAGATGATTTTCTCGATTTTCTCGAGAACAAAAAGAATGCAATGACGGCACCAACAACCAAAACTGATATCACAATTCCTGCTATAGCTCCACCACTCACCCCAGATTTCTTGCCACCATCACTGGTAGATGGGCTCCTTGGTCGACGGGTCGCTGGTGCACCGGGTGGAGGTGGGGGTGCGCTTCCTGAGTTCCATGAGTTACCATCCTTTCTGCCATGCCATGTGGATTATTGATTTAACAGACAAATTGGATACCGCATACATAGATAGCATGTCAAATCAGATGCTTACTGTAGATTAATGTTGTTCAACTGGCTAGGAACCCAACCACTGAATTTGTTGTTGGCAACATTCCTGTGAAAACGAAACGTGACAGTAATGAATATGTTTGTTTTACAGAAACCAAATAATCCAGTTTGTAATCTCACAGGTTTTTAAGGGGAAGATCAGCAAGGACATCAATAGGTCCTGTAAACTGGTTGTTTTGCAAATACCTGCATTAGGAATTATTTTTTATTACTAGATAAAGGCTATACTTACTACTTAGTATTGGTCACCAGAATACAGAAAATATCAATCACTTACATATCGGTTGCACTGGATAGCAAGCTGAAGCTTTGAGGAAGATTACCCGTTAAAGAATTAAAAGATAGATCCCTGAAGCATAACAAAGTGTTAATGAATTTCCTGTCATCTCACAATTAAACAGTTTAAAAGTAAATAAAAATGAAAGGATTGGGCTGGGCTGGGATATGGAAGCTTTACAATGTGGACAGAGATGGAAGTTTTTGGAACATGTCTTGCAGTTGACCACTAAGTTGATTGCGGGCGACATTTCTGGTTAAAAAATAGGAGGAATCATATGTTTTCATCTTATACAAAAATAAGGAAAAGAAACACAAGTCCACTTACAAGTGCTTTAGAGATGCCATTAGTGATATGGAATATGGAAGGTTTCCACTGAAACCACATCCAGCAAAATTTCTGCATTACAAGATTATGAGAAGTGCAGTGCAGTGCAACAAATGTGGAAGATGCAAAATGTAAATACATACAGTGTTTGCAAGTTTGGAGGAAGGTTATAAGGTATCTGGTTCCCAAGATTATTGTTGCTTATATCACTGCATAAAATATAATGAATAAGATTTGTTTTTTAGAAGGTAAGCAAAGCAAAGCAATCTTAATAATTACAAGTTGGTTAATGATGTCAAAGTTTGAAGCTGGTAGCCTAAGTTACCACCAGATAGCCCAAGACCAGATAAGTTGCTGAAACAAAAACAGAAAGAAAGAAAGAAAGTTAAAGAAGATGTGCTGCAGTTTGTTTGCAACATGTCGTCGAATTAATGCAAGGAAGGAAGGATATATATATACATAACATAACATACATTTCTGTGACCCTTGAACCTGAACACTTAACTCCTTTCCAGTTGTCTCCACATGGATCCCCACCATTTGATGTCCATTTGGTCAACTGCCCAGGAGAATTCAACCCTTGATACATCACCCTAAGAGCAGAGGCTGCACATAACATAACATAAATGGATTGATGGAAGATGATGATGATGAGCCATTATTAATTTAATTGTACAAACAAACAAACAAACAATTGAGTTAGTATAATAGACAAACCATCAGATGGATCTGTGTCTCCATTAATTGGCAACACTACAAGAAAGAGGAAGAGCAACACCACCTTCATCTTCATCTTGATCATCAACAACAGAATTTGATTGATTCTTTTTTTTTTAAAAGGAAATGAGAGGTCTAATTTTCAACTTGTGTTGGTTGGTTGGTCCCCATTCTTCTTCATTCTTCGGCAAAAGCTGGCAGGCACCCAACAATCCATAGATATATATATTCTAGTATTATTCATCTCAATGAATTATTACCCCCCTCTCTCTCTCTCTCTCTCTCATCAACTCAACTAATATAATATACTTACACATATACTACGTGTACTAGTAGGAAGGAGGCATATCATGTTCAGACTTGATTGATTATATTTTAAGAAATACTATTAGTGCACATGGTATTCATCTACACGAATATTTCTTACCAATTTTGTGGTATACTATTTCCTTAAGATAATTTTACTTGGTCACAGGGATCCTGGTGTTTTCCTTTGACATTTTTAAAAGGACCAATCTGCCCTTGCTCTTTTTCTTTTTCTTTGGTATAGAGCATTGACATATGAATCCCCACACCGACTTCCTTTCCTTTTTTTTGTTTTTTTTTTTCGTAAACAAGTCAAAAACTATTTGCTATATTACCAAACGTTACAGTTTTTTAAAGATATAGCTTGGGATTTGCATTTAGAATACAACATTTCAATACGACTAAAAAGTAAAAAACAATTATCGTTTTGTAATTGTTGCCTTGATGGTAGCTACAAACAAAATGAGTCCATGGTGTTACAGAACAAATATTTGAAGATCGAAATTGATTTGCTTGCTAATTGCAATTTTGATGACGGGGTAGCTCAAGACCAAATAAAATGACTTAGGCACAAAAATCTTGGAAGGTTAAAGGATTTAAGGGTTCAAAACCCGCGAACTCCGGTGAACAGTAAAAAGGATGCAAACAGTAAACCATCACTTCACTGATTGCTTGATCAGCTCCCTCACAGCCGTAAAAGAGAACATGTGCACAGAGAACAACCTTTTATCCGCAGGTCTAAACCGTTCAACCCCCAAATGGGTAAGTCTCACACTGCAAGCATGGTTCACTAGTCCAAGGTTTCTTCTTTGAGCAATACCTTCCTCTATAAAATGACACTTCATTTAGTGCTGAAAAACATTCCGATCAGTCTTGATTCCCTTGGGATCTCTGGTCTTCCTTCTTGAGCACTTGTTTCATACAAGTCTCCTATCTTCACATTCAACACACACATTTCTACTGCTCTTGCATCCGAAGCTGAATACCCTTCAGTTGAGGATCTTGAACAAACAACAAAATATAACTAATGAACCTCTCTCCATGTCTTGCAAACGTGGGGGACCCCACAACCTGCATTAGGCAAACCGGAACCCTCCAAGCCTGTTTATACGCTATTTGTAGGGTCTAGGCCTCTGGGGAGGGTGTGATTAGAAGTGCACAAAAAAACCGAATCCATAACCGGCCCGGAAGAGGAACCGGTCCCAACCTGTTTATACCCTATTGGTCCTACCCAGTTCCACTGTTTTTTGTCAACATCGGTTCCTACCTGATCTGGATTTACTCGAGTAGGAACCGGTTTTAACAAAAAAAAAATCAAAATTGGTTCCTAACGTTAAAAATAATACATTGACCGGGTATTTACTATTTTGACCATTGGAACCGGTTCTTTGACATCCAAAATCACTATAAATACCTCTGGGATGTATTTGTTGATTACACAACTCGAAAACACTTAAACGAACCAAAATAACAGCAAAACAAACAACTTATGAAGATGCCTCAATGTTGACGATGAGGAGTACGCGTTGGGTCTAGCTTTTGTAAACCGAAGACTTACGCAACGGTTCCGGACGATCCCCCTCCTTTTTTCACATTTTTAAGCGGACAATGTCTCTCTTATATTTTTTTGAGGGTCGAGTTCGCCATGACTTTCATGATCTTCTCACAATATTTGCACTGAGTCATCACGGTGTTGTCCGACATAAGACAGAGGTCGAAGTGCTTTCAAACCTCTAGGTTTCTCTTGGTTTCAAGAACCAAAACAATACTTACGTTGCTTGTCATCCTTGAAGTCTTATAGATACGAAAAAAACTTGAGCGGTTTTGTGTTTTTAGAGTGTTTAAGAGTTAGATAAGTGATATGGTTAAAACTAAACATTGTAGGCTTATTTATACAAAATTAGAGGGTTAAAATGGTCAAAAACCTATACACGGTTTTGCTTCTTACCCGGTTCCTGCTAATAGGGGTGTGCACGGTTTGGTTCAGTTCGGTTTTTGGGTAAAACCATAACCCGAAGTTCAGTTTTCGGTTTTTGAAAACTGTTCGGTTTCGGGTTTTTCGATTTCGTTTTTTTCAGTTTTAGCAACAGTTCGACTTTTTGGATTTTTGAAACAAATTACGTAAGATTCAAAAATAAAAGTTTAATGCTTTTTCAAAGTTTTCATTACTACGTTTTCTTTTATGAACTTTGAAAATCATTTAATTTTTATGTTAAATTTTGTTATTTTTTTAGACAACAGATAAATAATTTCAATGATAAATAAACATCTTAACGTTCTTATTATAAATACTTAATAATCAAGAATAAATTAATAATTCTTAATGACATGGGTTAAACACTTAAACACAAAAATATATGGATTGGACTTATTATTGTTAGTTATCGGTTATTCAAAATGGTTATCCGAAAACCGAACAGAAATTTTCGGTTATTAAAAATCCGAAAACTGAACTGTCGGTTTTTGTTTTGGTTCGGATTTTTCGGTTATTTCGGTTTTATGCTCACCCCTACCTGTTAATACCCGTGTCGAAAAAAAACCCGATTGGGCCCTACCCGTTTTCGGATAGTGCCCAAAACCCATTTTGTGCACCTCTGGCTCTAGGTGTGCTAATGGCAAACCTTACCTAAATACCCAGGGATAGAGAGGTTGCTCTCGCGAAAACCCCGGACCAATCATATTAGTTGGATATATAGTAAATAAATTTGGCTAATCTTCCAGTTGAATTCAAACTAGGTAGTGTTCGATTCCAACTATAAACCGGCTATGGTTATGATGCACTTGAAGATTGATTGCCTAACACCGGCCCCGTATTCACCCTAAGGGTGAGAGGAGTCTCTTAGGGGAGTCCCCTCTCTTACGCACGGCCAATCAGCACGCGCCACGTCAACTCCACTCTTAACTCCCCCCACACCCTCAATTTGATGGCGGCACTCCACTCACACAATTATTTTTTATAAAAAAAGAAGAAAAAAATATGATTGGTGGAAAAAGGGTGGACCCACATTAACAACCAATCACCCCCTCTCTCTCTCCTCTCTCTCAAGCGGTGACTACTTACCGAGCCCATTCACCGAATTCGGTCCCCGCGTTAATGGCGGCGGTGTTCCCGCTCGGAGACTTGGGGCATGGGGTCACCGAGAGTGCCCCGTATACCCTAATGCATTTTAATCATTCAGCCTTTTAATTTAGTTATCAACAACTTTGACTTTTGACCATGTAATATTGCATAGATTATAAATGATAAAATACCAAACATATGACTTCAATTCATAAACCGATACTATTTCCAACCTATCACTATTCGTATTTTTTATGTTACTTAAATATGATTCGGACCTAAACCAACCAAACCTTCCCATCAATTTTCAATAATAGGATTGTAATCGGAAGATCAACGATATTAATTATATTATTACTCATGATATAACTAAACTAATAAATAAAATGAGCATGATATTGTTTTTTAGGTGTACCAAACAACTAAAATAATATATTCATGTTTTCCAGAATTTGCTTTTCCAATCAACTTTTGATGTGTATAATCAAATAGATATCTCACTTCTCATATTAATTAATTTAGAAACATGAATTTGAAACCTAATCAATGACATGTCTAATCTATGACATTTGATTTTAAGAATACAAATATGAAATAATTAAACATACACGCTCAAACGAAACCGTTAGTAACGGTTTGGTTCCGGTTTAATTTCACGGTTTGTGCTTGTTGAGCCTTTACACAAGGTGTCCCGAATTTGCAAAAGAAAAAAGTTATAATAAAAAGATGTCCAAATTCTAAGATGTCATAAAAGTTGTCAAATGGTTAGAACAAACTGTTTAGCATAACCAATTATCCAAATAACTTTAAATGTAGTACAAATACATAGAAATATCTCTAAATATATCAATACAAAGGTGTTGGCTGCTGTTTGGAAATTTAGAATTTAGAAAAACTCATATACGAAGATGGGTAAGTATTGTAGTGAAATACGATAATGGGCTATACATTTAGTATGAAATATTTCAAAATGGGCTTAGCACACTTTTGTTTTACATTAATTTAAACTAGTTTTTAGGACCCGCACGTTGTGGCGGGAATGTTAAACCGAATAAAAATAGACATAAAAACGTTGAATTACGCACATACGTTATGGGGTGCTAAGACGTTAAATTTAGACCGAAACGTAAAACATATTATAGTAAAAAAATAACTAAGTTGAAGATTTACGGGGTGTTGAGACTGAAACGTAAAACATTATAGTAAAAAAGACATCTAAGTTAAAGACAAAAAAAAATATAACAAAATATGTAAAAAAATAATATTATAACAATTCATGATTTAAAGTAAAATATTATAGAAAATATTTGTAAATATGTAAAAACAATTTGAATTTATAATACTCAAAAAGTTATTAAATGATATCATAGTATATATTCCATATTGTTGTGTAATAACTAGAACCTATTAGCAATGTATAGAAGGGAATGAGAGTACAAGAGATAAATTTCTTATTGATATATTTTCATACAAAATACATGAGCCACTATATATAGGCTATAACATTAATACAAACATAATTGTGACATGGGAGTTAGAAATGTGGGTAGTCACTAAATAATGGATGCATTCATAACACTCCCCCTTGACTATCCACATGATGATTTTCTATTCTTTAATACGCTTGGTGATGCTGCCTCGTTAAAAACCTTGCTAGAAAAACCCAGTGGGACAAAACCTCAGCTAAGAGAAAAAGAGTGCAGCGCGTATTGTCTCCCCCTCAGACATTTAGAAATACACATACACTGTTAACATTATACTACTAGATAATGTTTACACGATTCTTCAGGACCGATGTTAACTGATACTGCAGGACCAGTTATGTTGCCTCATTAAAACCTTACTAAGAAAAACCCAGTGGGACAAAACTTAGTCAAGGAAAAAGAGTACATACACTGTGTATATTATGGGTACATTACTCCCCCTCAATTTTACTTGTATATCTTGATGATGTTGAATCCAATCTTCTGTGACAATTGCTTGACTTGATATTTGGCGTAGTCTTCTTTGATTTGAGTGTTGTTCTCTACACTGTCTTCATATAGTATGGCTTGAACTTCTCTTGATCAACTCTAATCTACATACTTCTTAAATATGCTGAAATCTTCGACCTTCATAACTTGTATCTAGATTGAGATCGAACTCTATGCGAGTCTAATATATATCAATCATAACCCAGGACGCCATATTGTTCTTGTGGAACTATCCCGTGTCTCGAGTTTGTAAATATGTCAAATAATTATTTAATGCGCTTTATAATTCTGCCTCGTTAAAAACCATGCCAGGAAAACCCAATGGGACAAAACCGTAGCTAAGGAAAAAGAGTACACTACGCATTTACATAATTAACAATATGATTTATGATGACGTTAAATTAGTACTTCGGGACCTATAAGATAAACTGATACTACTAGATCAGTTATGTTGTCTTGTTAAAAACCAATACATCTAGCAAGAACGTAATATCAGATGTCGTCTTGTTTGCAAGATATGTCAATGCTCTGATCGCAATTAAGTATGGTACTTCTTGACTAAGTAGTTCAACATCCCTTTCTTGGGGTTGAGAAGAATTTTTTTTTCTATGTCAAGCGATCAGACAATCGTTCATGTACTCAACGAATGAGCTTTTTCTATATAACATCTTCTAGATGTAGTCAGATTGATGAGCAAAAATAGTACATATATACTCGAACTACAGGTCGAGAATAACTACACTTTGTAAAGGTCATTCAAAATTTTCCTTTTTAGTTTGAGAGTTCCCTCTCGATGATGTTTACATTATCACTGTAAGAGTGAAATCTTGTTAAATAGATGTAGCTCATTTTATCAAAATTATACCTCTCTTTTCAGAGTATAGTCGACTGTACCACATACGAGTAGTTTCCTTTAAGATTCATATATATAACACCTATGGGGTTATTGTTTCATAATGCTTTGAGCATTTTTAATCCTTCAGGGGGTTTTCATACAGATGTCATTTGCAATTGTCTCATACATGTATACGGTGATGACATCCATAAGTTGTTTTATCTGAAGTCATTCTGAGATTGCGAGGCCGCTTAAACATCTAAAGATTATCGCTTCAACTACAGGGGTATACGTTTCCTCGTAATCAACTGCTGGGATTTGGGAAAAATCTTTATGTTAAAATGCGTGCCTTACATCGCAAAAACTCATTATTTACGTTTCCTTTTATTTAAGGACACCCATTTATAACCTACTGGTTTGACGTCTATGGGTGTTCGAACTGCTGGTTCGAAAACGTTTAATTTGTCGAGCAAATTTAGTTCAACCTTAAGTCATGTAGCCATTTTTGGCTATTTGTGTGCGTACACTCTTGCACACTTTCTATATACGTAATCTCTTTTTTTCATCGATTACATCTATTGCTATAGCATAATCAAATATATCATTTTACACGTGTTTCATTATGGTTCCATATTGTACTTATTTTGTACATAATTCATCGCGATCTCATATTTGTTTGGTACTAGAGTTTCTTTTAGAACTCCATTAGCCTCTTTTGGGGTTTTGACAACAACCTTCTTTAAGGTTTAGTATGCAACCACTTCTGGGGTTTTCTATGCAACCACTTATGGTGTTTTATGTGCCACCTCTTTTGGGGTTACACCAACTGCGTTAATCTGCTCTTTTTGGGTTTGTGGGTTTTATCTTTTTGGAACCGATTTATCTCTCACAATTTATTAATATGATAATCATTTTGTGAGTACTTCCATTCGAGCAGATAAGTTTAAGCTGGTATATATGACTTTGTTACCTTATTTGTGTTAGTGAATGCATCTTGTATTTCATTTGTTATTATTTGCAAATACACGCTCTTTCTTTTGGACTTCAGATTTGCATTGACCACTTCAGGGGTCGATATATAATATGATGCATTTTTTTTATGTTACCAGTCTTTCATTTTCTTGTCTCCCCCTAAGACTGGGAATATGATGTACATATCCTATTTTATATATTATGGTGGTGCTATTGGTACATAGGCTGCACAACAAAATATATAAAAAAAAATGGAAACTTGGTTCTCTTCAGGAGACCAGTTGTAATGGGGAGTATTTGTGATAAGCAGTTGGTTTTGAATTGATATAATCAATCGATGAATTCCGTCTCAACTACGTATGCCTCTCACTATATTTCACATTGTGCCCAACAATGATCCCTACAATTGGGTTGTCAAAGAACAGTGTTAAACCATGTAAAAAAACAACGTTCCATAGTGTTGGGCATATGCTACATACGGGTAGCTAAAAACTCATATGTAACCATGTATGAATGCCACAATCCACACAACTGTACATTTCAATGGTCCCATATAAGAGTGATTGTTTGTAGGAGTTTATTGTTTGGAAGGGCATAAAAATTTATTTGCCAAAAAAAAAAAAAAACTAACTAGACATATGATAAGGCATTTTGGGAGCAATGTTTTTAGATTACTTAGAGGTGCTAAGGTGCCGGTTAGCATGTTTGATTGTTTAGCATATCATGATGCTATCTTGATGACCTATTTGGTCACGCCATGTGGTGAACGTATAAATATTCAAGTAACTTCTGGTTACTCACCATATTTGATTTAATGGAATATTGTGGAAAATTAGTATCATTTCTAGTAACTTCTAATATAGTCTTCTGGCCATATTTGCTATACTCACATACAACATTCATGGTGGCATCATTACAATTTTCTTAGTTATGTATATGATCATAACCTTTGAATTGATCATCATCACATTCATATTAGGGAATGGATTATGTCACACCCCGAATTTTCCACGTGTCACCAGTGGGCCCGGTGGGGGAGTATCGTGACGTGGTTGGCAACATCATGGTCAAACAACACAATATAATAATGCACAGCGGAAGCAAAAGATAAATATATTACATTCCGAATATAAGTAATGTCAAAGTATTACAACGGAAGGTAAGGGATCCACAGGCGGATCAAATAAAAGAAACTAAAACTGTTCAACAGACTTTAGGCATCTAGAACTTGCAAGATTCCCTAATGACGCCCTGAGCTCCCAGCCAATTATGCGTAGTACCTGTCACTTAACCTTTTGGAAAATACGTCAGTTTACACTGGTAAATACAATTAACTGACTCATTTTGGAAAAAGAGTTTGAAAAGTGATTCGAGTGCAAACGGCACAAAATATCTTGACACATTGATTAAAATGCACAGAGGCAAAATTAATCTTTTATACTTGGGACAATTTTATTAATAAAAATCTTGTATCCGATTTACATGGTTGTCCAACATTTAGGGCCGGTGATTATACAATACAAGCCGGACAAGATTAATCGACACACCACAAATATAATCTCACAAGAAGATACCCTTACGAGTGAGTATACGTTATACATATGCAACAGGAGGTGTTATGTCTACACCTTGTGCTTACGTCGTGGCCATTCACTTTTTAAAATGAGACAAGGATATCCAGGACACGGTCATTAACCCCCAATGTTATTTGTTATCAATCAATACAGATTAAAACGGGATTATGCAATTTAATCATCTCCGATTAAAAGGTTTCTACACCCGACCAAGCGGTATTTTTATAATACCGTATCCCAAGCCCGTATAAGGGAAAATAAGTTAAAAGTATTTACCTGAGCTAGCAATGCAATTTATACTCAGCCGTATATTCTAATCAGCAAGCACGAGTACTTCTACTGGGGCTCGCAATCTGGAACGAAGGTTTTATTAACCTATTAGATTCCTAACGGGTCTTATTTAAGTCGTAACTTAAACCGGTTAGTTTCAAGGAAGGTTTACGGTTCAAACGCATGATTAAGCGAAGACCGGAATAGAATGCGATTTAGACCCGACAAGTTCGAAGACTTGTATAATATGGGTAAACTAAACACATTCTGGATTTTGAGATAAAAAGGATAAGGTTTGACCCGTTTCGGCTAATTTATGCAAACTAGTTACATAAACCGAACCGAACGCGCCAGAGGCGTAACGGGTAACCATATGGGTCCTAAACAGGTTTCCTAAGTTAATTATGCCTCAAATATGTTGTGACATCAGTAAGATGTCTTTCATTTTGCCCGAAACGTTTTTAAACACAAACTAGGCCTCGTAGGGGTAGTTTGGTCTTTTAAAAGGTTATAAAAGAGTTTAAGTATTTATCTGAGTTACAGGTCTGATGTAATCAGTAAAAACACTAAATTTAATAAGTTGTAACAGTAGGGTAAAGTATATATGTGAATTTACCCATTATAACCAAACTATGCACCGAATGGGCATTTGGGTAATTTCACATAAGCCGAAAAGCTCAAAACCGAAGTCTGAATTAATCAACCTTTGTTTACTGTTAAAACATTCTAAGTTGCCTAAAACATCAGTAGGTATCAACCCTTGTATGTTTAAAATAGTTTTAGTACCTGCTATGCGTTAAAAACGCTTAAAAAAACGATTAGAAGCCGATTACGGGTTCTATACCGAAAGCTGATATTTTTATTATTCCAGAAGGCTTAAAATGATTTATTTAACATATCTAATCAGTAGAAAAAGGTTTGGAGTCGTTTAGATATGTAAAACTCATTTTATGGCCCGTAAGGGCAAAACCGACCATTACCGGATTAAGCCTACGACTACTAGTTATGCTCAGCCTAAAATTAATTAAAAATCTTCAAAAATCCCAAAATAATATATTACATCAGTGGGTATTAAGTTTGATACCAAAAAGTAGGCTTAACTAGGCTATACGCTAATTACGCCGTTTTATTAACATAAAGCTTTCATTTTGCGATAATGAGCATAACTCTTAATCTACAAGTCAAACTGATGTCAAACTTTGCATACAAGTTTATATATCAGTAATTTAAGTTTTTACTCTTTTACATTTCCAAAAATCACGTTTAAAGGTAATAAGGGCATAATGGTCAACATATGAGCTATTAACGGAAACGCGTAAACGAATGGGTCAATCAATGAACCAACCACAGAGGGTTATGCTAACATGTAGCCTGGTCCTAAGGAAGCTCTAAGGCATTTCCAAATCATACTAAAGCGGGTCAGAACTGAAGTCAAAGCAAAAGTCAAAGCTTTGCGACTTTCGGTTCCGAATCGGTTCAAAATGGAAAGTTGTCGAATCAAACAAGCTTAGACAAGTTCTTATGCTTATTATCAAGTTATATGAATGATAAAATAGATTACACGCCTTTTACATTGTTAATTATGCGTTAAACGAAAGATTACATTTCTGTTGACTTTTTCTAATCATCTTTGACTCGACAAATGACCTAGTTAGGATGGGAATCAGTGGATGCCCTTTTAA
This sequence comes from Helianthus tuberosus, assembly GCA_030545235.1. Lineage (NCBI taxonomy): Eukaryota > Viridiplantae > Streptophyta > Magnoliopsida > Asterales > Asteraceae > Helianthus > Helianthus tuberosus. The sequence continues at coordinate 90,504,044 of CM060404.1, forward strand.
GGGTTTAAAGCCCACATAATTACCAACTTATAACTACCTTTGATTTGACTAATCACTGGACCATTAGTGATTAATCTTAAAGTCAACCGTTAATTACGACGGTTTGACTTTTAAGCTAAAACTAAGTTAAAACTTAAATAAGAAGGGTTAGGCATACTTACAAGTGACTAATGGTCGACTAGGAAGGCTTGGAAAGTCCTCTTGTGCTCCACAAATGATCAGATTTGCAAGAATGAATGTGTGAAGCATGTTTGCAACTTAGAGGCCTTTATATAGTGGTTTAATCACCACAAATCTTTGACATCTAAGTCTATAAGTGACCACAACATCTTAACAAGTGTCCCTAAGTGTCTAGGAGGTGTTTAGGGGTCACCCAAGAAGTGAAACATGTGATCCAAGTTGATTCCAAGGCTGAACAGCCAAGAAAAACTATTTTCTGCATCTGGGAGGCTGAGGCGGCCCGCTTGAGGTGCTAAAGCGGGCCGCATGGGCCTTCTGATCAGCTTTTTCATTTTTTTGTTTCCACATCTTGTCCCTTGGCTCTTCGGAAGGTCAACTAGCATTATTACTTGCAATTTGACCCCTTATTATTTACCTACAAGGGCTTTAGAACTTGTACACACTTTTCTAAGTCCTTGACCACTCGGTTATTACCCGAAAAGTCATAACTTTCAACGTTAACTCTTTTAACCCCTCGCATACGAATTTGATCATAACTTTCTCATACGATAATGAAAATTTATGAAATTTTAATCGTGCATTCTAGTGAGCATAATTAACATTTACAAAGCTTCGGGTTTGTCAAAAGATCACTCAGAGGTATCTCTTTAACATGTTGACACATTTAACCCCTGTAGTTTGTAATCTCTCACTTTTAGCTTCGTATGATCCATGATTTATCCGTCTAAGGGTATAAACATCATGTAGGGTTATTGTAAAGTATGTTTATCCATTTTTGACATTTTGAACCCTTATTTTCACATACTTTCTATGTTTGTCAACTTTAGTCCCTCTAAAGTAGACTTTCTCACGTTCAAGCTGATGACACGTGTCAATACCTTATAGGACGTGAATTTTTCGAGGTGTTACATCCTCACCCCCTTAAAAGAAATCTCGGCCCGAGATTTACCGAAATAAAGGAAGTATTTTCTGCCTAATAATGGCAACTTACAGATGATTAGGAATTTGTATGATCTTATTTGTTGTTTCCAATGCAACTTTCAGATCCTGAATATTGGACTTACCAATCTATTGTCCTAACAACAGATGTTTAACATTTCATCTATACAAGGTCTCCAAAGGAGTAGCCTTAATACTTACATATCAATTATTAAAGAAAAGCTTATCTTAAGGTGGTTATTCCAACCACTGTTTAACTAATCTTAAGGAGTAGCTAATCCTTACAGCTAGTCGAACAATTCGACGATCCTGGGTAGTTGATGGCGATTTTTAATCGTTGTCTAAATAGGGTTGCGGTAATGAGTGCATAAGCAAAATGAACCGTCTTTCTTATCTAACTAATATCATACTCTTAAAATATCGAGTTAGGCTATATGAATCTCCTATTTTAAAATTTACTTAATCAGGTTTTTGGTTATTCCATAATCAACATGGAGTTCTTACAACACTCTACCCCAAAGCGGGATGTTAATCTTAACTCTACTTGCCTCTAGGGAAGTAAACAGGGTAAACTTAGGAGAAGATAATCAATGCACAAGGAGGTTGCAGAGATTTTCATATCTCAGGCTCCAGTTCACTCATTGTTGCTTATGTCGAATAAGTGGCACATTTATGTTACTAGTCCACGAATTCCTTAATCGGGAATATTTACTTGGACAATTTCATTTTTGGATATCTTCTTTGAATACCATTAGTTGACTTTAATACCATATGATCATTGGGATATCTTTGTGGTTCCATGCATTAAACCTCCATACTGATCAGGCATGGAAGCAATCTATGGAATTTATTAAGATACGTCAATCCTCACATGATGTTGTTGTCATACCATTTGATATTCGAAATCGATAGAGATTAAAGAGATATCAACTATATGTGTTTATATTTAATCAGAATGGAAGGTTCACAAACTAGGCACCTAGCTCAGTTGGCTAGGCGCGCGAAAGGGTGCGGCCTAGACCCAGGTTCGATTCCGGGGACGGCCGGTTCCACCATTTTTGCGACTTACCGATTTCTTACAGGAACAGAAAAATAGTTCTGTTAAATTTTCTACTTGTAAGTTTTACCTTATACTTAATATATATAGGGTTCTTAAGAACAGTTTTAAATACTTTTTATACTTATAGTTTATGAAGGATTTACTGGTATCCGAACCAAAATAAAACTCTTAGCATTTAAATTACTGATGAAATGCCAAGGAATGTACCTGATGTCATTATTTATGGACTAGTTTAGGCATTTTAGGCGCTTTCAATTTTAGGCTTTACTTCCACAGCCGCATTCCCTTTGACAATTTTAGGGCACGTAGTCTTGATGTGGCCCTTCTCATTACAGCCGAAGCAGACAGCATTCATCATGTCCTTACAGTCCAACGTTTTATGTCCCTTAGCCTTGCAGATCCCACAAGCCCTAGGCTGCGACTGGGATGCTGATTCGAACCTGCACTTCCCATAATGGCGCTTCTTGCATGTCTTGCATACAGGTTTCTCGTTGGACTTTTGTTTGTTCTTCTTCTTAGAGCTCTGGGAGTTATCTACCTCCCTTTTCCTTTTTAGTTCATCCTTTGTATCAGAGGCATGAACGGGATCCTCCTTAAAAGTAAGGAAGTGTGGTCCTAGATAAAATTTGGACCGAGCAGCTTGAGACTCCTTGAACTTTTTCACAGCCTTCTTCACAGCTTTTCCAACAGCTGCGTCTATCATAGTTTGAAGAACATCCTTGGAAATTCTAAGGTTCACAATTTCAGCATCATTAGCATGCGTCGTGTTATCAATGGCGCGATTGACTGTTGTCTTATCCGAGTTTGCCATACTCGATATTGGTTCCTAATACCAATAAAACAATTTCTTAGTTGCAATCCAACAACTGCTATTTCTCATTTTGATGGTCTTAATATATACTAACCATGGTGTCAATAACCTATACAGGCTATTATAGCACTAACATTCATAATGAACATTATTTATAATATATTAATATTACTTAGCCTAGGTCGCAAAAGACCATCAATGGCATTAAAGATTTGGACCTAGTCCATCACTTTTCTGACAGAGGATCAAAACGTCACATCTGTCTTTATTATATTTAAGAATTTAGGTAGCTTGAAAGCTTGCCATAGGAATATCAGAAAAGAGTGATTCCTATAAAATATCTAAGATTTGTTGGAGCATTTCTAAAGTATCATCGGCCAATTTCTACTTCATACAAAATGACCGAAGTCCTAATTAGAAGGAGACAACAGTCCTCAACAGTGATCGTTCATTATTGAATCACATGTGTCAGCATCGAATAAATTTCTGCATACACTGTTTGATAAGGAAAAGTACCTGCTATATAGTTATCCTTCTGCACCATCTCCTGGCGTTCACCCGGAAGACTCATGCGTTTATTTCCCTGGCCTTTCCCGGCTTCTTTATAAGGTTTGGGCAGTTGGTTTTGATGTGCCCTTCCTCGTTACAATTGTAACATGTGGCGTTCTTTAACCCCTTGCAATCTAAGGTTTTGTGACCCTTGGTCTTGCAAATTCCACACAATTTAGCACGTGGGTCTATTGTACATTTTCCAAAATGCTGCTTTTTGCAGTTAGTGCATTTGGGTCTGTTATCAGACTGACTCGAGTTCTTCCTAAACTCGGAATCCTTCCCGCGCTCCGAGCTTCCCTTCTTCTTCTTGCTATAATGATGAGAGTTCTCCTCATCTCTCTCTCTTCTTCCTTCGCCAGAAGCCTTAACAGACTTAATTCTAATTGCATCTAAGGTGAGAGATAAGGATAAGTCCACCGCGGATCTATATGTGGTTGGCCTAGATGCTTTAACATTTCCTTTTATCTCTGGTGCTAGGCCTCCAATGAAACGCGCTATGCGTTTAGGTTCAGGGGTGACTAAATAAGGAACTAGGCGGGACATAGTATTGAAACTTGTCACATATGCCTGGCAATCCAAATTTTCCATGACCAAAGTCAAGAAGTCCGATTCTATCTTTTCTACTTCATGCTGAGGGCAATAGTTTTCCTTGACTAATGCAACAAATTGCTCCCAAGATAAGTTGTAGAGTAGAACCTTTCCTGTGGCTTGGAGCAATGATCTCCACCATGCTAACGCTTCTCCTTTGAATGATTGTGAAACAAATTTCACAACATCTTGCTCCGCACAACCGCTGATGTCAACAACAGCGTCCATCTCATCGAGCCATGTCATGCAATCGATGGCCCCTTCTTCTCCTGTAAAGTTTCTGGGCTTGCAGGAGACAAAATATTTATATGAACAGGTCTTAACTGGTGCCTCTTGATGAAACACAACCTGTCTAGGCGGAATACTCCTTTGATTTGACAAGTCATGAACATCGTCCTCCCTTAACTCATGTGTGTTAGAAGGGGGCGTACTACGAGCCGCAGATAGAGTCTTAGAGTGGGTATCATTTGACTCATCATACTGCCGATCAAGTGCTCGAGTAACAGCATAATCTATTATTGCCTGTAGTTCTGCTCCGGTTACATTAATTCTGGTAGTATCATTGCTCTCCTTCATGTGGCTGTTAACTTCATCTAATCCAGCCATGTAGCTTGATGTCTACATAAACATTGACGACGATTTATTCAGAGATTATTATGGAATCATCATCTTTGACGATTTATCAACCATGGTAATATAAGCCATATTGGTTAACTTGTTAGTTATATTTAATTAGTATTTTCCATTATAATTTATCCTAGTTATAAAACATTAAGGATATTAAAGTGGCGCATAAGGCCTAGTCACAAGGACAGTTCTAAATTTTATAAGCCATGACTTCAGAGAATCTAGGCATTAAGGTTTGAATCACGTTCATTACCTTCTCTTGACAGGGAGTTGTAGGCTTCAACTGTCTTTTGTCTTTTAGGACAATAGATATAGCCCGTGGGCATTTCCCTTCTGAGGGATGGTTATAATATGATCATCTTCTCAGATGCTATTAGTCGAGATCATATGGATCCTACCGACTATTATGCTTGGACCTGGTCCAACATTTTTAGACAGGAGGTCAAAGACCACCACTGTCGTTGTCTTATCGGACAACAAGTTTAGCCCGTAGGCACTTCATCACTATCGGATGTTTATAATGTGATCATCTTATAGGATGACACAAGCCATGATTTCTAAATCACTAGGCTAGATAAGAAAATTAGAAGAATCCAATATAAGGATGACTGTTGTGATTTTATCGAATCTCATTTGTCAGGAGTGCTAACACGTTCTTAGGTGTTAACAAGGATCTGAATCCCTTGGGTAGGTTTCACCATCTTGGCCGCGTAGGCTAGATTTTACCTTTAAGATTCTTTTTAAAATGCCTACTGGCAGGGAAGGAAGGATATTTATTTTATTCAGGATTTTTATCATAAATCCTAATTTATAAGTTAATAATAGCACAATTGGCCTAGTCGCGTAGACAAGTTTAATTTATAAGCCAAGATTTCAGAGAATCGAGGCAAGTTTAGTAATAGCACAAAAGGCATAGTCACGTGGACAAATTTAATTTATAAGCCATGATCGTCTGGGATCGAGGCATTTAGGTGTGAATAAAAGTTCATTACCTTTTCTTGACAGGGAGCTGTAGGCTACCACCGCCTTTAGTCTCAGAGGACGTTAATTATAGCCCGTAGGCACTTCCCTTCTAAGGGATGTTATTTTCCATTCATTTCATATTTCATGTTTAGAATGAAAACTTAATTTAATCAATCCATTATATGAAAATAAAAGTACGAAGTTGCCCTAAGCGGGTCTTTGAAAGGACAATGTGTCCTCGAAGGGACTGAAAGATAAATATGTCCTTATAAGGACTATTAAGGAAGCGATCTTCAGCAAAAGGAGTTTCTTCTTCAAGTTATTTCTGTATGCTCTCTCCTTGGATGCTCGTTTCATTCCAGCCGCGCTACGAAGCTCAGCATTTCAGGGCTCCAGATTGTGGAGAATTTCTAATACAGCTTCTTCGCTTGGCGACGTATCCAATATATAAAAATTTGGAAGTAAAGATTTTCAGATTAGGATTGAAAGTATTCCTATGTTAAGTCTAGACTCAGAAGGTCAAGGAATGTGCTACTGTGTCATTGAGATTAAACACTAAGGGCTAGTGTTTAATTCACTCAATGTTGGCTCTGATACCAACCTATCACACCCCGAATTTTCCACGTGTCACCAGTGGGCCCGGTGGGGGAGTATCGTGACGTGGTTGGCAACATCATGGTCAAACAACACAATATAATAATGCACAGCGGAAGCAAAAGATAAATATATTACATTCCGAATATAAGTAATGTCAAAGTATTACAACGGAAGGTAAGGGATCCACAGGCGGATCAAATAAAAGAAACTAAAACTGTTCAACAGACTTTAGGCATCTAGAACTTGCAAGATTCCCTAATGACGCCCTGAGCTCCCAGCCAATTATGCGTAGTACCTGTCACTTAACCTTTTGGAAAATACGTCAGTTTACACTGGTAAATACAATTAACTGACTCATTTTGGAAAAAGAGTTTGAAAAGTGATTCGAGTGCAAACGGCACAAAATATCTTGAAACATTGATTAAAATGCACAGAGACAAAATTAATCTTTTATACTTGGGACAATTTTATTAATAAAAATCTTGTATCCGATTTACATGGTTGTCCAACATTTAGGGCCGGTGATTATACAATACAAGCCGGACAAGATTAATCGACACACCACAAATATAATCTCACAAGAAGATACCCTTACGAGTGAGTATACGTTATACATATGCAACAGGAGGTGTTATGTCTACACCTTGTGCTTACGTCGTGGCCATTCACTTTTTAAAATGAGCCAAGGATATCCAGGACACGGTCATTAACCCCCAATGTTATTTGTTATCAATCAATACAGATTAAAACGGGATTATGCAATTTAATCATCTCCGATTAAAAGGTTTCTACACCCGACCAAGCGGTATTTTTATAATACCGTATCCCAAGCCCGTATAAGGGAAAATAAGTTAAAAGTATTTACCTGAGCTAGCAATGCAATTTATACTCAGCCGTATATTCTAATCAGCAAGCACGAGTACTTCTACTGGGGCTCGCAATCTGGAACGAAGGTTTTATTAACCTATTAGATTCCTAACGGGTCTTATTTAAGTCGTAACTTAAACCGGTTAGTTTCAAGGAAGGTTTACGGTTCAAACGTATGATTAAGCGAAGACCGGAATAGAATGTGATTTAGACCCGACAAGTTCGAAGACTTGTATAATATGGGTAAACTAAACACATTCTGGATTTTGAGATAAAAAGGATAAGGTTTGACCCGTTTCGGCTAATTTATGCAAACTAGTTACATAAACCGAACCGAACGCGCCAGAGGCGTAACGGGTAACCATATGGGTCCTAAACAGGTTTCCTAAGTTAATTATGCCTCAAATATGTTGTGACATCAGTAATATGTCTTTCATTTTGCCCGAAACGTTTTTAAACACAAACTAGGCCTCGTAGGGGTAGTTTGGTCTTTTAAAAGGTTATAAAAGAGTTTAAGTATTTATCTGAGTTACAGGTCTGATGTAATCAGTAAAAACACTAAATTTAATAAGTTGTAACAGTAGGGTAAAGTATATATGTGAATTTACCCATTATAACCAAACTATGCACCGAAGGGGCATTTGGGTAATTTCACATAAGCCGAAAAGCTCAAAACCGAAGTCTGAATTAATCAACCTTTGTTTACTGTTAAAACATTCTAAGTTGCCTAAAACATCAGTAGGTATCAACCCTTGTATGTTTAAAATAGTTTTAGTACCTGCTATGCGTTAAAAACGCTTAAAAAACGATTAGAAGCCGATTACGGGTTCTATACCGAAAGCTGATATTTTTATTATTCCAGAAGGCTTAAAATGATTTATTTAACATATCTAATCAGTAGAAAAAGGTTTGGAGTCGTTTAGATATGTAAAACTCATTTTATGGCCCGTAAGGGCAAAACCGACCATTACCGGATTAAGCCTACGACTACTAGTTATGCTCAGCCTAAAATTAATTAAAAATCTTCAAAAATCCCAAAATAATATATTACATCAGTGGGTATTAAGTTTGATACCAAAAAGTAGGCTTAACTAGGCTATACGCTAATTACGCCGTTTTATTAACATAAAGCTTTCATTTTGCGATAATGAGCATAACTCTTAATCTACAAGTCAAACTGATGTCAAACTTTGCATACAAGTTTATATATCAGTAATTTAAGTTTTTACTCTTTTACATTTCCAAAAATCACGTTTAAAGGTAATAAGGGCATAATGGTCAACATATGAGCTATTAACGGAAACGCGTAAACGAATGGGTCAATCAATGAACCAACCACAGAGGGTTATGCTAACATGTAGCCTGGTCCTAAGGAAGCTCTAAGGCATTTCCAAATCATACTAAAGCGGGTCAGAACTGAAGTCAAAGCAAAAGTCAAAGCTTTGCGACTTTCGGTTCCGAATCGGTTCAAAATGGAAAGTTGTCGAATCAAACAAGCTTAGACAAGTTCTTATGCTTATTATCAAGTTATATGAATGATAAAATAGATTACACGCCTTTTACATTGTTAATTATGCGTTAAACGAAAGATTACATTTCTGTTGACTTTTTCTAATCATCTTTGACTCGACAAATGACCTAGTTAGGATGGGAATCAGTGGATGCCCTTTTAAGGGTTTAAAGCCCACATAATTACCAACTTATAACTACCTTTGATTTGACTAATCACTGGACCATTAGTGATTAATCTTAAAGTCAACCGTTAATTACGACGGTTTGACTTTTAAGCTAAAACTAAGTTAAAACTTAAATAAGAAGGGTTAGGCATACTTACAAGTGACTAATGGTCGACTAGGAAGGCTTGGAAAGTCCTCTTGTGCTCCACAAATGATCAGATTTGCAAGAATGAATGTGTGAAGCATGTTTGCAACTTAGAGGCCTTTATATAGTGGTTTAATCACCACAAATCTTTGACATCTAAGTCTATAAGTGACCACAACATCTTAACAAGTGTCCCTAAGTGTCTAGGAGGTGTTTAGGGGTCACCCAAGAAGTGAAACATGTGATCCAAGTTGATTCCAAGGCTGAACAGCCAAGAAAAACTATTTTCTGCATCTGGGAGGCTGAGGCGGCCCGCTTGAGGTGCTAAAGCGGGCCGCATGGGCCTTCTGATCAGCTTTTTCATTTTTTTGTTTCCACATCTTGTCCCTTGGCTCTTCGGAAGGTCAACTAGCATTATTACTTGCAATTTGACCCCTTATTATTTACCTACAAGGGCTTTAGAACTTGTACACACTTTTCTAAGTCCTTGACCACTCGGTTATTACCCGAAAAGTCATAACTTTCAACGTTAACGCTTTTAACCCCTCGCATACGAATTTGATCATAACTTTCTCATACGATAATGAAAATTTATGAAATTTTAATCGTGCATTCTAGTGAGCATAATTAACATTTACAAAGCTTCGGGTTTGTCAAAAGATCACTCAGAGGTATCTCTTTAACATGTTGACACATTTAACCCCTGTAGTTTGTAATCTCTCACTTTTAGCTTCGTATGATCCATGATTTATCCGTCTAAGGGTATAAACATCATGTAGGGTTATTGTAAAGTATGTTTATCCATTTTTGACATTTTGAACCCTTATTTTCACATACTTTCTATGTTTGTCAACTTTAGTCCCTCTAAAGTAGACTTTCTCACGTTCAAGCTGATGACACGTGTCAATACCTTATAGGACGTGAATTTTTCGAGGTGTTACAGATTAGAACCACAGAACTTTCATGCTTGTTGTTTCAAACTTTATATATATTCTTTAACAATTAATGATATTTGACGATGGAAATTGTTTTTTTTTGCTCAATAGATTATGATATATATTTTTCTCATCGCATTCTCTTCAAGGAATGGAATAGAGTCAGACAACTTTCCTGGTGACTGTTTCAAACCTTATATATCAATAGCGCATTTGAGGTTTGACAAGTGGAAATTGTTTTATTCCACATGTATAACTAATCTTTTCACCACATAACATCAATTATATGACCGAATCATTAAGATTTATCAGCCCAAAATCTTACAAGGATCAATAATTTTACAATAAGCTTTAGTGAGTTTGAAACTTCGAATGTCATATTATAAATAAATCTTTATCACCATTCAATCATGTTTATAACGTGTGATCATATGCACAACTTTAATTTAGTTGTTTCATTGAAGACTGTTTATATACATAAACAATGGCATATTAATGTACAAAGTCAAATTGTACAATATATAATTGATATAAGATGTCTTCTCATCAAATACAATATAATAAAATACATAAAATTAACTTGCCTTACTGTCATGATTGAATATTAAAATATATCAAGAACACTATTAAAAAAGTTTATGGTAATATGTAAAAGTGATGATTATATAATGCATCACTTTATACTATGTCACTATAATTTAAAACATAAACAAATGTCACTATCAACTTTCTTGATCATATGAATCTTTATTACTTGTAAATAAGCTTTCTTATACTAATAAATTTTGTTGCTCAAGAAAATATAACAGGCATCTTGAGAATTTTTGTGTCATGTTAATTTGCAAATAATATCTTTTACCACACAAATATTTTATAGAATCAAATCACATATTTAAATATCTAATAGCAACTAAAGGGCTTATACAATTGCAATAACAATGATATACAACAAAGTTGACTAAGTAGTTGTCATATTATAACATATTATCATATAAACATGTGCATTATTGTAAATTAAATAGAACTATTAGACATCACCTTTTAATACCAATTGTATTTTGGTAGTTCATCATAAATTGTCTAAATACTAATAACAAAAACTAATTAATGGACAAATCAAAACTCATAACCATAATAATAAAAGCACATAATGATTTAGAATTTGTAATGTCTCTTTGAAAACCCCAAAAACTAATTAATGGACCAATCAAAACTCATAACCATAATAATAAAAACACATAATGATATCAAAACTCATAACCATAATAATAAAAGCACATAATGATTTAGAATTTGTAACGTCTCTTTGAAAACCCCAAAAACTAATTAATGGACCAATCAAAACTCATAACCATAATAATAAAAACACATAATGATATCAAAACTCATAACCATAATAATAAAAGCACATAATGATTTAGAATTTCTAATGTCTCTTTGAAACCCCAAAAACTAATTAATGGACCAATCAAAACTCATAACCATAATAATAAAAACACATAATGATATCAAAACTCATAACCATAATAATAAAAGCACATAATGATTTAGAATTTCTAATGTCTCTTTAAAACCCCAAAAACTAATTAATGGACCAATCAAAACTCATAACCATAATAATAAAAGCACATAATGATATCAAAACTCATAACCATAATAATAAAAGCAATTTATCCCACAAGTAATAAATCGATTACAATTCAAAAACCAAAACTAAATCTTCCAAGAGTTAGTTGACATACAAGTAGAATTATATTATTAAAATCTTTAGAGTAGTTTCAAAATAACCAATTGTGGAGATTTAAATATATATTGCATATTTGGGACAACTAAATTAACGCATAAATTCACTAGATACTTCAACTTTTCAAACCGTTAATGAAACATACCTATTCAGTTTAGTGTACCAAAACTTCCCTTGAAATCCAATAAAATACTTAATGATAAAAGGGAGATAACCAAGATGTGTAAGAAATTAGTTACAATATTGTAAATAATCAATTAGAGAAACTAGAAAAACCATTGTGTTTCTGGTTTACTTTTGCTTTCTTTTCTTCACATCTCAATGTTTTTCGTAGGTGTTTGTTTGTGAGAGAAAACTATTCAGATATGTTAACACATAGGAAAGTAAACAAAGAAGTAAAAACATTATGATCCTTGTTAAATAAGGATGATATCAATGTTGGTCATGATAATTTTAATCTTAAATCATAACCAATAAAAAATATCAAGAAAAGCGTAAGTTAATTTTAGAGTTTTATCATACCAACAATCGATGAGAAAAGAGGAAATAAAATTAAAACAATTAAGGGTTTTCATACCAGATCAACAATTTTGTCTTTTATCTCTTTCGCCAACGTTGATACGACATGGTGTCTTGTGTTGATACAATCCAACTTCAAAAGCATTTCGTGCTGATAACGTGTTGTGTAATAACTAGAACCTATTAGCAATGTATAGAAGGGAATGAGAGTACAAGAGATAAATTTCTTATTGATATATTTTCATACAAAATACATGAGCCACTATATATAGGCTATAACATTAATACAAACATAATTGTGACATGGGAGTTAGAAATGTGGGTAGTCACTAAATAATGGATGCATTCATAACACATATCATTTTGGCCAACAAATCTTTTAATAGTGCAAAATATAAATTTCTTGAAGTAAAAAAGTTCAAGTAATATAATAAATAATAATGTAAAACTTTGAAAAAGAAACCAAGGTTTACCACAAATCTTGTACTGCAAAATACAAATATAAATCGTTTGATATTTAAAATACTGTGAAAAGAGAGCTGCAAAAGACTGTTGTTGGTTTTTGGCTGTTGCCTCTCGACGACCACCGCAACAACTGTTTTTTTACGGCCACTCCGTCTTCCATCGATCTTCCTTCGACAGCCGCCCCTAATCTTTTCTGATCTACTCCTGACACTTGTACTGAAGTTCCAGCTACATGTCCTTCCATCGCTTCTTCGGAGCGGATCTCCAACCAACTCTCCTAATGCTGCTAGCCTCAACAGAGTCACCTCCCACGGATCTTGTTTCCGTTATTACGACAAGGAAGAAAATGTGAAGTTTGGTTTTCCGTTCCCGTTCACGATGACGATGTTGGCGTAGAGTTGAGGAACGCCTTAGCGGTGGTGGTACGGTGATCGACAACATGTTATTTTCTAAAGATGGTGACGCAACCAGGTTGGCCTAATAGATTTGAAGCAGTTGACCAATTGAAAAAAAAGCGTGCTCATTTTTGTTGTACATACAGTTGAAACAAAGAAGTGTGTGCTTTATTTAGTTGTACAAAATTGAACAGTGTTATTAACTCACAAAGAAAATTTATCAATTAATATAGAGGAAATATAGGTTATAACATATTTGTTTTTATTCTTGTCTATACATATAGTATGAAATATGTAAAAAAAATATAATAAATTTGTTCGGTCCGGTCCAATTTTATACGTTTGGTTTTCAGTAGAAACCGTGAACCAAACCGTTCGCTACGGTTTAAAAATGTTGAAACCAACCGACCGAAAGTTAAGTAAAAAAACCAATCGTGAAAGCAAATCAATGACCGGTTTGAGCGGTTTTACGGTTTGAAAGCGAACCATGAACACCCCTAAGCTCAATGGCGTTCCTTAAAATACAAATTAATTCTATGGGAGCTACACTGGATCCAAATTAATATGGGTTTAGTGTACATCCATATCCTCTCTACCTATTAGGTATCAAAATAGTAAAAGGACCAAATTGTAGGGTGTCTTTGGTTAGGTGTTAAACTGCTTGTTGTACTTAAATAGAAAGAATGGTTTTAATTAATTGGTGTCGACGAATTTGAGAATATGTCCTCCTTTCTTGGTTTTCTTCTTTCTTTTTTAACCGATCAACACTTTGATACGTAGTAATGGTCATTATCATTTTATTATAACTGATTATTAATTAAAGAGTAAACTGCCATTTTGGTCCCTGAGGTTTGGGCAGTTTTGCCACTTTAGTCCGAAACTTTTATTTTGGTCCCTGTTGTTTCAGTTTTGTGTCATTTTGGTACAAAAGTGAATTCAGCTCATATTCCTCAAATTAAATCCTTGTTTTTTGTCCTTATCTTCAGGGGTAAATTGGTCATTATCATTTTATTATAACTGATTATTAATTAATAATAAAACTAAATAAAAAAATCTTCATCTTCCCCAAATGAGTCACAAGCAAACCCTAATCCAAACCCCAATTCTCTGAAACCATCATCTTCTCCACCCCATTCTCTGCCACACCCACCATGCTCCACCACCACCCACCTCCCACAGCCACCCGCCCCTAACCCACGAGTTTGTTCCGGCACCCAAATCATCAAATAGTCATCAAACAGAGTATCATCATCACCATCTCTTCTCCAAACTCCTGCAACCATCATCTTCAAACAATTTACAGTTCTATGATATTCTCAAACAGAGTATCATCATCTTGGGCTGCTCGTTTATCTTCTACATCCAAGCGTTACCAATATGTTCTTCAATCGCGATCGTCATCAGGTAACCCATCTGGGTTCAATGTAGGGTTTTTTTTTTAAATTGATTGAAATTGGATGAATTTGATGCAGATATGTTTATGGGGTTTGAGGAAGTTGAGATGGATGATGATATGAGATGCAGATCTTTCTACCATGAGTCGTCATCAAAAATCGTTGACAGCAACATTTCTTGCACAAATTCAGACCTTTTACTCCTCTCTTCCTTATCTCCAGTCGACAGTGGAGGCGATTGAGGCTTTCTGCAACACACAATTCATGTTATTTATATTATAGACGCAATATACGAGGTTACAAACCACAAAACGTTTAGATAGAAAGAGACATAGAGAGAAAGAGGTAGAAGAAGTGGGGGTGTGGTGGGACTCACAAATTATTGTTTTACTAAAAGTTTTAAATAAAATAAGAAAGAAATGATCATTTTGCTCCTGCGGAAAGGACAAAATACAATGATTTAATTTGAGAAATATGAACTGATTTCATTTTTTGATCAAAATGTCAATAAAAGTGAAACTACAGGAACCCAGATGCAAAATGTTTCAAATTTGAACTAAAGTAGCAAAAGTGACAAAACCTCATGGAACAAAATAAGAGTTTACTCTAATTTAAAATTTTCTCTTAGAATTTAATGGATAGGATGTGAATCCCTTGTACCAAGACAGGCCAGCGGCAACCGATACCCAAAATGTGCCGCTTGCTTTAGTGACTTCCGTGGGTTGACAGGTAATTGGACTGGACTGGGCTGGTTTGGGTTGAAAATGAATTATTAATATATTAGGTTTGTACAGCTTTTTCTGTTAACCACATGGCGTCAAGAATAACAAGAATGACGACACGAGTCATGACATGACAGAATCTGTTGATAAAAAGCAAAAGCAAAAGCAAAAGCAAAGCAAATGGTTTCCTCCGGTGATGAGATGGGTGAGAGGTACCTGATAGTGCAGCCTGCAAATGGTGGGATTACGGATCTCGTTAGATACGGGATCTTCAACAACAAAGCGAGCGGTTCTAAGTTCCTCCTCCAACAGCAGCAGGAGGATGAGCTGGATGATGATAATGATAAGAGGTTTGTGATCATAGTATCGATAATAATGAGGAAGCTGATAAAGGTGCTCGGTAAGCCCATGGAGTGGACCGGTTACGTTGTCGACTTCATACTTAACCTCCTCTCCCTCAACGGCGGCCTCCTACCTCTCTTTGCCAATCTCTTCCAAGGTTCTATTTTCATAATCTACCCCAAATTCTTCTACCTTTTATTATATAATCTTCTACCTAACCTACAACACACATATATGGGTATAAAGAAACCTGATTTGGGACATACAAAACCATTAATAATAATACGGAAACAATCTATACCATTATTAATCTAATATAAAAAATATGTGTGTGTATATATATATATAGAGAGAGAGAGAGATACTCATGTAAATGTATCAATTCAACTACATCACTTAATATTGTATAGCTATGTTAAAATCTTAGATTAATGCACAAATAAACCAATGTTACAAGTTATTTCTCGCAAGGGTAAGCTTTTTAAAACAACTTATTGACTTATTGGCTTCTTGGAAAAGTCAGGATTTTGTGACTTATTGGCTTTTTCCCCTCACATACACCCTCTTTGCCAAACATCATTTTAGAGCTTATGACTTTTCAAAAAGCCAATAAGTTAATAAGTTGTTTCAAAAAGCTTACCCAAACATGCCCTATATGTGTGTGTGAGAGACCTTATAAACCTTTATACAACGCGTTGTCAACTTATCTGGGTCAAGTTATATATAGGTTCTCGTAGGGTTACACTTGTATATTATACTTAAAACAATAATACATATGTTTACCTTACTTTACATTTAAAAAAAAAGTGGTTGTGTGTTGAATAACAATGAACACGCTTATTTATATACATGGTTGTAAAAATCCCGACTAGTCTCCGATTAATCACTAACCGGAGGTTCACCGATTAATGGCTGATTAATCGCTAGGCAGTCAATGACGGTCCTATTCTGGGCAAATTTTGGCCAGACGTCGGCCAAATTTCGACCAAATCATATAAATTTCTTCCAATTACTTAAAAAAATGGGTCAATGAGGGGTTAAAACATGTCTACTTTAAAAAACTACATATAAAAATGTGTGTGTGTATATACAACTAAAAACTACATATAAAAAATTCAATCCGATTAATTCCTAGTAATCCCTATTAATCCCGATTAATCGCTAGTCGGTACCCCACCGCCCGACTAGCGCCTAGCGATTCTTACAACACTGCTTATATACACACATAAGATACATTATGATATTAAACAAATCAGTTTTGTGTGTCTACATGATACATTATGATGTACATTACATTTTGTGACCTGGACGTGTAAACATACGGTTGAACTTTATGTTAACAACAACAACAACCATACCCAGTAAATTCTACATATAGCAAAGCGATTGGTAGGGTCTAGGGAGGGTGGAATGTAGGCAAACTTTACCTCTATCCCAGAGGATAGAGAGGCTGCTTCAAGAAAGACACCCTGCTCCAAAACAAACAACAGAAATTTATGTTAAGATATATCTTTTGGGTAACTTGGAAATAAATAAAAGAAAAAGAAGATATTATATTCTTGATTATATATGTATGATGCAATGTGAATGTGTTGGGAGGGTATCTGCAGGAAAGATGGTCACTCCAGAAAGAGGGACGGCAACATTTATCAGCACGATTGGACATATTGATGGGCGAATAAATTTGGAGGCAGAACAGAGGGGCATTGAGTTAGAACCTGGGAGCAAGTCACTTATGGACCTATGTATGATGGCTTCTAAATTGGCCTATGAGAATGCTGCTGTTATTAACAAAGTTGTCAATCTACACTGGAAGGCATAAACATATCCCACTTGTTCTCTTTAACTTGTTGATATTAGATGCTAACAGTTTTGCTTAACCTACAGATGCATTTCGTTGACTTCTACAACTGCTGGAATGGTACGTACGCACGGAATTACTTGTAATAAAATTTGAATGCAGACAGTATGATAATTATTTGTTGGGCAGAATATCAAAAGGAGAGATCAACCCAAGTGTTCATATTTTGCGACAAGCCAAGGGATGCAAATTTGATAGTGATCAGTTTCAGAGGGACAGAGCCATTTGATGCAGATGACTGGATTACTGATTTCGATTACTCTTGGTTTGAGATCCCAAATATAGGAAAAGTCCACATGGGTTTTCTAGAAGCCATGGGTCTTGGGAACAGATCTAACGTGTCTTCCTTCCGGGAGCTTCTTCAAGCAACCAACGGGAACGTTTTTCCAGCGATGGTGGAGACGAGTGCATATTTTGTTGTGAGGAGCAAGCTCAGGAGCTTACTTGAGGAGCATAGGAATGCAAAGTTTGTGGTGACGGGGCATAGCCTAGGTGGGGCCCTTGCCATATTATTCCCGACAGTTCTCCTGTTTCATGAGGAAGAGCTTGTTTTAGAGAGGTTGTTAGGTGTACACACGTTTGGGCAGCCAAGAGTTGGGAACCGCGAGCTAGGGAGGTATGTGGAATCAAAATTACAACAACCCACTCCCAGATATTATAGAATGGTCTACTGCAATGACCTTGTTCCGCGCTTGCCTTATGACGACAAAACATTCTTGTATAAGCATTTTGGGGTGTGCCTTTACTACGATAGCTTCTTTGTCCAGCAAGTAAGTTCAATGAAATCTTTTCTTTTTCTTAATTTCTTTTAAATCTTAATGATAATAATAGTATGTTGTGAATGAAGAAAGTGGATGAAGAACCAAACCCGAACTACTTTGGGTTGTGGTACCTGATTCCAGAGTATCTGAATGCTGTATGGGAATTAGCGAGAGGTGTGGTAATGGGAATGGCATACGGGAAAGAGTACAAGGAGTCTTGGGAAGGCATAATGATGCGGATCATAGGTTTGGCCATTCCTGGCCTTTCTGCTCATGCCCCTCCTAATTACGTCAATTCCATAAGACTTGGAACTTGAAAACATCATCATATTCACATGTAAAATTACTCTCCTTCTTCGACCTGTTATTTGTATGTTATGGACTTCTTATATAGATAGATATAGGGGTGGGTGAGTTTCATACAGAAACAAAGATAATGTTGCGAGAACGAGTTTTATGCATTTCTATTTTTCATTTCATTTAAAGTTAGGGATATAATGGTATAATCTTGTCTGGGCTTTTATCTAATCGACAATTAAAGAGAAAATGTGTAAAAATTGTGGTCCATGTATGTTCAATTAATTGAACTTGTACATGTGTACATATTTATAACTATCGGTTTATGCCACACCCAGGTTATGATCCATTTACTAAGTAATGCGTTGATATTGAGCAACGCTATGTTGGTTATAGGTTCATTTGGTCTACTAAATTGTACAATAGGTTGGTGGGTCCACTCAATTTATACAATGGATCGATTTGGGTCACAATGATTAAACTTGCTGACTTAAAAAGAGTCCGAATGGATGAGCACCACTCACCACCATTGCGTCATCACCCCATGCAAGTGGCTGCCACCATCGCCTCCACCTACACGGTCGCCGTCACTGATGCCATTCATTGCCAATAGCCACCATAAAAGCAAATATAGAGGGTCATCCGTTTGGTAATTTTATATTCTAAAATGACCCATTTCAACGCGAACCTATTTTGTTCAGACAATCTTTTGCCCTGAAGCAAGTTGATTTTTTTAATAGTTTGTTTTGACTTGAACTAAGTTGATGTCTTTTTAAAACAATCCGTTTTGACCTAAACTAATTGTTGCGTCAGTGATCTGACACTAACCATGATGATGTTTTAGAGCTCACCACGTCTTCAGTTAGTATTTATGGAGTACATTGGTTACATATATTTTGGTTCGGCTCTCAGCTCTAGGTACTTTCTTAAATCACACCACATATTTCTTGATATACTATTGTTGGGTAAATTATTAATTATCATATTTCAATATTATGTGATGAATTAAGTTTCAGCTTTTAGTATTGTGTGACTAGTTCAGTATCAGAGTTGAGTAGTATTAGATTTTATGTTATGAGGGAAATCAGGGAAGAGTAGTTGGAATGGAAGAACTTTTGTACAGATTAATGTAATGAATGTGTAATTAAGTTGTTTTGAATTTATTTGGGTATGTAAAATAATGAACTAGTGCTTTTAATATTATGGATTATGCTTCAATTGCTGTTTGTAGTAGTGACATGGGGCTGGTCTCAAATGAAGATACAGGATTGCAGTGGAAAGAGCAAGCCTGGAGAAGAATGGCAGTCTGCACCCTGTTTATTTATTTTAGCCAATTCAAATATTTGATGGTGCATCTGCAACATGACAAGAATAATAAAACATGATCAGCCAAGGCATAACTGTGCATGCTATTTCAGGAAATTGGGCTGAGAAAGTAAAATTTGCAATTGAGCTCTTGCCTGTAGTGTTCAAGATTGGTGAGACAGCGAGTATGACTGAGATTCTAGTTAAGAAACCAAAGTAAAACTTACAATCAAGGTCTTTATTGGCATGTCCAAGGCAGGCAGGCATTAAGCTTCAGATGAACTATCAATGCAATGCAATGCAATGCAATGCAATGCAATGCAATGTGTGTGTGATCAATTGCTCTGAATCGGTTTCTTCTGGTATATATGTTTTACACAAGGAGAAACTTCCTATTACTATGTAACAATATTCTTTGTTTTCTAATATGTTACTGGGAATAAGTGAATGATTCGGTCCTGTGTCGGTTATTAAACCAATCTACAAAGAAGACCGTTGACTTCAGTTTGGAGGAAAAGACCTGGCAGTTTAAGAAAGTAAAAAAAAAAAAAAAACAAATAAAAGCCCAAAAAACCAAACTTATGACCGGTCAGGCCGGTTTGAAACGGTGAACACCCCTCATGAAAGTTAAAACATTGCTCTTTTTATGCAGGTAAATAATTAATTAAGATGTGAACGTCATCATGTTAGTGTAAAATGAAGTCTCTAATTAGATACATTTTCATGAATCTGTTTGTTTATTTTGAATAAGAACCATTCATATTAAATTAACAGTAAATTAACAGGTATGTTTTATGAAACTGTGAACCTTGCAAATCAATATTCATTCAATCGATAAATCTTAACAACTTTTGCCAAATATATACAGTCTGAAATATAAACAATAGATTATAGTACGTGGTAAAATTATAGTACAACAAATTGAAATTAAAAAACAAAAAAAAAAACAGCATGAATTAAGCAAACACCATGTGAGTAACCATTGCAGAGGGAAGTATAGGATTAAAAAAATAATAACGATAAAAAAAAAAAAAACAAAAGCAATCCTTGACCCATATTGTAAGGCAACCTCATTGGAATAATTAGCATTTAGATATCAACCTTTAGCCTTATAAGAAAAAACCGTAAATTTGAGTGTCAAATCTCGTGATGGAGATAAAGGAATGCAGTATTATGCTTGACCATACTGACAATTTTGCAACCATGGATTGAGTAGGAATTTTGACCCAACAGCATTAACAAGTGATGCAAAACTAACTGCACCTTCATTGAAGCTGAACAATACAACTTTTTCATACCAGTTTGAAGCTCTTGGTACTCAAAAAACTTATAAAAAAAAAAAAGGCCTCCTACCAGCCATCAAACAAGTATCTGTATATGTTCGTATTTACCAGCCATAGCTTGCATTGTATGAAGCTGAGATATGTCTCTTTCTTTATACATACATTACATAGTCATCAGGTAAAAATCCCTTTGCAGAAACAAAAAATCAAAAGACAGACAACTAATTACATACAGTTTCCAAGGCTGTGTGCCCTTATTTTGGTATCCGATGGTTGGAGTTGGATCCAACATTAATGTTATGGAGCCAATCAACGACTTCATTGATACCCGGCCTCTTAGCTGGGTTGACATTCACACACATGCAAGCAACATCAAGAACCTGCAACATCTCTTCTTCAAAACCCTTACCCCTTAGAATCGGGTCAAATATTTCCTCCTGTTTCCCTTCACTTTTCAACTGCTGGACCCATACTACCAACTCTCTAGACTCCTTGGGCCTAAATACCTCCATGGGCCTCTTTCCTGTAAGTAGCTCCAGCATCACAACCCCAAAACTATATATGTCCCCTCTCAAGGTGGCTATCCATGACTGGCTGTATTCCGGTGGGATATACCCCAGGGTGCCCACCAATTCAGTCGTGACATGCGTGTTATACGGCTGAATCAATCTAGACAAACCAAAGTCTGCTAAATATGCTTCAAACTGCCCATCAAGAAGGATGTTGCTGGACTTTATGTCACGATGCACGATATGTGGTTCACATACCTGGTGCATGTAAGCTAGCCCGCAGCTTGCTCCCTGAGCTATCTTCAGTCTCGTTGGCCAATCAAGTTTGGCTGCACCATCTGTCTTCTCATGCAGCCAGTAATCCAAGCTTCCATTTTCCATGTAAGAATAAATCAGCAGCTGAGAGCCCTCATATACACAGTAACCTTGTAAAGAAACCAGATTCTTGTGCTGAGCTGTTGAGAGTGCCTCCACTTCGGCTTTGAATTCCCTTGCAATCAGTCCCATATCTCCCGAAAGCTTCTTAACTGCCAGTTTTGTTCCGTTTGCTAATGTTGCTTTGTAAACCAAACCGAAACCTCCACAACCAATGATGTTTGCTTGACTGAAGTCCTCGGTCGCTTTCAAGATATCGGTTATGGTCAGATGCTTGATGTCTTTTGCGTTGTTTGGGAACAGTATGACCCCACTTGTATCCTTGGGGACATCTCCTACTGCTGATGTGGAATTGAAGGACGCCATGTCCATATGAAATACCTCTGGATCACCTCTGGGGAGAATCCTCCTTTTCGACAGTATCCATAGCGCCAGGCAAGTGAGAGTGATCCCAACTCCAAAGCAGATCCCGAGGATAAGGCCAACAATCATTTTCTTGTTTGGGCCTTTCTTATGTCCAAAAGTAGAAGAAGAATCTGTGGTTGGCGATCGGCTGTTACAGGACTTTTGCATGGGTGGACCACACAACCCTGCATTCCCTTCATACATCTGGTTGGAGAAGGTGTAAAACTGGCCCCCAGTTGGTATGGAACCTGTTAGATTGTTGTATGCGACATTGAAAGAAGACAAGAAGTTCAAGCTGTTTAGGGATGTAGGGATCTCCCCAGATAAATGATTATGAGAGAGATCCAGATTTTCAAGGTTTGTAAGGTTTGACATTGAAGCGGGAATGGTTCCGGAGAAATTGTTTTGTTGGAGTTGAAGAATGTGAATGGACTGCATATTACCAATCTCAACCGGGATGTCACCACTCAGGTTATTGCTTGATAGGTACAACGCTGGGGGGAAGGTGGTCAGCTGGACGTACTGCAGATAGGAAGCGTTTTGGGGGGCAACAAACACAGGTAGTTCCAAGTAACTGCTGTTTACATGAGCCAGCACTTGCTGTGATGCGAGTGCTGGAAGTCTAGTAAGCTCCACAGGAAAACCTCCAGACAGAGAATTATTAGATAAATCGAGATAAAAGAGATTTGGGAGTGTTTGCAGCCAGCCTGGAATGGTGCCATTAATGTTATTTTGAGAGAGGTCAATTACCTCCAGGTTGGTGAGTGTCTGCAGCCAAGCGGGAATCTGACCGTAGAGCTTGCAGCCACCTAGGCCCAACATCTTAAGATTGCGAAAGCCTGAAACGCCTGTGGTGGGCATGGTTTCGTTGAAGAAGTTCTTGGAGAGGATGAGAGTGGTGAGCTTTTGATGGGTGCGCAGAATACTGAATGCTGCACTGATGTTCTTGAAGGTATTGTTTGAAAGGGAGAGGAAGGAGAGGGATGGCAGTTGGAGGACGTCAGGGGGGATCTCACCCTCCAGCCTATTCGTGGCGAATCGGATTGCAGTTAGTGATTTGCAGGAGAAGAGGGTTTTAGGCAGGACCCCGCTGAAGCGATTTTCACCCAGGTCAAGTACGGTGAGTTGACCGAAATTGGAGAAATCGAAATTAGAAAGGTTGCCCCCTAAGAAGTTGACCCTCAGATTGAGGAGTTGGAGGCTTTTGCAATTGGTCAAAGAGAGAGGCAGGGTTCCGTTGAGGCGATTGATGTGAAGCTCCAGCTTCTCCAGCAAGGAGAGCCTGCCGATGGTGCGAGGGATGGAACCGTAGAGCATGTTGCCAAACAAGACGAGGGTCCTGAGGCTTGTGAGGTGGGTAATGTTTTCAGGGATGGCATCGGAAAGAGAGTTTCCAGGTAGGGAGAGGTGTTGCAGGGATCGGGCGGCAGTGATGTCGGGTGGAATCCCTCCGGTGAGATTGTTGAAGCCCAGGCTGAGAACCTGGAGAGTGGAGCAGGCACCGAAGCCCTGGGGGATGTCTCCAGTGAAGTCGTTCAAGGAGAAATCGAGGATGAGTAAAGCGGGGGAGAGGGTGCAGATGGAGGGGGGGATGGTGCCGGAAAGGCTGTTGTTGCTGACGTTGAGGGCGATGAGGTTGTGGAACTGGTTCACAGGGCCGGTGAAGCGGTTGCTAGAGAGATTGAGAGAGCGGAGGGTGGGAGGGAAGGCGTTGGGTAAGGATCCGGAGAGCCTGTTGTAGCTCAGGTCAAGAGTGGTGAGGTTGGAAAGAGAGAGGAGGGGACCAGAGAGGAAGTTGCAGGAGAGATTGAGGAAGGAGAGAGAGGTGAGATTCTGGAGAGAGGGAGGGATGTCACCGCGGAGGTCTCTACCGGGTATGGATAACCCGACGACCCGATGCCCTCTCTCATCGCAGGAGACTCCATCCCAGGAGCAGCAATCCAAGTTGCCTGGCCACTGCAAGTTGGGGAAGGCCTTGACCAGAGAGTCTCTGTCGTCAGGGTTACACTCGGCATCTGAGAGGGCGGGAAACAGGAGTATAATAAGTATGATCAACAGATGAGGATTCAGCATCATGAGCTAGCTAACGCTGCTGCAACAGGAAGAAGAGGAAGAGAGGCCGATGATGATGAAGATGAAGATGAAGATGAAGAGGGAGCATTACCATTGAACAAGACAAGTGGATGTTGACGCAGACCAATATTAAAAATAAATATATAAATGAATAAAAAAGAAGCAAGGTAGCGTTTACTTTTTTCTCTTTCTTTCTTGTATATTGGGTGGGTGATGATGCCTGGTGGTAGTGGTAGTGGTGGGAGTGATGGTGGGTTTTTCTGTTTCCATCACAAGTGCCTTCCTTCCTTTTTTTAAGTGCCAGTGGACACACCAATAACATTAACTTATTCACTCTCTCTCTCTCTCTCTTTTTTTCATATTATTTACAACTCATACACCCCCAAGTGGAGGAGGAGATAAAACATATTCTTTTTTCCTTTTTTTTTGTTTTGTTTTGTTTTGTTTTGTTTTGTTTTGTTTTGTGCTAACGTCATTGATTGGGCTGCTCTGCTAATTTTTAAATTACGTCTGCTTGCTTTAAGCCCAATACAAACAAACACACACTTTGGACTTTTTTTATTTAGGCTATTTGCTTTAAAAAAAAAAAAACAATAATGCTAGAGTTGACCAGGGCTGGGCTCCTTGTCCTATCAGATTAAAAAGTTATAAATTACAACAGGGATGTCGCTTCCTGCATTCATCAGCTATAGGAAAAATTAATAAATAAATAAAGTGAAATGTTGTTTTGATTCAAATTAATACATTACACTACCCGCCAATTAGGCAGTGGTGGAGTGGTTAGAGAAAGAATTGGTGTGTGTTCCTTGTGACCCAGGTTCGATTCCCACTCGCCTCACTATTTTCTGCGGCATCCAATACATTACAGTACCCGTTGTCTTAATGTAATTTCCGACAAATTTACACCAAAGATCCACTAGATACACTTCGGGGCTGTTTGGCTAAGCTTATTTTGGAGTGACTTATGACTTATTTATTTTTTGGAAAAGTAAATAAGTCATAATGGAGTGACTTATTTACTTATTCCTCTCACATAATAAGCTAACCCAAACACCTTTTAACTTTTCAAAAAGTCAATAAGTAAATAAGTCACTAAAATAAGCTTAGCCAAACAGCCTCTTCCTTTGGTTTTGTCACGAGTAAATAACTACAAGGTCCGATTGTATCTTTTTCATAGTTAGAATAAATAAAGGGATCAGCTATGTCAAGGGTTTATAAAAGGTGTAAACTGTGATAAGTCAAACCTATAACTAACAATTTGTTATAAGTCGTTAATCATTGTAATTGAGAGGTTATTGATGAAATGAAGTGAGCTCTTCCTCTGTGTACTTGTTCTATCAATTTAACGTATAGGGTTTTGTTTTTCTAATTTTTGTAGCTTCTAGCGTTAGAAAATCACTTGCACCAACAAATTATGGTATGGGTAATAACATGTTTCTACAACAACTATTATCCCTTTAATTCTGCTCTCTTTGCTAATGTGAGACTAACTCATTTGGTAGAGGCTCTTACCTTTTAGTGGGAGATCTTGGGTTCAATCCCAAGCAAGATGTAATTTAGGGGTTTAAAAAAAATATCATACTCTTTGCTCTCTCCCATATTAACTTTTTTATATCCTAGTTGGTTATTTTTGGTTTCTTTCGATACATATTTCTATCAATATATGCAGATTCCTACTTTGTATAAACTAGGATTAAGACCCGCCCGCGTTGCGGCGCGGGTACATCGTAAACATTGAATGGATTGGTCCAAACGTTATATGATGCATTAACCATATGAAAATACACATTTCGACGTATCCAGTTGAACTCAGTGTAACCTGTATAAGCATTGTGATTGGATCAAACATAAAGTAAATCAAATTCATATCGAACAATCATAACGTATTATATGTGACCCAACTCATACATAGAAAACGTAACGGGTATGAAGGAAAATTTGCACATGTAATCAAAAGGATTAATTGGAGTTTTAGAAAAAAAGGGAGAAAAAGAAACCATAATTTGACTCCACTCGATTCGAAACAAACTTTACGAAACATACATAAAATAAACACGAAAAATATTATATTTGACCTGAATCATTTCCCAAAAAAGTTTACGTCGAAACGTAGAACAACTTGAATTTATACCAAAACGTACATAAAAATATGCACGTAAAAATGGTTTCTTTAAACGAAAACGTATTATATTTGACCTGACTCGTCTATAAAAAAAGTTTACGTCGGAATGTAGAACAAATCATATTTATACCTACCCGTACATAAAATATGCACGTAAAAAGCAGTTTTTAAGTAAAGGAAGTATATGGGTAAACCGAAACAAAATATTAGTAAAAAATTTAATGGGTTAAAAACGTTCGTAAAACCGTGCCAAGTAGCACCAATGCCACAACGGCATCGACTCTCAACATCGTAAAAATAAAATAGATAATTATCAAAATTACTCTACAAGTGTATCTAAATTACTCTGCATCAAAATTACTTTACAAGTGAATCAAAATTATCCTGCAAGTTTATTAAACAACATACAATTCAAAATTACTCTACAAATGATCATGTAGAGTAATTTTGATCTTGTAGAGTAATTTTGTTAGCATTTAGTTATGGGGTTTAGCTTTATGGTTTAGTTTTTAGCTTTTAGTTTGGGTGGGTGGGTGGGGGGTTAGTGTAATTTTGATAATTACCCTACAAGATCAAAATTACTCTACAAGAACATTTTATAAAATTACTCTACAAGATCAAAATTACTCTACAGTATCATTTGTAGAGTAATTTTGAATTTTGACAGATAATTACAAAAATGTCACCGTATGCTTTTTGCTTTTTCATGCTATTTGTACGTTTAATACGTTAACTTTATTTGTTCAGTAACTTTCCCTTAAGTTGTACTAAAAATCTCAAAATCCAAGAAAGTGTGAGTAGAATTGTAGATTATTGATGAAGACGTAATCGATGCTTAAGATGAAGAACATGCACGTGACAATCAATCGAGGATTTTCATTATATCTTTATTTTAAGTATGGTATTGCTATATATTTTTAAATTAAAATAATAAAGCGAAATGGTGCATCAAGATTTTATAATGGTGTGTGTTATTGCTGCCAAAAATTTATGTTTCGTTATAGGTATTTAACCCACCTTTTGGGCACGTGATGCATCCCAGTGACTTTTCATGCTTATCAGTTATCCTCTCCTTCACACATTTTAGCATAACCCTCCCATATGTATGAACGTATATATGTAACAGCAAGATCTTCACATATGTAATAACCATTTTTATTCACTTTTAATTACAACCACTCATTTTTTTTAGATTGAGTGGACACCATTGAGTTTAACATAATGTTGTTTTTTTTTCAAACTTCCTGTTGTGAGAAGGAAACCCCAAAGTGGGAGGTGGTGCCTCAGAAATCATCTAAAATTCCTCAAGAAAATTGTGAAGGAAGCTACTTCTGTTCTTATAATGAATTTTATAATTGTTATTAGTGACTTGTATTTTGTGTAGGCATACTCTTGGTAATTGTTATAGTGACTCATGTAGGTATACTCTTTATAATTGTTTGACGTGTTACATTGTAGCTGAATGAATCTTGACATGTTTGACCCATTAATTTTAATGCCTGTTTTTTACCCAATTTGAGTTGTTTCATTATAATTCAATAATCATGACCCGCTTGACGAGTTTCATTGTAGTTCTACAAATTTTGGGCCACACACTATATTTTTACCCATTTTGACCTCTTCCATTTTAGTTCAATACTTACCTGTTTGAAGAGTTCCATTGTAATTCAATATTTCTGACCCGTTTCATTCTAATGCACTATAGTTTGACCTCCTTCCATTGTAATTCAATAACTATGACCCATTTAAAGAGTTCCAATGTTATACAATAAATTTTGACCCGTTTCATTTTAGTGCACTATATTTTTACCCAGATTGACCTATTTCATTTTAATTCAATAATTATGACCCCTTTGACAAGCTTCATTGTAATTCAATAATTTTATTTTAATACACTTTATTTGGCAATTTAAGATTCGAAAATAATTTATCCTTAAGATTTTGCAAAAATGGGTGTTAAATCTTAGGTAGGATTTGCCTTTAAACAAACCAAACAGCCAAGTGAAAACCATAAAAAATGAGTGAATCCTACTTTCAAGAACCTAGAACTTGATGTGGTAGATCTCTAAGATGCTTTCAAATAACAATTGAAATCCTCCTTTGATGTTTAATTCTACAACACTTGTTCCAAATCCCTGCATCTCTCCTTTTCCCCTTGATCAAATGTGTACGATTTTTAACAAGAATATTAATTTCACAGTTTTGGTCCATCCACTAAAGTTTTGTACTAAACTTTTCACCCTACTATCATTTGAGTTTTATTTAATTTCATTCTACTTAATAAACATACATTATAAGATACATATATAATGTATTATCATTTGATCGGGAATTTCATGCCATCAATATTTAGAAAATTTTATTACAATCATACTAAATAGGGATGAGCAACATTTAAGAAAAGTTGACATTCATTTAAGGCACATTTACTTTGCAAAACTCCACTAGAAGAAGAAAGAAAAGAAAAGTGATGCTATAAACTATAATAGACAGTAATGATATGATGCAAAGCAAAGTAACAATACCTCTACTTTGATCTTGAAAATAATGTATTTATGTACCAGGATACAGGCCGCGTGTAGCTGCAGGAGGACCATATGAATATTTCCATTCTCCACAAGCTAAACATCGTTCCGTTGCAACAGGGTTTTGTAGAGTACAAAATTTACATGGCCACATTTTTGTATTAGTATTCGCATTTGCATTTGCATTCTTCACATCTATTCTTTGGGTTTCACAGGCCTCACATGTCAGACTCAATAGCTGCAAGCAACACCATTCAAATACAAATTAGCAAACCTTTTAAAGAATTTTTTAACTTTTTTTACGTGTATCACTTATATTCAGGATACCTTGTTTAATAGCGTACAAGCTCCACATTGCCATGATGTATTCGCTTCTTCTTCTTCTTCTTCTTCTTCTTCTTCTTCTTTTTCATCATTGCTTACCGGTGTAGACTCACCACCACAGCTTATTATATCCGGTGTGTCAGATGTTCCCTCAACCTGAGATGAGCACCACAAGTCATCATGCAGTCTCCTTTCTGCTGCCATGGCGGCGGCTTGAATCGGGGTAAGGACAGCCCTCAAACTGCTATCCCCACCAAGACGTTTTGGGCCAGAAGGCCCCTGTTGGACTCTAGTTTCAGCAGCAGCCAGCGCTTTCTGTCTAAGCGATGACAAAGGGGGTTGACGTGTAAATCCACCTAATCTTTTCCCACGAAGGTCAAAGCCTTGACCCGTACCCGTTATACCTTTAGCCATAAGTTGTTCACATTCCTGTACTAGAAATAGGTTAATGATTTATTAAGAAGAAGCATTGCATTGCATTGCATTGATTGTTATTATTATTAGTAGTAAGTAGTACCTTTCTAATTTCATCGAGTAGATTGTAGAAATCGGCATTATGTGGGCCATACTGATTGTGGCAAAGCTCATGAAGCATGGTGTCAAGAATCTGCTCATAAGGAAAAAAGTCCCACTGGTTATTTTGCCTGCGAAGCCTTAACTTTACTTCCTGGCCTCCATTGACATTGAGGCCAAGAAGGGCAGGATTGGAGGGCCTGAATATTAGAATTTGGAATTAGAATATACGATAAGAGAATATTATTATTATTAAAAGAGAGTTGCAGGCAGGCAGGCAGCAGCAAGAAATTACCAAAACTCAGAAAGGAGGTTGACTTTCCATCCGCGGTTTCGCATGATTGGTTGAACCTGTTTTGCAACCTTGTCAAGAATATCCCTTGCCTCGTTTTCTCGGGGCATCTTCAGAGGCTTAATTTCCCAGACTTTGTTGAGATCGTTGAGATTCATATTCTTCACTATATATGTATGTTATCATAAACAATGATAGGATAGGAATTAGGCAGGCAGGCAGGGGTAAAATAAAAGTGCAACCTGTCCTGTGTTTATTAAAGTAAGTAGCTTTAAAGGTGACTAATTAAATAAAGGTGTTGTAAGCTATGTATGTATGTATGTATGTATGCTTTTTTTTTTTTTAAACGGCCAACAAACTTAATCCCGAGCACTCTCGGGGCACCCACTGGACAAACGGAGTACTCCGAGAGTAACTCGAGTCCACCACCAATTCCAGGGAAAACCCGGTAACCCACCCGCCTTTAGGCACGATGATGAAATTACCGGTAAAATCCGTAATCGCAGAATTCAGGCAGGCAGGTAAAAATAAAGGTGTAATGGCAGGCAATTATTAAAAAGCATCTAATAATAAGATTGAAGCAGGATGCTAATATGTAAACCTAGACCCTATACTTACTTGTTCATCAATCAATCTACATCTACAGATGGAAATGGAATCCTCCTTAACCTAATTATGGACGTAGGCTTTTCCTTTTCTTTAAGGGACTTCTCCGATGATTGCCCTTCTTGTGTCTATGATGTTGTATGCTATTATACATGATTTACATTATGTTTACGCTTAAAATGATGTTGCATGCCATTATACATGATTCACATTATATTGTCCCACTCTTATCTTAGTATGGGCGACTTCATATTCATGCATTCTTTGACCTGATATGTTGGTTTGCTGTTCGCTTTCGAGCCGAGGGTCTCTCTGGAAGCAGCCTCTCTATCCCTATGGATAGAGGCAAGGTCTGTCTACATCCCACCCTCCCCAGACCCTATAAATAGCTCTGCTATCTGTGGGATATACTGGGTATGGTTGTTGTTGTTGTTGTTGTTGCTTAACCTAATTATCAGAAGAAATAATACCTACCTGTAAGCAGCAGAAGAATGAATTAGAAGAAGCAGATGATGAGAACTACAGACAGATTATGAGAATCGGGAGGGAGGGAGGGAGGGGGGGATATTATTCATATTAACAGCATCCTCCTCCTCCTCGTTATCTTTTCTCTCAAGAAAACAATCTCTCTCTCTCTCGTCACCGATGACGCCGTCTCCCTTTCGCATCCTTCACTTGACTATAATACCATGGAAATATATTAAGGGTCATGCTATTTCCACACGCGGGAAATTATTTTCACACCTCGAAGCGTCGCGCTATGGCCATAGCGGGGCGCTTCGGTCGACAAAAGGTGATTTGATCGTTTGACTGACATGAGTTGCAGAGACATAAAGGTGATACGAGGTTGCAGAGTCTCGTGAACCCTAAGCGCCGCGCTATGGCCAAAGCGCGGCGCTTCGACCCCAAATTTTCACTTTAAAAAGGTCTCACCTGCTCAGACACAACATTCAAGTTTTATGCGATATTGTTACTCTACTATATTGATTTTGGAACATTAAACATACGCGTGATTTTATTGTTTGTCGATTTTCTTTGCTCTATTAGTTACATCTCTTGAAAAAACGATGTCGTGGTTAAACAACTATATTTCCGGTCAATATTCTGACGAGACAGTTGTTCCTGATTCTTACGAGGGGACCGCTATTTCTGACTCGTATGAGAAACCGGTCTCGTCCAACTTGAGGGAGGCAGAGGTTGTATCTGGCATTCGTTATCGTGATAACACGGTGACACTGGATTTGAATACCCCTGTGGAGGACCCTTACGCACAACAAGGTTATTCGAATTTCGGTTACGGTGGCGAGTACAGCTTTGTACAGCAGGAGTGTGGTCCAAACGACAGTTACGGTTGTCAACAGAGCTTACAAGGTTATTCGAATTTCGGTTACGGTGGCGAGCACAACTTTGAACATCAAGTATATTCGGACCTCGGTGACGATGGTGAGCCGGGGGATGTGTCTGTTGACGAGGAAGGCTGTTACCCGGTTACGTTTTCGTTTGATACAACGCAGACCTTTTCGTCACGTAAAGAGTTGGTGCGTTGGGTACAAGACACGGCAAAAGACAATGGTTACCTCATTGTGATTAAGAGGTCGAATAAAAGAGGAGAGAATTACAAGATTTGGTTTCAATGTACTTTTGGTGGGGAGCATAAGAGTATAGCTACACAGAGGAAAACGGGTAGCAAGAAAATAGGCTGCCCGTTCGAGATGATCGGGTTTTCGGAATCATCCGGAAGTGTTTGGAGGATCGAGGTGACGAAGGCGAAGCATAACCACACTCCTATTGAAAACTTAGAGGATCACGCGTATGCGAGAAGGCTTTCTTCGGAGGATAAAAAAACTGGTTAAGGAGCTGGCAGAGCAAGACATTCCCAACCAAAGTATCTGGCGAACGCTGACAAAAAACAATCCGGCTAGAAAGCTTATTCCGAAAGATATACACAACGCTGTTCAGAAGATCAACGCCGAAAAAAATGTCGGTAAGTCTCCGATGCAAAAACTTGAAAACATTCTTCTCGAAAAAAATTACACTTATTACATGCGCACAAATGAGATATCGAACGAAGTTGAAGATGTCTTCTTTATTCACGAAAAATCATTCACTATGTGGTGTGCCTTCCCGCATGTGCTAATGATTGACGCCACCTACAAAACGAACATGTACAACCTGCCATTTGTTCAGGTCGTAGGCATGACGTCGACAAACAAATCGTTTACGGCTGCTTGTGCGGTAATTTCTGCTGAGAAGTCAGAGAACTACCTATGGGTGTTGCAGAGGATCAAGTCTATGCTGGTAGGATGTATGGAACCGCGCGTGATTTTAACAGACAGGGATTTTGCGCTAATGAACGCGTGTGAACAAGTTTTTCCAAAAGCGCATAAGTATCTTTGTCGGTTCCATATTCAACAAAATATTAATAAGAACAGCAAGAAGAAATTCTCTGACAAGGATTGGAAAGAATTCGTACGTAGATTTTGGTTATTGTGCGAGTCTACGACCGAGGAAATATACAGGTATAACTTGGAAAACCTTGAAGCACAGCTGAAAGAAGATGACCGTGAACGTAGGTATTTCTTACATAATTATGTTCAAATTTTATATAATAACAAAAACTGACTATTTACGTTTTTTTAATTTTAGAGGTTTTTGATTATTTGAAGAAATCCTGGTTGGATCCGTACCGTGAAAAGTTTGTATCATGCTGGATTAACAAAACTATCAACTTTCACCAAACTACGACCAACAGGTTGAGGGCATGCATGCAACACTAAAAAGTCACTTTCCAAGTCATCGCAACACACTGGATAAACTTGTACTGTATGTTGATCATGTTGTTGATAGACAATACACCGAGATTAGTAGTAGCTTTGAAACAAGCCTCCGAAAAGTGATGACGCACCACAAGAATCAGCCCATGCTTGCATATATTCTCAGAAAGGTTTCAATATATGCGATTGAGCTTTTGAGTAGGGAACTAAAACGTAAGGAAGACGGGTTGAGAGCCTACGGTGCAAGCTGTGGTTGCCAACTTTTTACCAGCTGTGGTTTGCCATGTGCCTGTCGTTTGGAAAAGTTGGAAAATAAAGGTAATTAATATCTTTGACCTTTCTCATTATGATTTTGCCACCTAATTTGTTTTCATCCACAGGTCAGCAACTCCGGATCACACACATAGACGTGTTCTGGAAGAAGCTTGACTTCAAGCCTGCAAAGAAAAACATAGAGGATATCGATGTAGACGCGGAATTTGAAAAATTGAAACAAAAGATCGATCCAACACCCCCTCAAGTGAAAAGGAGCTTCTTTGAAAAGTTTCAGCAAATCCTCAATCCAGGGAACAATAACAAAAAACCTCCTGTTGTTCTGAAGAAAACTCGTGGTCACCCAACATTGAAAACGCAGGAAGAAAGAAAGGTTGAAGCCGCTAGAAAAAGCGCGTACATTCCGTCGGGAGAAACTTGGGTCGAGGCCTCAGACGATCTTCCCCGTCACAGCTCGTACATATCACCGTCACAGCCTCAGACGATCAACCTACACCCTGATTTCCCGATGATCAAGCTCGGTCCTAAGACGGATATAGCGATCCGCAACTACGCATCTCAGATTCCCGAAGTGATCCATCCATACATCGTTAGAATAAAGGACGTGAAACCAGATGGTCATTGTGGGTTTCGATCGGTGGCTGTTGGGTTAGGAGTGAAACAAAATTCATATTTGATGATCCGGAAACAACTTATAAAGGAGTTACGTACGAACGAATCGCTTTGGAGGCAGTTTTTTTATCCGGAAAACATAGGACATTATGATGCGCTGCTTAGACGGATCGATTTCAAGGGGGTGGGACGAGCAGATATCGAAAATTACATGACGATGCCTGAGACGGGGTTTCTTATTGCCCAACGATACGGTGTGATTGTTCACACCTTCGACATGCGTGGGAGCGATACAATTTTCCCTCTGCTGGGCGGGCCAAACGAAGCTGAGCAACCTCACCTGGTGGTTGCGGTTGTGTTCGTCGACCATGGGCATTTCATACATGTAGAGCTTGGAGGTTGTTATCCAATGCCTCCCCCAAACCTACTCTGGACAGCGAACAGAACAGAGCGCGCAGCAGCCTGGCATACATTATACAGGGATCAGATCAATGCGTACGAAATGCTTACGTATCATGCCCCTGACCTTAATGTAACCCCATATGTTCACGATGTATGTTAAATGTATTTAATAATAATCACGTTTGTGTTTGTTCAATATATGTGTTACATCACGTTAAAAACCGAATGTCACCGACACGACCCAAAATGACAATATACATCATAATACTACAATTAATGACAATATACATCATAATACTACAATTAATGAAAAAATACGTCATGTTCATGTACCGTAGGCGGCTGATACACATAACACCTCTCACAGGAGTACTTGTGATTTCAAACCAAAATGATACGATATAACGGAATAAGACATCACACGTAACCGATTTGATCCGGAACTTGCAGTATAGTCCATATATAATAAAAAATGATGTATAATGGAAAAATCGTAAATTTTAGACTATTATCGATGCGTTTGTGAATTAAAAACAATTTTAAAAAAATAAAAAAAGGCCCTAAACGCCCCGCTTTGACCTAAACGCCCCGCTTTGACCTCAAAGCGCCGCGCTATGGCCATAGCGGGGCGCTTCGATCCCTCATTTAAACCAAAGCGGGGCAGCTTCTCCCCCATTTCAAACTTAAACACAAAAACACACACTAAGGTGCGATTTCACACACTCTGAGCCGGAGATCTTCGTTTTCAAGCATTCAACCACTAAAAGGTAAGATCGAACACCCTTAATCGTTTTCGTTTAATGTACATGTTGAAATATGTGTTGATTGGGGCGGGTATGGAGGATCTGCTGGTGCTGTTCTTCATCACGAAGAACCAAAGCGCCGCGCCGAGGCCAAAGCGCGGCGCTGTGGTTCATGTTTATTTTTATTTTTTTTATTATTTGTTTTTGTTTAATATTATTTGTTTAATATTATTTGTTAAATAATATTTGTTTAATATTATTTGTTTATTATTTGTTTTTGTTTAATATTATTTGTTTAATATTATTTGTTAAATAATATTTGTTTAATATTATTTGTTTAATATTATTTGTTTAATAATATTTGTTTAATATTATTTGTTTAATATTATTTGTTTAATAATATTTGTTTAATAATATTTGTTTAATATTATTTGTTTAATAATATTTGTTTAATATTATTTGTTTAATATTATTTGTTAAATAACAAATATTATTTGTTTAATAATATTTGTTTAATATTATTTGTTTAATAATATTTGTTTATTATTTAAATTATTTAATAATATTATTTGTTTATTATTTTATATTTAATATTATTTGTTTATTATTTAAATTGTTTAGTAATATTATTTGTTTATTATTTTATATTTAATATTATCTTTTCAACGTGCAGGGATGGATTCCTCCGATGACGAGATTGAGCATATGGAGGCTGAGAGAGATGTGGGAGAGGAGGGAGAGCCGGCATGTCCGTACCTGCAGTTTCCGCAGGGGTCACGGGCGAGGGGGAGATGCGCTAGGTTGCGCACCATAGAGATTGGGGCGCACGTTGGGATAGACTGGGGCCTGCTGGATACCGTGGGAGAGGCCGCGCGGGCGCGTGATATAGTTGGACTGGATACTCCTTGGTCGCGCCTATTTGAGTTAGCGATGGAGGACTCGTACCCTGAGCTTACGGTCGAGTTTCTTTCCACGTTTACATACGCGCCGCATCCGGCGGATTACGTGGAGGACCCGGCTTTTCCAGTCCACGAGGTTACATTCCGTCTCGCCGGTCAGGAGTTTCAGATGAGTGTGCGGCAGTTTGCTGTCCATACAGGTTTGTACACTGAGCCCGAGCTTGATACTGATTTATATACGCAGGCGGTTACGGCGATGGACAGGCAGACGCTTATCAGTTTCTGGAGGGCCATTTCCAGGGTTCCCTTTGGGAAATCCTGGCAAAAGGCCACCACCATTAGAGACCCCTTGTACCGATACCTGCACCATGTTATCGCGTCAACTATCGTGCCGCGAGGTGCCAGCAGGGAGAAGGTCAACCTCAATGACCTTTTCTTTCTATACTGCCTACTGCGCCGCCAGCCCTGCGATCTAGCAGCCTGCCTGGCAGATTACTTTGCCACAGCATACCACCGGCAGCTCCGCGGGTACGTGCACACTGGCTCATACATCACCGCCATTGCACGCTCGCTAGGGCTCGTGCCCGAGCATGATCCGGAGCTGTCCGATCCGGTCCCGTCTACCAGGTTGGGCCGCGCGTCAGTATCTTCCATGCAGATCACCCGTACCTTTGATGTTGGTCTGAGGTTTAAGGGAGGTGACGGGTTGATTTGGCATTCGGAGGTGGTGTCGGAGGTCATCCCGGTTGTTATTGAGGTGAGGCCTGGAGTGTTAGCCCCTCCTGATGTTCAGGCGGCCGCTCGGCAGGCTCAGCTACAGGCTCTGGGACTCGATCAGTTCCCGGGCCAGCCTCAGGCTGAGGCTCAGGCTCAGCCTGTATTAGAGGATCCGGCTCAGGAGGAGCATGTCGAGGAGATCCCGGTACCACCAGTTCAGCCAGCTCCTGAGCCGCCACAGTACCCGCAGCACGTTTACGCTGACCTGCCTCCGGTAGCGCGTGAGGTGGCTCGGGACTTCGACCGGCGCCTCAGACGCCAGGGCGCACGCATTGACTGGATCGTTGAGACGCTCGTTGCTCTACGAGAGCTCGCTGGGTTGCCTCCACTTCCCCTCCCACCGTCCCCACCGCACGAGGATTAGTACCTTAGTTTGTTTGTATAGTGATTTATTATGTATTATGTACTCAGTTGTACCTTTTTGTTTTGTATGTACAAACTGATATATATAAATATATATATTGCAGTTAATCTTCTATTTACATCACGTTGGTTTTGGATTGTTTACGTTTAATTCTTATGGCTTTTTGTACATTTTATTTAACGTGTTCGTTTAATTTAACAAAATAAACAAGGTTAACAGTTTATAAAGACGCACTTATATTATATACGTTCTATAAAAATAATGACGTAAAAAAACGTAATTATAAAACAACTATGAATTATATGTAACTAATATTTTATAATAATAATAAAACTCAAATACAAATTTTTCCTCTAAAAAACACTACCAAACTAACCCACATCCCACATATTTCAAAAAAAAAAAACAACACAAGCTCATGCACACGCTGTTTGTCTTTTTGCACACTCAAAGCGCCCCGCTTTGGCTATAGCGGGGCGCTTTGGCCAAGGTCAACAGACAAGGACTGACAAAGTCAGTCCTTGTCTGTTGACCATGGCCATTTGTCAGTCCTTGTCTGTTGACCTTGGCCAAAGCGCCCCGCTATGGCCAAAGCGGGGCGCTTTGAGTGTGCAAAAAGACAAACAGCGTGTGCGAATAGACCACCCCTATATTAAACTCTTTTTTTTTACATTTTTTAACATATAATAATATTTTCAAATACAATATTTTCTTTTCAAAGAGTTAACTACAGCATATGGTATAATGTGGTTGAAGCTTTTAATCATTTTGGACTTTTGGTTGTTAATTAAGCTTCTAGTAACTTGATACCAACTAAGGGGCTGTTTACCTCTTAATAGGGCTCTTAATGGTTCAGACATTTTACTGGTTCAGCACTTAATGGTTCAGATTGTTTGTTTCAGGAGCAGATGTCTCAATGGTTCAGACATTTGCCTCTGAATGGTTAAGATTTATACAAAGTCTGAATGGTTAAGACCTCTAATCTGAATTGGTCAGACATTTGCCTCTGAACGGTTAGCATTATGTAGGCTCTTGATGGTTCAGACCTCTTACTGGTTCAGCACTTAACCATTCAGATGTTGCCAAACGACCTCTAAAAACTTATAATTTGGATTTTTTTTTCTTTTTCATTTATTACTTTTATAACTTGTTTTTTTTTTTTGTCAACAATTTCAAGTTTGTAAGAGTTTTGAATATAAAATACATTGATTTTATCTGCTGAGTTTGAATCGAATTGAAAAAATTTAAATTCAGTTTGAATCGAATCGAATTACAAATTATATGCAAATTCAATTTCGAATACAAATCGAATTCCCCTAATTCAACCTTAATCAAATACGAGTCTACAAAAATTTCAAATTTAAATAAGTCGATTCGTTAATTTGAATATTCAAAATTCAATTTGTTAAACACCCTTATTTTAAGCAAGGAATCGAATTACAAATTATATTAAGTTTTGCTAAAACACCCTTAGATATTAAAAAAAAAATAACTCCACCCACTATTCCACGACTATAAACATAAAAGATGACCACTACCATTAAATATTTCACATGATCGGTAACCACCATCCACCACCAATCAAGGGTGGATCTAGGCCTTTTTTTAGATTCCTAGGAACCCACTCGGTTTGAAAAAAAATTAGTGAAAATGTGAGTTTTACAAAATATAAGTTTTGAAGCTTTAATTATACTTAAATATGGTATTTTTGAAAGAAACAAATCTTAGATATATCTTGGTAAGAATCTGTATTTTTCACACTATGAGTATATCTTGGTGATAAAATATTTTTTTTTTCAAAACGCTAGATCATTATCATTCTCGTACTCGTACTCCCCATAATCCTCACTTTGATAATCTTGATCATTATCATACTCGTACCCTTCGTCATTGTTGAGTGTTGACCTCATTCTCATCGTCGCCCC
Organism: Helianthus tuberosus; assembly: GCA_030545235.1. Classification (NCBI taxonomy): domain Eukaryota; kingdom Viridiplantae; phylum Streptophyta; class Magnoliopsida; order Asterales; family Asteraceae; genus Helianthus; species Helianthus tuberosus. The sequence goes on from CM060404.1 coordinate 90,543,585, forward strand.
CATTCTCGTATTCATTTTCATTCGTATGATATGTATGAACACTAATCCGATCAATTTTTCTTTTTCGTTAGCATCAACAAAAGCGAGGTTGCTATGGTTAAGAACGGGTCGGGTCGGGTTGGGTTGGGTCTGGATTACGGTTATTATTAGGGTTTCATATGTGTTTTGAGTTTCGAGATTGGTTGGTGCTCATTGGTGGAGTGGGTGGTCGTCAATTACTACCACCCGAACGGTTATTTTGGTTTTCCATGTTGATGGTTTCAGATGATCGGTGTTGGTTTGAGGTATTTGGTGAATTAGAAGCAATAGGTGCCTCTAGTTGGCGATGTATTCAGTTTCGCTGTGCAAGTTTTTCAATCTCTGGTTTGAATACCAATAGATAATCTTGTATGTATGCACTACCTGTTATATGGACAAACAACACACCTAGTGTAACAAAGGATATAGAAAAACGCAATGGAACTGAACAATTAAACAAATTATCGAAATAAATCAAATAATTCAAATCACCAAGCGCTCGAACTCCCCAGAAGCAGTGGCAAAATTTGATCGGTGTCCAAGGACTGTTCAAAGATAGAGTTAAAAATGTGTTCCTAATTACCTTAGCTAGTAGGGCAAGTAGTATAACAGCCCTCCTAAAACCTTAACATGCCCTACATGTCCTAAAATATACCCCGTATACGAAAAATAACCCTAAAATACCTTTATATTATTAAAAATAAATTAAAAACAAAAATATGGGTTTCTCGTGGGGCGCGACCCGGTTAAGCCAGGGAGTCGCGGGCCGCGACCCAGTGACACCAGGCGAACCCTTGTGATGCCACGTGTCCCTGCGCGTGGTGAAGCTAGTTCGTGATTAGCCAAGGCTAGAGCCTAGCCTAGGTCCCTCGCGGGCCGCGAAGGCCTTGCCCTCTATCTCTCGCGGGGCGCGAGCCGACCAAAATCAGGCCTATATAAGGAGGCCTCTGCCTCATTCAGAAATCGTTCAATTCTTTTCTTTCTAAAGCCCCTGTTATAGCAAAGTGTTGCTTGATATAATACCCCTAAAAAGCGAAGCTCTGCCTTGTTTTAAGTATTATAACCCCCGGTTACATATTAGTTACTCAACCCGATTGATCTAGGGCTCCGTAACGCATGTCAAGGCTCTGCCTGACTCAGTCGTTGGAGTTCTGTCTCGGGGGTACGGCTAATGTAAATTGGGTTATCTTACTAACACATGTGCATTGTTTAATTTTAATAGATTATAACCAGGAAGTCACCCGAAAGCAGTAGCATTATCTAAAACAGCAATGTGAGTACATCTATTTTTGTAAACCTTTTTATACAAACCTCAATTGTTTTAAATAATGATAAACAATGATTGAGTCTATGTATTCTACAATTACTGTCGGCATGTTGGAGTTTTGTATACATTACTTGTTACTATACTGTGAATAGTAGCATGACCACAAGTCAGGATTGACAGTACCGTGGGTGGTAATTGGGTAGATATAAACATTGTAATCGCCCTCAATACTGTAAAATGATAAAAGCTTGTTTTGATTAAATTGGGATGCACTCGCCAGTATTTCTTGCTGATAAAATGTTTTTAAAACGCGTTTCAGGTAACAAAATGTGAAAGCCAATAGAAGCCAGCTGGAGAACACTGAAGGTTTGGAAAAGTGGCTATAAAAGTTACCTAAACGAGAAAGAAGTTTTATTTCAATAAATTAGAGTTTATCCCTATAAACATATTATAATGGAAACTTAGGTTTTTCCCATGTATTTATTATTTATAAAAGTGAGGTGTTTTACTCTGATAAACTATTTCCTAATTACGGTCCTGATGTAAATTTCCGCTGCCAAATTAATAAACACCGATACCACTAATCTAGATCTCGCGACACCCGCTCCCGGGGGTAGGGGTCGGGGGTTGCGACAAGTGGGGTGTCAAAAACCGAAGGGTTTGTGGTCGGTGGTTGGATTTTAGTGGATTAAAATGGTTTATGAAGCTTGATTATTATAACAAAAGTGTGTTTCAAAGTGGGAATCATTCATGTGATTCCAATTGGTTTTGTGAAGCAAGATGACAATTTCAACTATGATTACGGATTATCAAAACGGTAATTAAAATGGATTTCTAAACAATATTCAATAAAGAATCACACCTGGGTTTCGAGTTTGTAAGTAATTAGAGCTATCTTACACATGATGCAAGAAACCTTCACAGTGTGAATGAAGTACAATTGTATGTTTTATAAATCAAGATTGACAATGTGAATAATGGACAATTGTATGTTTTATAAATCAAGCACAATGAACAAATCCTAGGATGAATCAGAAGTAATACTAGTAACCATCTCCCAATGTCAATGATGCAAGAAAATATTTATAATCACAAGTTCAAAACAATACTAACAATAAATTCACACGATTTCAATCGAAAGATTACAAAGCTAATGCATCGAACCAAACATGTAATAAAAACCTTAGAAAACTCACAATCCTACATCCGTAGATGATCTGGAAGAGATTAGCCACTCATGATTGATGATTGATCTTCAAAACTAGATGGAATATAATAAGTGTCACACCCTAACCGATGGCGGAAACATCGGAGTGGGACAAAAAAATGATTGCTCGAGACATCATAACTTGCTATTGTCACACCCCTTTCTAAGGCGGAAGCACGAGGTGTGATCCTGAAAGGTTCTCATTGCATACGAATGGTAAACATACTACATGCTCATAAAATAACTCCAAAACGCCATTGACATTACATAATCAAAACATAACATAAGTTTAGTGTTTACATCACACGACTAATAATTGTTTAAAAAGTTTACAAATTATTTTCAAAGACAATCACAAGGTTTTTAACCATTATATCACCACACGAGATGGAATATAACGATCAAATCCCACAAAACAGGCATCGGAGTCTTGACACAACATAGCTAAAAACATAAACAACATCCAGGAGCAAGAGTAAGACCGCACGTACATCCACTTTAGTTACCTGAAATACATGTAAGTTTTGGAAAATCGTCAACATAATGTTGGTGTGAATTCATGCAGATTTGTGTAAACATTTAAGCATTCGTTGTAGAAAACATGGTATGTATTTGTATGAAATAAGTAATTCTGTAAATGTAAGGAATACGAGATCGCTAATGGTTAGCTAGGCCATCAACATGTGTAACGACATAGGAAGCATCCAAACCATAGGCATTTTTACTTGTCGATTCACGACTAGAGACACAGAAGCACTTCTTGGTAAAAGTGTGGCCAAGAGTGTGGTTGCCTGAAACCCATTAGATCTAACCTTTTGTTCCGCGGTCTAGGTATGTAATTGATTAATGGTGCTTATGGCACCCTATACGTCACATGATCTATAGTATCATTCCTTAGTTTTTGTATTCAACATACCATAGTACATGTATTTTCCCCAAGTTTACAAAACAAGTAAAAGTTTAAAAGTAAGGACATGAACTCACAACTTTGCGTATCATGCGTCGTAAACTTCACCGGGTTGGTTTTGTAGCGTCGTGACCTATACGTGTTCTATTAATGTTAGTCACTAGACTTGTATCACACAAGTACAAGTCACCATCCTTTGTTTATGTATATGTTCTTTGTACGTTCATTCTTAGTGAGGGTCGAGCCCTTGTTTGTGGGGTCTTGCCCATTTGTCATGTCTTTACACTTTGAGTATGTAATGCACTTTGTAAATATGTATTTTACTCCTCAAATATAAATTCGTTTATGTAGACTTTTTGAGGTAATAAGTTATTAAAAATAATTTATATTTTTAACTTTTCATGTGTGTTACTTATATTATTTTCCCCAAAAATAAATATAAGTATTTTGTGAAATAATATTCTCAATATTATTTTTGTACAAGTATACTTAGGAAGGTATACTTGTATTTCAGGTAAATACTTGGGTATTTTGTATTTTTTTACTAAAAATCAATACTTTGATTTTTATTACTTTTCGGAATTATATTTCTTAAAAATAATATATTTTTAAGACTTGTATGAAATATATATATTGTCATGCCATAAAATATATATATAATCATTCTCGTTATCTACCCGATTTTGTATAGATTCCATTGCTTGGTAATGGTTATATATTTGTCCAAAAATATATATTTAAGTCCATGAATATCCATATATTGTCCAAGTTTATTAATATGTTAAGGAATATATTTTTGTAAATATATTTTCTTGTATTGTCCATGTATTTCCTTGTGAGGAAATTTTGTATACTTGTATACTTATGTATTCTCATGTATTTGTATGTGTATTTTTGTATTCATACTCCTTGGGAGTATTTAGTGTATTTTCAAGTCCCTAATACACTACTACATATAATACACATAATATACACTTAGCACAAAATTTGGTGTTCACTAAATGTATATATTTTTCCTAAAATATATATACTTAATATAATTTTTACTTGAAGAAATCATCATTTATTGACTTGATTTCTTACAAAAATTAGGGAAACTTTGGTAAATATTTTTAGGTAAATTTTTAGGGAATAAGTTTCACCAAAACTTATATTTTTCTATCCCCTAAAAATGGAGGTTTCCCATGTTTTCAAAACATGTGTTTATTTTCTTTTCAACACCAAAAACAACTTTCAACAATAATCACCAACATATACCAATTTCTTCATATGAAACATCATGGTGAACTTGATTCTTGTTAAAAATGTATAGTCTTTTAGATCTACACTTAACATATTATGATCTTTCCAAAAATAAGTGTTCTTGAGTATTTTAAACAAACTTATGTGAAACTTTAATTCACTAACTCAATCATCCATGAGTTTTATGGTTTCAAAACTTTGTAAATCATGTTCTAAGACCACTTTTATGTTTATTAGAAAGATCATTATTGTTAACATCATGTTTCACCATGAATCTTTCAAGATCCATGCTTAATAACTTTAGATATTTCATAAACAAGCTTTATGTTATATTTTTAACAAACTTTCCATGAGTTTTAGTTTCAAAAATTAGTTCTACGCATACTTTATTACTTCAAGATTACAAGTTTATGCATCAAAATTCATTTTTTTTTCATTTTTACATAATGCTTCATATGTTCATCTTCAAGTTTAACCATGGATCCTTCAAGATCCATGCTTAAACTTGTTAGATCTAAGCTTTTAACAAGCTTATCATACATGATCTAAACATAAACACAAGACATAACATCCATAACTTCATTACATATACTAAAAATTCATGTAATCACTTATTTTCTTCATAAATATGTTAGATCTTCTCATTTTCTTCTTTAAAAGTTAAGTTGTTTAGATGGTGAAACTTGTACATAACATAAATATGAACTATTTTAGTGATCAAGAAGCTTACTACTAGCTCTAATGGCTAGGGAAGTGGCACAAGAATGAAGAAGATGAATATGGAAGAAAATGAGAGGTTAAAAGCTCCACAAGATGGTCCTTCAACTTCTAGCACCTTACACCTTCTTAGATAAGCTTCTTACACCTCCTAGTGATCTTGGATTGCCTTGTAATGAAGTGAATATGAGGAGTGTATGTGGGTGAGTATGAGCCGAGAGTTAGAGGAAGGAAGATGAAGGAGATGGTGATTTTTATGTGGTGATGTTAGTTACTTAGGGTCCTTATAAAAGAATATTCCAACAACATGATCTCTTTAAAGATTTTTGGTGTAAGATTAAGGGAACAAGAAGAATAAACAAATCAAAAGTGGAGTGGGGCCCATAGGGGCCGACCATGGTGAAAAGGGGGGGGGGGGGTAAAGTGTAATTTTTGGGAAGTTAGGGGTTTAAAGTGCAAACGAGGGGGTTTAACTTAGTTTAAGTGTGTTTAGGTGTTTTTATGATTTTTAAGGTGTTCTAGCACTAATACTAGTTTAATATCATAAAAACATTACTTCTAGTCAAATTTTGATGTCCCGGGTATTGTCCGGTTGTTCGTTTCATTACGGTTCGTTAAAGTGCTAAATTGCGCAGTTTCACTAAGTATGAAGCCCCTTTTGTGGCAGTTTCAATTCCCGACACTTTGTAAGTTATTCTGGACAATAAAACATAAATTCTGCATGATATATTGTTGTTAAAAAGTTGATTATAGCTGAATTGGTGTTGTTTTATGTAAAATTCCGCACTTAAAGTGCGTTTCGGGTGTCTTTTAGTGCATAGTTTAGCTTCCGGAAAGTTTATATGTTAACCCTTGTATCCACACTTGGGTTTTAATGTATTTTAGATGTTGGACCTATTCCTAGGCCCTAATTCTATTGTCTGACTGTTTTCTGCAGAATTGCTGACACAGTGTGTCTTACCGGAGAGTTTACTAGTCTTTCTGACGCAACGCTTAAAGTAATGCATGAAGCAATATTTGAAGTATAAAACGTGCATGAATTCACATGTATAGCATGCAATCAGACAATGTTGACATTTAAGCACATAATTGCAGATATTAAATAATATTTAAAACTGTACGGAAATTACCGGTTTTGTGCCAGTTGTCACAGCTATTTGTGTCAATAATAAAGTAATTTGAATTTCATTGATACTAAAATGGAAATACATCATTTTAGAAAGAAAAGTACGACACGGAACATGTAAATATAACATCGAGAAACAAGTACATAAGTTTAAAATCTAGGTGTGTTTCTAATCCACCCTAAGTACGTTCTTCGTTCGTCGTCAACTAGTTTCCTGCAACATGTATTAAAACAAAATCAACAAAAGTTGGCGAGTATACAAGTTTGAATACATAGCATAATAATGTCTAAAAGTTGTCTCATATCCAACATGGTAATTTACATACATTTTTATTTAGCATACTAGCGTGTGTTAACTATAAGTCAAACCAAAGTATACCACAATCGTGCGAATCCTTGTCGTCGAAACGAAAAAGGCCGTAAAATAGTTTACTTAACAATACCACAATAATATGGGCGGCGCGTTAATCCTGTAGCGCTATAATTGTTAAGGTAGGCTTGCAAAGTAATGAGCATATAGAACACAAGTATATCATAGCATGTGATAACAAGAATAAAACAAGTATCATGTTTTTATCGGATAGAGTGTGTATGTAACAAGTTTAATTGTGATACGTGATTCGTAATAATGGGTACAGGTTGCACCCAAAGTGTGTAAAACGAAAAATGAGATCGAGTATACTCACGATTTGCGTAGTAAAGTCCACGAACGTGAGTTAACGAGTCTTGAGTTGAGAACATCGAAGTTACCCTAAGATGGGAAACAGGGGTGTGTGAGTTCCGGATTTGACTAATTTGATTGGCTTCGGAAATTAGAGGGCGATTTATAAGTCATAGTAAAACGTAAAATAAGTGTAACACCCTTAATATTATTTAAGGATTTTTATACAACAATCAACAATTGACAATGTATTTAAGTTTACACATCACATATAAAAATACGGTTTATTAAAAACTTTACTTCTTAGAATAAAAACCCTCATAATAAATTAAACACGTCGTTTAAAATAACAACGATACACGTGCGGAAGCTTCTTTTTTTTTCATGTGTTCGGTTCTTTCACGGCGCTTGATCTTCCTCCGGGTACTCCTGATAATCACCTACGATCAAAACCAACTTAAAAGTTAGTCTTGATAACTTAAATACTGGGTTAAACAAGTTCTAGGCATCATACAACGAAACAAACCAATTTTTCCAGAAGTTACAGTTCTCGCGGGCCGCGAGAACTTACTTAATAACTTACGCGGGCCGCGACAATCTGTCGCGTGGTGCGAAGACAACATGGACTCCCTTCGCGTGTCGCGAAGGTGCACGTTTTCCAGCAGAATCAGACCTGTGTCCTGCATTTTCCAGCAACATAAGATTTTACGGAAACGGTCATAACTTATTCGTTATTGATCCGATTTACGCGATTCTTTTTCCTACGCGTCCGTAATTTAATTCTCCATCTTATGGAGTTAAAATCTAACATACTACATAATAAAATTTCAGACTTTTAAGTCTTCGGCTTATCGCCCTTTTACCAAATTTTGACCCATTCTTGTATTTGTCAAACAATCATATTTATTTGACCCCGATTTCTCATAAATTCCATAAATTCATTGTTGTTTATCATAAGAGGTTCAAAATCCCGGTTTACATACATTCTTGAACCCGTTTTTACTCACATGTTTATTTTGACCCGTTAAGGGTATTTATGTCCTTTTTGGCATAAATCTCGCTCATTCATTTTTAGCACCATATTTTCACATTAGTTCTCAAATGGTCTTCCACCACAATTATATTTGTGGTGGATTTGATATAGTAAACTATTTATGTCGCGTTTTACTTCTCGGTTTGTCATATTACGAAAAAGACCTATTTCTAGGCAATTGACCCACAAAGGTTTATGCCTATCACCTTGATGCTTATCTAAGGATTACATGATTATAATACGTGATTCCCAAACCACCCATAAGAGCCGTTTGCCTGATTTACCCATCAAGGGTATATTTATCAACATTAGTCCTTCATTTACGATGAAGGACTTTCACTACAATTATGATCAAAATCGCACATTTAAAATGTAATCTCATTGATGCGTACCTGGCTCGAGTCAACAAAATTGACCCGATTTATACCTCGCTTTTATTATCACATATTCTATGGACGCAACTAACCAAATCGCTAATCGCTCCTGTTAACACAAGACTTGACAATAAGGTACCATGAAAATGGTCATGCAAGGAAGTAGAATGATTAGCATCCATTAAACCTCATTATATGATTCACCAAAGCACAAAATCATCAACTTTGTTGATGATTTCGGTTGGTTATGAATGTGAAGATAATAATGACTTAAACCTACTAAACCTAAAAACAACAAAGTGAGCTAGCTAGATGTGTGCATCCCAAACATGGAAAGTGTTTGGGACGTGATGTAGTGTAAGACCCATACTATATAAAGATAGGTTTAATAAAGAAATTTGAATTTATATTAAATATAATGCAAATACATGTTCCTTCGTAATTTCGAGCTTCATAAAAACTTTATAAGAATTTACAGATTTCAACATGTTGTCGTTGTTTAGTTTCGAAAATGACTAAACAAAAATGCGGAAGCTTAATCTTTGACTGTGTTCGATCCTTCACTATGCTTGGTCGCAATCCGTAACTTCAAAATCATTACCTAGATTTCAAAATCCTTAATAACATTAGAGATACGGAGTTTATAACATAATTAAATAAACCCGAATACCCAAACAAAACAAAACACACATTTTTAATGACAGTGCGCCGTAAGTTACGGCACTCTGCCGTAGCTTACGACAGTCGTTGTCTGTTTCATTCAGTAGCCCCCTGCCGTAGTTCGATAGCCTTCACACAAGTTTGGAGTTAAAGAATGCGAAAATAAGAAAGAACCAGTGATTGGCGCAAGAAGAAACCAGTCTGTCGCAACCTTGTGTAAGTTCTTGCATAATACAGATAACATCAGTCAGGGGGTGCAACCTTGTGCCTATTTCAGAGCTTCAATTTCCCAGCTTTGCCTTTTGTACATAAAAACTTCATAACTTCTCGAAAACTCATCCGTTTCACTTCAAACTTGTTTCTAATTGATCGTAAAACATTTGCCCACATTTCTAACTTGTGAACCCAAGATCCGGATTCACAAAATTTGTTTTGCACTATTGATTCCAATATATATTTTAAATAATTGACCCGTTTGCATGTTTAAGCAACGATCTCACAGAAGTTACATCATTTTGCAAGAATATTATTTTTACGAATATACCCCATAACCCGGGGTATTATTCTTGCATTTTATGCGAGCATTATCCGGTTCGCGGTTATGCCAAGTGACCCGTTAGGCCTTTTAAAAGCCGAACTTTGATTAATCTGAATTCCCATTCTACCCCCAAGTTAGACATTTCTACGAAAATGACCCATTATGTAGCTTTAAGCCAAAATGGTTTAAGCCTTCTATTTTATACTGCCGTAAGGATTGACCGAATTGTAAAACTCATATTTAAACTACCCTTAAGGGTCATTTACCTGGTTTATCATTTGAGGGCGTTTTGGTCAACTTTATTCTTTTTAATCACGAAGGGCATTTTAAAAGCTTGTTTTGACTAAGTATACTCTTTTAACCCGTATTCCATTTTAAATTCATTATGTCCGTAAGAACATAATATCTAAATTTCAATTTGCTTGATATACCTCTGTAACGCTTCGTTTTTCGTACTTTCCTTATTTGGAAAGTGTAATCCTATTTTTATTTTTTGAAAACTTTTATTCTCTTTGTAATCATATTTCATTTCAACCTTGTAATCCAAGAATTGATCATAATGAAATTCGTTCTTTATACTTATTTGTTATACATACAATCAGTCATTTAAATACGTGTTTTGATACTCTTTATACGTGCAAATACTTATGCATGCATTCACGACGCTCAAATTATGGTTGCATACGTGTTATATACTTGAAAATGTGCTAAAAATAGAAGTTATGGCTTAAAATAATAAGAATATCAAAGTTCAGGGGCCAAAATGCAATAAATCAAACTTGGGGCTGATAAAGTGGGACGCCACGGGGCGCGATACCCGAAGCCTTATCTATCGCAGCCCATGATACCCCTTAATCCGCATAATGTTGTTTTCCTTTCACGAACTGGCCATCTTTTCCCACATTTTTCTTCCCCTGTCACCTATAAACCTCATTAAACTCTTAACCCTAATCCACCACTATATAAACAAGCTTCCTACCTCCTAGTTCCACTTTCCCAACTCACTTAAACTCTCAAAATGCTCTTAATTCAGCTGGAAATACAAGTTGTGGCTGATTATTCTAAGTGCCAAAGTGAACACTTTTCTCACTTTTTATCATCTATTCTTCATCTTTTCTTCCATTACGGAGCTTGGAACACCTCTAGGAGTGTATCCACAAGTTTACCATGGTAAACTAAGGTGGAACATCACCATTTTGAGGTCCAAACTTACTGTTTTGGAATATTATCTTGTTAACTTTATAAAACTTATGATTTCTTATGCAATCTTGTACCTACCTTGCTTCTAATCAAGTCTATGGTTAGTGAGCTTGTGTATGGTTGATTCTTATGAGTTTAGAGGTGCAAACACCCTCTAAACTTTCTGTTTTGATAGGGTTTAAGACAACCCACAAGTGTTGGAGTCATACAAGTCTACCATAGTTCATATGGCAAGACTTGTGTTTTTATGCAAGTGTGAACCTTAGAAGCTTCAGCTATCCTAATATAACAACCCTCCTAGAACCCTTAAGTGACCCTAGATGTCCTAAAATATATCCCGTACGCGAGAAACGGACCCAGAATACCCTTATAATTAGAGAAAAATCAAGAAAAACCAAGTTTGGGAGTCGCTCGCGGGCACGACTCAGACACCAGAGTATGTCGCGGGGCACGACAACCTTTGCTTGCTCGACACTGCATAGTGCCACGTGTCTGATGACTGGGCGAAGCTAGGCCGATGACTGGCCAAGCCTATGACCGCCCTTAATGCTCTCGCGGGCCGTGAAGGCCAGCTCTATATCTCTCGCGGGGCGCGAGAGACCCCTCGACTAGCCTATAAATAGAAGGCTCAGGCTCATTTGACAATTCATTCAAACAATCAATTTCTCTCTCTAATATTCTGTAGGCTATTATTATACCCGGGCATAATACCCCCACTATAAAGCGAAGCTCTGCCTCATTGTAAGTATTATAACCCTGCTGTTACCTTACATGATCGATTTAGGGCTCCGTAACGTATGTCAGGGCTCTGCCCGACTCAGTCGTTGGAGTTCTGTCTCGTGTTACACCCGATTGATCTAGGATTCCGTAATGCATGTCAAGGCTCTGCCTGACTCAGTCATTGGAATTCTGTCTCAAGTTGTGCGGTTAATATGATTTGGGTTATTTTACTAAAGCTGTGTATTGTTTAAATTTTAATAGATAATAACCAGGAGATACAACAGGAAGCCTTAGTATTACCTAAGTAAACAATGTGAGTACATTCTCTTTTTGTCACCTTTTTGTGAATTACTTTTGTGAGTCAAAATACTTTACCAAAACCTCAAATGTTTTAAATTACACTTAAACAGTAATTGAGTATTTGTGATTCTACAATTACTACCGGTGCGTTGGGGTTTTGTATACATTACTTGAAACTCGTTACTATTGAAATAGTAGCATGATCAACCAGTCAGGAAAGACAATACCAGGAAAGGGGTAATTGGATAGATATAAGCAAATGTAATTACGGATGCCCTCAATACTGTAAAAATGATAAAACTGTTTATATTAAATCGAGATGCACTCGCTAGTATTTCTTGCTGATAAAATGTTTTTAAAACGCATCTCCGGTAACAAAATGTGAAAGCCAATAGAAGCTAGCTGGAGAGCACTAAAGGCTTGGAAAAGTGGCTATAAAAGTTACCTAAATAAAAGAAGTTGTTATTTTCAATAATCAGGGTTTATCCCGACAAATGTATTGTCAAATGAACTTGGGTTTTATCCCAATGATTTGTTAATATAAAAGTTTGGTGTTTTACTCTGATAAACATATTTCCTAACTACGGTCCTGATGTATTCCGCTGCTAAATTAATAAACACCGATACCACTGATCTGGATCTCGCGGCACTGGCTCCCGGGGTAGGGGTCGGGGCTGCGACAGAGAGTGGTATCAGAGCTACAGCCACTGGTTTAAGCCAAAGAAGTGTTCTGCTGACACTTAAATTTTAAAATTCTGTGTTAGGAAATAATTCTATGTAAATATGTATATTATTTGTTTTGTGTTATTTGACTATCTGTTAGGTATGAGTGAGCAAGGAACTTCGGACGCTTATCGTCATATAGATAGTTCACAAAAAGATGAGGAAACATCATCTCAACCTAATCCCTCAGGATACTCAGCCGATACTGAGGAAGGGATATTTATACTTAAGGCACAGTCTGAGGAACCCTTCACTTCTAAGAAAAGAGGTTGGTTTAATAGAGGAGCACATGGGAGAAGAAAAAGAATGAAAAAGTTACAACAGCAGAGAGCGATAGTCAGAGCTAATAGGGAAGTGAGTGCACAGACTCAGGAAATAGTCGTTAGGCCACCTTGGGAAGAGGAACTAGATAGACAGTTGGCCGATTTCCATATGTTAGCTACTACATCAGTAGACACTAACCTAAACCAAATAGCTGAACCACCACTGTTACCTTTATTCCCAGATCAACAAATGCTAGAACCCAACCACGAAGACCAGTTTCCAATTCCAGATATATATCCCTATGAAATCCCCAGAATTCTCCCTCCAAACCCCATAGCTCAGTACACTGACCTTAACCCTTTAGATCCCTTTTGGAGCAGCGAATGCTGGACGCAGAGTGTAATAAGAAATCCATACCCTTATGGACAACCTATCCCTCGACACCTTGATCCAGTACCAGCACCCATGCCACCTATGAGCCATGAAAATTTGGAAGAACTTCGCTCATATGGTGACGAATTATTGGAAGAAGGAGATAGAATTCGTCAAATAGGATAGAAGCTTATGTGGAAACATGTTGAATGTGATATACATGATTGGATACATGATACTTAGAAAATACCTAGATATATGTGTAATTTTATATTTTGAAAAAAAAATATATAGATAGACTAAAATACATACGGATGCATAACTACTATTAAGTATTATATTTAATTTTTAGTTGTAGTATGTAACCGATGCATATATATATATATATAGAAAGAGTAAAAGGTGCAATGATCGACGTTTTTGACCAAATTGTTTGTGTGATTGTGTATAAATATTTGTACTGGACTTATTTTATGATAAATTAATACTTGATAAATGTTCACAATTCAGATGTCGAACGAAGTAAATCAAGAAAACCAGAACAATGAGAATAATGGAAACCAAATAAATAACAGTGTCATCCAACATATAGTAGCACAAGGAATTATAGATGCTATGCCCTATATTATCAAGACTGTTAAAGAAGCAGAAAATAATAAATCTGCAAACGGAAGTAAACGTCAACACACTGAGCCAAGTCACAGTGTAAACGATAACGGACCCATAATCCAAGCTCCATTTCCTAAAAGAAGAAGAACCGCTTCTTACGGTTGTTCTTATAAAGAATTCTTGGCCTGCAAATTAATAGAATTCTCAGGCAATGAAGGAGCCATTGCAGCCTTATGTTGGATAGAAAAGACAGAAGCAATCATAAAAATAAGTAAATGTGCAACCGAATATAAGATTGTGTTTGCTTCTAATCTTTTAAAAAATGCAGCCTTAGAATGGTGGAATACTATTCTACAGTCTAGGGGAAGTGACAGAGTTTATAATATGGAATGGATCAACTTTATGGAAATGGTTGAAAGAAAATTCTGTTCTCCCAATGAAAAGGAACAAATTGCTAATAAGTTCCTAAATCCTAAAATGACTGGAGTAGACTGCAAAGGTTACACTACCATATTCTTCGAATATGCTAGGATAGTACCTACCTTAGCCTCACCTGAACCAGTGTTAATCTCTCGTTATATTTGGGGATTAATTAGTGAGATTTGACACGTAGTTAAGGCAGCTAGACCGCAAACCATAGAAGAAGCAATAGAACTAGCCAATACCCTGACTAATGAATTGGTGCGTACACAAGAAAAGAACCAGAGAAAGAACCTAGCTCAGAAACTTACCCAAGAATTTCAGTATCGTGGGAGAGGTACAGGTTCTTCCTCTGCACTTTACTGCAAGACTTGCAAAAAGAAGCATTATGGGAGATGTGCAAGGTTTTGCAATTTTTGCAAGAACCCAGGACATAAGGAAGAAGAATGTCGATCGAAACCTAATAATAGGATATGCTACAATTGTGGAGAGGCTGGTCACATCAAAAGGAACTGTTCGAAACTAGCTCTAGCCACAATCAACAAAGCTAAGACAACTGAAGGACCAAAGAAAAATTCTAGAGCCTTTGTTCTGACAGCCGAGGAAGCCAAGATGATTCCAGATGTGATTGTCGGTACGTTTTTAGTTAATGACATTTTTTCCAAAGTATTATTTGACTCTGGTGCAAACCAAAGTTTTATCAATACGTCTTTCTACAAACTTCTTGACCAACCCTTAGCCAAACTTCAACAAGATTGTCTGGTAGAGACAGCAAACGGAGAATTTGTTAAGATAAGCGAAATCTTGCAGTAAGCAAGAATAGAAATCCTGAACCATCATTTCTTTGCTAACCTTTACCCAATGAATCTCGCCGGATTCGATGTTGTATTAGGAATGGATTGGTTGGTAGCCAATCTTGCCAGTATTTTATGTGATCAAAAGACAGTACAAGTAAGTACACCAAGTGGTAAAAAGATCACAATTAAAGGAGATAAGCCAACCAGATCAACAAAATTCATCTCTGTGATGAAAGCTGCAAGTTATGAAAGGAAAGGAGGATTAGTATATATGATTTCTGTAATCATTAATACTAAAGGAAAAGAATTAAAAGCTACAACTGCCAGAGGAAATGGCAGGAATACATGATGTGTTTCTTGTATGTAATCTCAAGAAATGCTTAGCAGACGAATCATTAGTGATACCTCTTCAGGATATAGAGGTAAATGAGAAACTTAAGTTGTTCGAGAAACCTATTCAGATTGAAGATAGAAAGATCAAGAATCTCAAACACAAGAGATTAGTTCTGGTTAAAGTGAAATGGGATTCCAAGAGAGGACCAAAATACACTTGGGAACTCGAGTCAGAGATGAAACGGAAATACCCACACCTGTTCTAGTAGACCTCGAGGACGAGATCTAAAACAAGGTGGGGAGGATATAACAACCCTGCTAGAACCCTTAACGTGACCCTAGATGTCCTAAGATATATCCCGTGTTACACTCGATTGATCTAGGATTTCGTAATGCATGTCAAGGCTATGCCTGAATCAGTCATTTGAATTCTGTCTCGAGTTGTACAGTTAATATGATTTGGGTTATTTTACTAATGCGTGTGCATTATTTAAATTTTAATAGATAATAACCAGGAGATACAACAGGAAGCCTTAGTATTACCTAAGAAAACAATGTGAGTACTTTCTCTTTTTGTCACCTTTTTTGTGAATTACTTTTGTGAGTCAAAATGCTTTACCAAAACCTCAAATGTTTTAAATTACACTTAAACAGTAATTGAGTATTTGTGATTCTACAATTACTACCGGTACGTTGGGGTTTTGTATACATTACTTGAAACTCGTTACTATTGAAATAGTAGCATGACCAACCAGTCAGGAAAGACAATACCAGGAAAGGGGTAATTGGATAGATATAAGCAAATGTAATTGTGGATGCCCTCAATACTGTAAAAGTGATAAAACTGTTTTGATTAATCTGAGATGCACTCGCCAGTATTTCTTGCTGATAAAATGTTTTCAAAACGCGTTTCAGGTAACAAAATATGAAAGCCAATAGAAGCTAGCTGGAGACCACTAATGTAAGGACCTGCAAAAATGTCCCAAAACACCCCGTAAGTGAAAACCCGAACCCCCAAAACCCTAATTTCTATGAAAATCAAGAAAATCAAATTTGATTATTTGGTCGCGGGCCGCGAAAGAATTAAGAGAATTCTTCGCGGGGCGCGACAGCTTGGTAAATCTCCGGATAAGCTTCAGGGCCACGTGTCGCACACGTGGCAGACCTAGGGTATGACACGGCAGCCCTAACCGTAGCTAGGGTGGCCCTCGCGGGCCGCGAAGGATATCCCTTCAAGCTTACGCGGGCCGCGAGAAACTCAAAATTCAGCTATAAATAGAACGTTGCATGGGCAGGCCTCTGTGTTCATAAATTCCCACAAAAACGCCATAATCTGCTCAAAATCGTGTGTTTAAGTATCGAAACACTGCTGGGATAACAAGGTAATAATTCGATCACTGCTACGATATAATGTCCGATCGATTGAAACCAATCCGATGGATGTTTAAGTGCTGCCTGAATTCGGGCTATACTTTGTCATTTGTCGTGAGGGTTTTGATTTCGTGAAATTATCATAAATGTTGTATTAAGTTACTAACCTAGTTTCGTTTGCATTATTTAACTAGGTTACCAGGCTTAATCAGTAGGCATACTTTGTCAGTCTAAACTCGCAATGTGAGTCATTCTCTTTTTACCAAATTGTTCCAAAAACCCTATTTTCAAAGTTATAATTACAGGGATTAAGTCTTTGTAATCTTCAATTACTGCCGGTATGTGGGGTTTTGTATACATTACTTGATAACCGTCACCATTGGACAACGGGTTAGCCAATGGGTGATATGACCATAGTCACAGATACGGTCGAGTGATAAATACCGATTTGGGGTAATTGGTTGATATATATACATTGTAATCGCTCTTAATACTGTAGATTATAACAATGTGTCGTTTTGTACAAATCGAATGACTCGCCAGTATTTCCCCATTGATAAATCTTTTTAAACATGTTTCAGGTGATTTACTGTGAACAAGGAAAAGTGCCTCGTAGCACTCCAGCTTGAATGAAGTGGCTCAGTAAATAAATAAACATGTTTTTTTTGTAATCAGGGGATTTCCCAGTGAAATTCCTTTATTGTAAAATACAGGGTTTATTCCTAATCTTATAATAAAATAATCGAGCATTTTCAGTTTAACGATCCTGTTAAATTTTCCGCTGCCAAATTACACACCAATACTACGGGTTTCTGTCCTGCGGCTTCTGGACCGAGTAAAACCGGGTCAGGGGCAAGACAACTAAAGGCTTGGAAAAGTAGCTATAAAAGGTACCTAAATAAAAGAAGTTGTTATTTTCAATAATCAGGGTTTATCCCGACAAATGTATTGTCAAATGAACTTGGGTTTTATCCCAATGATTTGTTAATATAAAAGTTTGGTGTTTTACTCTGATAAACATATTTCCTAACTACAGTACTGATGTATTCCGCTGCTAAATTAATAAACACCGATACCACTGATCTGGATCTCGCGGCACCCGCTCCCGGGGTAGGGGTTGGGGGTTGCGGCATCTAACTTATTCCACACCTCACTTGATCTTTTATTTTGCTAATCCAAGTAGCTTGCTAGTCTTAAAGTAACATAACTCTGTCTAGCCTCCAATACTTAGTTAACTCTTTCATTGTTGGGACGGCTCACTCGGGTTAATCTTACTTGGCTACTTGAAGACATATTAGTTTAGTTGTTTATTTCTTTTTATTTATGACCATCTGAATCATCCTTGTGATGATTTGTGTATTAGTGAATCATACAATGAGAATCCTCCATGCTTGACTTATATGACAATCTATGAAACTCATGATGGACTTAGCTTAGGATTATCACTATAACTATATAAATATATGTATATATATGAACATGGCCGAATTTATGATGATAATCGGTTTATGGTTATACGTCATGAACTTAGACTAACTTATCTATGATTCTAAGTCCCTCGTTGTTGATTCTAATGGGCAAACTAGGACCCATGAAATCACATACAACTTAGTGTCAAAACGAGTACTTAGACTAGATATACTTTTATGCATACATAATTTTGTTCTTAAATTCTTAGTCCTGAATCTAACCACTCCATAAACGCCATATGACCTTACCTTTGATTCCCCATTCTCAAACAACTCGACACTCGCGGATAATCGGAAAGCTTTTGCAAAATTATGAGTATACTCTAATGCCATCTTTACGTTTTACACTTTTGGGTGCAATATGTTTACATTATCAAATTACACATTCACACTTATACTTTATGCAAACACAAACAATCCAACCATACATGCTTAAATACATGATACTTGATTTGTATTCTTGGAGCATTCTTATGTGATTTACTTGTCATTAACTTCATACGAGCCTCCCCTTAACATGTATAGCGCTATAGGAGTAACGCACTGCCCGTATTCTTGAGGTCATGTAAGTCTTTTAAACTTGCGGTAATCTGAGGGTTGACTTGTTAAATTGCATGCCATGTTTACATTAATCTCATTAACTATTTTTGTCATGTGGATTGTTCAAACTCTTATACATACATGCTAGTACTCAAAACTTGTATACTCGCCAATACTTTCGTATTGAACTATACTTTAAAATATATTGCAGGATTTTGATGATGATGATGATGCACGGAATCTATTAGGATGCCTAGAAACGCACCAAACTCTAATTCGTGTTTATTAGTTTAGTCATTCGATAATTGTTGTAATTCATTTTGTTTCAAACTCGATGTATTCTATTTCAAACAATGTACTTGATGTTGGCAATGAAATGAAAATGTTTATTAAATACTTGTCATCTTTAGTGTTATGAAGTCTCGAGCAATCTTGTTCGTCTCACTCTGATTTTACTGCCATCGGTTGGGGTGTGACAAGCTCACTTTAGGTAATCCAAAGCCCCCCATGACTCGATTAACTCTCATCGAACCTTAAATTCTCATTGAGAGTTTGACCCATTACACATACCTGGCTCGGGTCATAGCATTGACCTATTTTAATACCTTGAAATATAAATTCTAATTAAAATCAATGCAAGTCATACGCTATTCTCCCTGTGAGCACAAAAACTTGACAAGCGACCATTAGTCATTATTGTCAAATGGTGATAACATCACCATTTGACCCCTTTGCCCTAAATGACAATTTTATCATTGTGGGATGGTATTTATTTGCCATATCATCCATGTATCCCGTTTCGTTTTACACCATACAATCAAATTACTTAAAAATCGTCTTTTAGTTTGTTTTACCCATCATGGCTTACGCTATAGGGTGTCTTTTTCAAAACTATTATTTATCCGTCAACTCGTGACCAAATTACCAATTTGTCCTTTTTACCCATTATGGTTTACACCATAAGGTAACTTTTCAAAACTCCTTGTTTATTCGTCATTACATGACCGAATTACCATTTTACCCCTTTTTATCATCAAATATGGTTTCTCACCATTTTCACTTGTTCCGACCCATATCATTCCGCGTTGGAACGTCATATTTCAAATACTATATTACCTTGTTCTTAACCAATACAAAAAGTAGGTGTTCTACTTAAAAGATGTAAGCTTTACTTACCTTGCATCCAATTATGGCTTTCCCGCGTACTTGATCCGTTTGACCCGCTTCTTTCCCAAGCTTCCACCTAGCTTGTCAAGCGTCAAACTATCATTTATCATTTGTAAGATGGTTCGATTACTCATCATTTATCACGACTATTTCACCTTACGAATTTTATATCAAAATTATCATTCGATCTCAATATAGGTCAGTTTGACTTTTAAAAGTCAACTGCCTATTTACACATACAAACCCACAAATAAGTTCAACAACTCATTTAGGCATTTCGTTAATTACCTGGTAGGCACTATTTTAAGGCCATCATTATAACTACGTTCCCCAACCAAGTTCATGCAATTGTTAACATCAAGTTAACATAGTTTCTACCATCATATGCTAATTTATCAATCATTATACAAGAACTTGGGATTGTTTCATTACCACAAAACAACCCATTGCATCATATGTATGAAATATACCCGAACATCAATTTTAGCCAAAGACTTTAAACATTCACATACACATGATGATTTCTAGCATCTAATAACATGACTGTTTAATCAACTCAATCATATCATCAAAACCCACTTCATAGTCTACTTGTTAATCACTTACAAGTAACCTTATATCATATATATATATATCCCTTATGTTTAACGAATTTTAGCATACATCTATGCCTAATTTCATCTTTGGATCATCATCCAACAATCTAATTGCAAGTAATCTACTTGTCTCAAATTACAACTCTCACCAATCTAAGTTTTAAGACATACCTTATGATCCCCTTGTCTATGTGATCGTTAAAATGCGTTCCTGCACTGATTTGGGTCTCGTATTGATCTTCAATTTGGTGGATAAGCTCGAACAAGGGTTTTACCCTTGTTCTTTCTCCTGGGGATCGACCAACACACACACACACACACTATGTGTGTTGTGTTTTAATTCTTGTGTTTTAAAACACAAGTTTCCTTTTTGGCAGCTTTGATCCCTCAAGTTTAGTTTTGATTAGATAAGGCTACAACTCATTGTTTTATTACTTATTTACATGTTATTAACTAGGTAAATTTGTTCCTAGTTATTTTGTTTACGAGTTTACTTTTACCACCAACGGTATTTTTACCCGCTCATCCTCGGTTAATTCGGTTTAAATTAATAAACCCGATTTCGGGGTGTTACATGTAGCCTTGTCCCTTTGATGGAAATTGTTTGAGACTTAGTGGTACGGAGATAACAAATCAACAAGTCAGGTCGTGGAACAAGATTGGAGAGCCAAAGCTTCCATGGTTCACACTTTCACCAAAACACAAGTCTCACTATATTGAAGATGGTGAGCTTGGATGGTCTCAACACTTGTAGGTTGTCTAAAACCTTATCAAAATAGAAAGTTTAAAGGGTGTTTGCACCTCTAAACTTATAGCAATCAACCATACACAAGCTCCATAACCATAAGTTTGGTTAGAAGCAAGGTAGGTGCAAGATTGTGCAAGTTTAAACATGTTTATAGAAGTTTAAGTAAAAGCTTCTCCAAAATAGAAAGTTTGGGCCTAAAAATGGTGATGTTACACCTTAGTTTACCGTGGTAAACTTATGGAAACACTCTTAGAGGTGTTCTAAGCTTTCAAGAAAAAGAAGAAGAAGTGAAGACAAAGCGACTATCTCAACACCTTTGGTGGTAGTATAGAGTACCTTTTATATGATAAGCTATAGCGAGTGTCAGTGACGAACAAAACTGATACCGTCCGAACAACATTGGTACTGTGTCAACTTTAAATGAACATCGGTACCAATAATTATTGAAGAAAAGTGAGATAGAAGCTCACTTTGTATCTAAGAAGAATTCTGCCCGAACTTGAATTTCCAGCTAATTAGAGAGTGTTATGTGTGAATTTAGAGAGTTGGAAAGGTGAAATGGAGGTTTGGGAGGCTTGGTTATATAGTGGTGAAGTAGGGTTTGTGTTTAAATGGAGTTAGAAGGTGATCGGGGAAGAAGAGGGGTGGAGAAGGGTGACCAACCCGTATGCCCTAAACAACTCACTGCGGATTAAGCCCCCTCGCCACCCACGGCGGGAAAGGGGTTAGTCCCCCGCTCCCCGCGATGGGCTCTTTCTCCTACCCAAGTTTGGTTTTTAGCATTTTGGCCCCTGAACTTTGGTTTGTTTGATATTTGAGTTACAAACTTGTGTTTTTTTCTATTTTTCAAGCATAGTAAGGGTATCAAAGTATGGTGCAAGTGTGATGTACATATAAGTGACTGTAACACCTCGTAAAATCGTGTCCAATAATGTGAAGACACGTGTCCTGAACCCTAATGAAGTCAAACTTTGACTACGAAGGACTAATGTTGTCAATTAGTGAAAATATGTATGTGGAGGGACTAAAAGTGTCAATATGCATAACCTATGCCTCTGAATGACATTTTTCGATATTCTTATTTAATAACGAGCCACATGTTGGACTTACGAAACCGTTTGGGAAATAAATCAAAAGTTTATAAATCAAGGGGTTAAAAGCGTCAACATGTTTAATTATACCTCTGAGTGACCTTTTAGCGAACCCAAAGCTTAACTGTATTTTGTCATATTTCCAAGAATACTTGAAACCTAATTTGAAGGGCCAATAGTGCTAAATATGAAAGTTATTTGAGTTATATAAGTCCAGGGATTGAAATTTCCAAACTAAACAAGTTGGCTGATTTTGGGAGGCCTTGCGTGGCACGCCAGCCCCTCCTCTCCTTGGCGCGTGGCGCGACAGAAGGCAAAATGCAGCAGCAGCTGATAGCTGCCAGGATGTAGCCTTGCTCCCCACACAAACCACTCTGCACTCTTATGTCGATACCTAGAGCTCTGAAATGGTTTTTAAAACCTCCATCGACACCTGGAACGATCTCTGGAGCTCCCTAAACACTTAGCAAGATCCAAGATCACTCATAAACACTATAAATAGGAGCTCTTGTTGGCCATTTTCCTTTGCACCTTTCAAAATCTTTCTTATCTCACTCTCTTGGAGATTCCTGCTTATAAGAGACTCCCACTTCAATATATTTTCGAGCTAGGACCTTCTTGTAAGTGTTCCTAACCTCTGCTCTTCGGTTTTTAAGCTTATAAAAGCCGAAAGTCAAAGTTTTCGATAAAAGGCTTTGACTTTCGGCTTAGACCTTAACGGTCCAGCCATTGTTCGAGGCGAATATGGCTACGTGATCGTAATTAGGTAGGTGTCAATCCCTCAAAAAGGCACCTCCTAATTATCACGTTTACTTGGTCAATTGTCGGGTCAAAGTAATTAATATAAAAAGTCAAACGGGTCAGTTTTTAAAATAATTCATAACTGATAATGTAGATGTTATAAAACATGTTTTGTCACTTTGATAACTTGGTAAATATTATTAGAACATGTATAAACATGTTCAACCCGACAATTCCAGGTTTAGAGTCGGTTCGCAACCGAAAGTCGCGGAGTTTGACTTCTGACTTTCAGTTCTGACCCGAATTAGCATACTTTCATTATGTATTAAGGTTCCTTTGTGACCATATTATGTTGTAGTATAACCCTCTGAGGTTATATTACATGGTCACATAGTAATCTGAGTTCGTTTACTTGATTCCGTTATTATGTTTAATATTGACTAATATGCCCTTTTGTGTAAAAATAAGGTTTTAAGTATTAATGAGCATGCAAATGAGATATGTACTGATTAGTAAACATGTTTAGTAAATTTTGACATTAACATTCTGGTCATAAATTGAGTTTACTAATTAATCGTAAAACATGCTTTTAAAAGGACTAAAATGCCATTTTTGCATGCAAATTAAGTTTTAAATATAATTTTGACATAAAACTCATTGCATACTGATATGATATCATATTTGGAATTATTTGGGATATAAAGTCAGATTGCATTCTGAGTTTAACTTAGGGTTCTTGTTAAGTATGCCTTAATGACGATAATACCCTTTTTACACTAAAATAAGTTTTAAATATGACATGCATGCAAAAAAATTTTGCTACTGATATATTATGACAAATAAAATATTTTGACTATTCAAAGCTGGTCATAATCTCAGAATTTCTTAAACATCGAAATAATCGTCATTTAACGACTTTTACGCTATTTAGGTGCATAGTATGGTTTTAAACCATACTTAGCACCCAAGACGTGTTACCTACTAATTTTATAAACTATTTTAAATATTTTTACAGTAAGTATAAGTCATGAACTCAGAATCACAAATAAGTCCTTAAAACTATGTGTGAAATGACCAAATTACCCATACGGTGCTTATTTTGGCCATAAAGCATAAACCACACATATATTTGATATCCTACTGTTAGTATATCATAAATTAAATGTTTATGACATTAACATCAGATTACTTGCAAGCTCCTTTTATAAATCATAAAATGACCAAAATGCCCTTGCGGGGCTTAATTTGATTTTAAAACCTATATGGGCATAAATGTTGATATCCTACTGTTATCATAACATATTTTAAGCATAATAACATATGAAACTTGTATATGACTCACCCGGGTACCCGTTAATGCTTATACGCGTTCGGTTCGACTTATGTGACTAGTTTGCATAAATTAACTGAAACATGTTTAACCTTATCATTTAAACTTCAAAATCCAGAATGTATTTAGTTTACCCATATTATACAAGTCTTCATACTTTTTGGGTCTAAATAACATTCCATTCTGGTCATTGCTTAATCTAGCGTATTATACCGTAAATCGTTCCTTAAGCTAACCGATCTAAGTCTACGACTTAAATAGGACCCGTTAGCATTATAATAGGTTAATATTACCTTCATTCCAGACTAGGAAGCCCTAGTAAAAGCTATCTTCACAAGTCTAAGTGAATTATACGGTTGAGTAATTAACTCTTTCATTTAAATCAAAGTTATAACTCAGGTAAATACTTTTAACTTATTTTCCCTTATACGGGCTTGGGATACTGTAAATTATTACCGCTTGGTCAGGTATGGGATCACTTGGTCGGGTATGGGATCACTTGGTCGGATTGTGACTAACAAATCCGCATAACCTGTTTTAATCCATATTGTTTGATATTAATGCAACCGTGTCCTGGATATCCTCGGCTCATTTAATTGCAAATGGCCACGACCTATGTACGGGGTGTAGGCATACACCTGACAGTTGCAAAATGCTAAATTATACCCACAAGGTTGGGGATAACTCCTTTTTGGGTTTATAAAAGTGGTGTGTCGGTTAACCATGTCTCGGTTTCTATACTGGGCCCCATATGTATGACAAACATGTAAAACTGTATACAAGATTAAAATTTTAATTATCCCAAGTTATAAAATTCTTTTCGTGTCGTGTGCACCTAAATCAATTTTCTTAAACATTTTCCAGTGTAAACTGACGTATTTTCATAAGACTAAGTGACAGGTACTACACGCAAATAGGTTGGGAGCTGCTTGGTGTTTAATAGAGGATTTTGCAAGTCCTTAAGATGCCTTAAAGTCTGTTAAACATCGTTTTGTATATTATTTAGATCCGCCTATGGATCCGTATCTACAACTGTCTGTATATTATTATTTTAAACTTGAACATACGGCTTGTAATAGTAATTTCCTTCCAAGCCTTCCGCTGTGAAATAACTGTGATTAATTGTCTATGACGATATCAACTACGTCACGATACTCCCCACCGGGCCCACCGGATTATGTGGAAAATAACGGGGTGTGACAGTGACATTCCAAAAGTATAATGAGTCTCGGTTTCGCTTATAAATGCGTATTGGATGATTGTTTATATAACGAACAAGTGTGGATATTAACATGATAAATATAAAACATGAATTCCATTAAGATTAACGCCTCGGTTTGTGAGATTGAAATTGAAATACGAATGTAAGGTTTCTAAAAATAAAATGCAAATACGAACTTTCTAAAAATAAGAATACGAAAATACGAGGCCTTACAATAAGCATCCAAAATACGCCTTAAACCTGTCGAGGCTTACAAAATACAAACCATCTCAAAGAACACATCTATTTATACATGAACAAGGATCACAAGGTGAAGCCAAGTGTAACACCCCAACCGATGGCGGAATCATCGGGGCATGGCACTGAGCGAAACAGATTGTCCAGAAGTTTCTATAACAACTATCATTACCATTTAATTAAAGCAATACGTCCCATACCGTATCATAAATAGTCAAACAAGTTATTACAGACAACATCAAAACAAATATTCTGTTTCGACAACTCAGATTTAACGTAACTAGTTTATTCGTTGGTTTCTAGACTCCAGTTCCTAGCTTCAAGTTCATCACAGCCCGAGAAGCATATAAGCAACCTAGGCACCTGTCACATACGTTTAAAATAAAGTCAATACATATAATGTAAAGGTGAGCATACAAGTTTGATAATAGCATATAGAGTTCGAATTCGTTTACGCATAACCAGCACGTACACATAGTGAAATGAAGCACGTTAGTTATCGACATAGATCCATTGATACCAATGACTGCAGGTTGACTGCCCGAGGCAGTTCGCAATACATGATTACCACCGTAATCCATGCAAGTAAAAGATCCTTAACAACCCTCGTGTGAACGGGTGCTGAGTCCAAACTATAGTACTATCGTTGCTAAGGCAGGTAGACAGCATTCCATGTGTAAACATAACAAACAAGCATTCATAAGCCACGTATAACATGCATTAATGGTTTAGCGTTAAAATAGCTTGAGTAGTGTGATAGTTGTAGTTGAATAGTTGTAACCTATGTAACACCCAAAGGTGCTAAAAGCGAAAAGGGTTCGAGTATACTCACAGCGATTATGGATTGAAGGGAGCGCTTTTACAGCGAGTACGGTTAGCCTGAATAGATTCGATAACGTAACGATAAGTGGCGCGTAAAACAGTACAAAGTGAGAGTAGTCGGGATGGCTGATCGTGCGGGGCAGCTATCCGTGAGAGGAAGTCATCCGTGCGCATGAACCATCCGTGCGAACGGTGATGCGTGCGGATGGTGATCCATCCGGATAAGCTATCCGTGCGTGCGAGCTGTCCGTGCGGATGGTAATCCGTGCGGATTAGTTGTGCGTGCGGTTGGCTTATCCGTGCGGACAAGTTGCTTGTACGGATAATCGTTCAAGTGGATTGTTTCTTCCTAAGTGTGAGATGTGTTTGTGTATGATGGCTTGTGCTTTGGAGTTTTCGTTGTAGCATTTAGGAAGCACATAAGTGTTTCTACCTTTCAAGCCAGTCGCGCGGACAACAATCCGTCCGGATGGTAGTCCGTGCGGACAAAGGTAATCCGTGCGGACAGCCTGTGCGCGCGGGCAGAGACAATTCGTCCGGATACCCTGTCCGTGCGTACGACTTGGCCGTGCGGATGACCACTGTTTGAATTTATTTTAAGGCCTTAGTATCTCAAGATCCGAAGAGTAATCCATTCAGAGATCGTCCGTCCGGATTGCTCATTCGTCGATACTCAAACCTTGTTTGGAAAGTGGGTCCCAAGGGTAGCTCGCCCGGATGACAATCCGTCCGGATAACCTGTGCGTGCGGACAGCTAGTCCGTGCGCACAGCTTGTCCGTGCGGACAGCTTGTCCGTGCGGACAGTCTCTGGTCTGATCGTTCCGTTCGTCTACTCTTGGTTTCTGTTGTCGTTTATCGAGACGTTCTGATTACGTGGCAACCACTTGGAGTTGTATTCTCACCCGCACGACTAGACTGGTCAGGAACCACCCTAACTTGGCCTGTCGACGACTCAGAACGGTCGTTCCGGTTGACCCCGAAATCAGCTGTCTGATGGGTAAAATCCAGATCTAGGACTAGTGCATCACTATTGACGAGTAGAACACTAGAACCGATCAGATTCGTACCGATTTTAAGGGTAAAAGAAGGAGAGAACTGAGGTTTATTTCTTTCAACTCTTTTATCCTTAGAAAAGTCTAGAGTTAGGTGATGTTGTTGTGAAATCTTGTGGAAATCGTTTAGATCTGGGTTATTTTTGGTGGAATGAAGTCAAGCTTGAAGTTCATAAGAACTTCATGATGACGTCACCCGAGAATACCTCAAATCTTGATGGTTTCACGGTGAAAAGTGGAGATTTGAAAGATGGAAAGGTGTAGAATTGTGTTGTGATTAAGAATGTACAAGGATTAGTGCAAGATCTTACCTGGATTGAGAGAAATCTGAGAAAAAGTGAAGAATGCGTGCGGTTCGGACGTCACTTGCCAAAAGTGGAAAAGTTGGAGAGTGACCCGTGTATTTATAGGATGCCAAAAAGGGAAAGGGTGAGCCATGCAGATGGCACGTACCCGGATAGGCTATCCGCGCGGATTGGTCATCCGTGCGGATTGGCAATCCGTGCGGATTGACCATCCGTGCGGATGCCGCCTGCTTTGGTGTGTTCGGTGCGAGGTTGCTTCGGTTTCGATTTGCGAGCGATTCGATAGGGTTTCCTAGTCAAATTACTTTCAGTCCCAACTACTTCTTATATGACTCGACTCGGAATTCGGGTTCGGGTTCGTTTACATTCGAGTTGGACTTCGAGTTCGATTGAGTTCGCTTGATTATCACAACATAGCATAAAATAAACATGCACAGGTAACACGTAAGGCACACACACACGTATAAACAACAAGCAAAATACACAGTTCGAGTTACGGTTCGATGTCGATTTGATCAGCATAGCTTGACTAACTTTATCGCATTGTTACTTCCTATCATTCACAGTCGTAGGTCGATTGAAATACGGTTAGCATGATTCGATTATTGTAATGAACGACATTTACTCCACATAATATAAATAAAATAAAAACATTTCTACGAGTCAAGTTGCGTGAAATCGGTCGTTGACTTTGACCTTGACTTTGACTTTCACTCGTGAAAACACGGGGTGTTACAGCCTCCCCTTGTTTAGGGAATTTCGTCCCGAAATTAAGCTGAAAGCTGTAACTAGGTCGTGAATCACGTGTGAGAGTTCTTCGTTTGGACCACTGAAAATCGTCAAATTAATCGAGTTTTTACGGTTAAGATTGCTGATTTTTTTTTTTTTGGATTTGTTATGCGAAATTGTCTGATCTAAAAGCCTATAAAGTTTCAAATCTTAATTCGAAGCCGTTTGGGAGAAATTTGAATTTTTGTTAGAAAAATGTTGAATGTTGCTGTTGATGTTCACCGTACGGATAACAAATCCGCGTTGACTATTGTTGACTCTGAATCGTGCGGGATCCGTGAACGTGTGTGACTAAACACAATCGTAACGGAGTCAAAACCGATCCTACAAGTGCTATCTGAGCAGGTGATCGATTGCGAGGATCAAACACACTCAGATTTGAGCAATTTCTTCATCTTTCATATTCATCACGTTTTTCTCTAAAAATCGCCAAATTAAACACTTCCTTACGGATAAAATTGCTAAAACTGGAATATGTTGTGCGAAAACACTTGATCTATAAGCCTACAAAATTTCTTAATTAAACAACTGTGGATACTTTGCCTTCATGTCGCTTTCGAGTTCCCAAGTAAACTCCGCTTTGCCTTCCCATCTGACCTTCATGATAGGAATGTTTGAGCGCCTGAGTTGCTTGGTTTGGCGATCCATGATTTCGACAGGCTTTTCCACGAAGTGTAATGTTTCGTTCACTTGTAGATCATCTAGAGGAACATGTAAGTCGTGGTCGGCGATGCACTTTCGAAGGTTTGACACGTGGAAAGTCGGATGGACATTGCTAAGTTCCTCCGGTAATTTGAGTCTGTAGGCGACTTTTCCGATCCTTTCCAGAATCTTAAAAGGTCCTACGTATCGAGGCGTGAGTTTCCCTTTCTTGCCGAATCGGACCACGCCCTTCCAAGGTGATACCTTTAGGAGTACGTAGTCACCAACGCCATATTCATGGGGCTTGCGCTTTTTATCGGCGTAAAATTTTTGTCGATCCCGGGCTTTCGCTAGGTTGTCTCGAATTTGGAAAATTTTGTCTGTCGTTTCTTGTAGCAGCTCCGGACCGGTTAGTTGCGAGTGACCGATCTCGTGCCACACAATAGGCGATCGACATCTTCTTCCGTATAAGGCCTCGAAAGGTGCCATCTGGATGCTAGCCTGGTAGCTGTTGTTATACGAGAATTCGACTAACGGAAGGTGTCTATCCCAATTACCACCGAAGTCTAGAACACATGAACGGAGCATGTCTTCAAGAGTATGAATCATTCTTTCAGTCTGACCGTCGGTTTGTGGGTGGAACGCAGTACTTAGATTAAGCGTTGTACCGAGTGCCGTTTGGAATGTTTCCCACAATCGTGAAGTAAACCGAGCATCGCGATCAGAGATGATGTCACGAGGCGTCCCACGTCGACAAATGATCTCGTCAGTGTAGATTCGGGCTAATCGTTCTACCTTGTAGTCCTCTCGTATTGGCAGAAAGTGAGCTGATTTAGTTAAACAGTCAATAACAACCCATATGCTGTCGTGACCTGATGACGTGGTTGGAAGCTTGGTTACGAAATCCATAGCTATACTCTCCCACTTCCACATGGGGATCGGAGGTTGTTCGAGCAAGCCAGAGGGTCTTTGATGTTCAGCCTTGATTCTAGCACAGGTTAGGCATTTTCCGACGTAGAGAGCGATATCCCGTTTCATACCCGGCCACCAGTATCTATAGCGAAGATCATGGTACATTTTGTCAGCACCGGGATGGATAGAGTATCGGGATTTGTGGGCTTCATCCATGATAATCTGTCGCAGGTTGGTTCGTTTGGGAATCCAAATTCGGTCTAAGAAGTGGAATATCCCATTCGATTTGCTCACGAGTTGGGCTCCATCGTGGTAGATTCTTTCTTTCTTCAAGGTGCGTTCGTTGAAACATGCATACTGGGCGTCGCGGATGAGAGCTTCGAGATTGTGCTGGGCTTGAACATTACGAGTGCTAAGCAGATAGCTCCGTCTGCTAAGTGCGTCGGCAACAACATTTGCCTTGCCTGGGTGATAACGAATCTCACAGTCGTAATCGTTGAGAAGTTCTACCCATCGGCGTTGACGCATATTTAGTTCCCTCTGATTAAAGATGTGTTGTAAGCTCTTATGATCGGTGAAGATCGTACACTTTGTACCATACAGGTAGTGTCGCCAAATCTTTAATGCAAAAACAACTGCGCCTAGCTTGAGAACGTGGGTTGTATAGTTCTTCTCGTGGATTTTGAGCTGTCGAGATGCGTAAGCTATAACCTTGTCCCGTTGCATGAGAACACAACCAAGACCAAGGTTGGAAGCATCACAGTAGACAATGAAATTATCGTTTCCGTCGGGTAGTGTGAGAACAGGAGCATTGCAAAGCATGCATTTGAGGGTTCGAAAGGCAGACTCTTGTTTGGTTCCCCAGACAAAAGGCTGGTCCTTATGTGTGAGAGAGGTAAGTGGTACAGCAATCTTCGAGAATCCTTCGATAAATCGTCGATAATAGCCCGCTAGCCCGAGAAAGGAGCGGACTTCAGACGGGTTCTTAGGCGTAACCCAGCCCTTAACAGCTTCAATCTTCGCAGGATCGACGTGAATACCCTGACTATTTACGATGTGACCCAGAAATTGAACCTCCCCCAACCAAAACTCGCACTTGGAGAATTTGGCGTAGAGTTGGTTCCCCTGGAGTAACTCGAGAACCAAACGTAGATGTTGCGCGTGTTCGGCTCTCGTTTTGGAATAGATCAAGACATCGTCGATGAACACGATGACGAAATGGTCGAGATATGGTTTACACACTCGATTCATCAGATCCATGAAAACTGCTGGTGCGTTTGTTAGGCCAAAAGGCATGACAACGAATTCGTAATGGCCGTAACGTGTGCGAAACGCGGTTTTGGGTATATCCTCCTCTTGTATACGCAGCTGATGATATCCTGAACGTAGATCGATCTTCGAGAAACACGTAGCGCCTTGTAGTTGGTCAAACAAATCGTCGATTCGAGGCAGAGGATAGCGGTTCTTGATAGTCAACTTATTCAATTCCCGGTAGTCGATGCACATCCGGAACGACCCGTCCTTCTTTTTGACGAAAAGGACTGGTGCGCCCCAAGGAGAGGTGCTCGGGCGAATAAAGCCTTTTTCAAGCAATTCCTGGAGTTGGGTTGAGAGTTCGCGCATTTCGGACGGCGCGAGTCGATAAGGAGCTCTGGCGATAGGATTAGCTCCAGGAATGAGATCGATGCGAAAATCAATATCGCGCTTTGGAGGTAGTCCGGGAAGATCCTCTGGAAAAACATTAGGAAATTCTCAAACCACGGGTACGTCTTTCACTTCCTTCTTCTCTTTCTTTACCTTCTCCGCTGCTACGACCTTGGCTAAGAAGGCCCTGTATTCCTTGCGGAGATACTTGCTAGCTTGGAGGCATGACATAAGCTTGAGACCCTTCGAAGTAGTATCACCATAAACGCACAATGAATCACCGTTTGCGAGCGAAAAACGAATCATTTTATCGAAGCACACGACTTCGGCATGGTTTTCTCGAAGGAAGTCCATGCCTACTATGACGTCAAAGCTTCCGAGTTGCATCGGAATGAGATCAATTGAGAAGATGTGATTGTTGAGCTCGAGAGTGCAATCACGAATAACAGAGTTTACAGTGACGGTTCTTCCGGTAGCGACTTCAACATCGAATGCAGAGGAGAGTCGGGAACGTTTACGACTAAGGAGTTTCTCAAATTCGATCGACACAAAGCAATTATCGGCTCCAGTATCAAACAAACATGAAGCATAAATACCATTCACAAGGAACGTACCATTGACCACGTTGTTGTCGGCCTGGGCTTGACGCACGTTGAGATTGAAAGTTCTGGCGCGTGCGGCCTGCTGTTGCTGCTGCTGTTGTTGCTGCTGTGGTTGCTGCTGTTGCGGTTCTTGTTTCACTACCCTGTTCGGGCACATGTTGGCGAAATGATTCGGGTCGCCACATGTGAAGCATGCTCTGGCTTTGACTGCGGGTGCCGGAGGAGCTTGTTGACCCTGTGGGGCAGCGAGTAGAGCTTGATTGGCAGGAGCTTGGCGAATACGGCAGTTAGCAGTAAAGTGGCCGTAGACATTGCAGTGAGCACAGAAGCGACATTGAGTAGCAGTCGGGTGATGATAGGTGCAAGTAGGGCAGAGCGGGTGTGGTCCAGTATATGCACGCTTTGCAGGCGGTGCATTGGCCACAGGCGCCGCTACTTGACGCTGTTGGGCAGGTACAGCTTGGATCGGAGCAGTAGTAATCGCACAGTTCTTGTTGGTGGAGCTGTTCTTTCTCTTGTTCTTTCTCTTGTTGCTGGACGAGGTGGTTTCAGCAGTTGGTGCAGCAGTAGTGGCTTGATGCAGATGCTTGGAGGTCTTATCCCACACCCCAGCCTTAACCCTTTTGTCATTGATTTCAGCGGCCAGCAGATAGGTTTCCTCGATCGTGGTAGTCTTAGCTGCATGCACGAAATCAGCAACGCAGTCGGGCAAAGCTCGGATGTACTTCTTGATGGTGATCTCAGGAGTCTTGACTTGATCGGGACAGATAATGCTGAGCTATTTGAAGCGAGCAGTAAGACCAGCATTGTCTCCATCCTTCTGATGTATTTGCCAAAATTCATCTTCAAGCTTTTGACGCTCGTGAGGAGGGCAGAATTCCTCTAGCATGACTTCTTTGAGCTCGTCCCACGACAGACCGTAGGCTGCATCATTCCCTCGCTTGTTCCTCTCGGCCGTCCACCAGTCTAGAGCACGGGACTGGAAGACGCCGGTAGCGTTCAGAGTTCGAAGGTCATCAGGGCAACCACTTTGTCGCAGAGTAACCTCGATAGAGTCAAACCAGTGGAATAGTGCTGTAGGACCTCCTTCACCTGTGAATTCTTTCGGCCCACACGACTTGAATTGTTTGAAACTGAAAGGCCTTGCGACAGCTTTAGGACCTTCAGTCCTCGATTCCTCGGATGATTTGCTAGCGTTCTCGTAGGCATTACTCACAGCTTTTGCCACACTTTTCGCGATGATAGAGGCAAGACGCCTGTCCCTCTTCTCCTGACGAGAGAGCGTATGACGGGATCCAGACGACATTGTCTGCAATAGACATCGCCACAGAACTCAACACATGTATTCGAATCTCACCTCACACGTCTACTACTACTAAAGCTCAGTAACACGTACCATGTAAACACATACAGTCACAAAATCACAGAATTACAAAATCACATAACACATAGTGCACATAATCACAACACTCCTAAACACGTAAGCACAATAGCAAGAACACATATATCTT
Source organism: Helianthus tuberosus (assembly GCA_030545235.1). Taxonomy (NCBI): domain Eukaryota; kingdom Viridiplantae; phylum Streptophyta; class Magnoliopsida; order Asterales; family Asteraceae; genus Helianthus; species Helianthus tuberosus. Next base: position 90,577,865 of record CM060404.1, read on the forward strand.
AGTCACTAGAGGTAGACAGAAAACAGAAACCTAGTATTCGGAGTTTGCGAGTGTTCGAAAGCAGTGTAGTGCGAGTGATTTGTTAATGATGTGTTGTGTGAGTTTTGTATTTTAGCAGAAGCAATAGCGTTGGATTGAAAACAATAGTACCTCAAAACGTTAACAAATAAACAGAAAATGCATAAAATCTTCATAAAGATCGGTAATTCAAAGGTAGATTGTCTGCGGCTAATAGACTTCGACTAACCAAAGTGGCTCGACTATTCGCAAGGATCCTGTGTGCACAATTACCTCCAGGACTATGCCTTTGCCTCGATTCTTGGGCGTTGGCGCAATTCCCATTGGTTATATTGTGTTTTTAGATCGTTGGAGTCCATCGAAACTTTGGTGAGAGTTTTGTATAAAAGCAGGACGAGTCGTCAAGGTTAGGGTTTCACCCCTATCTTGCAACTTCCGTCCTCGTTTTTGATAAAAATTGAGGAGATTATTCATCAAAATATGGATTTCACTCCTAATTTGGTATGATTCTCCTCGTTTGTAGCTAAAACGCAAGCTGATTAGGCAACTTTAGTCGAGAGTTTGCGGTTTTCACACCTATTCTCGGCCTCATTACCTGTTCACAACTTGAAAATTCGAGTGCAGTGATAGAAAAGAGTGAGTGATAGTGGCGAGTTTACGCATATGCGTGAGTTGGTCTGTTGGTTCTTAACTATAGACTAGGTCTCTAAGACTTCGACCCGGACTAGGTCGAGTCTTGCCTAATTCCCTATAGTTATGGCTCTGATACCAATCTGTCACACCCCAACCGATGGCGGAATCATCGGGGCATGGCACTGAGCGAAACAGATTGTCCAGAAGTTTCCATAACAACTATCATTACCATTTAATTAAAGCAATACGTCCCATACCGTATCATAAATAGTCAAACAAGTTATTACAGACAACATCAAAACAAATATTCTGTTTCGACAACTCAGATTTAACGTAACTAGTTTATTCGTTGGTTTCTAGACTCCAGTTCCTAGCTTCAAGTTCATCACAGCCCGAGAAGCATATAAGCAACCTAGGCACCTGTCACATACGTTTAAAATAAAGTCAATACATATAATGTAAAGGTGAGCATACAAGTTTGATAATAGCATATAGAGTTCGAATTCGTTTACGCATAACCAGCACGTACACATAGTGAAATAAAGCACGTTAGTTATCGACATAGATCCATCGATACCAATGACTGCGGGTTGACTGCCCGAGGCAGTTCGCAATACATGATTACCACCGTAATCCATGCAAGTAAAAGATCCTTAACAACCCCCGTGTGAACGGGTGCTGAGTCCAAACTATAGTACTATCGTTGCTAAGGCAGGTAGACAGCATTCCATGTGTAAACATAACAAACAAGCATTCATAAGCCACGTATAACATGCATTAATGGTTTAGCGTTAAAATAGCTTGAGTAGTATGATAGTTGTAGTTGAATAGTTGTAACCTATGTAACACCCAAAGGTGCTAAAAGCGAAAAGGGTTCGAGTATACTCACAGCGATTATGGATTGAAGGGAGCGCTTTTACAGCGAGTACGGTTAGCCTGAATAGATTCGATAACGTAACGATAAGTGGCGCGTAAAACAGTACAAAGTGAGAGTAGTCGGGATGGCTGATCGTGCGGGGCAGCTATCCGTGAGAGGAAGTCATCCGTGCGCATGAACCATCCGTGCGGACGGTGATGCGTGCGGATGGTGATCCATCCGGATAAGCTATCCGTGCGTGCGAGCTGTCCGTGCAGATGGTAATCCGTGCGGATTAGTTGTGCGTGCGGATGGCTTATCCGTGCGGACAAGTTGCTTGTACGGATAATCGTTCAAGTGGATTGTTTCTTCCTAAGTGTGAGATGTGTTTGTGTATGATGGCTTGTGCTTTGGAGTTTTCGTTGTAGCATTTAGGAAGCACATAAGTGTTTCTACCTTTCAAGCCGGTCGCGCGGACAACAATCCGTCCGGATGGTAGTCCGTGCGGACAACGGTAATCCGTGCGGACAGCCTGTGCGCGCGGGCAGAGACAATCCGTCCGGATACCCTGTCCGTGCGTACGACTTGGCCGTGCGGATGACCACTGTTTGAATTTATTTTAAGGCCTTAGTATCTCATGATTCAAAGAGTAATCCATTCAGAGATCGTCCGTCCGGATTGCTCATTCGTCGATACTCAAACCTTGTTTGGAAAGTGGGTCCCAAGGGTTGCTCGCCCGGATGACAATTCGTCCGGATGACCTGTGCGTGCGGACAGCTTGTCCGTGCGGACAGCTTGTCCGTGCGGACAGTCTCTGGTCTGATCGTTCCGTTCGTCTACTCTTGGTTTCTGTTGTCGTTTATCGAGACGTTCTGATTACGTGGCAACCACTTGGAGTTGTATTCTCACCCGCACGACTAGACTGGTCAGGAACCACCCTAACTTGGCCTATCGGCGACTCAGAACGGTCGTTCCGGTTGACCCCGAAATCAGCTGTCTGATGGGTAAAATCCAGATCTAGGACTAGTGCATCACTATTGACGAGTAGAACACTAGAACCGATCAGATTCGTACCGATTTTAAGGGTAAAAGAAGGAGAGAACTGAGGTTTATTTCTTTCAACTCTTTTATCCTTAGAAAAGTCTAGAGTTAGGTGATGTTGTTGTGAAATCTTGTGGAAATCGTTTAGATCTGGGTTATTTTTGGTGGAATGAAGTCAAGCTTGAAGTTCATAAGAACTTCATGATGACGTCACCCGAGAATACCTCAAATCTTGATGGTTTCACGGTGAAAAGTGGAGATTTGAAAGATGGAAAGGTGTAGAATTGTGTTGTGATTAAGAATGTACAAGGATTAGTGCAAGATCTTACCTGGATTGAGAGAAATCCGAGAAAAAGTGAAGAATGCGTGCGGTTCGGACGTCACTTGCCAAAAGTGGAAAGGTTGGAGAGTGACCCGTGTATTTATAGGATGCCAAAAAGGGAAAGGGTGAGCCGTGCGGATGGCACGTACCCGGATAGGCTATCCGCCCGGATAGGCTATCCGTGCTCCGTGCGGATTGGCAATCCGTGCGGATTGGCAATCCGTGCGGATGCCGCCTGCTTTGGTGCGTTCGGTGCGAGGTTGCTTCGGTTTTGATTTGCGAGCGATTCGATAGGGTTTCCTAGTCAAATTACTTTCAGTCCCAACTACTTCTTATATGACTCGACTCGGAATTCGGGCTCGGGTTCGTTTACATTCGAGTTGGACTTCGAGTTCGATTGAGTTCGCTTGATTATCACAACATAGCATAAAATAAACATGCACAGGTAACACGTAAGGCACACACACACGTATAAACAACAAGCAAAATACACAGTTCGAGTTACGGTTCGATGTCGATTTGATCAGCATAACTTGACTAACTTTATCGCATTGTTACTTCCTATCATTCACTGTCGTACGTCGATTGAAATACGGTTAGCATGATTCGATTGTTGTAATGAACGACATTTACTCCACATAATATAAATAAAATAAAAACATTTCTACGAGTCAAGTTGCGCGAAATCGGTCGTTGACTTTGACCTTGACTTTGACTTTCACTCGTGAAAACACGGGGTGTTACACCAAGTGTCCATGGAGCTTTGAGGTGTTGATTAGTGTCTAAACAGGTGTAGGAAAAAGGTTCAAGGTGGCACAAATCGGAGCTAAGTGGTACAAGGGAGCAGGCTGTAGTGCCAGCTCAAGCCTGCTGTCAGCGACCTCCTTGCGGACCGCAAGGAGTGATGACTTGAGGTCCGTAAGGACTCTTGGCACTGAAAGTTTTCTATGTATACTAGAAAATGGGATAGGAAATCGGACTTGTTGATTCTCACAGAATACCAGGAACGATTCTTCCAAAATTCGTTGATTCACGAAGAATACCGAAAATTGGGGTTTTCAAACACAAAACACACACTAGTGAATTAGGAGAGAAAAATGACTGTTCATATATTTCAAAACTGATTTGTTTCCTCCCATTACATCCATATAAATAACAACATAAATTGAAAACGGGCCTCAAAACACACTTGGGCCAAAAGCTAGAACGAAATAAAAGTCCACCAAAATCAATAAAAAACATAAAATGATAATAACTCATATAAATAAGTGTTTTTGGGCCTGAACGATGACCCAAACTGCCTATGGCATTTGCAGAAAGATGGGCCTCGTTCTCACGATCGTTTCTCCTGGTTGCACGCCCAAAACGGACCCCCGAGCCCAAGTTAAAGCTATTTTAGTGAAGCCTCTTTTGTCACACGATCTTGGGCCACCAAATATAAGATGGCCCGCTCCTCCACACTTGGGCCCGCATCATTCCCCCTGGATAGAGAAAATTCGCCCTCGAATTTCCAACAGGTTCATCATCAGAAGAATCACCATAATAAGGCAACAGATGCTTCACATTAAACACATCAGAACAACGAATGTGACTAGGAAGCTTTAGACGATACGAATTCGGATTGATCTTCTCCACGATTTCAAATGGTCCAATATTCTTGGCTGACAACTTGTTGTATTCCTCAACTGAAAACGATCTTTAGTCAAAACAGCCCAAACAAAATCACCTTCTTCAAAGTCAACATGTCTACGCTTCTGATCAGCAGCTTGCTTATACTTCATATTAGCTCGGGTCAAATTATCATAGACAGCATTATGAACTTCATGTAAACCCTCCACAAAATCTTGGACTCTCTTTGGAACAGATCTAGAAATAGGAAGCAACATCAAATCAAGTGGTCCCCGGGGCTGAGATGAATAAACTATCTGAAATGGGCTAAATCCGGTGCTCCGATTAACAGCATGATTATGAGCAAACTCAGCTTGGCATAATTTTTGATCCCACGCCTTCACATGATCACCAACTAAACACCTCAGTAAATTACCAAGTGACCGATTAACAACTTCAGTTTGGCCATCAGTTTGTGGGTGATAAGCACTACTGAAGTTGAGTTGAGTATTCATCATCTTCCATAAACTACACCAAAAATGAGTCAGAAATCGGGTATCCCGATCAGACACAATAGAAGAAGGTAGCCCATGTAAACGATACACATCACGAAAGAAGAGTTGGGCCACATTAACAGCATCAGTCGTCTTCTTGCAGGGAATAAAATGGATTGTCTTAGAAAACCGATCCACAACAACAAAGATAGAATCATTACCTCTCTGAGTACGAGGTAACCCCAACACGAAATCCATACTAATATCAACCCATGGTTGTGAGGGGGCAGGCAAATGCATATAGAGACCTGCATTAGTAGTCGTGCCCTTTGAAACTTGACAAATACGACACCTCTTCACATAACGATCCACCTCTTTCCTCATAGTAGGCCAAAAACAAGAAGCTTGCACCAGCTGTAAAGTACGGTTACGACCAACATGCCCTTCACCATGTAACTCCTTAATAATCTGCAAGCGAAGACTGGAATCAGGGATACATAGTTGATTCCCCTTGAACAGAAAACCATTATACAAAAGAAAGTCTGACTTTTGCCCAGTTTCCATATCCTGCAAGACAACTGAGAAATAAGGGTCAATGGCTAACTGCTCACGAATGACCTCCAGACCCGGCACATCAACCTTCATAGATACAAACAGATTACTCCTCCTGCTTAAGGCGTCAAGAACCCTGTTTGAAACACCAGTCTTGTGTTTGACCACAAAAGTAAACTTTTCAAGAAAGGCCAACCATCGCCCATGCTTATGAGATACCTTGTCTTGAGTGTGAATATGCCTTAGGGAATCATGATCAGTGAATAAAACAAAATCCTTTTGAAACAAGTAATGACACCAATGCTTTACAGCTTGGACCACTGCATAAAACTCCAGATCATAAGTACTGTACCTCAACTTAGGCCCAGTTAACTTCTCACTAAAATAAACAACAGGTCGACCACCCTGACTAAGAACCCCACCAATTCCAACCTTTGAGGAATCGGTATGAAGTTCAAAAACTTGAGAAAAATCAGGCAATACCAGAATTGGTGCTGTAGTGAGCTTGTCTTTCACAACTTGAAAAGCCAACTTTGCCTCCTCTGTCCATACAAACGTCTTCCCTTCATACAATCTGTCACTGGGGCCATAATAGAACTAAAATGTGGAATAAACCGTCTATAAAAAGAAGCAAGCCCATGGAAACTACGAACTTCAGTAGTGGTAGTAGGATTGGCCAATTTTGAACAACCGCTACTTTGGATTCATCAACCTGTATCCCATCACCAGAAACAACATACCCCAAGAACAACACCTTAGGGGTCATGAACACACACTTCTTGGTGGCTGCATAAAAACTGTCCTAGCGAAGTAAGGCCAAAACCTGCCTGACATGCACAACATGGTCACTGAAAGAAGCACTATAGATAAGAATGTCATCAAAATACACAACCACAAACTTCCCAATAAAAGGTCTAAGCAATTGATTCATCACACGCATAAAAGTACTAGGTGCGTTTGATAAACCAAATGGCATCACCAACCACTCATACAACCCTTCACGAGTCTTGAAGGCAGTCTTACACTCGTCACCCGGTCTAAGACGAATCTGGTAATACCCACTCTTCAAATCTAACTTTGTAAAGATAGCAGCACCAATAATCTAATCAAGTAAATCATCAAGTCGAGGAATAGGAAACCTGTACCTCACAGTAATCTTGTTGATTGCTCGACTGTCAACACACATACGCCAAGTGCCATCTTTCTTTGGAGTCAACAAAGCAGGAACAACACAAGGGCTAATACTTTCACGAACATGACCCTTAGAAATCAACTCCTCAACTTGCCTTCGCAACTCCTCATGCTCACCAGGGCTCATCCTGTAATGTGGTCTATTGGGTAACTGTGACCCAAGCTCCAAATCAATATGATGTTGGATGTCACGCAAAGGTGGCAATCCATCAGGCAACTCATCAGGGAAAACAACAGAAAATTCCTCAAGCAAAGGAACCATAGCATCAGGAATGTTGACCACGTCAACTACTTCCTTACCAATCAACACAAAAACATCATCTCCCACCTTTAATTCGTTCTCAAACTGAGAAAGAGTCAATAGGGTACCAGTGGGCTTGGCGGCTACTTCCTTGGGTTTATTAGGCAACAAAGTTATCTTCACATTATCAAACATAAAACTGTAGGTATTAGAACGCCCATTATGCTCTACGCATCGATCATATTCCCAAGGCCTCCCCAACAATAAATGACACGCGTCCATAGGTACCACATCACACCACACATCATCCTTATATATTTTACCAACAGAAAAAGAAACAAGGGTACGCTTACTTACTTGTACCTCGCATCCCTTCTTGAGCCACTGGAGCTTGTAAGGTTTACGATGGTTCTCTGTCTTCAAACCTAGCTTTCTGACAGCCTCCTCAGAAACTGGATTGTCACAACTCCCAGAATCAATAACAAAAGTACAAACCTTTCCCAACACAGTACATGTCGAATGGAAGATGTTATGTTTAAGACAATCATCATCATTGGCCTTTGGTGTATAGCATGAGCGCCTAACCACCAAATTCAACCCCACATCTCCAGCCACCTCCTCTTCTTCATACTCGGGCTCCTCATCATAAACCGCACTGTCCTTATAATTCCCACCAGCCTCATCATCATCTTCCCATCCCTCAGGTTCATTAAACAAGTGTCTCTTCCCAGCCCTCTTGCACTCTGCCTGTCGATGACCCGTCTCTCCACAATTAAAACATTTCATGCTACGAGTACCATATAACAACCCTCCTAAAATATTTAGAACACCCTATACGTCCTAAAATACACCCCGTATACGTAAAATGGCCCTAAATACCTTTAATTTTATAAAAATAAAATAAAAACAAAATTCAATGGTCCCAGGCGGGTCGCGACAGAGCCAGTGAAGGCTGTCGCGGGGCGCGACCTAGTGCCACCAGGCGGAACCCTAGCGTGCCACGTGTCCCGCCACTCGTCAAAGCTACACCGGTGACTACTCAGACCTATGCCCTACTACCCTTAGCTCGCGGGCCGCGAAGACCATGTCTTCGTCTTTCGCGGGGCGCGAGGAACTCGATATCAGGCCCTGTAAATTGGAACGATAGGGAGTTCATTTCCGTCGTTCAAAATTCGTGATTCTCTCTCAATTTCTGTAGTGTAGACATAATCTCGGGCGTAATACCCCCCTAATTAGCAAAGATCTGCCTCGTTGTAAGTATTATAACCCTCGGTTACGTATTAGATACGCTGCTGATTGATCTAGTCCTCCGTAACGGCTGTCGAGGCTCTGCCCGACGTAGTCGTTGGAGTTCTGTCTCGGGGAGGGTATAACTAATGTAAATTGGGTTATTATACTAATGCGTGTGTATTGTTTAATTAATAGATTATAACCAGGAAGTCACAAGGAAAATACCTAAATTGGCAATGTGAGTAATCTCCTTTTTCTGAAACCTTTTTGTAAACTGTTTTTACAAAACCTCAATGTTTTACATTATAATTAACAGTGATTGAGTATTTGTAATTCTACAATTATCGTTGGTATGTTGGGGTTTTGTATACAAAATTTGTTACTACACTGTGAGTAGTAACATTACCACAAGTCAGGATTGACAGTGCCGTGGGTGGTAATTAAAGTAAGAATTGGAAACAAATATAATTGCGAGATCGCCCTCAATACTATAAAATGATAAAACCTGTCTTGATTAAACTATGATTCACTCACCAGTATTTCCCACAGACAAATGTTTTTAAAATGCGTTTCAGGTAACCAAATGTGAAAGCAAATTAGAAGCCAGCTGGAAAGCACTGAAGGCTTAGAAAATGTGGCTATAAAAGTTACCTAAATAAAGAAGATGTTTTATTTAAATAAATTAGGGTTTATCCCTAAAAACATATTTGTAATGGAAACTTGGGATTTTCCCATGCGTTTATTATTATAAAATGTGGTATTTTGCTTTGATAAAATATTTCCTAACTACGGTCCTGATGTAAATTCCTCTGCCAAACTGATAAACACCAATACCAATGATATTGGCTCTCGGCTGCCCGTTCCCAAGAGATAGGGGCCGGGGGTTGTGACAGAGAAAGTGGTATCAGAGCTACAGCTACTGATTCGAGCCACAGAAATGTTCTGCTGACAATGAAATTGTAAATTCTGTTAGGAAATAATCTATATGAATCTGTGCATACGTGTATATTATTGTTTTATTATTTAACAATTTGTTGGTTTACAGTATGAGTGATCAAGGACCATCGGACGCCTATCGTCAATTGTCTAGTTCTCCTAGAGATGAAGGAACTTCTTCCCAACCTACCTCCTCGGGGTATTCAGCTGACACCGAAGAAGGGATCTTTATATTAAAAGTGCAATCCGAAGAGCCATTCCCTACCAAAAAGAGAGGATGGTTCAGTCGGGGAGCTCACGAGCGTAGGAAAAGAATGAGGTAATTACAGCAATAGAGATCTTTAGCAGCTGCAAATAGGGAGATGAATGCTCAAACCCGGGATATAATCAATAAGAGACTGGCCAATTTTCACATACTAGCAACCACATCCGCCGACCCAAACTTAGAACAAATCATAGAACCACAGCCACTACCCTTATTCCCAACTCAACCCATGGAAATCGAACCCAACCCAGAAGAACAGATTCCCTTACCTGCTTTTGACCCAAACGAAATCCCTAGAGTCTCAGCACCCCATCCTCCAGATTATGACCCATGGTTTGACGACCATAGGGATTATCAAGAACTCTATCCACAGGAGGAGCTAGTACCAAACCCAGTAGCACCTTACCCAAATCTTGACCCTCTAGATCCGTACTGGGATAACGACCAGTATATTCGAGAGATCCTAGAAAACCCGTACCCATACGAAGAACCGATGCCCTAGTACCCTGACCCGATACCAGAACCCACACCACCCATGAGTACCGAGAACGTGCAGGAACTCCGCACATTTGGTGAGGAGTTGTTAGATGAAAGTGAAAAGATAAGGCAAATAGGGGAGAGGCTCGTTTGGAAATATGACGAGCATAATATGCAGTATTGGATGGACCCCCACTAATAATAATAATAATAATAATAATAATATATGTGTGTAACTTGAAAAAAAATAAAAAATATATCCACTAAGATAGATAATCCAATAAACATTTCTCTGTGGTTGTTCACATTAAACATTTCTCTGTGATATTAATACTTGGTAATTGTTTATAATCCAGATGGACAACAAAGTGAATCAAGAAAACCATAATAACGATAATAACGACAACCAGATAGATAATAGTGTCATTCAACACATAGTGGCACAAGGAATTATAGATGCTAAGCCATATATTATCAAAACAGTTAAGGAAGCAGAAAATAAAAGTAATAATGGAAGTAAACGACCACCAGCTGAACCTAGTCACAGCGTAAACAATGGATCGTTACTTCAATTGCCTATTCCAAAAAGAAGAAGAACCATGTCTTATGGTTGTTCTTATAAAGAATTCTGGTCATGCAAACCTATAGAATTCTCTGGCAATGAAGGAGCCATTGCAGCTCTACCCTGGATAGAAAAGACTGAGGCAGTCTAAAAAATAAGCAAGTGTGCAGAGGAAGACAAAATCATGTTTGCTTCCAATCTGTTTAAGAGTGCTGCACTAGAATGGTGGAACACTATTCTCCATTCTAGGGGAAGTGACACAGTCTATAATATAGAATGGACTGAGTTTAAGGATATAGTTGAAAGGAAATTTTGTCCACCTAATGAAAAAGAACAGATTGCTAATAAGTTCTTAAACCTTAGGATGACTGTAGTAGACTGTAAGGGTTACACTACCGTATTCTTCGAATATGCTAGAATAGTGCCAACCCTAGCTTCACCAGAACACGTATTAATCTCCCGTTAGATTTGGGGATTAATCAGTGAAATTAGGCATGTAGTCAAGGCAGCTAGACCGCAAACTATAGAAGAAACTGTAGAACTAGCAAATACCTTGACTGATGAACTGGTACTTACCTAAGAAGAGAACCAGAGAAAGAACCTAGCTCAGAAACTTACCCAGGAATTCCGCTATGGAAATTCCAACCGTGGGAAAAATGTAGGTTCTACTTCTGCACCTTATTGCAAGGCGTGCAAGAAGAAGCATTCATGAAGATGCTCCACCTACTGCAATTTTTGCAAGATACCAGGACACAAGGAAGAAGACTGCAGGAAGACACCCAGTAATGGAGTATGCTTCAATTGTGGAGAAAAGGGACATATCAAGCCGAACTGTCCGAAACTAGCTCTAGCCATGAACAACAAGACTACTAAGAATGCTAGGGCATTTGTTCTGACAGCTGAAGAAGCAAAGATGATTCCGGATGTGATTGCCGGCATGTTTTTAGTTAATGATGTTTTTGCTAAAGTATTATTTGACTCTGGTGTGAACCAAAGTTTTATTAATACTTCATTTTGTAAAATTCTCAATCAACCATTAACTAAAATTCAACAAGAATGTCTAGTAGAGACAGCAAACGAAGAATCCATTAAGATTACTGAAATCTTGCAGGGATCAAGAATAGAAATTTCACAACATAAGTTTATTGCTAATCTTTACCCAATGAATCTGGCTGGATTTGATATCGTATTAGGAATGGATTGGTTAGTAGCCAATAAAGCCAGTATTCTATGTGATCAAAAGTCAATCCAAATAAGTTCACCAAAGGGAGAAAAGATCACAATTAAAGGAAATAAACCATCTCGATCAGCGAAATTCATCTCTGTGATGAAAACTGCAAGTTGTGCAAGGAAAGGATCCCTAGTGTATATGATTTCTATAATCATTAACACTAAAGGAAAAAAATTGAAAGATATTCCCGTAGTATCTAAATTCTCAGATGTTTTTCCAGAAAAATTACCAGGACTACCGCCAGATAGAGAAGTTGAATTCAGTCTCGGGGATACGCTGCTGATTGATCTAGTCCTCCGTAACGGCTGTCGAGGCTCTGCCCGACGTAGTCGTTGGAGTTCTATCTCGGGGAGGGTATAACTAATGTAAATTGGGTTATTATACTAACGCGTGTGCATTGTTTAATTAATAGATTATAACCAGGAAGTCACAAGGAAAATACCTAAATTAGCAATGTGAGTAATCTCTTTTTTGTGAAACCTTTTTGTAAACTGTTTTTACAAAACCTCAATGTTTTACATTATAATTAACAGTGATTGAGTATTTGTAATTCTACAATTATCGTCGGTATGTTGGGATTTTGTATACAAAATTTGTTACTACACTGTGAGTAGTAACATTACCACAAGTCAGGATTGACAGTGCCGTGGGTGGTAATTAAAGTAAGAATTGGAAACAAATATAATTGCAAGATCGCCCTCAATACTGTAAAATGATAAAACCTGTCTTGATTAAACTGAGATTCACTCACCAGTATTTCCCACTGACAAATGTTTTTAAAACGCGTTTCAGGTAACCAAATGTGAAAGCCAATTAGAAGCCAGCTGGACAGCACTGAAGGCTTAGAAAATGTGGCTATAAAAGTTACCTAAATAAAGAAGATGTTTTATTTAAATAAATTAGGGTTTATCCCTAAAACCATGTTTGTAATGGAAACTTAGAATTTTCCCATGCGTTTATTATTCTAAAAATGTGATATTTTGCTCTGATAAAATATTTCCTAACTACGGTCCTGATGTAAATTCCACTGCCAAGCTGATAAACACCGATACCACGGATACTGGCTCATGGCCGCCCATTCCTAAGAGATAGGGGCCGGGGGTTGCGACATACCAGCCCCTTTAGAACTAGGTCCAGTAGTGCCACCACCCAGTTTTGCTTGGTTAGGCACAAAATGAGACGCCACGTTGCCCGAACCCAAACTACCTCATGTCAAGGCAGATGAGGCTGAACCACCACTACATCGGTTTTGTTTTTCAAAAACCAGGGCACGCTGATGTGCATCAGAAATTGTCATCGGATCAAACAAATTAACAAACTTCATAATTAGAACCCTCAGACCACCAATGTAACGAGAGACAAGTTGATCTTCGGTTTCTTGAATATCATTTCGAGCCACCAATTGATAGAACTCTGTTGTGTAATCTTCAACAGATTTGGCTCCTTGCTTCAAATTCTGTAACCGCTGATACATTAAACGCTGATAATTATGAGGAATAAAGTTGGCCCTCTTGCACTTCTTCAGCTTCCTCCAGGTTGTGACTCTTGACTTTCCAACCCTTTCACGAGACAGTTTCAGTTGTTACCACCAAGCAGATGCCCTACCACATAACTTGGTAGCGATCAAAGGAACCCTTTTGTCTTAGGGAACCACTTTGAACTCGAACACTTCTTCAACCACAACAAGCCAATCAATGAAATTTTCTGGATTCAAAGTGTCACCGTTAAATTCTGGAATGCTGGTTTACATTCCCGACTCCAACGCCGATTATCACCCCTTCGATTCCGCTCTGGTTCTTCATCAGAAGATGAATCGCTACCCTCAGAAAACACATTTTCATCTTCTTCACGAAGATTACGACGCCTTCTTGTATTCATCAAATCATGCATCTGATCAGCCAACTGATCAACAAACTGATCTAACCGCTCCTCCATTCTTGCAAAAAGACGCTGCTCAAACTCTTAATCATGCACTTCGTTAAGAGGTCTTCTTTTCGGAGGCATCTTGATCAGGAACTTCAGCTCTGGTACCAACTGATGTAGACTAGAAAATGGGATAGGAAATCGGACCTGTTGATTCTCACAGAATACCAGGAACGATTCTTTCAAAATTCGTTGATTCACGAAGAATACCGAAAATTGGGGGTTTCACACACAAAACACACACTAGTGAATTGGGAGAGAAAAATGATTGTTCATATATTTCAAAACTGATTTGTTTCCTCCCATTACATCCATATAAATAACAACGTAAATTGAAAACGGGCCTCAAAACACACTTGGGCCAAAAGCTCGAACGAAATAAAAGTCCACCAAAATCAATAAAAAAACATAAAACGATAAATAACTCATAGAAATAAGCGTTTTTGGGCCCGAATGATGACCCAAATCACCTACAACATTTGTAGAAAGATGGGCCTCATTCTCACAATCGTTTCGCCTAGTCGCACGCCCAAAACGGACCCCCGTAGCCCAAGTTTGAGCCATTTTAGTGAAGCCCCTTTTGTCACACGACCTTGGGCCTCCAAATATAAGATGGCCCGCTCCTCCACACTTGGGCCCGCATCAGTTTTTGAATCCCTTGCGGATCGTAAGGGGTTACCCCTTGCGGCTTGTAAGGGACCTTCAGAAGCTAATTTTTGGTATTTTTCCAACTATAATCCATAACCCATATTTATGAATTTGACCCTCTCCTCCAACAAATTTGGAATATTTGGAGAGTTTCCGGACACATGTTGCCTTATGATTCGATAAATTTTTCCGAGGTGTTACATCCTCACCCCTTAAAAGAAATTCTCGTCCTTGAGATTTTATTCGAATAGATAGGGGTATTTTTGTCTCATATTTGATTCAATATATCTTGGGCTCACCTTGACTTTTTTTCCAAATCTCATTACACATTTCCAAGGTGGCACTTTCAATAAGACTTTATCTCCGATTTGGAATTTAAGAGGTTTTTTCCTCTTGTCAGCATTGTTTTTCTGCCTATCACTGGCAGCTTTGAGCCTATCATGGATTTGTATAATCTTATCCATAGTCTCAAGGACTATCTCAAGCCCTGATAGTTGGCTTTCTCCAACTTCAGCCCAACAAACGGGTGTTCTATTTTCTCTCGTATAAAGCTTAAATGGAGTGGCCTTAATACTCGTATGATAACTGTTGTTGTAGGATAATTCAATCAGTGGTACGTGATCATCCCAACTACCTCCTAAATCGATAACATATGCTCTCAGCATGTCTTCTAGAGTTTGGATTGTACGTTCACTTTTACCACATGTCTGTGGATGGTAAGCCGTACTAAAATTTAGACGCGTGCCTAGAGCTTGTTGGAAACTTTTCCAAAAGCGTGATGTGTATCTAGTATCTCTATTTGATACTATATATATCGGGAATCTGTTAAGGGACGCAATGTTGTCCACATATAATTTGGCCAATTCGTCTAAACTAAAAGTTTCCTTAATTGGCAGAAAATGGAGTGACTTAGTCAATCTGTCGACTATCACCCATATCGTGTCATTGCCACGTTTTGTCTTTGGTAACTTGGTAATCAAATATATTGTTACCATTTCCCATTTCCATGTGGGTATTTCAAGTTGTAGCAAATCTGATGGAATCTGATGCTCGGCTTTAACTTGTGAACACATCTGACATAGAGTTACATAGGTGGCTATGGACTTCTTCATGCCTATCCACCAATAATTATGTGACAACAGGTGATTTACGGCTCTTAATTACGTGATTAACAAATGATTAACGCGATAATGAATAGTGTTTAAGACGCAAATTAACTCAATTAGGCCTTTGGAGTGCCTAGAAACGGCTGACCGGCTTTACAGGGCGTGAACGGTGGTTTACGGAAAGATCTGGTGAATATTAAGTGACAACGAACTGATGCCGTACAAATACCGACAACGCCGACAAATACGGATTTTCTACGAATATTTTATATTTATTAATTTAATTTTGTGAATTTATTAGGCTTCCGTGCGACACAAATGCAAACGTGAACTAAAAACGTGATGGTAGGAAACGCATCGGCAACGAAACGGAAGCGACGGAGACGCCAGTCACCTTTAAAACTTACATTTTATGCTATATTTAGCTCCGTAATAAAATTTTAGTAACTACAGTCGAAACTGGATCGAGAAACGGATTAAAGACGGCAACGATATAATTTTTCGCGATTATTACCGTAATCGACAAACGAACGCGTCACACGACAAACGCCACTATTATACGCCTTTTAATTTTAAAATTTTATTCTTTCGACACTTATGGAGCTTGGGTCGCGATATCGGGTCTCGTAGAAATTACGGGTCACTTAAACTCGGGGATTGGGTTTGTGGGCCTTGGGCCCAAGCCCAAAGCCCACTAACTTAAACTCTAAGTGTGTGTATATATATATCTTAGTGTACCCTATCCCTCATTTGGGAAAACCTCAGACAAACATACATACACACAACCAAACTGCATATTTTGGTTTACTTCAAAATCTCTACAAGATCTCTGCAAGATCTTGTTGTCTCAAAAGTTGAAACCTTATTCTCTTTTAAAAATGCAAAACCCAGTCAAGCATCTTCACTCTCCTCTCTATTACATACAAACAATCACCCACACACATCCTACTCGCCCCCCCCCCCCCTTCTCGATTTCAAGCTGCAGACATAAAGGACTCCTAACTTTCAAAATGCTCACACACATCTCTTTGGTTTGCTCTCTCCCACTCGATTCCTAGGAGGTAAGCATAACCAGATTCACTCAACAATCATCTTCCCCACACACCTCAACCTCTCATACCCCCTCTCCCTGCTCGATGAAGACCGGCCAGCCACCATCACCGGTGGCGGCTCACGGCGGTGTAGCGGCACCCCACAACCAGCGGCGTTGTGGGGGTAGCATCGGGTGGCGGTGACGAGAAGCCGAGAGAGAGAGAAAGATCAGAGGCGGAGAAGGAGGGAGCCGACAGCACCAGCGCCGGCGGCGGCGGCAGAAACAACACCGGCAATGGGGTGTTTTATTTTCTTTGTTTTCCGACAGAACTCCGGTGAGTATTCACAACCCGTTTTCACCAGTTTTCCTCTCGAATCGTAAAGTCTCGCGTGTATCTTGGCTCCTGGTTGTTTCAGGAGTGAATGTGCATGGCGGTAGGGCCGACGTCGACAGTGATGAGGGTGGTGGATATCCACGGTTAGAAGGTTCGGTTCAGATTCAAGATTTTGTTTTAGTTCAATTTAGATTCATTTCGGGTCTCATTTTCAGGTTCCGGGTGCGGTCATCAGTGGTCAAGTCATGGTTCGGGTTCGCATAGTTACGGGTCGGGTTTTTGGTTTGAGTCAACTCGGTTAAACCGAGTTAACTCAGTCCGGTTCGGGTCAAAGTTTCAGGTCTGGTCAACCTGGTCAAAGACGGTCAACGGGTTCGGTTCGGTCAACATAACTCAGCGGCGGTTCGTGGTTCGGGTTGACTCGGTCAAACCGAGTCAACTCGGTCGAACCTGGTCAACTCAGCGAGTCAACTCCGTCAACCCGATTGACTCGGTCAACTCAGTCAAACGTATCGACACGCGAAGATTGGTAAAGATTTTACGGCGGTTTATTTCGTTATTTTCCTAGTTTTATATATTTCGTGACAAACGAGCTCGAACCGAACAAAATAACTAAATTGATAGTTAAAGAATACCTTGATTTATTATTTCGCTTATATAAATTGACGATACGTAAATATTGTTGAGTAAAGTGACTGAATTTTGGAATATAACGACACTTTAGTTGTCAGGGCCGTCCAAAAACAGAGGATACTCTGCCCGTTTTTCGAGAAAATCCGTTAAACCAAAGCGCAACTTATCATAAAAACGAAACTATCAGATTCAAATAATCTTTTGTACAAACAAATAGAAATGTATGATTACTTTTGACGATACCTTACAACTTACTAAAAAGACGATGACACGAACTAATTTACAAAATAAATATAATTATTATATTTCTTTCAAACGTTAAACTCGAATGTTTTTACAAAATAAATATAGTTTATATATTTATTTCGAACATCAAATAACTCGGATTTCCGCTATAAAAACAAATATAGTTTATATATTTATTTCGAATAACAAACAAAACACGATTTCTTTTTACAAAATAAATATAGTTTATATATTTATTCCAAATATCGTACAACACAAATTCTTTTATAAAAATAAATATAGTTATATATTTATTTCTAAACACAAACAACTCGATGATGCTTTTGTAAAATAAATATATCTTTTATATTTATTTCAAACGCCTAAACGGCACACTATATATCATATATATATCGCTTACGAGTTTGTTGCATGTTATTATCGTATAAATGTGTATTACATACACAACGACTTCTCAAGACGACTAACAAAATTCTACCGAAATATATATATATATTTTTATATAAATATTTAAATATTTTAAATCTCACGAGAACTAAGTGTTTTTCAAAGACTTAGTAAAACTATTACCGACATTAGACGAAACTTAATGAGTATAACCTAATCATTACTATTAAGCTATCAACTTACCGCTGAATCGTTCGGTTAACGATTCGGTAGAGCTCGGTGACACGTAGTTTAGCTACTGCGTTTACTTAGAAACTTATAAGATATTCCGTGTTAGGAATATTGTAGAATGCACGCTAGCGAGTCACGTCTTGGAAACGACATCACGGAGTCGTATATAGCTAGCTTTGCATATGGAAATCCAGGTGAGTTCATAACCACACCTTTTTACGGTTTTACATTTATATAAATGTTTTCGGGGTGGAAAGACATGCACGTTTTGCAGAAACATACAAAGTTTTCGATAAACAAAGATTGCATATTTTAGACAAAGCACGTTTTGCAGGAACATACGAGGTTTTTGAATGAACGAAAACTCATATTACTAAATCATGCTACGAACGGATTTCAAGGAACTCAAATGGTTTACGAATGAATCATACTAAATATACTGGTTTTACAAAACAAATGCGTATTATCGAAAAGTGAATGATTTTCATGACTAGGGATGGGATCGTCTAGTTATAATAATGGGACTGGGTTGGTCTGTGTTTGAGAAACGGGACACCCAGAGAGTACATGTTACAAAATGATTACATACAATTACAATTGGTATGGTTAGCTTTGGAAAGTACAGTAGATCATGTGAATGGGTAGGCGCATACTTAAGGCCATCAATCCTCGTTGTAGGACCGAGGGACATGAGTGATAGATCTATTTGGGTGTAGCGAGCCCCATCCATGAGTCCGCTGAATGGGCCATGTGGTGACTATGTCTTACAGTCGGAAGCTCGGTACAAAGTCTGCTACGTTTGAGCCTTCCTGCACCATGTCACGTATATTAATGTATTAGCTACACATTAATTGATATGTTTCCTTGTTTTCTTTCATACCGAGGTTTTACAAATTACATACCATGTTTTATACAAATTCAAAGCATAGGATTATGCAGGCATGAAGTCAAAGTCAGGGTGGGCATTGACGGTTATACAAACTTTACAAATACAAGAGTTTACAAATATATGGTTTTACGAACATTATGCGTTACAAATACAAAGTTTCCATATAACTTGACAAGAAAATGATTTCTAAATTCGTTTTCTCAATAATATTTCAAAAACCGGTTATTCAAAAAGATTTATTTTAAATCTTTTCCAAAACAAACTATGAACTCGCTCAACTTTATGTTGATTTTTCGCATGTTTCTTTCTCAGGTTACTTTTTCAAATCATGGCACGGTTGGAATAGGAGAACCATTGGAGATTCGAGTACTTAGTGGGCGTTCAATTTCTAGAAGTCTTAGCTTATTTGCTTCCGCTGTGCAATGAAGATACCAATCCAGTCACGCCAGCTCTGATAATTTCGGGGTGTGACAAATTCTTCTTCAAATCCTAGTACATTTTATCTCCTCCAGGATGTACCGAATATTTTGAGTTATGTGATTCTTCGAGAATCAGATCTTTGAGTCCTCCAAAAATGAGAATTCAAATTCTATCATTAAATCTCAAAATTTCATCACTTCCCGGTGCAACTTTTCAACAGTTCCATCTAATCCTTCATTAGAAGCATTTGCTTCTAATAAGCATCCAAAATACACCTTAAACCTGTCGAGGCCTGCAAAATACAGACCATCTCAAAGTAGTGTATTCTAAGACTCAATTTCACATAAATTGGTAAAATCAAACACATTAAGCTTTGAAAATTCATCAACCCAACACATACATGGCCCATTACGTGTCGGGTATTTACGCGTTAGGTATCGGGTATAATCGTTAGTGCTTAAAAATACATGTTTAGATAAATAACATACATATCATCATCACCATAAAAATATTTAATATATTTGAAATATAAATATATTATAATATTATTCCATATATAAATTAGCAACTTTTTTGTGCATTAGAAGTTGTAACCCAAGCTTGGAGAGTTTTTCAAAAAAAAAAAAAAAACTTTGAAATTTCACTTTCAACCTAGAAGTTTTATCTTTTACATTTTAATCTATTTGAAATTTTTACTTTTAACTCAAAGTTTTTTATCTTTTGTAATTTAACACAACACTTTATTATTTACAACTTTGATCCCCCATACTTTTTATCTTTCGCAAGTTTTTCGTTTTCCATTTCGTTCTAAATTTTGTGAGTTAACATGTCGTAGCGTGCATGTGAGGTTCAACTTTTTTTGCTCTATTTTTTCATATTTGACAGACCCGTCGCAACGCGTCCATTTTTTCCTTTTGAAAAGTTCGCCGCAACGGACGGATCCTAGATCGACTAAGTTATTATTTTCTACGTTTTACGATTCTGGTTAATTTCTTCGCATTAACACACTGTAACGGGTGTGCTTGGTTCAACGATTTTAGTCTGCTTTTCGTTTAGTGTAATTTTTACCATTTTATCTATTTTATTTTTACGATGTTGAGAGTCGATGTGGTTGTGGCATTGGTGCTACTTGGCACGGTTTTACGAACGTTTTTAACCTATTAAATTTTTTACTAATATTTTGTTTCGGTTTACCCTTATTCTTCTTTTACTTAAAAACTATTTTTTACGTGCATATTTTATGTACGGGTACGTATAAATATGATTTGTTCTACGTCCCGACGTAAAATTTTTTTATAGACGAGTCAGGTCAAATATAATACGTTTTCGTTTAAAGAAACCATTTTTACGTGCATATTTTTATGTACGTTTTCGTATAAATTCAAGTTGTTCAAGGTTTTGACGTAAACTTTTTTGGGAAATGATTCATGCCAAATATAATATGTTTTCGTGTTTATTTTATGTATGTTTCGTAAAGTTTGTTTCGAACCGAGTGAAGTCAAATTATGGTTTCTTTTTCTCTCCTTTTTTCGAAAGCTCTAATTAATCTCTTTCGATTACATGTGCATATTTTCCTCATACCCGTTACGTTTTCTATGTATGAGTTGGGTCACATATAATACGTTATGATTGTTCGATATGAATTTGATTTACTTTACGTTTGATCCAATCACAATGCTTATACAGGTTACATTGAGTTCAAGTGGATACGTCGAAATGTGTGTTTTCAAATGGTTAATGCATCATATAACGTTTGGACTAATCCACTCAATGTTTATGATGTACCCGTGCCGCAACGCGTGCGGATCTTAACCCTAGTTAATCTTAAAGAATACTTTGTACTTCGTAAAATATAGATATAAATAACGTTATCAAAATAGATATTCCAAAAGAAAAGTTTAATTTTCAAGTAATCTATACATATAATAAAAGAAACCAATTGATGGACACGTGTCGATATGAGAGGCATCTTTATTTTTTTATTAAAAATTATAAGTTTTAAAATAATTTATTAAGTTATCACATATTTTAAGTCGACGTTTATCTATAACTATATCTCTATATTTATATTTATCTTCTAATATAATATTTATACTTATTTTTATTTTATTATTTTTGCGAGTAAATTGCACAATCCGTCCTTAATGTTTCCTCAAACTTGCAGGTTCCAGCTTTAATGTTTAAAACTTGCTAAAACATCCTTTAAGTTTATTTTTGTTGCTGGTTTAATCCTTTATGACTAACCAAGTTAATTATCTCAATTTATTTTCCTCACATGCCTAACATGTGAGGGTCTCACAGTCTCACTATTGTTTGATGACCGACATCAACTGACTCGCAAAATGGAACAGAGATGTGTTAGGTACAAAGCAATGGATCATAAATGGGGAAAGAAGAAATAAGTGGATTTAATGGACTGAATGTATATTTGGGTGCAAGATTTGCGTTTCTTTGAATTGTGAATAGATTCATTTTATACTCAAAAGTCTCTAATGACAGTGGCTGAGGGCCAGAGGGTTTTTATTTTTTACACTTAATAATAATAACTATTTAATATTTTGTTGATCCGACCACATGTAACACGGACGTTTTTAACCTGTTAATAAATTAAATACAACAAAGTAAAATGTTATGATTTTTGTAATACACAAGTTTATAACCTAATAATAGAAAAATAAAAAAAACAAAGTAAAATGTTCTAATATGTAAATAGTATATAAAAGTTCTTTTTACCAAAAACGTATTTTGACGACTGTGTATGTTAACCGATTACATTATATTTACTCAAGCCGTGTAGTACACGTGCTTATTCAACTCATGTTATATACGGGTAATTAAAGATGTAACTTTTTTATTATACAAAAATATATTCAATCAACCCGTGTAATACACGGGGTTCTAACCTAGTAAATCTAATAGAATGAAACATTACTAAACAATAATCAAGAGAAAATAAAAGTGAAAAGTTTTCGGATATGTGGTTTGGTAAACGAGTATATAGTTTCGGGTAATTGGACCGAGTATCACGTAATCCCATACCCGTCCTATACCTGGAAAAAAAATTCTAATCCCGTACCCGTCAGGTATTGGGTACACATGTCTTGAATGCTTCGGGTTTCAATATACCCATCAAACTTGGGTCTTTTTTTTGCCATCCATAGGATTTGGGCACTCTGACATAGGGATGAGCAAATGGACCCGGTACCGGTATCGAATTTACCGAACCGGGTACCTTTTCGGTACCGAATCGGTACCGGCTTTTGACATTTTCGGTACCGGTCCGGTACGGTACCGGTTCGGTACCGGTTTTTACCCTCAAATACCGGTACCGTGCCGATACTGAACCGGGTATATTCGGTACCGGTACCGGTACCCACTTTTGAGGATTTTCGGTACCGGTTCTTTCGGTACCGGACGGTACCGAGCTCATCCCTACTCTGACATATTTATTGGGATTTGGTGCTAAGTTTTTTGATGATATGTTACGTCTTTCACAGCAGGAGTATTTACTTGATTTGATGTAGCGTACTGGTCTTGTTGAGTGTAGGGCTGTAAACGAGTCGAGTCTAGCCGAGCTAGATCCAGTTCGAGCTCGGCTCGAACTCTATTCGAGCTGGCTCGACTCAAGTTCAAATTTCAAATCAAGCTGAGATTGAGGCTCGAGCTCAGCTCGATTAGAATTCGAGCTAGCTCAGTTCGGCTCGATCTAGCTCGAACTAACAAAGAACCGCAAAATTTACTACTTAAAAAGCCCTTAAAAATGAATTTCTTCATAGACTAAGGGCCATAATTGCCATTTAATTTAACTATGTGGCTAAATATGCAAGTATAAGTAGTTAATTCACTTTGTCCATTGTCTTTACATTCTTTTATAGGGGAGATACTCTCTTAGTTTTTGTTTTCCAAGCGATGTGGGACACAAAAAATGAAGGATGTAAACCTTATCGAGCCAGCTTACGAGCTCACGGGCCGAGCCAAGCCAAGCTCGAGCACAGCTCGTTTACAAACCGAGCTGAGCCGAGCTAGCTCGTTTACAACCGAGCCAATTTCGAGCCGAGCTTTCTTCGAGCTTTTTTCGAGCGAGCTGCGAGCCACAAGTTTTTTGAACACCCCTAGTTGAGTGTCAACGTATCTAACACTTTCATTCTATGTCAGTATCTCACAAATACTTTGAGATGTATCCAGGGGCGGATCTAGAGTGATAGAAGGGGTAACCTTCGTTGCCCCTTGACAATCCGGTGACACTCCGACAGTATTGTAAATTTTGGAAAAAATTGACATTTTTTCGATTTCGTTATCCTTTTTTATCGAAACGTTACCCCTATACGGATCTTTTAAATCCGCTACTGGATGTACTCAAACTATGGTTGTAAAAATCCCGACTAGGCACCGATTAATCCCCGATTAATCACTGATTAATCTCGATTAATTTTCGATTAATTACAATTAATCCCGATTAATCCCCGGTTAATCTCGATTAATCCCCAGTCCCCACGCCACCGGCCGACTAGCGACTAACGATTTCTATGCCAGAGGTGGTTGTAGATACATACCATACCAAACCCAGTTTAAAATCATGCACGTGTGACGTGGTTACGCCAGCCCTGCCATATTACTTTTCATCGTTTCATTTATATATACATGTTTTTGTTTCTTCTGTACGTCGATTTATGTGTGGTCGGTCTCTTTGTATATTCTAATGCATACGCATGTGTTTGGTTGCATCATTAAAGTTGAAAACTTTTGCTAGCAGTTGTTGACATGGTAACGACAAGACTATGGACAATAAAATAATAATAATAATAATAAAAATATTAGTTTTGATTAATAAAACATGAATGGCGTATGAGTATAAATATTGAAGTTTACTTTTTGTTGCTCCAATACAATACAATTGTGCGAGTATTCTTGTGTAGCAATTTCTCATGCATCGTTGGTTGTGTGTGGGCTGGATTTTTAGAACGAAACACTTATCAATATACATACACTGAAACAACACCGTATGTATAGAACACATTTTTAATTAGGTGAACGAACAGCAGAGAGCAATGTGTTTTGTCACTAAAGGTTGATTGTGACAACCACAATATGTCATGAACTTTGAAACATGCACGCAATTACTACTAAGAGTCCATTTTTGGTCATTGCAATTCTGGACCACTCAAGGTCATACTACTACCCCTAGAAAGAAACATGTAGCTTTCAAAAGAATCATGAAGGGAAGCACTATAGTGGTTGAAGTCCACTCGATAGATCACAGGATGATTGCAAATATTATTATTCTTATTATATTAGGATCAAATACAAAGTATTCTAATTGTAAGAAGGGTACAAAGACTTCTAAAAAACTAACTACAAAAAAAAAATTAAACATCCACCACCACCAAAAACCTAACCCCCCCCCCCCCCCCACAATCACTCACCCAAAAAAAAAAAAAACTTTCCGAGGGGGTGGGGGTTTAGGTTTTTGGGTGTTTAGTTTTTTAGTTTTTTTTTATAGGTTTGGGGGGGGGGGGGGGGGGGGTTTGGGGAGTGGGGGTTAGGTTTTTGGGTGGTGGTGGGGTGGGTGTTTAGTTTTTTAGATTTTTTTTTTTAGGTTTTGGAGTGGGAGGGGGGTTAGGTTTTTTTGGGTGGGGGGGGGGGGGGGGGGGGGATTTTAGGTTTTTGGGTGGTGGTGGGGTGGGGTGGGGTGGGGTGGGGGTTTAGGTTTTGGGTGATGATGTAGTGGGTTTAATTTTAGGTTATTAGATACTTGTCACTCTATAAATACTTCTTGCACTTCTTACAATTAGAAGCCTTTGTAGAATAACTTGACCCTTTTCTTATTTATATATATATTTCTAACCAAACTAGTGTAAAGCATGAGCCAGTATCTGCACTGGCGGATCCAGTAATTTTTTTTCACCGGGTTTCTTTTGGTAGATTCTTACTAATTTTTTTCAAATCATACAAGGTTTCTCCTAATTTTTTTTTTATTTTTTGCCAAACTGAGGGGGTTCTTAGAAACCCACAAAACACCCTGGGATCTGCCCTTGAGTATATGAAAGAAGCCAATCATGGAACCCACACTCATGTGAAAATTATTATTAATTATTATATTTATTATTATTATTTATGGGATGGTATTATATTCCGTTGGTCGTGGTAAGATTTAAGAATGGAAATGGTGTTCCCATAGCATAGCATAGTAGCATAGATCTATCTACTACCCACACCATGACAAGAGAATACTCCCTCCCCCTAACCTCAACCTCAACCACTCCCCTCCTCCGCATATTCATAACAATGAAATTGAGAATTACTACAAATTAGAGATGAGGAGGAGGAGGATAAAGGTTGAGTTAATAATAATAATCTACTTTTCAATGGTAGCCTTCTTCTACTCTGCCTCCTGTAGCTTGAACTCCGACGGTCAAACATTACTGTCGCTGGCAAGCCACTGGGTTTCCGCTCCCCCAACCTGGAACGCTTCTCATGCCGATCCATGTGGGTGGCTCGGTGTTCTCTGTGACCCTGTTACTAACCTCGTCGTCTCTCTCAACTTATCAGCCTCTCATATTGTTGGTGAACTGGGACCAGAAATCTCCCAGTTGACCCACCTTACAACATTGAATTTAAGCCTTAACACTATCTCTGGTACCATTCCTCCACAGATAGCCAATTGCACTCGTCTTCAACAATTGGACCTATTCAGTAACAACTTTACAGGCTCCCTGCCTCGCGGCCTAAACAACCTTGCCAGCCTTGTCTATTTAGACTTGTCTTTCAACCAATTTGCAGGCCTTCCACCTGAGCTGGGAGAGTGTAGTAACCTGGAACAGTTTGCGGTTGTAGATTGTGGCTTGACCGGTCCCATCCCCTCTTCTTTTGGAGGACTCACCAAGCTCACTCTCCTTTACCTCTCCATCAACCAGCTGTCTGGGAGCATACCACCTGAGCTTGCCAACTGTTCCTCCTTGACTGACCTCCAGCTGGACCGGAATCACCTGGAGGGTCCTATTCCAAGTGAGCTTGGTATGCTCAACTTGAAAACCCTTTATCTGTTTGAGAACCGCTTAACAGGGGAGGTTCCCATGAGTATCTGGAAGATTCAAACCCTGCAGAGCCTTCTTATTTATAGAAACCGTCTGTTTGGTGAGCTGCCCCTTGAGCTCGCCCAGCTGCCCCACTTGGAAGAGTTAACTCTCTATGACAATCATTTCTTCGGCGTCATACCCCAGACCCTAGGACTCAATGCCACTCTCACCAACCTTGATTTTTACAACAACTCCTTTACTGGACCAATCCCACCACATCTTTGCTCTCGGAACCGCCTCGTGAAGCTGGTTTTGGGCTTTAACTCCTTCCACGGGGGTATTCCTTCCCAGCTTGGCAACTGCACCAGCCTTAAAAGATTGATCATAGATAACAGTAATCTCACAGGCCTTCTTCCAGACTTGGTTAATAACCCAAACCTGCTATACATGGACCTTGAGGCCAACCGCTTCACTGGGCCAATTCCAGGAACCTTTGGTAAGCTTACTAATATCACAGAAATCAATCTCTCCAGGAACAGGCTTTCGGGTCCTCTACCTCAGGAGCTAGGAAACCTCCTGCACCTTCAGGCTCTGGACCTCTCCCACAATGCACTGGAAGGTCCTTTGCCACCTCAACTGGCCACTTGCACCAGGATGTTGAACTTTGATCTAAGTCATAACATGTTCAACGGCTCCATTCCACCTGCTTTGCGCACCATGTCAGGGTTATTGACTCTCGATTTCAGCCAAAATCAGTTTTCAGGTGGCATTCCATCTTTCATATCTCAATTCCAAGCTCTCATAGATCTTCGACTCGCTGGAAACCCATTAGGTGGAAGCCTGCCTTCCTCAATAGTAGAGCTCAAGACACTTGTCACATTGAATATCAGCAACAACGGTCTCACAGGTGATATTCCCTCAGGGTTCAGTAAACTGGTGATGCTACAGCAGTTGGACGTTTCTCACAACCATCTAACTGACACTTTAGCATCACTTTCAGAGCTTCGTGTGTTAGCCGAACTCGACATCTCATACAATCTCTTCACCGGTCCTATACCAGCAAATTTGCTGAAAGTTGTCAACTCTTCATTTTTCGGAAATCCAGGTCTTTGTGTCGATTGCGGACAGAGTAACTGTAGCAGAAATTTTAGACCTTGCACCAGTCGTTCAGACCGACAGAAAGGTCTTACCAAGTTCCAAACTGCAATGGTGGCTCTTGGGACGTCAGCATTTTTGTTTGCAGTTGTTGTTGGACTTGGTTTCGTGTTCCAGTCTCGGAAAAGAGAAAAACATAACATCGAGGAAACATACGATGATACAGAGAATAAAGGAGATGGTTGTTTATTTCACAAAATAATGGAAGCTACAGAGGATCTAAATGACAGGTACATTATTGGGAGAGGGGCCCACGGGATCGTGTATAAGGCTTCATTGGGTCCTGAAGGAGTGTATGCGGTAAAGAAACTAATGTTTGGAAGCAGCAAAGAAGGAAGCACGAGCATGGTTCGAGAGATTGAGACGGTCGGGAAGGTGAGACACAGGAATCTGGTGAGATTGGAGGACTTTTGGATGAAAAAAGATTACGGTTTGATATTATACAGATATATGCAGAATGGTAGTCTTCATGATATTCTGCATGAGGTACATCCACCTCCATTGTTGGATTGGAGCATTCGTTGCAATGTAGCTCTTGGAACCGCCCACGGTTTAGCATATCTCCATTTTGACTGCGACCCACCTATAGTTCACCGAGATATTAAACCCATGAATATTCTTTTGGATGAGGAGCTGGAACCTCACATCTCAGATTTTGGCATTGCCAAGCTTCTAGATCAATCATCTGCGGCGCTAATGAGCGGCACACTGAGGGGCACCATTGGGTACATTGCTCCAGGTGAAGGAATTAAATAATTTGTTTTATTGATTGAATAATAAAAGTAAGTACTAATAATAAATTGTATGAATATGATATTTGACAGAAAATGCATTCACGTCAACAAAAAGCAAGGAGTCTGATGTGTACAGTTACGGGGTTGTGTTACTGGAATTGATAACAAGAAAGAAGGCAGTGGATCCTTCATTTGCAGATGGAGTGGACATAGTTAAGTGGGTGCGGTCCGTTTGGAATGAAAAGAGAGATATAGAGGAGGTTGTAGATGCTGCAGCAGGTGATTATGGTGTACGGGAACAAGTGACCCAAATGCTTGAGCTTGCTTTGAGGTGTACACAAACCGAACCAAGCAGAAGACCGTCAATGAGAGATGTGGTCAAAGAATTGGAAGATGTGTACGCAGCAATCAGGAGCAAGCTTAAGTAGTATTTTATAACCCAACCCAATTTAATTATACAGAATTAGAAGTAGTACATTGTTTTGTAATTAGCTTCTTTTATAGGAAAATAACCATTACTGCTACATGTTGGTTGATACGACAACAATTAGCTATTTGTTGATGAAAAAAGTGGTTTGAAGTTGAAAAGGCAATAAGCAGTTATTAAACAATCTCCTCAAGTAAAAAATTGCTAGTTGGTATGATGAGTGGTGGCAACATTAAAACACAAGGTAGAAAGAGTCATTATTACTTTGGTTGATGGTAGGCCCCTCTTGATGGCAAACCTTTTATTGGAATCTTTGATTGTTGCATGATGGCTTGCCTAACCACCTATTTCTAGTTGGTTATCCACCCACTGCTTTCATCATTAACATTTGACATTCACACTAACTATTTATTATTGCACTAGGTTAAAAGCAGTAAATAACTTCATTTTAAAAATCCAAATAGCTAGGTGACTCACAACCCAACATACATACATACCATATGGGACTCACAAGGATGGGAAATAAACTACTGGGCTTGATGACAGAGGTCAGCTCCCAATCACTCATTACTGTAACTATACCATCACCTGGAATTTGCAGTACCACACCCAACCACCAATATCCAAAGCAATACCCAAATGACCTTATCCGTTGGATCACAGATGATCATTATAGTTGGTTGCACCGTTCAGTTGACATATGTCGTCTATTCTTGGTCAGTCTCAGACTTTACTATTTTTCATCTTCTTAGGCCGTGTTATGGGGCTTGGTTGGTGCACATCACCACCGATTGGGCAGCAAACACTGTTATAAACAAGGAACGTTAAAACATGGAGAGGGGCTTAGGGGAAATTGCGGCTGTTACCAAGACGAAAAGAATGTGAACAAGAGGGCAACAAGGGGAGTTACAGGGGTAGATCGAGCAAAGAACTAAGAGTCTGCTTTTTTTACTTTTCTAAAAGACTAAATATAATTTATTTGCCATGGATTAATCACAAGATAAGACATTACAGAAAACTAAACAAGTCATGGTATGCAAATTAAAACGTGCATTTGCAAGTCGGTTTTTTCTCAGCCTTTTCACAACTCAACTCTAAACAAGCACCAGCAACTTAAGGATAAAACCCACCAAAAATTGTATCAAGACTCACCTCTTGGCACTTTTTTACTTTTTACTAGGTTATTATCCAACTGTGAAATCGTACCATTACCATAACCAACGAAATTCCATATTCAGTACATTAAATTTAAAAAGACTTTTTGAAAATGCTGTAAACCAAGCATTGTACCACTCAATTCTACACAAGCAAAACTGCATTGATGCACCCATCATTCTCGGGATTATTCGTCACTTGAGCATACTTCCCTGCATCCAACCAAGTCCATACAAATAAGCATCCAAAACATTCATGGTGAAGTATAAGAAAAAAAATTATACTCATCTTACCCCATACAACTTTCCCAGCTGGTGTCACAAGGCCTAGTTCACTCACATTCACCTAAAAATTTCATAATCAATTAGAAAGCCCAATACTTTATGTGAAAGTATTTGAGAGAAATATATACCTCAATGATGGTTCCCTTGGTAATAACACCAAGAGAGGTATACATTGGACCATTGGGGTTTTTCTTCACGCCAATTATCTCAAGATTGAAAGTGCATTTAAGTTCAGGGTGGGTCACATGGGCTTTGGTAAACCGCAAACCACTTGGACGAATAAAACGCTCATATTTTGGTGGTTTCCTGGTAAAACCTTGTCCTACAAATGTAACTTTCGTAATCATCCTCTTCCACTGCTTGGCTGCAAACAACAACACATTTTTTCATTAAACATGCCAACATAGCAACAGAAAAAAAGCGTGTCAGGGCATGCTGGATACTCACTTTTCCTTTTACCAGTTCTGATTACTTTAAACATCTCATCTTCAGCCACTGGTCTAACCTGAATCATCAACATCAAAAATTCAGCTAACAGACTACAGTCATGTACATATTAACTGAAGAAGAATATGTACTAGCCCCTTACCTTGGGTAAAGGCACATCCCACTTCCCTGCTTTCTCCTTCCGTTTTTGTTTTACAGTGTTGCTAAGAACCTTCATACATACAGAATTATACAAATATGTTTGTAATCAGATTTGATAACCTCTATGCTAGCAAATTTTCTCGTCCATATAATCATAACAACCCTTTCAAACAACAAACCTTTGCACGCGTTGTGGCGTCACGATCAAGAAGATAAGCAGGCACAGCACCATCATTAACATCATCATCTACCTTGCGTCTGCTTGACGATTCTTCATGCATAGCCAATCTATTAACACACACGTGTGACAAAAATAAGTCTACAAATCAACTACAAAGTACGCAAACATAACCACAAATTAACAGAGTAAGGTATGAGATGCAGCACATATTAAAAAAGAGTAACACTCTGCAAATAAAAACGAGCAACTTCCATATCTTCACCTTACTGTTTTAAGAAAAAAAACAAAAAAAAAATAGATAAAGTTGAACATGTACTAACGTCTTCTTCATTTGAGCTTTCTCTGCATATCGTTTCTTAGCAAACATCTTACCCTTTATTCCTAAAGCCTGAAACAACCACAAATAGAAAAACTGTTTAGTATTCCATGACTTAGAATTGGATCTGAGCAAATGAGATCATAACTTCAACTAACTAAATTGTTTGGTGCCAAATCCAAACACAAAAACCAAGTTTCCAAACAAACTTGGAGATCTGAGAGAAATACCACATGAAATACATAAAAGTGAATAAAAAAGACAGAAAACAAGATAAAATAATGGAAAAAGAAACAACCGTTTGGGCAACTTTAGAACGCTTGTGAACTTCACGAGCTTCCTTCTTTCGCTTCCTCTCAAAATGATCAGGGCGGTATCCATTTCTCTTCCTATGAAGCTCTATGTAATCTCCTTGAGGCTTTTAACAGCAAACATAAAGTAATGTGGACCAAATTAAGTCACTGAATAACTTATAAGCTAAGTGCTATAATTTTCTTGGTTGTACTCCCATTTGCATTATTACTAGGTACATGTTTGCATTCTGTAATGAACACAACCAAAATGATGTGAATCAGTTAAAATTTCAGATGAAGAATTGTAAAGATACTAACCATGGTTGTCGTTAAAGATAGAGATTCAGCACGTTTTTTGTTCCGGACACAAATCTATCAATTGAAGCTGAAAGCTTGTTTGATAAATAAAGCGCTCTAGGGCTGACAGAATCAAAAACTGATGAAAACTTGTTGTATGATAAGTATTCTAAATGAACACTCTGAAACAAAACTTTAGAACCTAAAGAAATGTTAAATAATAGAAACTTACGAAAACAGCATAAATAACAGAGCATATGATTCATTCATTTCATTTTTCTTGTTTGCACGTTTAATTTCAAGCAATATTTCATAGAATCTAAACTTAATACAACTTCATTTGATACATAAAAAAATTGTATCGAAGTAAAAACTAAAACAAGTGACGGAACATAGAATTTGTGACCCCCCTCATAATCATCAAGAAAACAGCAGAGACAGCTCTAAACAAGGCAGGCAGGCAGATAAGCATTATATTTTTACTTGCATAATATATACAGACAGCAAAGTAAAATAGCAAAATGGTATACAAGGAAGGGGTTTGACATAAAGAGGAAAACAAGTCTGTCCAACTCCTTTTTTCCGAACATATATCAGATGAGAAAATATTACATGGCGTGTGAATAAATTCAGATAGATGAAGAAAACCTAACTTTTAACATGCTTGAATACAGATGTTCGCTTTTAACAATAAATGATAAATTAGAAATCTTTTACATACTGGAATAACGAACGCTGGAACTGGATGAAAAAATCTTGAACGGGAAGAAAGACGACGCCGACGGATCTTGAAGAACTGACCATTAATCACGCTGACCGGAGCTGTTGGATTTTGGAATGGCGAGCGGCTGAAGTGAATTTAGGATTTTAGGGTTTGGATTTTGGAGCGTGGAAGAGAGTAAGGATTTCAAATTCAGCCACGTGACCACGACTAAGGGATGAGCAGATGGGTAAAACCGGACCGAACCGGGTCATACCTCTGTTGTGAACCTAATGGATCTAAACCAAGGGACCTAGTTAGGTGGCCCAGTCCAAGAGGCCCAACAAGTTAAAAAGGATGGTGATGGGTTCATCACAGCAGGTTATAAGGAAATAGATGAAGGGCGTAGGATTATTGATGAAACAGTGGTTAACCAAGATAGGTTAATTCACTGGTCTCGTCAAGTAGGGTTAATCCCTTCTTTCCGAGGATCGGTGGCTAGACCGTCAGCTGGGCTGTCTCCTGCACAAGAAAAACACACCGTGACTCGTAACAAGGAGAAAGGGGTGGGGGGTGCTCCTTGTTACCACTCTTCGGCGTGAGAATCAGTAATTTGCTTGTGAAGCAAAGTGTGTGATAGTAGTAGTAGTGAGAGAGTTGAGAAGCGATACCTCAAACCTGGTTTGGGATGAGTATTTATAGCCGAGGAGTGAAGGAGGGTAGTTGAGTGGTCAGACTGGCGACGCGCCGCCCTTATGCAGGTGTGTCAGGCTTGTCAGCTGTGGAGGTGAAGCCACGTCCTACTGCGGTGTCAGTCTGTTGCTTACGTATGGGCTGACAGGCGACTGTCATTGGTGCCACTTGCACTGTGGTGTCAGTCCAACTTGCCTCGTGGGCAGGATGCGGTGCTGCGCCGCATCGCTGCCTGCGGTAACTGCTGTTGTTTCCGCGTTCTCATTCTGGCAAAGACTGCGGGATGCGGTGACAGGCCGCATCGCCACTTGTGGTGACTGTTGCTATTGTCCAGATCCCTTGTCGTGACGAAAATGTTCATAGGATGCGGTGTTAGGCCGCATCGCTATGCGTACACCCCTTTTCATACACAAGGTAAGTCTTCTTCTCATCACTTGACCGATTGGATTCGACCGATGTGTTCGTGCGTGCCCGCACGGACACAGATAAGTTCTTGCCGGTGGGGGTTTTTTATGAGGGTAATGGTCACTCGCGGCCACTGTAACAACCCTCAGTAATACCGACACTCTCATAATATTTCTGACACACCGGTATATTTTAAATATCCCATTATGTCTTTAAATACACCCCGTATGTGAAAATCGAGCCCGAAATAGAATATAGTATTAAAAATAAAATTTAAAAATCTGATTTTTAAGCTGAGGCGGGCCGCGTAGGACCCACCTCAACTTTCACGCGGGCAGTATCAAGGCTCAAAACTGACTTCGTTGATTTCTTAAGTTAACGCGGGCCGCGTAAGACTTCGTTTAAGCTAACGCGGGCCGCGTAAGATCAACAACGCAGCAACACCAGAGGCCGATACGTGTCGACATCGTGGCGAGTCTAGGCGATGACCCGGATCACCTACACCTTACCCGGCTACGACGCGGGCCGCGTATGTCACACCCCAACCGATGGCGGAATCATCGGGGCGCGGCACTGAGCGAAACAGATTGTCCAGAAGTTTCCATAACAATTATCAATACTATTCAATTTAAATAATACATCCCATACCGTATCTCGAACAGCAAAATAATTATTACAGACATAAATCCAGTCAAATATTCTGTTCCGACAACTCAGATTTAAATAGACAGCAATTGTTTATCTGCTTCTAGAGACCCTTGATTCGTTACCTACAGACAACTATTTGTTGGGCTCTAAAGCGTTATTCTAGCTTCAAATTCCTACCACATATGCATCCTAAGCACCTGTCACATACGTTAAAATAAAGTCAATACATAAAATGTAAAGGTGAGCATACAAGTTTGATAGTAGCATATAGAGTTCGAATTCGTTTAAGCATAACCAGCACGTACACATAGTGAAATGAAGCACGTTAGTTATCGACATAGATCCATCGATACCAATGACTGCGGGTTGACTGCCCGAGGCAGTTCGCAATACATGATTACCACCGTAATCCATGCAAGTAAAAGATCCTTAACAACCCCCGTGTGAACGGGTGCTGAGTCCAAACTATAGTACTATCGTTGCTAAGGCAGGTAGACAGCATTCCGTGTGTAAACATAACAAACAAGCATTCATAAGCCACGTGTAACATGCATTAACGGTTAGCGTTCAAATAGTTTGAGTAGTGTGATAGTTGTAGTTTGAATATTCGTAACGTATGTAACACCCAAAAGTGCTTAAAGCAAAAAGGGATCGAGTATACTCACAGCGGTTAATGGATTGAAGGGAGCGCTTAGCGAGTACGGTTTGCCTGAATAGATTCGATAGCATAACAGTAAGTGAAATGTAAAACGGAAAACAAGTGAAATGTAAAACGGATTTTGAGCTGACGAGATGCGTAAGCTATGACCTTGTCACGTTGCATGTGAACACAACCAAGACCAAGGTTGGAAGCATCACAGTAGACAATGAAATCATTGTTTCCGTCGGGCAACGTGAGAACAGGAGCGTTGCATAGCATGTGCTTGAGGGTTTGAAAGGCAGTCTCTTGTTTGGTTCCCCAGACAAAAGGCTGATCTTTATGCGTAAGAGAGGTAAGCGGTACAACGATCTTTGAGAATCCCTCGATAAATCGTTGATAATAGCCCGCTAGTCCGAGGAAAGAGCGGACTTCAGACGGGTTCTTAAGTGTAACCCAGCTCTTGACAGCTTCAATCTTTGCAGGATCGATGTGAATATCTTGACTATTAATAATGTGACCCAGAAACTGAACTTCCTCCAACCAGAATTCACACTTGGAGAACTTGGCATAGAGTTGGTTCCCCTGGAGTAACTCGAGAACCAAACGTAGATGTTGCGCGTGTTCGGTCTTCGATTTGGAATAAATCAAGACATCGTCGATGAATACGATGACGAAACGGTCGAGATATGGTTTACACACGCGATTCATCAGATCCATGAAAACCGCTGGTGCGTTGGTTAAACCAAAAGGCATGACAACGAATTCGTAGTGACCGTATCGAGTGCGAAATGCAGTTTTTGGTATATCCTCTACTTGAATACGTAGCTGGTGATATCCTGAACGTAGGTCGATCTTGGAGAAACACGTAGCGCCTTGTAGTTGATCAAACAAATCGTCGATGCGAGGTAGGGGATAACGGTTCTTGACAGTCAACTTATTCAATTCCCGATAGTCGATGCACATCCGGAACGACCCGTCCTTCTTTTTGACGAAAAGGACCGGCGCGCCCCAAGGAGAGGTGCTCGGGCGAATGAAGCCTTTCTCAAGTAATTCCTGGAGTTGGGTTGAGAGTTCGCGCATTTCCGACGGCGCGAGTCGGTAAGGAGCTTTGGCAATAGGGTTGGCTCCAGGGATGAGGTCGATACGAAAGTCGATATCACGACTTGGAGGTAGTCCGGGAAGATCCTCTGGAAAAACATTAGGAAATTCTCGAACCACAGGAACGTCTTTCACTTCCTTCTTCTCTTTCTTTTCCTTCTCTGCTACTACAATGTTAGCCAGGAAAGCCCTGTATTCCTTGCGGAGGTACTTGCTAACTTGCACGCATGACATAAGCTTGAGCCCCTTTGAAGTAGTATCACCGTAAACACACAATGAGTCACCATTCGCGAGCGAAAATCGAATCATCTTGTCGAAGCACACCACTTCAGCATGGTTTTCCCGAAGAAATTCCATGTGTTAGTGCATACATCTGTCGACTTCGTCTTATATCGAGTCTCGGACTGAAAGTTTGAAGGCTGCTAGTTTGAAGAGGTCTAGTTTGAGAGTGTCCTGCTAGTTTGAGAGGGTCACGGTTTGAAGAGGTGACAGTTTGAAGCATGACATGCCACTTTCAAATGGGAGGGTCTCTCCCTATAAATAGGCTTCATACTTTCTCATTTGTAACTTTCTGATTTCCGACGCCGAGGTGCTGTCGAAGTGTCTCTGTACTGTATATTGTTCAAGATCAATTGTAACAACCCGCACTTTTGTGCGATGTTACTACTCGTTATACTCGTTACGCCTAGCACCAGAGATTCGGATCATAATGTAACTATATCGTATATATATCGATATTCGAAGGATAATCGCATATTTTCGAAATGCAATATCACTATACTACACTATTATCACACTAACACTCACGGGGGCATTGAGCGAGGACCTATTCTACCCTCCTCAGTGGCCGTGATGTGTCGAACGTAAACAATTAACGCTAACAAGGACCCTCGGGTAAGTACTGTAGCTCCAGTCGTCAAGACGATGATGACAATACGAGTAAACGGTACCCCGTCAGTCTTTGTGGCCCTACATGAAATAACGTTCACGACGACATCAAGAAAGGACCTATACTACCCGCATTGATGGCCGTGAAACGTCGCTAATAATCGCATACTCGAATCGAAACCGATTGTTAAATTATCGAAACTTTGGATTATGGATACGTAAATACGACCCCTAGTGATATATATATATAATAATAACAATATAACGATAATATAAATTAATTATGGAAGGTACGCACTTCGAAAACTACCAAAACGATCAAAAACGGAGAAGTCCAACACGTCAGGATAGCTATCCGGACGGATGGACCATCCGGACGGATGGGCATGCGCACGGATGGGCCATCCGCACGCATGGGCCATCCGCACGCATGGGCCATCCGCACGCATGGGCTATCCGGGCCAGATCCCTTTCCTTCTCCTCTGTGGCCTATAAATACCATGTCACATCACTTGAACAGTGATGTGACAGCTCCTATTCAACCAAACACGCTCCAAGACCATTTTTCTCCTGATTCCTCGCGATTCCGGTAAGATTCCAACCTAAAACTTGTACTTCTACAATCTACACTCGACTCTACACCATTCTATCTTTCGAAACTCAAATTCTAACCGTGAAATCTGCAGATTTGAGGCGTTTTGAGGTGATGTCACCAAGAGTTCTTATGAACTTCAAGTTGGGGTCTCATTTCACTATAAACGACTCAGATCCGGGTGATTTCCACATGTTTTAATGACAAATCTCACCTAAATCTGTGCGATTTTGAGTTAACCAGGAAGAACCACCATGAACGGCCAGATCTGATGGAACGGGGTGATTCCCGGCCGTTAGAATGAGTCGGAATTAACGGAACTTCACGCGTTAGTGCGAAATTACACTACCCTAATAAAAAAACGAACGTATTCCTTCCGTTAAACACTCGGAAACAGTGATCAGAGTGCGAACCAGACATGTCAGCCCGCACGGATGACATGTCAGTCCGCACGGATGACTCATCCGCACGCACAACTGTCATCCGCACGGATCATGTCAGTCCGCACGGATGACTCATCCGCACGCACAACTGTCATCCGCACGGATCATGTCGTCCGCACGCACCACTCACCCGCACGCACACTCATCTGCACGCATCACATCCATCCGCACGTACCACCACATCATCCGCACGGATCACCTGTTATCCGGACGGATAACATGCCATCCGGACGGATGGCTTGTCATCCGGACGGATAACATGCCAATCCGCACGGATGAGAGCAATTCAACCTAATGAGTAACTTTTTCAAGGCAATCTTGCTTAACCGTACATCGTTTACTCTATTTCTTCAAGGATCAATACAGACATACCCGCAACCGACTCGAACAAGTTGTATTCTCGCTAGATACGCACTGTGAGTATACTTGACCCCTTTTTAATCTAATTTTGGGTGTAACATACGTTTCTAACAAATCGAACTTATCAAGCGAAATATTCAATCAATCGAATTATCACTTGCGAATAACTGTTATGCATAGATATACGTGATGCTAGTTGCATATGTGCTAGGGCTTATACTCGCGACGTCCCACCACGACTAGTATAGTACTATTGCGCCCGACGGGGTCTAGTTATGCCATCGTACATTCGAGCATCGAGGACTTAGTTGGTAGTATCAGTTTTGTGAGTATATATGTCGTGTATTACGTTTATGCATGTGGAAATTCGCAGCACTTTTAATCTATTATGCTATACTTATCAAACCTGTATACTCGCCAATACTTTTGTATTGACAAATATTTTAACGTATGTTGCAGGTTAGATCGCAGACTATACCAAATCAAGCTAGGGAGTCTAGAAACTCAACTAAAATCTAGGTTGTCGAATTTGTATTGTTCGAGAGGACAAGGAATCTGTGATGACTTATATGATTGTATTATTTGTTAGTATGGGATAACGAATGTATTAAATATTATCGCAATATAGTTGTTATGGATTCTCTTGAGCAATCTGATCCGCCTAGTGCCGCGCCCCGATGATTCCGCCATCGGTTGGGGTGTGACAGATTGGTATCAGAGCCATAACTATAGGGAATTAGGTCAGACTCGACCTAGTCCGGGTCGACGTCTTAGAAATTGACCTAGTCTATAGTCTAAGTACCAACAGGCCGACTCGTACGAACCCAGTAGGGTTTGTATTGGGCCTACTTGATACTCTCGATCGAAATTGCTAAAAGATACAACTTTGTGTGAACCCCGCGTACTACAACTTCACACGAAGAAGCCTTTCCTAAGGCTGAAATACTACTTAGCCTTTCCTAAGGCCGACACAATACACACGTTTCGAAAATACTCGCATAACGAAACCGAGCGATCCAGTCGAGATCAGGTGTGAAAACCAAGAACTCTCGATAGGATTGCTCGCTCAGCGCATTTTTCTAGCACGGGAACTCTTCATCGAGTTAGGAGTGACATCCACATCTCGACAAAAGTCTCCATTTCTAAATCTAGTGGAACTCACGAATTTATTCGAAGAGCATAGCCACAATTAGGAACGAAACTGTTAAGCCAAGGGTGAAACCCGTACCTTAATAAGTCGTCCCATTCTCTATAAACTGGTTTTCAAAAGCTCTCACCAAGGACTCGACTATCACGATAACTCGAGCCACGCGATGACTAGGAAGACGAATGCCATAAGCTGCATCCCAGTGGAAGCATGAAGTCCTCTAGGTCAACGCGCATGCTCGAACTTGTTAGATATAGTTGGATTACCTTGGGTAGTCGACGCCTAAACACCCAAGGCACTCTAGCATACGAACCGCCGACCTTACCAATGGTTAGAACTTATGTACGTTTTGAAACTTTACGCTTTATCGATTTCTCGATGTAACGATTTTCACTCCCTACTTTATAAACACACGATTCGCACAGCCATCGCAATCTAAAACGAAATCCGAATGTTCGCAACGAAACTAATGCATAATCTATCGCATTCGCTCTCATTTTCTCACCTCAACGCGACCTCGCTTATTCTAAATCGACCTGTATGTGTATAATTACAAACTACAATTATATAGATATGTAAATATGTATAAACAAACAAGTCAATGTGTGGGAACTTAGGGATTTCGTGTCTCCTATGTGGCTCCTATGTGATTCGTACTACTACTATACTATCGCACCAAGTTTTGAACGCGCTCAATCGCAACGCAAAACTCAAAAATCATTATGATCGAATCTCACTCCAAGTCTCTTCCTGTCCAGATGCCTTCCAACGACTCTACCTCAAGACGAGTAGCTAAGAGGAAAGCCAAACGAAGCGCCGAGAAGAGGATTGCTTCACTTGTGATTAAAGAAGTGAGTAAGCTTAGTCCTCGAATTGCCGCTCAAGTGCACTCTCTCAGCAACTCTCGAGCCTCGGAAGACTCCAAGACGGAAGAGCCGCAAACTACTTTCCTCTACAAGCACTTCAAAGCCTGTGACCCGATGGAGTTCACGGGTGAAGGAGGTGCGACTCAACTACTCCAGTGGTTCGATTCTATCGAAGTTACCCTTCGTCAAAGCGGGTGTCCCGATAGTCTCCGTACTACTTGCGCCACCGGAGTATTTCAATCGCGAGCACTCGACTGGTGGACCGCCGAACGTAACAAACATGGGATCTCCGCAGCTTACGCTCTCTCTTGGAATGAGCTGAACGAGCTCATGGAGAAAGAGTAATGTCCTCCTCACGAGATTCAGAAGCTGGAAAACGAATTTTGGGAAATCAAGCAAACCGAAGGTGACAATGCTGGCTACACCGCAAGGTTCAAACAGCTTAGCATAATCTGCCCAAGTCAAGTCAACACTCCGGGAAAGGCCATCGCGAAGGACATTCGTGGCTTGCCCGAGTGTGTGGGTGATTTTGTCGAAGCTGCAAGGCCTGCTACCATCGAAGAAACCTACCGCTTAGCCGCAGAAATCAATAACAAACGACTCATGGAAGGATTATTCTCAAAGAATCCTGTCAAGCAAGCTCATCAAGCAATCGCCGGTAATCCTTCAGGCGAACATGTTGACGAATCTCCTGACAAATCTATTGGCGAATCTTCTAATGAATCAGCTAACGATTCTTCTGACGGATCTACTAACGATTCCTCGGACGAATCTGCTACCGATTCTTCTGACAAATCTGCCTACGAATCTTCCGACAAATCAGTCAAAGACTCTGCAAGTGAGTCTTCAGACGAATCCTCCAACGACGACACTTCTTCGCAAAACACCGACGAACCCAGCCGCAAACGAAGGACTTCAAGCCCGAGCTCATCAATAACCAAACTACTGCAACCGGAACCTCTTCGAACCGTTCCGATGTTTCCAAAACGAGCCTACACTGGAGCTCATCCTCAGTGTTACTCGTGTACCTATCATCACCCAGTTGGGGCTGACTGTCGCTATTGCAATAACTGCAACCGTTACGGTCACTTCACCCGCAACTGCCGCATCGAACTGTGAACTTGAGTACAACAACAACAGCTCTAGCAAGAAGTCTTCAGCATTAAGTATCTGACAAAGCGTAGGATAAAGTTGTAGCGATACGATTCTCGACGTTAATTTCTAAGTTTTGAACTTACTCTATTTCTCAATGTTGCCACTATGCCTAACATTAACTCTCGTTTTTCGTTTTCTTTTCACTCTCTAATCGTCGCACTTAGACTAGAAACGCGCACCTACTATATACTATATCACGAAATAATGTGTTTTACCCTCACTACACTCTTAGAACGAGGTACGATAAACGTGCAAGGAACAAATAATCACGGGTGCACACGGGATTATTTGGGTCAGTGCACGGTGATCGTAGTAAATTCTAAAGGTGCCATAGCGTTTTGACAAAAGGTGACACCAAGACACGGGATGAAAGTAGTAGGGGTCGGGCAAGGTGTGCCTTATCATGCTACCGAAGTTCCGTGAAGAAAGTGCCACGTGGAGTTGAACGTTATTAGACCTATATACTATTGTGATTATTTTCAACACACTACACTCAATCGCAAGGCGTAACAACTGAAATTGCATCATCGCAAGACTTGTCGTAAATCTGCAAACGCCATGCAATCGCCTCATCGATGGACTCTGGGGAGTCTACCTCGCAGGACAATTGCATCAACGCAAGACTGGTCGTAAGTCTATAGCGAGCAATCTCATCAAACACACTAACGCTCATGATATTATCGGGAGAGGACCTATTCTACCCTCCTCGATAACCATGATGCGTCGCAAACGTAACGTTAAGCTTACTCGAAACAAAACTCGACTAATCGCAATCATTTATTATGTGTATCCCGCAATCTCTATCGCTTATTATGTGAATCTCTATCGCCTGCTGTGTATCAATCTATCGCTATACCGTTATCCGTGATAATTGTGCTAAGTTAGAACGCATGACCTCGCCTCACGACAGGAAGCTCATATGGTTAAAACAAGGTGTTTTAGTTATATCAGCGGCCTTTCGTGGAAACAGGCCATGTGGGGTCTGATGTTAGCTAAATTCTGAGGTGTTAATCAATCAAACTGAACCGTGTAAATCGAATCGCATACCTCCATCGCTTGCAACGCAACTACCAATTATTGCAATTCGTTTATCATCGCCGTCGTCACAAGTGTTTCGTGTTTATTCGTTTAATCACCTAATCGTTGATCGCCTATCATGTATAATCTACCGCTTATCGCTCGCTTGGTGGCCACTGCAGTCTGTATGGCATTAAGTACACATGACACCGCTCCACGAGACAAAACTAACCTGGTTAAGCATGGTGTTTCGCTATGTTAGCAAACTTTCGTGGAAACGTGCCATGTGGGTTTAATGTGGAATCTAATCGAAGACGCGCTATTCGCTTTTCGCTTATCAACTCGCTGGACTAATCTATTCGATCCTATCTTATGCTCGGTCCGATTTTCTATCGATTGGGCCGAGTAAACGCAATTCTATCCAAGACATATCGGCACACCTGACACTGCCTCACGAAACGGAAGTAATATGGACAAAGCATGGTGGATACGCCGCTGGTACTTCCTATATATAAGTGTTTTAAACATAATAACGAACTTCCGTGAGAAGGTGCCAAGTGGGGCTTGATGCTAAAACATCCATTTCCAAAGGCTAAAACTGATTTTTATAAAACTTTTATTAAAACCCTAGAACAAGTGAAATTCCTCACAATGTGGAGTTAACATCGAATTAGCTTAACTCCATGTTCAAAGGGAGCTTCATG